>CM076261.1:32888660-33488660 GCA_038380795.1 Pyrocephalus nanus
GCTACACAGCAGAGGTAAAGATTATCATCATGTTACAGGTATCAGTACCAAATGAATCCTCTGTTAGGTAAAGATAATTTGGCAAAAGTGCAAACACAACAACATTTATATCTTTATATGAGTGAGATAAGAATTAACAAAGTGGCAAGCTAAAAGTCTATGTATCTCCATATTGAACTACAAAGCCTGCCAGAACTATAGAATCATGGAATGTTAGGATGTCGGAATGGACCTTGAAGATCATCTAGTCCCAGCCCTCCCTGCCATGAGCAGCAACACCTCCCATTAGAAGTTGCTCAAGGCCTTATCCAACCTGGCTTTGAACACTGCCAGGGTTGGGGCATCCACAACTTCCCTGGGCAACCTGTTCCAGTGCCTCATCCCCCCCCCCCCCCCCCCCCCCGTAAAAGATTTCTTCCTAATATCTAAAGTAAATTTCCCCTCTCTCAATTTGTATCCATTACTCCTTGTACTATCACCACATCAAAGACATTGTTTCTCTTTGTTTTCATTAGATTTTTAAGACTATCAGTTATTCATCAGTCATGAAGAGTCCCAAGGGAAAATCATCTGCTATTAACATAAAACGTGAACGATAAATATAATATCTGGCACAAGGTTTTACTGGAACATATGTACTATGAAAAATTAAGAGCAAGTATAGTAAAATCAGAATAGTCAGATCATGTTTATTATATATTATTGTGACTTCATTGGCTTTATTAGTATTGTGGACTTTTTTCCTGTTTGTCCATGTGAAAAAGAAAATAAGTCAACTTTCTGTAATACAAGAATAATAAAACCATTTTGTACTTGACACAAAAAGACCACAAAATTGATAGTAAGTGAGAATGATGATGCGCAAACATATTTTCCAAGAAATCAGTAATAGGTGTGCTTTTAAAATGTCAGAAAAAATCGCTACCTGGTTAAGATATAATTTATGTAATCTGCTCTATGTTCCAACCATACTGAAACTTTTCATGACCTTCTGAGATGTGAAAAAGCATGGAGCTGTTCATTACCAAAGAGACAAATGTCATGTCCAATTAAGACAAATTCTGAAGATTTAACATTTGAATTATTATTAACAGAAAAGAGGAGAACTTATATAACTTGTTCACAAAAAATGTACTGGAATTGTAAACAGTGACACATAAAGGGAGTGTCTGCAATAGAATAATGGATGATTTCATGGGCCAATCCGTGTTACACAACCAACACCACAGTGTTCACTCATACTGTAATAAGAAAATGGGGTATCTGGATTTTGGGTCTGTATTCTTTGTACCTTTATTTATCAGAGAATAAGAGTATGTCAGAAAACAAGATACCAGAACATTTAGTGTGACCCACAGTCTACCTTATACCCCTCAGTGAGGAAACCCAGAAACAGAGACAACAATATTTTTGGTTCCAGTAACTTATTTCTTTTGTACCAGATCTCATAGACAAGAATTTTGTGAGGGTGCACGGTTTCAAAAACAGAGAGTATTAATTTCAAGAAAGGTATTGCTTACATAAATAAAGTCCTAAGGACCTCACAGATATAAAAATCATTGACATTCTAATTAAATACTTCAATTCTACTTCAGCTAAGATCTTAATTCATGATTTTATTTTTTCTTGCCTAGACTAATACAGTAATTTCTTTCACAGTTTCTGCAAATTCCTATTTTTTAATGCAGATGGCCGAGGTACACAAAGTTCATATCTATCCCCAAGATAATACCTATTCTTCTTCAACATCACATTCAAAACAGTTTTTGCTCTTGAAATCTTAAAATAATAGCTTTCTAACTTTCAAAAAAAATATACTGGTTATTTTTTTCTGCCTCTTATTTGCCCAAACCTCATTTTATTCTTAAATATTGTCATCTTGTTACTTGCAATATCTGATATTCCATCCTTTTGAAAGAGTTTTTGCATGCTTTTGTACCTCATTGCTTCTTTATTTTATAAACTCATGCATAGTGTTTTATCTCCTATTTGGAATGAAGAAGGCAGAAATTTCTAAGTCTAATGTACAAAAATTATTTCACCTTTTGTTCGAAAGACATCAAGAGTGTGCATATGCGTGAAGTGCTGGAGTTCACGTCTGTAACACTCCAGATTGAAACAGTTAAAAAAAGCCAGTTGCATTATCTTAATCGATTTTCTGTACATTAGGGCATTAGCCAATGGAGACACAGGCTAGCATTAAAGCTAAGCACGCACATAACTGTTTACAGTGCTTTATCTTGGAGTTGCAGAAATTAATACGCACAAGGAATAACAAAATAAAAAAAGTGTACCTCTCCCAGTTCAAATAGATCCGGATTACTAAAGTCATGAACTATGATTGTGTTCCACTAATAATCAGAGCTATTGTTTAATATATTTGTTGATTTATTCTATCATACTGACTATAACAGTAAAAAAACAATCTCATTTGAGAGAGTTGTTCCAGATAGATATTTCTAAGTAGGTATTATAATCACGTTATATTGCATTGCACAGAATGACTGAAGATACAAACAGGAAACTTAACTGAAACTGAGATCCAAGATATTACAATTTACCAGGAATTCAAGCATTTAGTTTTAATGTATAGTGCAAGTCTCTTTTTATAAATCAAAACATCTTCAGAAGTTTTAAGATACTAGTATAAAGGATCTTACATCTCTACATGGGATTGCTCTGTATGATTACATAAAAAAAGAAAGAGGTCACTGTTATTTTCATTTAACTGGGCATAAAATTGAAAACAAAACATCAAAAAAATCCAACAAGAGGAAATGGCCTCAAGCTGCACCAGGGGAGATTTAGGTTGGATATTAGGAAAAATTTCTTTATGGAAAGTGTTTTCATATATGAGAACAGGCTGCCAAGGGTAGTGGTTGAGTCACCAACTCTGGAGGTATTTGAAAGTTGTGCAGATGTGGCACTTAGGGACATGGTTCAGTAGTGGACTTGGCAGTATTAGGCTAATTGTTCTTATAGATCTTTTCTAACCTAAAGAATTTTATGATTCTAAATTATTCTAAATGATTCCGTGATTATATTCTAGTGTCTTTCCTGTTTGTTTTTTGCTCTTTAATAGTGACAAAAGAGGTCTTTTGAGCATCCAACAACTTGAGCAAGTTTATACTGGGCAGAGTTTTTCAATTGTTCATATTTATCTCTAAGTAAACAAAGCTCAGCAGGTGAAGGGGGAGGAGAAGGGTTTTGGGTGTGTGATGGTGAAAACTCTCCATACCAAACAAAAGGAGTAGCCTCCCCGGCTCTGGGAAGACCACATACACACAGGACATTGACATGAGAGGCAACTGAGAAGGGGTTATAAACCATCAAAGACCCCCAAAACATCCCCTGGATGCATTCCTGAGGCCTTCTACCACCAGAGGACTGCACATGATCCAAGTGAGGCAGCAAATCCAGAGCCTATTGCAAGAGACCTCAAAGTTTTCCCTGCCGGAAGAGGTGCCTGGTACCTCCTGAACATATATTAATCTGTTGAACTCTATGTTTTGTGGGAACCTCACCACCAAGAAGACCAGAAGAAAAGGACCCATGGGATGCCGTGCAGTTCCACAGAGCGGTGATACATTTTCTATTTAATCCCTCCGTCACTCTCTTTCTTCCCTGCCCCCTCCTTTTTCTGTTGCTTTCTATCTATCTCTTTCTGTTTCAGATTTACTGTTAAATAAAGTCTATACTATTGACTTTGGCACATAGTCTCATTTGCACCTTAATTCGGAGGCATTTCTAATAATTTTAATAACTGGATCATGGCTAGGCTTTGCGAATGAAGATTTGAGAAGAACTCTACCCGTGCTTGCTACAAGCATGCTGATGGCAGCGTTATGGAAGTGTTCTAAGAGATGCAAGTGGTGGCGGTAAATGACCCATGATTCAGACACATACAAAAAAGTAGACAGTACAATGGCCCTGTAAACACTGATCTTTGTATTTTTTTGTAATTTTTTGTGTTTTTTGTATTTTTCTTCAGGTGTTAGTAACTGGATCATAACATAGTTATATAATAGATCATTTCAGCTTAAATAATAAAATTTATCAAAGTCTATGTGCCTCATAGTGGAAACTGTTACTCAACCTCAACTATAAGCATTGCCATTAGCTCTTCTCAGAATATAGTAAAAAAAACTCCAAACATCGGAAAGCTGATATTTTCTTTCAGTTAGCAGAATTTTTGCTATACATAATTAATTCAGAGTTATCAGCAGTCTAACCTACCACCTGCCACTTGCAATTTCCAGCTTTAAACATATTACTTCTTCTGTTTTGTTCTCACTACTACACCCGCATTTCCAACAAGCACAATAGCAAAATTAGATTATTACTTACTATTTCATCAGCAGTTCCTGAATCATGGGACATAAACTATAAATATATATGAGAATGGATTGTCTAAACTTATAAGTAACATCAGGAATATATTCAACAGACAAGCTATGACTTTGTCTGAAAATTTTCAGTAGAAATTATTTTTTCAAAGATAAATGCACAAGGGTGATTGTGTGCTTTTCATTAGGCAGGGAAGCAACAGGTTGAGCAGAAAATGTTCTTCTTTCTCATTTTTCCACTAGACAGGAGCTCCTTGACTTAGTTACTCTAAACTGTCTAAAAAACATTGTGCCCACTAAGCTGGACAGCAGTTCTTGCAAGTCAGAGGTTTGATGTTGATTTAAAGGCACTTCATTTAATTATTTCATAACTGAAATTTTATGCCGAAGCATATCACTAGCAGTTCCATTTTGATTCAGCAAACAATAATTTTTTTTCACCACTTTTTGCAAGACAGTTTTTCAGAGTATCCCAAGTAATAAACAGTTATTTTCAGTTAAAACTATAAGGATAAAGAAACATTCTATAATTACCCTTTAAATATATTATCATGTGATATTTAAAAAGAGATCTAAAGAAAATGTAGGCTTTTTAAAATTCCTTTCTTCTTCAATTAGACTTGAATTTTTTTCTATTTGTTGGTCTTTCTAGTCATAGAGAGGAAACACTGAAACAAAACCAAACCTCACATGAAGACAATGAAGTAGAGTTAGATCCTGTACTGCTGTCTTAATAATTTTTGATGCAATACTGAAAGGTTAGTCTTCAGAAGCTTAATATATTTTGGACTGTGGTCTACTAAGCCATTCACTCAGAACAGTAACATGATTAGATTTATATTGCTGTGCTTGCAAAATTAAATCTGTATGAAACTGATTTGCACTGGAACCAGGTGACATTACGGTGTTCCACAGGCACTATGAAGATTACCACCAGATAGGAGACTCTTCTTACCACAAATATGAGGACCAGTGATCCTCGGACAGACTTCTTTGCTATTTGATAAATGGGTGTTTGAGTGTTCATGTTATAAGAAACTGGCCAGCACAAGCAAATGCTAACATAGTACCAAAGAATCAGCTAGGTTGGAAAAGACATTTAAGATTGTTGAACATGAACTGTTTGTTTCCACTTGATCAGTCAAAAAGGAAAGTCCAAAGGCTTGCTGCTCACTTCATGACTCAGCAATGCTCAAGGTGGCACAGCTGCCCTCAAACCCTGCTTTCTTCTAAGGACAGGAAGCATGTCTGTGATCAGGGGACACTGATGGGTTAGAATATGCTGCAGTGTCCTTCTGCTCATGTAAATTGAGCGAGCCCTGGAGAAGGCCTCAAATATGAAGTTAATTGAGATAACTATGACACTAACGAGACAGGTGGTCTGATATTCTTTTCAGCCACAGGCAGCTTGCAGCACAGCCTACATCATGGCCTGGGTTTTAAAAGTACCACAAAAGCTGCAAGTACTGAAAAAAAATCTGGTTGGATATTCTTCCAAATTATATCTCCTGTAATTAAAAAAAACAACCAAACCAAAACAAAAAATTTCCTTATATATTTGCACCAATGACTATTTTAAATTTATATGCTTTACAGGGAGAAGTTATTTATCATAAAACCAGTGGTGCAAAATTCTTAACAATTGATAAAAAATAGATGCAGTGAAAACATGAGGTTGGTTAAAAAATTCTATCACCTAACATGAATTTAAAAGCACTGCTTCTTTTTTACCTATTGTTTCTTACATTCTTCCCATGTAGTACAGCCCTATGAAACATGACATTTTCACTAATAATTCAGTATCTTTTAAGTAAAATGTCTGATGTGGAAGAAAACATAGAGGACATTGGGTTTTGATTTGTTATTCTGTTTTTGCCTAGGAATATGCGTCAGCAGTTACATGAATAATTTTTAATTTCGAGGCCTTGAAACTCACCCTGAGGACTCCCATCTGAAAGAAAGGATCTTCAAAATTAAAAGAAGAAAATAGTAAAAATACAGCAACATTTTGGCTGTCATCAGGTAACAGTTGCTAGTTGTATCATTAATCAAAATTGAATCTAAAAAAAAAACTTACTAGATTTTGACAAGCAGCCTAATGCATTACTCCGTAAATGCAGTAGATACCCCACAACAAAGATTCATGGGGGTTAGAGTGTTCTTAAAGTCTTTCCAGGGAGTCTCTATTCAAAGGTGGACAAGATTCCTGTGAAGTCAAAGTAAACCACCTTCAAATGAAAGATATCTGTGGGTCTTTCATTTCTTGTAAGGTTAGCTGGTCGAGACATATACTGTCAGTTCCATTTATTTCAGTGTTTGAATGAATATAAGTGGTAATGAGTATCTGACATACAAACTAGTAACAAATTACTACATCTGGAGACTACTCCTATGCAAGACAAGACACTCATTACTTTGCATTTCTTTCAAGAACAATATGTCCTGAGAGAAACACATGGATGGTAAATATGTATCACTATCTCTTCATGACATATTTAAAAGTCAAAGACTAATCAACTATATTTAAATTTACATTATTTTTTTTTAAATTTCATTTTGCATCTGCTCTTCTTTGAAAAGAAGCAACTCCAGAAATGGATACTTCAAAAGTTTTAAAAATTAACAGATGTTGATTTTAGGTACATTTGTTGCTTGTTTGGTTTTTTTTAAGTAGTCCAGTTTTAAAAACTCCACTTGCATGACCTTTATCATTGAAATACTATCAGGGAAAAAGATTTTACCTGAAGAGAAGCAGAAAGACAAAATTTACAAGAATGATGAATATCCAAAAGCTATGCCAAGAAACAGTGTTATAAAAACAATTACACAAGCCAAATTCATTTGTACTACACATGTATTTCATGTTATATTACGCTCGCTCTTAATTTTCTGATTTAATAGGATATTAGCTGAACAAGGAGATGGTGTCTCAAAATAAATAAATCAGCATGTTGAACACAAACTGAAGGGTTCTTGTACTTATATGTATAACTATGCTAAAATTATTAACAACAGTATAGCATGATAGTAGTCCATCATGTTCAGAAGTAAAATAACTTTTTATAAGATTTTAACCTTCTTTCATTATAGTTCACAAATAAGGTTTTCACACCAGCATTTTATAACCTTATAATTAATCATTTGACATTGCAGCAATTACAAAAAATAATTTTAAGATACATCTTATAGCATGTTCTTTTACAAATGATTAATTCATTTCACTATGATAGTAACTTTTAATCAGAACTGATTACAAGTGAATTAAAGCCTAGACTTGGGAAATTCATTCAAGTGAAAGGATCAGCATTGTTACCCGTTCTTGCCATTTCATGTGGAAGACAAAAAACCTAGAGAAAACCTCATCATAGATTTCTGAGGAAGAAACAGCCTTAGCTCCTGAAGCACCTTGTTTTATTTTCATCTTCAAGTAAAGTGAAGTTTAACTCATATGGTGTTTAGATATACAGAAAATTGTTGCATTTTCTGCCTGAACACTTCTAGATGCAATCTACTGATCTAAAATGTATTTCTTGAAAGAATACCTTGTGAGAGAACAAAACCTCATTTAATCTATCTTATTCCCTCAGAATTGCTCCCACGATAGCTGTACCTGCTTCTGGGTCTGCAAGTGCTTTAGTAAATTCCAGGAAGGTTTCTACTCTTGCACCTTCCCTAGTGTTATAGATGGAATTGAACTTTTCCTTGCACACACCATAAGCATGTTATCAAAATACTACCTAACAGAAATATTGAGAATTTTATGGACCAGTAAAGGAAATAGGAAGACAATCAGCAGCTTTACAATAATTTAATATTGTAATCATGAATATTAATATAATAGAAAATTTCATGATTTAATCCTGAAAAGTGTACCAAGAAGAAAGTAAGACAAAATTTTTCACCTGCAGTGGAAACAAAACACTTCTTTAGGGACTTAAATTATAGACTGCAGGTTGTACTTTGCCCCTCTGCAATAGGTAGCAGAGATCTGCTTCTCCCTCTTCTAGCATGAGAATTTTCAGGGGCTTTATCTAATGCTTAAAATATTGCACAGCACATGTACTGGCTGGGAATTTTAAAAGCTTTTTTTTGTATTTTCCTGAGGGATGAGTTTCGATAACAGGTTTTAAAATGTGAAGAAAACCAATGATCTTACACACTTTTGCTGACAACAACATTTGCAACACTGTCAGGGCACCAGAGGGTGTTGCATCTTCCTAGGGTCAGAGGCCAGAGAGTCCTCAGCTGGGTGATGGCAGCCAAAAAAACCCCAAATAATACTAAACAGAATCCTCTCATGGAAGTACAGTTACAGAGTCTTGGGAAGTCTGGTTATAGTCTCTCCTAAGTTTTAAGTTTACAAATAAGATGACAACTCATAAAGACTGTTACAAAGATGTGAGGTAAATTTGCTGGATACTGTGTTTGACTGTAGCTTATCTTCAGTCCTAGAGACCAGAGAAAGCCCATGATAGTGATTTTGCTGCTACTCCTGGGCTTGACAAAGTCAGCAGGGGCATGAAAACACACTCTGGGGCAAATTCAGAAAAGATGGACGCTACCTAAGCGAAACTGACTAAGCCTGTCATCAGGCTTCGTGTTCCCCATTCACACAGGCAGTGATGGTGTGAAGGCATCAGAGTTCAATACTGAAGAGAAGTCAAATTCTGTCATACAGCTGGTAAATGTCAAATTTCCTGGACACATCACAAGTTTCTTGGTGTTTTCTGGAAGTAATTTCTTTTTCCCTTTCTATTCAGATAAGAACAGAATTATAAAAGTTCCCCAAATGTCATCTTTGTTGTAAGCATCTTGTAAAACTAGTGTAAAATGGGTTTGCAAATATCTTGCGCTTGTTTGATCTTTTTAAGTGGATGAACAACAGATACGGAGCTTGTGTTAGTTTTATAAAGTGTTCAGTTTTTCTTAGGAGCTCAACTGCAGCTGAAAAATTTTTGCTGGGTAATATTTCTTCAGAAGAATATCTTCATACATAACCTTTGGCAAATCATTATCATCATACTAGTTTTTTCTTCTGTATGGCTTATTACAAGACATTATCATGTCTTGTTATATTTATTATAAAAATATTTATGGAATAAAAACATTTATTCTGAATGTAACTGAAAATGTATGCATTGTTCTAAAAGATGAAGGCTGATGGGAACAGAGATGGATACATATTTATTGATCTAATGTAGATTATGCATTAATTCTGAGAGTAGCTATGTTTCTAAATCACAGGAGTTCCACTCCAGCATGAATTAAATATAAAACCTCAAAATATGAAAGGCATAAATGTGAACTTACTGAAGCTTATTATTAAAGCAATAACATTATTAACACAATATATCTGTTAAAAAAAAATACAAACCAAGCCAACATAAAAGAGAAATGCAAGAAGTTAAGCCATTTTAAAAACTATATAACCAGTGTGTCTCCAACTGTAACCAGGCATTTTAGCATTACTAAACTAGTATATAACATAGCTCCTGAAATAGAACCTCAATGTCGCTTTGTTTCATTTTCATTGCCACTGCAAAGTTTCATCGTCACCCTTTAACACCATTTCTGAAATTATTATCCTCAACGACAGCAGTATCCACAATAGCTTGTGAAAGGGAAAATTAAACTGGAAAAGGGAAATGTGGATCAAGGAGAGATGAGTTTGAATTAGGGTACCTCTGCAAAGTTCAACTTAATGCTTTGCTCTGTATCTTCGTTTCAGGCCCTTATCCAAAAATTTAGGGAAAAGAAAAAATCCAATGTTCCAGTAATTCTTTTTTGTAGAACTAGAGATGCAAATAATAACCTATTGTCTAGAAAAAGGACACCTGTTAGCAGAATTAAAGATAATAAATTCAGTGCTTAATTTCATATCAACAAAGACTGATCTGTAAAAGTATTTCTGACATGTGGACTGGTCCTTAGGGGTAGAGTCTTTAAACTGTCTAGTGCATTAATCATCTGAGTCAATGTCCTGGTTCTCAATCCAGTTGAGCTAAAAGTTACAGTAATGTATTTTTTGCTTTAGGATGAAATCTTATTCATTCCCTTTCCCTAAAGTTAAGCATATTTTATCACACATGTAGTTTCCACACTTTGGATGGATTAGCTGTCCTCTATTAAAAACAAAGAACATAAATTAATGGTTCATACATCCCTTTTGTAAAGTTCAAAGACACAGAGATAAACATGTTCATAAAAGTAATGCTATTGTGGAAAACCAGACATTTTAGAGACGCTTGCAATGTAATGCTTTTCTCACATCAAGACCTTTAACTTTTCTAATAGATATAGCACAGTATTTTAGACCTTAAAAACACAGCAAACTCCTTAAAATCCTCATTACATCTGAAAAGATGTGAATGTCTAGAAGTATGAAAAGTCAGTCTTAAAAAACATTATTATTAGGAGCCTTTTCCGATGTCTAATGGAAAGTAAAAGAAAAATCTGGCAGTGGTGAGCAGATTACATGATCACGCATGTCTCACTGCTTTCAGTTCAGGACTTCAAATCTAATTACAAAAACAAAGACAGTGCTTCACCTGTGTACTGATCTTCGCTGGAATAGCTAATTTTCACCATAGAAGCTCATATGGTGCTGTTTTGGATTTGCGATCCAAGCAGTGCTGATAACAGAGGGATGTTTTAGCCTGTTAAAGCAGTGCTTACACAGCACCAAGGTCTTTTCTGCTTCTCGCACCGCTCAACCAGCAAGAGGGCTGGGTGTGCACAAGAAGGTGGGAGGGGACACAGCTGAAACAGCTGACCCCAACTGATCCAAGGAACATCCCATATCACCCGATGTCACACTTAGAAATAAAAGCAGGGGGTGAAAAGTGTAAGGGAGGGCACTCAAGAGTGATGGCATTTGTCTTCCCAAGTCACTGTAACATGATGGACCCCTGCTTTCCCGAGGATGGCTGAACAGCTGCTTGCTCATGGGAAGCTGTGAATTAATTCCTTCTTTTGCTTTGCTTATGTGCATGGCTTTTACCCTCCCTATTAAAACACCCTTATCTCACTTGTATCTGTCCTATTCTCTCCCCCATCCCATCATGTGGGGAGTGAGTAGGTGGCTGTGTGGGGCTGAGCAACCTACTGGTGCTATCTCACAACAAATGGCCATTACTTTTTAAATTTATAAATATATCTGTGTATTTACAGATGAAAGGTTATAAATAAATATATATAAACAAAAACAATGTCTACCAACAAAAGGAACATAGTTACCATATTACAGTAGTCTTGGTAAGGAAGCCAAGATGACCTGGGAACTTGTTAATTTTTTTTTTAAAATCAATATTTTTTTTTTTTTAATTGAGAATAACTTGTGGCTGGACAACAGCAGATATTGTTCACAACATCAGATGGTAAAAGAATAACAAACACAGAAACAAACAAAAGTGGATCAAACAAGAAATAGTTTATTCCCTATTTCTGAAATCAATCTCTAATACACATGGTCCTCCTCATAAGAGAAGAAAAACAAGGTTAGAACATCAGGCAATATTTTTGCCCCAACTTTTCTGCCTCTTATGCTTGTAATTTTTAGCTATGATTAATGCTGAGAGAGATAGTGTTGGTAGGTGTCAAGCAAAGAAAGTACCATGCCAGAACACTGATCCTGGTGAGTGATCAAATCTATCTTGTGCTCCTCAAAGTCTGCTCCAACAGAGGGACTACAATATCTCTTGGGGTGGATGGCAAAAATTGCATCAGGATACACAGGAAGGACAATGTCCCAGCAAATATCAGTCACCATAAGAAGCACTGAACTAGGCTGCACAGAACATTTTGCCCCTCCTCTTCGAACACTTTTGATTAGCAAAGGCTCTTCTGCTTGGTTTCCACACAAAGTGGAAAACAAGGCCTAAGCAACAAGGCTTTTAGTTGTACCAATACCCTCATAAAGTCTTCCACTGTACCAAAATAGAGTCCTTAGAAATCCTAGTCCTTAGAGTTATCTTTTGAATGACTCTTGGGAAAACCCTAAGAGTATATCTTGAACACACCAGAAAACTGTGAGAATTAGGTCCATTGTTCAGAGATTTTCTTAAAAGTGTCAAGGTGTAGAAAATACAATATTTACTTAAAATTGAAAGCAAAAGACATTACAATATTTACTCTTAGCTGAGAGCTACCAGATGACACTCTCAAAGAAGTGTTCATGACAATATTTTAGATGAAGCACATATTTCTGTTCCTTTAGGAATGGAGGAGTGCACTGTACAAGTACCTGGCAGAACTAGAAGAAAAACATAAGACTCTTTCAAATGTTGAGTTTGAATTTTTAGTGATACTCTCATCAGCAAAATCTAGACTTTGGCAAAGGTCTACACTAGAAATGTAATTTCTTTTACAACATCTCAAAAATTCCTTGAGGGAAATTAAACAGAGGAAAACTTGAATATGGAATACAGTTCTTAGAACTTCAAGATAGAATTTCAGTCCCCATGTACAAAATAGATTTCTTTTAATCCTACACACTGTTAACAAGATGTATCAGTCACTAAAATAACTAAACTTTCAAACTGATTCTTCACTATGACCTCACCATGATACTGAGTAGAAGTCAATCACAAGCAAAATTCAGGAGTTTTATCATAGATACTTCCTTATCTAGCTTAAATAGAATGTGTCATTAACAAAATTTTATGCTTGACAACCATTTTGGTAAAGAAATTTTTGCTAATATCCAATCTAAACCTACCCTGGTCACCTTGTAGCCATTTCCTCTTGTCTGTCACTTGTTGCATACAAGAAGATACAGACCTTCACCTCACTACGGCCTCCTTTCTGACAGTTGTAGAAAGTGATAAGGTATGTCCTGAACTTCCTTTTCTCCAGAATAAACAACTCCAGCTCCCTCAGCCACTCCTCATAACAATTATACTCCAAGCCTTTCAAAAAGCTTTGTTGCCCTTTATTATTATTGCACGCTGTCAAATAACAGTTGAAAAGTCCATGTGCAAAACTGTAATAGAGGAGGTCAAGGTTACTTTAAGACCACCACAGGAACCTGGGAATCAGCTGTGATGTTTTAGTTGTGGATTTCAGGGGTTGTCATAAGATATTCCTTTACAGCAGAAGCATTCATTTATGTAAGATACTGCTATAGTCCTGTAAGGTTATTTATATTATATTAGAGCCTCTCAGCATGAAGCAAATAGATAAAAACAGGACTCTCCATTTTCATATTAACTTAGCAGTCTAATATGAATCAAGCCGTATATCAACAGGGAATCATTAATCCTGGTAAACATGCTCATTTTAAACAGATTCACTAAGAAAGAAATGTCAACCAAAAAAAAAGTAAAAATTCTTAATGAGAAAAATAAGGATGCTTATTCAAGAAAGCATCAGAAATTGATTTCTGAAATTATTTTCTTAACTGATGTGATATTCTAAGTACACAGGGACATAGGGTCATGAAATACTTTATCATTACTTGAATAAGCACAGTAGATTCTTATCTGGATTACCATGACAGGTTGTTCTACTAAAGCATGCAGAGAGTGCTCTTTCTTTTTGCACTGGAAAGTTTATTCAGTTCATTTTTACATCAGTGTAAATTATTTTATCTGTAATAAGAAGATGAGGTAGGCCTTAAACCATTAAATCAATAGTTGTTACCTCAGTGTTAAAAGAACTTAATTTGAATAAATTCCATCAATTATTCATATTTGTTAGCATTAGTGTTTATTTCACAGTATTAAATCTGTGAATAGCTTGATAAACGATATATTTTTCTTGTTTTTCAGAGGAATACACATGCAGCTTTAATATTACACTCTATTTATTGTAATATCACAAGAATCTGTCATTCCCATATGAACTATGATCAAGAACTTCTAGAAAAAGACAAGAAGGATTACAGACGTGGACAAAAGTCTCAAAATTGAGGGGTAGTTAATTGGTGTTTATGAGTTTCATCTCTATTTGGAATCTCTATATTCAGCCATTGACTACATTTAACATTTGTATTGTGCTCTCAGTCTGGAACTAAACTAGATAATCACTGAATAGGTCATTTCTTGTAGGGATCCTTGAAGAGAAGCTGTTGTTCATATTTTGTGAAGACAGAAGGCAGAAGGAGATTGACACTCTTCTCACACTTCATGATTAGCCTGGACTAACTTGCAGTGACATTCTTTGATAAATAGAAATACATATTTATTTACTATTTAATTTCTTAAAGTAAAAAACCCCAAACAATCATACCTGATTAACATCTTTATAATATTACTGCTGTAATAGTATATATATAGTATACATAAATATATATACAACAGTATATATAAATATATTTATTATTATTATGACAAATATGTTTCTCATCCCAGCAATGTCTACATTTAAATTCAAAACTGTAATGAATGAAGGTTTTGTCTCTTATTTTATAACAGTTACAGCAGAACTGCTGATCTGAAAGGACACGTGCCCCACAGATTAATCCACTCTGTAAATTCAGTTCAGAGATAGATGTATCTGAGACTGACTTTTTTTAGCTAACATATTCCAGAAATGGTTTACCATATAAGCAGTAGAACTGGACTATAGGTTGCACTTGCATTCGCAAAGCATGTGTCAATTGAAAGTGGGCTCTTATAGCTACTAGAAACACCTCACAGTCTCATTTGAGCAAAATGAAGCAAAATGAACTCTTGGGGTCGGGTTACCAGGGAAGTGCTGACTGTTGCTGTTTGATGAGCCACACTTCACATAAGCAAATAACAAACATGAATAGATCCTACATAAAGTTTCTGGATCAAAAGATCTCGTGGTTTGGGAAAGGTGGGATATTGAATTTACAGTTAAAACTCCAAGGAAAAGTTTTCATGTATTGGGACATTTCAAAATATGTTCATAATTTGGGAATGGAGGGGTAGGGAAGATGTGTCTGAAAAGGTGAGAGTGGGGGAAGGAGGAACCATATTAAAACACTATGGATATGAATAAATTATTTGCTCTACTCTTCACTAGTAACTTCAATTTTTAATTTATTTTCTTTTTACAGTGAAGTTAATGATACTTTAAAAGTATAAGCATGCCATGTGTTCTGGTGTTCCTTGAATATTCTGATTTGAAAAAACATATAATCCTATATACATAATCTTTGCAAATGTATCTGAGATTTAGACATTGAATTCTTTGTTCTCTTTCTTCAGCATTATTAGTACTTACTTATTTATAAAATTTCATCAGAATCTTTTGCTGCAATTGGGGTGGAAAGCAAACATGAACAAGTAGAGGCTATTGCAGGTAATTAATAATTACATAACTAATTAGTATTACACTGCACAGCTAAATACCAAAAGAAATTATTAAACACAAATAAAAAACATTTCCTAAAAAGACTTTGAATTAAAAGGATTTTGGAAGTCCTAAAACTTTAGGTTATGCATGTACAATAGTTCTGACATTCATGGCCAAAATGACATCATTGCAACAAATTTCTATGCACAGAATTTACAATTTTTTTCCCAGGGGAAAACAAAACAAAGCAAAACAGATCCTAGAGCAAATCAACTGATAAACTAGATTGTTGGTAGCCTGATGGAGATGAGGTTGCTGCAGCTTCCTATTTTTAATCCATGATTTAGAAGCAAAATGAGGTCAAGTGGTGTTCCCATGTGGCACATACACACACACACACACACACACACACACACACACACACAGATGCAGCATATACACACAATAGGTAACACACAGATAGAACCATTCAGCACTCAAACACACATGGCTCAAACAGCCTCATTCTTCTCTGGCTGACCAGGAGGAAGGATGATTTATAACTGGAAAGATGATCACATACTCAACATGAATCACTCCTATAACTTGCCTTAGACATTCAGTCTATCCAGTAGCCAGCACCTGGATCCCAAGACTTTCTACTTGGTGCCACCTGGACAGACAATTCTGAGGCCTGCAGCTCCCCTCCAGCTGCAGATACAGACCCACTTTTAATCCTGGACATGCTCACACATCCCCACTCAACCAGCAAATTATTGATCCCCCAGGGATTTACACACTGTACATATCCAGTAAAAGTACCTGGACCTCTTTGGTCCCTAGTGCCCAATGATATCCCCACATACACATTATAAGCTCCTAGTAGCTTGTTTTGGCAATGAGGCTGTCCTGGCTCCCTGGTCTCCCCTTGACTCATGCACAGAGGCACAGAGCTGCAAACAGGACTTACATTCAACCCACAGTTGCTCCAGACTGGTCTAGAATTCTTGGCCCCTCCAGCAGCTGGCTCTTCAGCTTTGTGGTCTGGACTTTTGGCCATGTTCCTATCCATAATCCAAGCCATTCATCCAACTTGCTGGCTACTGTAGCCTGAGACCATGTTGTGATCCCACACTGGCATAAGCACCCATGCAATACACAGTCTGCATTTTCCAGTTTGCTGGATCCACGGAGAGACCCCTTTGACTCATGGTCCAGCTACAGTTGCTGGCATTTAAACCTCCCTACAAACATGCATACAAGAGAGACCCTTTACTCAGGAAAAAAACAGTTAGAAATGGAGCATAATAAGACACAGGAAAAACTGCTGATCAAGGACAAGGCATGACCAAACAATGGTGCTGAGCAAAGCCTGTTTGCACATGGATGGCCCCTTTTATCCTCTAATTCCCATATTAACATTTGCTTTTGCCTCCCTAATCTATCTCAATCCCTCCCTTTCCCTGCCATGGTCCTTCCTCTAAACACTCAAGAATAAGTCTACGCAATTCCATGAAGCTTTTCCGTGCATCTCATAATGTGTCCCATACCCCTGTAGGAAGTACTTCTCTCAGTCTGAAGGGCAGTCAGGGCAGCATTTCCCTTTGATTCCTCATGATGTGTTTCAGTCCTGGCATATGGGGTTGAGGCTGTCCTGGGACAGCCCTGGGAGGAGCCTGGGCTTGAGTCTAATTAAGACAGGGGATTTACTCTCCCTGCACTGCACCTCTGTCCCACTTCAGGTGTGCGGAGAAGAGCCTTTTGTCAGATAAGCTAACAAAGATGTTCTTCTGCCAAGAACACAAATTTTTCTATTTCAAAGTTTGTAATTTAGTGCTGGCCCTTTGTTATATTTTAAATGTATGAGTTCTATAATCTTTTTTAAACTATTCTAAACTAAGCTTCTAAAAATCTATAACTTTAAAATATTCAGATAGTAATTTGTCCAAAATCAAATATAGACAATATTAAGGCTTTAAAATATTCAGATAGTAATTTGTCCAAAATCAAATATAGACAATATTAAGGTAGAAGACTTCTTACAGGAGTAATCACATCAGAGCTATAGACATCTTGATATCTTCTTCTGAAAGCTCCAAGAAGCTCTACTAATTGTCAATATCCTTAGGCTTCACAAACATTATATTCAATCATAAATTTTGGGACCTTTCTCTTCCCCTTTTTGCTTCTTTTGGTCTTTCCTAGTTGTAAAGGAAGTTTGTGCATGTCAGTGTAAATTCAGAGGACATCCAGATAAAATATAGTTAAGATGGAATTGAACAATTGAGGTATTAGGAAAAGTAAGTCACAGAAATGCTAGCAAATTCAGAAGAGTGATGTTTTTAGAAGATGAGTCTTAAACCTGAGAAATTCAAAGTGAAATTTCATAGTGACTCTATTTTTCAAGACTTTCCCATCATCTCCAATATTCTATTTCTTCCCATTATATCATGCCAAAATAAATTAACTGCTATTCCACAATTATAAAAAGCCAGCTTATATTAAAAAAACACCTTTCTCCTGGTTTTTAACTTTTTCACTGTCTACTTAACTCATTTTATCATTTTCATATGCTAAAGTATCAGAATAATTTTCATATTCTAGACAAATATTAAAAAAAATTGAAGTTCATAAAGTGCTATTAAATCCCTGTCAAAGCCTAAGGCTTGAGAGTGAAATACACTCCCATCTGCTTTCCTTATGACATACAGTGATGTAACAATACTATTTCTTTTGTGATACAGACATGATACTGAGAATATCCCTTATGATTCTTCACTGACTGAATAGAAGCTTCAGGCTACAAGTTCCACACCATTATAAAAATAAAAAATGCAGACCATTGCCTGAGAGTGCTGACACAGAAGTAGAAATATAAAACAGTGTTGCACTAAGTAACATAAGGCAATACAACAGTTTTATAAATACAAGAATGATAATAATTTATTGTGGTATATGTGTTGAAGTACACATTCAATAATCCTCCCAAGCTTATCCTTCGGGCAAAACAAATCATTTAAAATTGTAATGTATTAGGCATACTCGAGTCACTTCCTAAACAGAACCTTGAAAAGATGAAAGAGGGTAATTCCAGTTTGGCTGAATGGCTCACATTATGCCATGATGCAGAATTAATTCTGTACACAGCAGGCTCATTTTAGTACTCAGCAAAACATATCAACTCCTAAATTTCATAGTGTTAAAACAAAAGCAGGATATAAAAGGAATTAAAAACCAAAAATCCCACACACCTGCATTTTGCACATTGGATTTCACCTATGAGACTTAAATAACTACAACATATTAGCCAAATCCCACTGACAGAAATATAAAATACCAACCTGTTTTTGGATCAACAGAGAAATATGGCTGTCCCTGAAGAATACTGTACACTACTCTGGCACTGTTTCCATATGTGGGGTCATCTGCATCTGTGGCTGTCACCTGTAGAACAGATGTACCTGTATGTACAGGAAAAAAGGAATTCATTAGAAATAAATATAAATTTATGATAAATATTTTCAAATGTATTTTTGAGACCTCTATAGTCCTCAAATTCTACAACTGAGAGATAAATAACATTTTCTCTATATTTTATTATACTACCATATTTTTAAGGAAAACTAGTCATACTAATTTCTAAAAAACCTTTTTGTCTTTCTCTCTATATATGTATATGTAAATTAACAACATACATATAAACATAAATAGTAACTTACATAGCTTGCATATTCATGCATGTTAACACACATAGACCTCAAGCTTGGATACTGATTTCTGAATAACTCAGATTCATGGACTTCAGGATTATCTTTATCCACAATGCAAATTAATGTTGAAGTATTTAAAATAACTTCCATTAATGCTCCCATATCAATAAAAGATGCTATGGTAATAAAAAATCATCTAGCTATTGGAAGGCATCAAAGATCTCAAAAACTACTAGAACCTTGCTAAGGATACAAATTAGAAAAATAAGGACTAAAAGACAATTATATTTATGCTAGTAATAAAAACCTGTAGAAAAATAAAATCACAGTTTCTAGAATGTTACAAGGTGGAATAAGTTATGACAACATTTTTTAGAATATAAAATGTGTAAGTACTGCACAGATAGAATGGAGACAAGTGATTTTACTTTTTACTATATTTTTCAAAATGTTTAATGATGAATCTTTTTTGCCATTATTGCCACTTAATACAATTAATCAGTAAGTGAAAGATTGCATGTTAATAAAGGTTCAGCCTTCATTCCATTTGTTTATCCTTCTACAGACACTGCTTTCTACAGGCTCCTTTGGTCCAACATCAAAATACCAGAATAATGATAACAGAACAGGATGCTGTCAGGTAACTCTGAATCTGAAAATGGCTTCTCAGATAAATTAACCACTGAGGCATCACCTCCACTCTGGGGTATTCAATTTCACATCTTAGTTGTGAGGAGAAGTATGTTTTTTAATTGAAGCCCTTGATCTCCTCTACTTGTTGTACTTTGATTTGCCTCATGAAACAGTTTCAGAGCATGCTAACTAGATTTCCTCAGATGAAACTAAACCAAGAGATGTGCTTCAGCAACACACCTGATTTATTCTGACTGCTAATAGGCATGTAGTCTCAGAGATCAGACAAGAGCTAATCTGAAATAAGATTTCCCAAAAACATATGGTGGGGTCATTGGTTCCTAAGTTCCAAATGTTTAGCTTCCTAGATCAGTTTCCATTGCACAGAACTATTTGTTGATGTGAACACCCTCAGCGTACAGTGGAAATAGAAGTATCTAAAATCATGGAGCCTCACTTGAGGTCCAGCAAACTAAGCATGCAAATCTTCACACTTTCTTCACTCTTTGAGAAACTCTTCTCTCATTTGTGCCACGTTAACTTGGATACCAAGAGCTGCTGGTTTTATCTCTACTGGTGACTTAGTAAAATGTATGGCAAGTGTGTCTTCATACTTAAGTATAGTGTCTTCTGATCTCTGAGAAGCCCAAATGCATAAATATATTCACAAAGCAGATATAAGGATATCTTGATGAATTTGAAGTTGAATACTGTAATAAAATCAAGCTGGAGCTGGAGTCTGTTCATAATTATTCAGATGTTAATGTTAAAAGTAACTTTACAACTTCATTCTGTTTATGTGGAAAGGTAAATAAATATAAATTAGTTTGTGTATTTTGTCTTCAACTGTTCTAGGAATCTATTCAGCTATATTTATTTAATAATAAGGGTTCCTGCAAAACACATCAGGTCACTAGAACAGAAAATGAATTTTTCCCCCTATTCTGAAGCTTATTGAAATGCTGTAATGATATATTTCTGTAACCCAGTTTTCCAATAATTTCTAATTTGAAAGGAACTTGTATGTTTCAATCTTGTGGAATCATTGAATTCTAATAGATTACTGATAAACAATGATATTATTTTATTTTTTTAGTTGCGTACAGCAAAAACAGGTATGGTCAGTCACCTACCAGAGTTTGCTATCCAGAATGCTGGGCAACTTCCATACCTTTTTATCTATAGATTTTCCTGTTTCCAGGAAAACAGTTACCACCAGGGTGAGTTTCCATTAGCACTTTTCCCCAGAAATTCCCCCAGAATTCTAGAAAATTGAAATGGATGAACAGATTTTGGTTATTTCAGAAGAAAGTACCAGAAATACTGAGGTTTCATAGTTCTCTCATTTTTGGGAGACTTTCTTCTCTCTCCTTATTTCAAAAGGTAAAAAAGAATCTGAGAGCTTGTATTGCTCATTGATGTGGGACAAAAGAAACAGGAACAGTAAAAGGGGATATCTCACATAAGCAGCTGACAGGTCATTTTAGCATAAATGGAATGCCATTGTACCTTAAAATTTGCCACAGTGATTTTCTAATACAACTGTATCTCTCAAGAAACATCTGATAATAGTAATTTAGTATTGAATAGTGGCAAAGTGTTCTCTTTCTACCTAAAAGAACACTTAGAATCATAGATTTTAGCTCGAACTCACACCGTACATCTTAAACTGTCATTCAGTGAAGCTTAATTTTTCCACTATCTTACACAAGCATGCTCAACATTTTGTAAAATATCCCTGCATTGGGCCTTCTGCCTAACTCTTTCCTGAGTTTTTGAGCACCAAGGAAAGACAGCTTGTGAAAGCTGTGGGTTAGAATGCCTTGTAAAAAAAAAAGGTAAAGAGAGTACCTATGCCTTCCAACTACTCCTTTCAAATTTGGCATCATTCAGGCTCATCAGCATGACAGACAAATCATAATTCCAGATACATTTGTATCATTTAGATGCAGTATCATTTTTTGGTTTTGAGTTACACGTAATGAAGGATTTGGATAGAGAATATAAAGTACAGCTTCCTTGCTATTTTAAATGTTAACAAGCCTGAAAAAAATACTCTGATACAAAAGATAGGGGTCTAATTTCTCCAGAGACTGCAGGAGAGATATGAACATCAGACCCAGAGGCATATGTTCCATTTTTTCTTCACTAACTTGCTGTGAAAGTGCCTGTCAAGAAAACCTCAAAATTTTGCTATGAAAGCATTTTGTCACTCCAGTTAGGCAATAAAAATGACTTTTTTTTCCCCAAAGTTGAGTCTCTGCTTATTTAGAGTATAACTTCCATTACACATGCTTTCCCACTACATGTCAGAGATTTTATGTTGGGAATTCTGTTTCCTTAATTAATGCTTTATACAGAATTATAAAACATGTCTGTATGCTCTGAACACCACTCTGTAAGCTTTACCTTTTTCGCATCAAAAAAAAAAAAAAAAAAAAAAAAAAGGATTATTTGACTGGGGAACCAAACTGTAGTTTTATTCAAAATATATTAATATATTTCTTTGTTTTTTCCTCTTTTTTTAACGTTTGCAATAAAAATTTTTTAGTGTTATATATCAAACAAAAGATGAATGGAAATACTTCAATTTGTCTCTCTGAAGACAAATTTTTAATGTTTAATGAGGCAGTTCAATAAAATATGTCTGTTGAGAATGCAAATCTCTATGCATGACTTTCCATAGTTCGCTGTACTATTAAAATCTCAAATGGATCAATACTGAACAAAAATTAAAAGAAGTGAAAAGAAAGTAAAGTTTAATGGACACAGGGATTTCCTGCTTAACTAACTTAATTCTCAGCATTGTCTTAAAACACTAATGAGTCAACAGAATGTGATTTAGTTTCACAACATGGGAAGTTAAATAGGAACTTCTAATAAAAATAATATTTAAAACATAATGAATATTGTCTTCCAGATTATCCACAATTATGGTTGCCTCACATTATAATACCCTGAAAAGAAGTTCAGAAAAGTCCACTATATCTGTTAATTTCTTAAGTAGAATTTCTTGGGAATACTCTTATCACATAATCACTGGATGGTTATGGTTAGAAGGGACCTTTAGAGATCATCTAGTCCCACCTCTAAATTAACTCAGCATTAAAAGCTTAATATGCAGTTTCACTCATTTTGCAGCCGACAATTAACACATATGAAGGTCTTTTACTGATTAAAAAGTATCCTTATTTCCTTTTAATTTACATAAAGATGGCTTTCATAAACCTTTAAAGAGGCCACAGAGCTGTCAATGAAACTGAATTTTTTACACTGTTGAAGAAATAATTTCAGATGTAAACTTGGTTCTGGAGCCAACTTTTAGGGAAAAGGCTCAGTGAAGGCATGGAATATGTGTTTTCTTTCATCTCTTTCAGAACAGTACATATAAAGTATGTTCACTTTGTGTCACAGTGAACACTGTGATCTAATATTTGGCAAAAAATTTAAGAAAACTTACCTGTGCTTTCTTGTCAGTGACCTCAAAAAAAAAAAAAAAAAAAAAAAAAAAAAAAAAAAAAAGAAAGGCCATAAAGGTCCTAAAGCTTTTACAACTAGATTAAGAAAAGTTCAAATTGTGGGGAAAATACCACCTAACATCTTGAGGAGACAAAGAAGAACCTGCTGCTGATGCTAAACAACATAATAGAGATCAGAAATAACACCACTCAGCATGACTGCTGCAGAGACACAGTAACATTGAAAGGTCATATTGATTGTGTGAAAACTATGAGAAATTTTTAAAGTAGTGAAGCATCCTTAGAAATTCATAAAATAACATCAAGAAGTTCAGTTATGTATATACTTTGCAGCTAAGTGTCATAAAACATGTTAATTACAGAACAAATAAAAGTGGCACAGATATCTCCATAATTTGACACAAAGAATGTATCTCTTGGAAGCAATAATAGAATTAGTCTTCCTGAAATTGCACGCAATAGAATTCTTTCAGTATGCAACAAATATAAACAAATCAGTGTGAGAAAAAAGAAAATAGTGATAATAAATTTGCTGTGAAAAATATAATGTATACCTACAACCTATGCATGCCTGTATGATTGGATATGAAAACTCAGTTTTATTCACAGAACACAAAAGATTTGTGGAATAAATATTTTAATTACTCGCCTCAGGTACAACCAGTAAAGTATTTTATTTATAAAACATATGCATTAAAGCCTTATTTTACCACTAAAACTTCATTGTTTTACCATGATCTACTCTGGTTTATAGCCCAAAGTACCATTCAGACTATTCATTCAAATTGTTGTTTGGGAAACAGTAACTTGTATGATGTAGTTGTACTGTAATACCAGATTCAAATTACTGCCAAATTATGACTAACACTTATACAAGAATGCTCTGATTTGAGAGGATTAAAAAAAACCCAAAAACAAAACCAAAAAAACCCACAACCAAACTTTTATAAATAGAATAAAAATAAAAATTATTATAATAGCTAATTTTGATTTTGAAGATAATACTGATTTCCTTTCTACTGTCTTTCCCCCATGCAGAAAATAAAAGGCTTCTAAAGGGGAAGGAAATAATCAATTAGAATGGTCTCCATTAAAGACAAAGGACACTGAATAAAGAGAAGGATAGAGTTATAAATTTTTAGAGACAGTTGATAAAGGAAATGAATTTCTCATTATGACAATCTGTGGTGTAATGAGAGATAACTGAGATAAAAGCTTAGATGCTACTGAAATGAACTGCAACTCTAACAATAAAGCTTTGTGCTACAGTGATTTATCAAAGACAGTTGAAGAGGTTTTCTACAGACTCACAATATTTTTACTGGAAGCTCTATGCACTCACTGTAGTAATTCACACAAAGGTGTTATGACATTATTCACAAAAATACTGCCCTTCTGTACTTACATAAATTTTTGTTGGCAATTCCTCTAACAGGGGAAAGTTATAAACTAATTTGAACACCAAAGAAGTATTAAATTAAAAAACCTGATTACATAGTGTAGCACCTCAAAAAGCATCTGAACTATACAACCAGGAAAGCCGAAGATCAGTACTTTTTAGAACTTCCATTCACTTTATAAGAACTTTACTAAAGATAAATAAATATATGTCTAAAATAATCTAGGAAACTATCATCTGGGAAACTACTATTCCTTTGTTTAATTCTTTGAATTTCATAGACTGCTCCTGTAGACATAAAAGAAAACCATAAAGTGTGCAGCTGAATGGGGATATATGAATACACCTTGTTTCTAGAATGTAAAGAATCATTTGCCAAGGAACATATGTTAAAACATTCAAAATTAAGAGTGACTCCCCTCTTGCAGTCATCATGTGTGTGTACTGTCTGCTTAATGTGAATGTCACTAGTAACATACAAGGTTGCATTTCATGTTTCCTTATCATTTCTTCTTAATTGTAATATGTGTGTACTGTTTGTTCAACATGAATGTCACAAGTAACATGCAAGGTTGCATTTCATGTTTTCTAATCATCTCTTCTTAACTGTAATATCTTTAACGTACAATCAATTATATGAGGATGTGTTACAACTATGACAAACAGTAGTGGCATTTTCACTTGTTAAAACATTGTTGAATATAACAGGTTTTTTTCCTTACCCATTTCAGACATCTCTGGCACAGTAACAATGTACGGTCCATCTGTAAATTTTGGTGCATTGTCGTTGATATCCTGTACTTTGATAATAAATTCAGATTCAGGCTCAAGTGGCTTGTTTGTCCGTCTATCAATAGCTTGTGCATGAAGCACGTAGTGTGTCTTCTGCTCTCGATCTAGGCTTTTGGTTGAATGGATGTCTCCAGTCGTGTCATCAATAATAAATATAGTCCCTGCCCCTTCTCCAGTGAGAATGTATTTGACTGATCCATCACCTTTGTCGGAATTGGAATGCAGCTGTAGAAACACACAAAATCATATAAAATTATTATTACATTTCATTAAAGGTTATTGCACATAAGATATAAAAACTATATTATTGTTAGCACCCTTCTACTTAGTTTTTACCCTTTCCATCTCTTGCCATAATTCCTCATGTGCTCTTTCTGGCAACCCAATCATTTTGTCCAGGGTTATTTCCATCCAGCATAGTTCATTTCTTAAAGTGGGATTTCTTGGGTTCTCCATCCATTCTAGAAAACTTCACTAAATCAAGAATATTCTAGTAACTAGGGTGGTTTTTGTCTTATTTATCTTAAGTTTTAGTCCTTCTAGTAGTTATTTTACAGCACTCACTGCTGGAAACCCTTTTTTAAGCACTAAACTGGATGAAGTCACACTGAGTATTGTTTGCTTCAGTGGTGGTACTTCAGTCCAACCACCTACATTTTCTTTTGTGTCTGGAAGGACAACATCATTTACTGTGAAAGAAAACTGCACAGTGTGACAGTGGAAGATGTCTGTCTAGGATTACTCTCTCCCACAGCAAAACACAGGCATTTTGTTTATTTATTTTTAATTAGAAAATCAAATAATTTGCTTTTAGTTAAAATAATGAAGTTTGACTGACACTTACAGCATTTTTATTGTTCATAACACATAGTTTGTGCTATGAAATATTCATTAAATATATTATGCCCCTCCTTGAGTAGAATAAAGCTGTTATTTATTTGGTAGGGTGGGTGTGTGTGTGTGCGGGGGAAAGCCACCAAGTACTCTGGTTTAACATGAGATAACATGAAAAAGCTTCACATTAAGTCTCACTGCTTCTAACCTGACTTTAAAGAATTGCCTGTTTAGATTAAAAGAGAACATGTGTTCTCTGATAAGGAAGGGTGTTTTTTATATAAACTGAGAAGTTCTGTGAGTTTGTTGTTTTTTTTTTTTTAATTTGAAATGACTTTGAGAACAGAATGTATTTATTGAGAAGCACAATTAAAAGAAAGTGAAAAAGCAGAAATGAATAGCCTCAGGTATTGTGCAGTTATATTGTGATGTTAAATCAGAAGGGAAACTTTCTAATTTTAAGAAGACACTCATTCTTATCCTACTGCCCTATTTCTCAGTATATGCAATGTGGCATTACTAAGGTTTTATCCAGAATCTGAGCAAAACAGAAGCAGAATGACAGACATTATTTTTAATTAATGAAATCCAAGGTGTCAGTTTCCAGACTAGTTTTCACTCTCAGTTCAAAAACCACCTAGTCTTGGATAGAGAAGAAATAAGACTTGTAGGGTAGAAAACATCTTTTTTTCTTACTTAAAACATAAGGTACAGAGGTGTTGCTATTTTCTCACATAGTACTTGTACCTTTTTTTCCAGGTCTCTCTCTTGCCTTTAAAACTATCTGCCTTTCTATTTGTAAAAGGAGTGGGCATCTGGAGCTTGATGGAATTTTTCATCTTGTGTATTAAATCCATGAAATTATGGTGTTGCACATAATTTATATCTTGTACTATAGGGGGCCTTGGGAAGGTGAAATCTAATAAATTCAAGATTTTCAGCTCATATAAATCAGTTAATGCTCTATATGCAAGCCATAATAAGATCTGACAGAATAACCAAAAAACAAGTGAGCCACCACAGTGGACCCTTTATCCTTTCCTTGTTGTTGTTTTTTCTTTTGTTTTGAAAATGGAAGAAAGAAAGAAGCAGAAAAAGAGTCTGACTGTTTGGCTTTGCCTTTCTAGGACAGCAGAACAGTCTTACACATTCCATTTACAGTAGTCACTGGCAAAATTAATAATTTCTTATCCTTAGAATAACACTGTATTCTATTAAAAAAGGAATAATTCACTCAATTCAAAATACTGGGAATCCAAACTTCCTACGAAATGAAAATGTTCTTTGAAGTGATTTATTCCTAAAAAAAGAGAGTAGCAGGTATTCTGGTATTCTAGCCTAGGTTTGCTCATATTCAAATTTTTCAAAAACCATCAGAATTGTTTCCTCTTGCTGCAGGCTCCTTTTGTGATAAAATGAGCCCTAAGTGCTAGAGTATGCAAATGCTAACAGGAAAATGACAAATTTGCTGAGTTTAGGAAGATATAAGGAGCTCAAAACTATTTCAGATTGAAAAAGATCAGAAGAATCTCCATCCTACTTCTCTCCTTTTACCTCCACAGGTGTATATGTTAAAGTACATTAAGATATATCAGATAGACATCCCAGCAAAAATCACTGCATCAATAACTGGAATTATGAAAGTATGAAACAGTTAAAAATTGGTTACAATACTAGGTAAGAAATACATAGAATAAGGAACTGCTGTAGAATTTAAGAAGTAAAGTTCTTCAAAACCCCAAATATCAACATACAAATGGCATTCCAATACCGTAATGCAGAAAGGCATGTTCACAAATTTACTGTGATGGCATGAAATGCATGGAACATTCTGAAAAATTAATAACATTAGATATTTTTTTGTTGTAAAGAAAAAAATGCTTGTACTTGTCATCGGTGAAGAAAATCCAGGTACATTTGAGTCAGATGGCTTTTACATCTAACAAGTAAGAAAAATTAGGAAAAATGAAAGACAGCTTATTTCACAGTCAAAAAATTAGATATTATATATTATTCCACTGTGTTACCCAACAAACTTCAAATGTAAAATGAAAGTAGTAATAACATTAAAAGAATGTTATCTGGGTATTAATTATCACTGAAAGCCTTCAATTTACAACTAGATCTTTTAAATTTCAGTAGTATGGCAACAAGTGAAAACAAGTAAAAGCTAAGAGAAGCTCCTGCTTCCTTACTTCCCGATATTTCTTATATTGTTCTAAATATAGTACTTTGATTTAGGCCTTTTAATTTCTAATGTTTAATTTTAAATTCACATAGGAGGATTTTGCATGGCAAAAGACCTTTTCATTTGTCAGTTGGTTTACATTTCAATTTTTCTGCAAAGCAAAGATTGAAGAACTGTTTTTTCCTTCTTTAATTCTTCTATCTCAGAGCAAATTGGTCCAAATAGAAAAATATCTATGTTCCTCTCAAATGCTTATTTGTAACGTGCTGAAAAGAGCCCCTGAGAATCCCTGTTTAAGAGGCCCTGAGAATTCCTGTTTTAGACAATGCCTACCAGATTAATGAGAGATTCATGTGCTGAGCATGATGCTCTTCTCTCTTCTCCCTTCCTACTAGGAAATAATCTCCACAACAAGTGGTTTATTACACAAAAGCATTTCCAATTAGAATAAATGTGAGTCACCACCTAGGTTACAAATACATGGCTTGGGAGAGTGTATTTCTGCAGCTATGTCTGCAATAATTTATAAAAGACAACAAGGGAGCAAAATCTAGCCAGACAATACTGGACTTTCTCTTTTCTTGGGACCTGCTGTAGGTATTTCTCAGATTAATTCGACAGGGAGGAGGATGCCACTAAGCAATGTAGATGCAAGCCAACCCACGTTTTGTTCACTAGTTCAGATCTAACTCATGTGACGTGGGGAAGTCATCTCAAACCAGATCCCTTGAAAGGGTGTAGCTTTTCCATTTCAATGAGATGCCTCCACCTCTGCCCTGACTACTGCAAGAACATGTTTACACTAGAGGAATAGACACTCACACACTGTAGCAACTTGAATCAGTAGATTAGATAAACTCAAAATTTGGTGCTACTTTTTCCTCTGATCTGTTGGTCAGAGACAGAAAGCTGCATCATTGTATAAGTCTCTTAATTTAAAAAGAAATACAAAGGCATTGCAAACTGAAACATGGTTACTCATAATGTTGAGAAAGTAATAAGCATTGAAAAGAGATGCAAGGGAAATGCGCCAAACTGTAGAACACAGCTTTCTGATAACTGTGTGAGAGTTTTTAACTATGATTATGAAAATATTACTGAAAATGCCTTTCAATAGATCTTAGTTTCCATGATAGTCTGATGATTATATATTGAGCTGTGATACTAATTGTTTAACTGTTATTAAAAGAAGCTTTTTCCCCCCTTCTTTAATTATTCCAACTTGCTTCCTAAGCAGTCTCACATTAGACTCCAAACACTATTCTAAAAATTCCTTTGCAGACCAATACTTCGCCTAGTTATCCACTAGATACTAGTGCAGCTTAAACTTACCACTTACTCCTCTCTAGCCTGACAAGGCTTCCCCCATCCTGCCCACAGCTCAGGACCTCCTTGGAGTGCCCCAGAGGCACCAGTTCCTGCCCCAGGAACACTGCAGCAGAGCTGGTCTCCAGCTCCCCACAGCCCTGCCCTTTCCAGCCTCAGCTTGTCTCCATCTCCAGGAAGGTAACTGGGGCTAGGGCTACCCTGGTACCTCTGATCCCCTGCTTCTGGCTGGCCCAATCATGACCTACTTGGGGGTGTCTCCATTGTCCCATTCCCAGGGAGCTTCCTCATTCTCATAACCCCTGACAACAACATTTCCAATTCCCCAAACTGCAGTCAATGCAGACTTCTGAATTCCTTTTGGAAATGTGGTTTCTATTCTAAGTGGTGGGCTGGCTTCTGCAAACATTACTGCTGATTTGGTTATGCTTCCAACAAGACTATATCTATTAAATATTCTAAATCTGTCTGGAACCAGAAGCTTCTAGAAAGTATTTAGTTTTCATCCTCTGCTGGTCATTATTCTTGTCCTTATTTCTCTGAATTTTTTAGGAGAAGAAGAAACTGAAAATAGTAGTCGATGGGCATATCTGTAATGTCACCTTTAACAACCCAGTGGGCTGCACTTTTTGACATACTTAATAGCAAGCTGCATTCAGGATGATTTATGGTGGTTCCTCAATCTTTAGCCAGCCTATATCATCAGCGTATGACTGATTTTGCAGAATAGCAACCAAGGTGTCCTTGTTTTGCTAAGACTTCAACATTTTTCTTCCATCAGTCCATTTAAATGCCTAATTTTCTTCTAGTATTCCTGCAGAAACTGTAGAAGGGCTACATCAACCAAAGGCATGATTTGAAGAGGTATACAAAATATTTCAGTTAATGAATTTTCTGTATAGTCTTTTGTTAACTTTGATACTACAAATCTTTAAATACTTCTTTTTTTTGATGCACCAGCATATTAACTGATGAATGCACAGACTGAAGGCTAATTGCCCAGGTACTACAGTATTTCACTGTTAGTAACTGCAAAACGATAGGGTGGCTACAGACTAATCACAAACCCAAACATCAAGTGATTGCTGCTTAGTTACTGGCCTTATTCACTACCAATCAACTTCATGCATTTCCTTTGTTTAGGTAATGCTTAGCCAAGTGTTACATACAAATATTTAAAGATACATAGTTGTTAAGCAAATGACCACATACAGGCAGAAACCACTGGACAGTACAGAAACGGGGCCCAACAGGAAAGAAGCACACCAATAAGTACTACAGGACCAATCAAAAAACTGAGGAGAAAGAAAACATTTTGCTTTTACTGGGAACGTGGAATGCTAACAACTCATATTGATCACCCTGCTCCCCTGTGATTGCCTAAGGAAAACAAGTTGCAACCAGGAAACCATGCCTGACCAGAAGAGAAAGAAGCCTGGATAGAAGGGGCAATTTTAAAGCAGAATTGTCTATTTGTGATTTAGCTGTGTAATTGATTCCTCCACTTTGCTTTGATTGAATAATTTGAATTTTTGGTATGTTGTATGGGTGGCATTTTAAGTAGATTAGTTATGACTTCCACAACATTTTGATTGGATTACCAATAAATTCTTGGTTATGGATACAAGATATATCTTGTTCTGTTAAAAAAAAATAATATGAACTAAACTAAAATCTGAGGTTGATTTGAAAAAATAAAGAACTGTTGCACTAACCTAATGAACTTAATCAGTGTAGAAGTGGTTATGTACATATAAACTTTAAGTACTTTGAAATAACTGCAAATAATTAAAAAATATTTCTGAGAAATAATAAACAAATAGACAAAACTAATATGCACAGAATTCCAAAATCAAAACCTAAGTTCTGGTAGTGACACTATCATTACGTCTTTTTAATTAAATATTGTCTTCTGTTCAGAGAGCACCACATTCTTTCAAAGCAGCAGAACCTCCTCTTCTTAATTCTGTTGTCATTGCCTAAAAGTTTAACTTGACAGGACGGCCCTACCATAACACTACCACAGCAAAGTCTACCAATGAGTGCCCAACCCAGAGGAATGACAAAATTATCCCAAAACAACATAAGCTATGAGATTTAGCAAACCATAGAGGAATATACTGAAAAGAATGTAGCATGTTACTTTACTTTTGTTACACAGAACTGTTTAATGCATCACTAAAAACATCGAAATGTAGATACGTATAAAGAATTCATGGTACAACACTAAAATACTGAGTAAAAAATATTTTAATCTTCTGTCTAATAATAACAGAAATCATATTGACTTCCTTTGGTGTTTATGTAGACAAAACATTTCATTCAAAAGAAATGATACAACAACTTATTAGTAGGAAAAACCACATATAAAATTTTTCAGGATTGTGCACACTGCAAAATCAAAGTCTAGCTGATACTACTGAAATGTTCATTGTGCCTATGCAGTAAAAGCAACATTAGATTTGCCGCAGACTTGCTCACTTTAGTCTGAATTATGATATATATTTTAATGAAAGACACTGCTCTGGGCAATGTCACACGTTTTGATGGAATTTTCAGAGGGTATCATTAGCTCAGGAGATAACTGCGTTACCAATATCAGTGTCCACAAATTGAGAAGAAGCTATTCCACACCCTTGTCAAACCGAGCAAGAAAATACAGAATCACAGTTTCCTCCATCTGCTGAATGAGTTTTCTGAGATAGAAGAAAAATAATTGGATTGCAATCATCCAGGAAAAACACAACTGAAACAGTATTAACTTCACAATATAACATTGCAGCAAACAAACAGCTGTTATTGCAAGATGTGCTTATCTGAAGTCATCTCCTTTGTTGCAGCTATTTACAAGTGTGTAACGGTGGAAGAATGCAGGTACATAGGCAATCACATCTGAAACAATATCAGGTGTACTAAAGCTGCCACAAGTGGTCAACATTAACTTCTATTTTCTCTCTATACAAAAGGACTTCAGCAAATGACCAAAAAAAAAAAAAAAGTAATCCTAAAGCACCACAATAAACATTTACGTATAAACCCATCATTTTGTTTTCAAAGAACACTATGTATTTTCAAGAAAAAGAGAATCCAAAATTGTTCTTTCAGTGTTCTATGTGTCTAAATGTATACAGAAGAAAAACAATTCCACTCTGGCAAAGTTTTCATCTGAACTCTCTTCACAGCAGTAAGCTTTCATTTCAGAAATCTTTTACTTGGGCAAATGCTATTATGGGCATAGAAACTATTTTTTTTTCCAGCAAGTACAATTTACACTGTATATTTATTTTAGAGGTTTTTAAGAGTTTCACAGCCTTGAACCGAAATAAATTTACCGAGATGTAAGAAAAAAAATCTTATTTTAAAAGCCCCTAACCAGATTCTAGTCTATCCAGTCATGATACCCTTAAAAAATGCTGACCTTTGAAATTCCCAGAGAAAGAGTGTGGGGAGGTGGATTCTTGATGCCCCAAAAAAATTATTCCTGGAAGGCAGTAGAATTTCAATACACTTAGAAACTCAATCTTTTCCATTCCTTTAGAAAAAAACATCATCAATTAAAAAAAAAAAAAAAGGGTAAATTAAACCATGAAACGTAAATTAGACTTTAAATTAATGTTTCATTATTACATTACACCAAATAATTCTCAAGATCTAGGCTGGACTTTCTTTAGGTTTGTCCATATGGTAACCAAAATCTGACTCCAATATGTATGAACTAGGAGGTTATGCACATGTCGATGTGCATACCACTGTGCTCTTGCAATACATGACTCCTTTCTCCCCTCTGATGTTACTAAGCTGTGCAGAAAACATATATATTTCATGGTCTTTAGACAAATTCATAAAACTGAGTGTTCTTCAGTTTTCAGCATCTCCTTGCAGTTACTGTCACCAAATCACACTTTAAAATCAATGAATCTGTAATTACGGTAATAACTTAGATTCCTAGATCCGTGTATGAGAACCATAAATTTAACCAAATTTGAATCCAAATGGCATGATGATACTCTGTTACTAAAATAAGCCATGACCACACACCATCACCATTGGAAGAAAAATGTTTTGTTTCATATTGAGTTACTAAATTATAATAAGGTGTTATGCCAGTAAAAATCACCTCTAAAAATCTCACCATTCCTATAAATTGGCACAAGCATACAACGAAAATGCTTCAGTTCATGGCACTACGTTCTGGCATGGGCCCTGGAAAACTCTAATTTACTTAGACCCCTGAAGCACCGCTTTGTAAATGGCTGACCATTCAGCTACACAGTCGCGTTACACCTCAAAGATGCAAAAAGTAGCCGTACTTACCAATACTACAACTCGCAGTACCTGGTGAGGTAAGCCTGCTTTCATATGAAAAGATGTTTGTTTAGGACACTGAAAAGGTCTAGGTCAGAAAAATGTAAGTGCATATACTCTTTAGAAAGTCCCAAGAGATACAGAAGTTCCAGGCTTGGAAAATCACTGATGCAATGAGAAACTATTCATCACTGAAAAACATTGCAAATTTGTGGCAAAGATAGAATAAAACCACAGTTACTGTTTCCACACACTGTTTCTGGAGACTTTCTACAGGTGCTTTTGACCTTCATATCTGGTGCTTGCTCAGTCGAGCTGCTCTCATTGCAGTATTTTATTTTGGTTTTTAATGTGCAAAAAGAGAGAATCAAACTCTATTTTTCCTTTTCATTTGCAGTACAGTAGGGAAAAAGGGAACACATCCATTTTAATAGGATCTTGAAAAAAGAAAAGACATAAATGGTTTTACTGAATTGGAATGCCATCCTAAGGATTATTTCAGGTTTTTCGAAATGGAAAAGAACTATTAGTTCTCTAAAACCCTGATCATTGAAATCTATATTACTGATCTCCATGCATATAGCTTCTCCTTATTTTAGTGAGAGTGATAGAAATAGCTCACTTGAACACATAGCTGTAAGTGTAATAGTACTCAAAAACACTTTTTGAAAATACAGTTTGTTTGCTTGTTTGTTTGATAGTGCTACAGCTAATACTGTTTACTCTATGAAAGATCTGAAGACAGTACATTAATTTTTAAGCTCTGGAAAAACAACTCTGTTGTGTACTCATGCGATACTCTAAATTAATTCTTTTTACTTTGCTCTTTCAAAACAATACTGTGAAGATAAAAAATAAATGTGTGATTTTCTGATGCAGTTTTTGTGAGCTGTGTCAAATGAACTAGAGGAAATTTTGTTCCAGGGACTTGATTACTTACTCAATTACAGAGTTTGATTAGGAAAAAATATTACGTGGAAAGGATCAAGGAGAGATAATTAATTTACCAGCTTCCTTTTATCCCATCCTTACAAAAATCTTTCACACATTTTGGTTTCAACCTCTTTGAAGCTAATTTGTTGAGAAATTTGTGAGACTGTGGAAAGAAAACAGGTTAGCTATTGTCCAATGGCTTCTATTTCAGGTGAAAAAGTTGATTCATCCTAAAGAAACTGAAAAGAACCCACTACCATGTGTCACCAAGAACTGCATATATCATCGTTTCAAAAGGATTTAATCTCCATATTTTTGTGAGCTCTGTATCAACTCATGTTAATGCATTTTCCAGTTAAAAGAAATGCATGTTTTCATAATTGAAGGGAAATTTTCTGTAATTTTATTTATTAAGAGTTCTTTGTTATATACTTTTAACATACTAGAAAATGGTATCACGATATTGAGTATCAGAATATGAATTAAAAAGCTAAGTAATTTTCTGTTTGTTTTTTTTTTTTTCTAGAATGCCATTTAATCTCTTTCATGTGGTCTACAGCTTTCCTTCTTGTTGGATGAAATTTAGATTTGTAAAAAAATTGTTTTTTTCTGTTCACAGATATTTTCCATCTCCATATAAGGCAGAAGTCTTGCTGTTTGCTAGAAACCAAAACCACTAGATGACACAGAAAAAGAACTCTGCATCATCATGTTGAAGAAATGTTTCCACAAATTTAAAAGATCATCTGTGTCTCAAAATCCATTGATAATGGAAAATCGTTGCTACTTTCAATTGATAATGGAAAATCATTTCTACTTTCAACATCTTAGTTGTGTAAGTCAGAGGAAGGTTCATGTTCACAGCAGAAACCTCCTCCACAGATATAAGTCATGTAATAACTGCAGTAAAAAAGCGACAAAGTGATCCTGACTGTTACAATTATGACCATGCTTTTACTAGTAGGAATAATGAAATAGAAACACACCAGTGATATATGAATGGCAGTGAATGGGAATGTAAACAACTGTCCTTAGCCTTAGCCTGCTTTTTATGGACTGTTATGAAGCTTTCTGAATTTTGTATGAATGTAAACTGGGAAAATTTAAGAATCTTTTTTGTATACTTGCCTACTTCACATAAACCTTGTCAAGAAGAAATACAATTTCTGAGCAGAAGATTTTTTTTTTTTTTTAATCAGGTAATTCCTACCAATGAGCACAGTTTTTTCAAAGGGGTATTGTGCTACTGCTTCTGTATTCTCTCTAGAGTTACCATGACCCACATCGGTCCATAAATATCTGTACTAACACTACTGCAAAATTTGGATTGCAAGACATAAGAACTCCTTAATTTTTTACATTTCCTTCAGTACAACTTCCGGACAAGTAAAACACAAGTTCTGAAAATGTTTATAAATGTTTATAATGTTTATAAACCAATTGTATATCATTTGAGTTAACAGCACTCCTACAGAGGCCTTGTGTAATGTGTAATCTTTTGCTACTTTTTCCACCTGACAATGAAATTGCAAGTACTGCATGATATCTTTTCAGCACAATACAGATAATTTCCATCCTTTCATGGACAACAGCTATTCTTCATTATGACTGACAACACAGTCTAATAATGAAGATAAGAAAGTATGCTAGACTTTTGAAATAGCAACCAAAGAGAAAATTTTCTAAAAGCAGGTTTGATATCTTTTTCAGTAATGGGATATACAAGAAGTGTCTGCAGATGAGATTGTTATGTAAATTTTGTAACATTTGATATTCTAGAATTGTTCCAGTTAGAATTATTAAAATTCTACCATATGTTAAAAAAACAAGCTGAAGAATTTATTTTACATAGCTTTAGATAAATGGATATTTTAAAATGAAATAAACTTCTCTTCTCAAAGTTCTAAATTTCTCACTGAAAAAAATATTTACATTCTTTGCTGTCCATTGTAAAGTCATATATTTTTATTACTTGAACTTGTTTTCATTTTTCTGTAGGATAGATATATCTTGACCATGGAATATCTTGAATTTAATACAAGAAAAACCTGGTTGAGAACTACTTTCTTCCAGTTACCCTTTGATAGTGTTTATCAGAAAGCATTTCAACAAAGCAAGTTAGAGGCTCATCAGTTTACTGAAACCAACAGTAATATAATCTGCATTGTTACTTTTAACACAAAATTTGTGTTTCTGATTTAACACCGTCCTATGTTCACCATCATCTAATTCAAATATGTTCTCTTTCTATACGTTTAAGGAGTCCCAGACATGATGTTCCATTCACTGTTATCACTTATTAAAATAAGGAATAAAAAGAAGTCTTTTAAAATTTTGTTTTTCTCCAGGGCTAGTATTTCAACTACATTAAATGCCATAAACATACTATTCACACTTCCAGACAATAAATTCCTCTCCTGGCTGTTTCTTATGTGTATGTCATCATGTCAACATAGATGTCATTTCAGTGATTTTCTTCCCAGAGTTGCTCTGACACTTTCTCACCTCTCAGAAAATGTTCAGGCAGAATAGGATTAAAATCTCCAAAGCTACTGACTGCCAAGAAACGGTTAAGTGTAAATGATGCTTTAAAACAATATGTATAAAAGGACAGGAAAAGTAATGTAAAAATAGTTCATTCCAGGAAGCCATTAAAATGACCATTAATATATGTGTTACTAGACATTCTTGCTATCAGTGCAAGACAGTCAATACAGAGTCCCTATAGTCTCCTCTGGATGTATAGTTTTTTCATTAATATATTTTCCATAGCAGACTGTCTCCTTTACATTTAAGGATACCATGAGGAAGTACCAATATTGCTTAGCAGAAGACCCAGGCTATGATTCTGAACTCCCGGTGTTTAGTTTTATAACCTAATTTCATCAGTACTAGCAAGTTCCAAAATATTTATTCTTTTTCAGAAAAAAAATGAAAATAATAAAAACATATATAGCTAGGAACTTCAAACACCCATTGAATACAAGGTTTTATTTAGTCATCCCAAAGTGAGTAAATATTACTCATGTTTTTTAAAATTTGATATATTCCATGTAAAGAATAATTTAGCAGGCTGCTGTGTTTACTGGTGCAGTATAGCCCTAACACAATAATTCATGGCAACAAAGATGACTACTGGTTGGGCAGCAGAAATTTGAATCTTATTTTGATAAGAGGTCAACTTTTTTTTTGTCAAAAGATAACTTTAACGTAATAGTTAATTGGAAATATGTTCCTTCAAACACACAATGTTGCACTCTCAGAACAGAAAACCCAGACAAATGTTGGAAATGTAGTAAATACCACATTCACTGAAGGTGTGCTCAAGAAAACTCTGGATAAAACTAGGAATGACTCCTGCTTCCCACCTCTTTTGTTAGTATAAATAAAATCTTGGTTCAGATACAAATTCACACCTTGGAGAATTTCCTCTGTGTGCAAGAGGAGGAAAATACAGAATAAGTATTCAGCATAAAAACAATGCTGATGGTAGGAATACAACAAGAAAGATTGTATCAAAATTATTTCTCTGTAAATGTCTGTGGGATATATTCTGTCTTTCCTAAGAAGGATAAATTCTTGAGTTGACCTAACTAAAAGGAAAAAAAAATAACAACTACATTCTGAAAAACAGACACTTATCATTTCCACTAGAGTTCAGTAACACTAGCACTGAAGCAGTTTTATTTTAGAGCAACTTTTTATCTATCTGGCTCACAACTAATTCCAAAAGAAGTTATAAAAAATGTTGCAAGTGTCTTCTATGATGTCATAATTTGTAGCAAATGTGTTTTAAAACTAAATTTTCTTTCATTATTTAATGCCTGACTTTTCCTACAGATGCATAAAATTAGAAAAAGGTGGAAATGAGTGTATTTTAAATATTTTTATTTTTACTTAATAATCAGCTGCAATTTAAAAATAAAAAACTTTTAAGAATTCATCCTTACAAATATCCTGTGGCCTGAATTCCAAAGGTCCCTATAATTTACATAAAGGAGAAGAGTTGCTCTCTCTTTAGACCCAGGACTAGACTCAAATTGAATTAAAAGGAACAAAGGGAGATACTGTGCCCTGCTCTGAGGATGAAGGCCTACTGAGCTAACAAATTATACTCCTTCAGCTGTCAGCAACATCTGCAGACATCAAGTAATGAAAATCCTAATTAGATATTAAGTAGTACAAGTGTTAATTCACACTAGGTCATGAATGGCTGGATAAGATGGTTCTCAAAACATTAAATGGTATTATTTTATTAATAGTTTGCTCAAGACCAACTGCTTATGTAAGGTCAGAGCAGGAGCAGTGAGTTCTCAAGCAAACTGCAGAGTACTTGGTGGTACAGGAGATGAAAGGGAAAAGCTTTCTGAAGACCTCAGATAGATTTTTTTTCAGCGTGGAATTACCTTTGCTTTTTTTTTTTTTTAATCACAAACTGCAGGTAGTTTGTTGTATTGAACTTTTACTCCAAAAAGAGAGAAGTCCTACACCTTAGCCCAGGATATTACAACCTTATCTGATCAAACTCTTCCCTCAAATCCTCAGGCTATCTTACATCCCTCTATCTTACAACAAATGCCATCACTTTCCCTCCTTTATGCTGTGTTCTCCTATGCATCCTCACCTGTAACACTGATGTTTGTGTGTTCCATGTGCACTGCAGTTCCTACAATCCCACCTACAGTAGCATTCACACTGAATGCACTGATCAACTGTGATGTCAACAGCACATGAAAATGTAAATATAAGCTTCTGGCATTTAAATTTTTTCCTTTATGATATGGAGAATTTTGGAAGGATAATTGAGTGCAAAATTCTGCAGCAAATACAGAGTGATAGAATCACGGAACAGGAAATTTTCTAATAGAAAACAATGCAAAATTAAAACTGTTTGCTTTCAGAATTAAGGCAACTAATGTAGAATTTTCATTAAAGTAAATAATTCAAAGTTAAGGAGCTCTCTTTCTCAGAGCCATCTGTGTTTCAGACTTTCCTGAACACATGCAAAGGCTCCATGGGCAGGCAACAAAGGCATTTTCAGTTTAAAAATATGACCTGCCCCGCCCCACCAAAATATCTGTGAAGGCAGATGCATAGCTTTTTATAGATATAGCACACATGCAATCCTGGTCAAGTTGAGAAAGACAGTTTAGAAATAAAAAATATTTTAGAATGCTTCACTACCATTTTGCCTTTTCTTTTGAATGGGTAATTAAGAAAATTCTACATAAACTTCTAATATAAAGAAGAAAGTTTCCAGCAGTCAGCTTAAAGCACAGGACATGGCTTTGCAAAAAGACACCAAGGACATGGACATTTAGTAAAGCAGGAGTTTGCATGTCATTTAATTCCTCCCTGGAAGTGGTGCTTTCAATACCATGCTGTTATTCAAATTAGCATTTGAAGGGAATACTTGTGAAATTCTCAAAATGCAAAATTTAATTAAAAATAAGAATCCAGAAAGGAGTTTTAAACCCACAGTACATTGGGATTAGTGCACCTAGTCACAGATTAATTCTATTTTCGTCTTACTGTAGCAATGTTATAGCTTTACCTATGTTTGTGTAATTTTACTTCATACACTATATAAACACTTCACGCTGTTTTGTGAGTTTTGCAATTTTTTTCCTTCTCATTTAAAAGAATTATTTTTCAAGTTTAATTTGATCTTATAACTCTCCTTGGGAAAAATGAAGTCCTGTGAAATAGAAAGCAAAATACTACTTGACATTAAACCAGCAAATTTCTTTCTAGTGAATATGAATTTCTGCTACCTATTCCTGACCAGCAGTAGGCATGGGTTACTCCATATGGGTGCATTTATCAACAGGTTTTCAGATAGCTTTCAATTTCAGTTCCAGTATGTATTCAGTAACAAATGAAGATGTTTTTCAGACTAGTCTGGTCATGAAAAATATTCTTATCACTCCAATTCTGGATAATCCTCTCCAATAATATAACAAAATAAAAAAATAAAAATATTATTTTTTATGGTAGAGGAACAAAACTGTCCATGGCTATGCTCCCCTGTCTCATGCGAAAGAAGGGACAGGTGATATCTCAAAACCTTAGCTGGTAAAGTATCTGGACTAGATTATGAAATATTACCTATTAACCAAAACTTTAAAATACCTTCTTTTCTGACACCCTGTACATGTGTTCTTCAAGGAACCTCTGCAGCAAAAGGGGTATCTTTCTGTGCAAAAGCTGCATTGGCTTAGGAGCTTCAGGAAAAAAAAAAAAAATTGAATGTTCACTATGAACCCTGCCACACCAGGGAATCTTGGGACATTTTCTGATGTCCTGTGCATTTAAAACCTATATGCTTAAAAATGATGCTAAGATACATGAAAATTTCTATCTGATTTGTTCTGGATATGATTTCATTTTAGTTAGTGATGATTCTACTCACTCCACTCAAACATCTCCACATTGTTCATGGAGTTTGAATAGTTAATATACAAGTATCTCTGCCATACTGACAATTACCTTAGACAAAACCAACCAAACAAAAACACTTCCTCCGCAAAACTACAAACCTCCCCCCACAAAAAAAAAAAAAACTCAAACCAAATATATTAAAAAATTAGAGAAAATTAATGAGAAAATGAATGAATGAATGAATGAATGAATGAATGAATGAATGAATGAATGAGATGATGCAAAAGAATACTGATTAAACAAGGCAGAGAAGACAAAACTCTGTTAGAAAAGGTTTAGTCATAACTGGTCCCATAGCCAGCTACCATTATGGAATGACTGATCTCTTGATGTTTCTTCTTGACCTAAACTTCTGTGGCCTTTTAAATACATTTTAGCTATTTCATGTATAAATCACCTCCTTCTGATCTGTGATCTTGCCTTGATTAAGGACAGGTAAACTAGTGCAATTCTATGAATAAATTAGACTCTAACTTTTAAAGGTAGCATTTATAAAGGGTTGGATTTTTTTTGATTTATATTTTTTTTCAGGGAATCATTATTTCATTGTATATCAGCAACACTTAATTTATCTTCAGATGCTAAGGCTGAAATACTACAGCAACGTATTATTTTTGAACCAAAAAAAAAATCCGCAAAAACCCTCAAGCATCTTGTAAGAAAGGTTGTTCTAGTTCAAATTTCTTAAGAGGTACAAGGCTTGAAAAATAACATATTTTTTTAACATAACAATTTTCTTATCTTTCATAATATACCTATTTATGTTTAGGGTTAATTCCACATGAGTAAGGGGCTAACATAAAAAACCAATATGTGATCATACCACTAATGTTAGTGTCTAGAGCATTTATCATGTGTTATTCACGTTTCTTAATCATTTATATATACACACATATAACAGAGCAATATTCTGCTGTACTCTGCACACGTTTTATCCACAGTATAAGGTCATCAGAGTAACTTCATAACTTCTGAGAAAAACAAAAGGAGTTTCTGCTGAGGTGAGGCTTAATTATGGAGGAACTTTTTTAAAAAAATAACATATTTTGAGTTCATGTGGTTACATACTTTTTTGCTATATGTGGCATTTTATCTCTTGCACATCATCTCTACAGAGTGTTGAGACTTCCCAAATGTTTGGTGACTCTCCCATTAAGAAGAATTTCATCTTTTCTCATTTTTAAGCAAATCCTGACAAAAGCTTCTTTCCCTTTTGCAGCTATGAAGCAGGACAAAAAGGAACAATGCTAATGCTCTTGGACACCTGTACACTGATGGATAGCCTATAAACAGTATTTTATACTTTTAAAATCTTTTATAAAAGGGCAAAGTTAAAATTGTGAAAGATAATGTCAGTCAGTAGGACTACTCAACTAATAGATACTATTGAAACTGTAACAATACTGACTTTATTTAAGTAACAATGCTTTCTACTGTTGTGGTTATCTGAAATCTCAGAGAGGTGACAGTGTAATTTAAATTAGGATCATTCATTATGGTTCATAATTGCAGAATTTAACAGCAAATAAATGTGAAGCCAAAACTGATTTATAGCCTTACCCTCCTTTCATAGTCCTCATGCTTCCAGCTCTGGCTGTCAACTCCATCTCATCAAGTTCTCTTGCACATAATTGTTCCTTGTTTTTTCTACCTGTTTTGTGTAATGACTCACTACTGATCCATTTGATGTAATTCTTGCTGTCCTGAGACCTAAGAGTCTGCTTAGGGACTTAGCAGTACCCTTTATCAGTGCTCTCTGCTGTTCCTCCTCCTGATTCCAGATGCTGTCTCCCTCCACTGCCATCCTGCCCTTGGAAAACTTATAATTTCTCAAGGCAGAGGAAAAGAAAAGAAAAAAAAGTTAATAGGCAGTTTAACTTCTTTTAACATGGCGAGCATTTGTGAAAACAAAACGGGAAAAATAGTAAGCAGCCAAAATTTAAAGACACAAATGCACAAAATAAAGTAGCTCTACAGAAGATAATATTCATATCCAATGTAAAAAATATCATGTCAGAATCTGACCCATAAACATATTCTTGACATCTTTGACAAAACAGGAAACAAAAAGGAACAGTGAAGTTTATACAGAATACAACACTGGTCTTCTTGTTGCACATTCCTAATTTCTAACAGTTTAAGCAAGAGAAGAAAAACTCTTCTGCTATGGTGCACATTCTATTTTCCAGTCATATAGTTAAATGCAGAGATGAACTAGGGCTTGTTTCTCCCCTGTGATGTGGAGGTTCATAAGTATGTAGAAACAAATGTCTTTAGTGCTCAATTTCCCTCCTTGTCAGGAAACTAAGTTCACTGTTAAAGGCACTTAAAACTCACCTAATCAACAAACATGATAGGTAATTAATTAATCAAGGTGTATTTGTTGTTTGTCTCATCTGTGCAATTAATCCAGCCACATAACTTCTCACTGTGTCCTCTGCTGGGCATCCCAGCTTTGTAGAATGGGTGAGAATTGTTCCTTTACACTCTTTGAAACCCCAAGTGGATGAATAACAGATTCTTTTATCCATTATCTCACCCAGATCCTGCTACCTTCACATAAAAAAGACCTTCCAAAAGTCAATTCCAAATTTAGCTCTGATTGTCAGCTGAATGTTAATACAAATGATAAACCATTGCTGCAATGCTCAGGAAATTTTCTGAACTAAGTGAGGGTTCTGCAAAGTTCCCAGAAGGTAGAAATTGACTGATTTTGATGAAGCCCAAAGTTTTCATAGTTTATTTTCATTTTTCAGAACTCTAATATTTCAGATTTGCAACTCTTTTGTTTTTAACTCGAAAAATAACTAGAAAAAATATAAAAAAAATATAAATCTTGGCAAATCTTGGTGATCTGAACATATGGGAACTTGTAAAAACATATGGGAAATTGTAAAAAATTTTCTCCATAGCAATCAAAGACAAGCCATCCATTTTATTCTCATAGATGAGCCTTGTAATTTGTTTCAAAACTCAGATATGACTCATGTAACTATTGTAAAGCATAGTAAGATCTATATTCTTCAAAGAGGGACAGAACTGAAAACATTGACCCAAATCAGAAGCCTTTCAAAAAAGTGATAAGTACAAAAAGTGATAAATACCCCGAAGGGTGACCAAACAAGTTCCTTGTAATTTTAAGCCTGGAATCTGCCTGATCTGAGATTAATCTGTACAGACACTTCATAGTGGCCACTTGGGTAAATTCTTTCAACACTTGCACTTTCTCTTGTTCCTGTAAACTCTGTTCTGTGTTTCCTATGCAGTCTTTCTCCACACATGATATTATTCAGTAACTAACGAAAGAGAAACCAAGTTCTACACATCATCTTATGTCCACATATGTTTCCCTAAAGCATCTTACTATTTGAAGCAATAGTATTCATATTCTCCCCTCCGGGAGAGCTTCACAGACTAAACTCGTAACTGGTTTCTGTCAGAAACTCTTCAGAGGGTGCATGAAATAGACATCAACTAGGACACAGACTTCAACGTACAACTCCATTGTATACAATTCTCCTTAATTCTCTATAGATGTGGCAAAACCATCGAATACAATTTAGAGAACAAATCCAATGATTTTCTATTTATATTGACTGCGAAGTCAGTCTGTGAAATTCAGATTATTGTCACATTAGCATGGTTTGCTAGAGTTTTTCAAAAACTACATAAAACCTTTTAATATGTTAATTTTACATTAGATGTTATTAACTGTCACATGAGATGCTACACCTACTATCTAGTAAGCTGCAGATCTCCAATACTTCAGTGCTTGTCTTCTGTTAAAACAAGATAATATACATACAGATTTCTCTCTGCAAAATATCTGCACATAGAAGAAGAAAACAAGGAAAGGGAAGGTGCAGAGCCCTCTTTCACACTGTGTGACTACCTCTTAATTATAGGCTTCAGTGGACTGATGAACATTTAAGAGTAAACCCGTTTGTTAATTCCCTTGTTTTGTGTTCTTGGTTTATGCCTTCAGACATATTTGAGTAGATACTGGTAACAAGTCCACACCTGTCTGATGTAAAAACATTTGCCTGTTGTGGTGACAAAAGGCAGGAAACCCAACTACTGCTCCATGCATACACATTCTTTAAATAATTTTTAAAAAATCAATAAATGGGGAGAATGGGCTTCCTGTGATATGACGAATTATTCCTAAAACTAACATCCAGAAACATGCTGTGAAGGTGAACTAAATAATATCTCTCAGAAATCTATGGACCCAAGACTGGAGCAATACAAACCAAAATCATTCACATTTTTCCCATCTGTAACACGTATTAATGTAATACATAGTCTTGAAATGTACATTATCTTCATATTTAGTATGTTTCAGAATGAGAAGGGGTTGAAGAAAGGTCGACTGCATAGCTTTTATTTAGCTTCTAGTGTCCACATACATATACCTCTCTGTTCACAGATTAATATGATCTTTCATAAACTGCCACATGGAACTGAGGTAATGTGAAGATTGAATCTTCTTTTAGTCTCCAAAGGATCCGCATGAGGTTAGAGCAAAGTAAGTGAAGGGACCCCAGTTTAATAATGAAGACTGAGGAGAAAGCAATTCTACAGAATCTGAACAGATTTTAAAAAGTTTGCCTCCACTTCCTTAATAGTATTGCTGGTGGAGGAGGGATGCAAGTTTTAGAAAACACAGTAAATATTGACTGCAAACACTTCAAAAGAGAGGAATACTATGAGAAATGAGGAGTATTTCAAATGAAGACTATTCAAGGTAAAATGGAAGGGCTGGCAAACTGGAACACTCTCCCACACAGAGAAGATTCCTTTTCTGCACTTAGTATTCAAGAGACTGAAACATTGCATACAATTTTTCTTGGAGTAAGAGTATTGTCATTTAGATGTAACCAGTTTAATAAACCAATATTGTACCTTCAAATGTATTTAGAGGATTAGATCAATGAAGACAGCTCCAGTATCAAAGAGTTTTAAATTCTCAGTATATTTTCTTTTATTATTTTTATTGGAGGGAGCAGTGGGAAGAATAATGATTATAGGCATCAGAAATGGCTCTATCAATTTTCAAGAAACTTTAAGTTAACTTATTACTCAGTAACTACTTGGCGAGAAGGGAAACTTCTACATTCTCCTTAGGATGCCTATGTGGTTTGTTACTTGTATCATGTTTCCACCTAGGGATTCTTTTAATTAGGGTTTGCTACAAAGGGCTGACAGAGAAAAACATTTCAACAGTGTATCTCTTTTGTGAAACAACCAGAAACATTACTATAACTGTCCAATTTCCAGTCAAGTACATTTTTATACGCTGCCTAATGAGGTGATATGCATTCTTTCTATTGCTATTAACCACTGTAATAACTATCAACATCCATACTGAAGTTAGAGAAGTCACTACAATTGAGGGATGCAGAAGCATCACTGTAACAAAAACTACCATTTTCTGCAGTTGATTCACCAAACAGAAAATAATTCATAATAGATGAAAGACAGTATAGTTCAAGGTAAAAGTTAATAGCTCTACAAGTAAGAAAGTGGCCACAACTAAAAGTAATTACAGAAATAGCTTTGTAACCCCTCTCTGCAATGTCTCTTTTGCAAGATTAGGCAAGGGGTTAAGAAAGTAAGAACCATGCTTTGCATCTGAGACACAGATGCACTGTGGTTTTATAGAATTACTAACCGGTTTTGGTTTTGTTTGGTTTTGGTTTTGGTTTTTTGTTTGTTTCCCCCTTCAAAATGACTTCTAATATTTTTTTCATTGTATTGTTTCTAAGAATTTAGCTGATGGAGGTTTATCTTAGAGCTCATACGAGTTTACAGCCTTTTTAATGAGTGGTAATGGTCAATACAGTGAAAACTGCTCAACTCTGCTGCTGCTCATGTGCCTCATTCTACCTTTTTTGGTAGTGAATTTAAGTCAATCTTGGAAGATCTGTTGCATTTCTTTATGGTTGGTCTTTCCCATTTTTTTTCTTCTCAGCAGCTTAGTATAATTAATGTCATTTGTCACCTAGATATTCACACTGTTTTTCAAATAGCTTTAAATGCTAAGTGGTATTACTTTTCCCCCACTATTATATTTAATAGTAAAATAATGCAGCAAAATCAATAGGACAATAAGGTATGTGGGTGTTGAAAGTTAGACAATGAACATAAATGAGCACTTCTCTCAAAATAAGGTCCAGAAGACACTTCAGAAGTAACTGACACACTAATTCACACTTCAGTTTATCAGTATATCTTCAGCTTCACTACCTATTGATTTACAGTTAGCTGGTAAATGGCTTTAAAAAACAGAATTACCAAGTTCAAGATGAATATAAAAAGGTGCAGAATTATCCTTATTTCCCCCCTGCCACATCTTATGGTTGTAATTGGTGCACCACCTCTGTGTCTTTTTTGTTTCTTTGGGGTTTTATCTGGTTTTTTTTTGTTTGTTTGTTTTTTTTGTTTTTTTTTTTTTAAAAACTCCCTGATGGTGCCGCAGGACCATCCCTGCCGGGGTCTCTCCTCCCCTCTCGCCCTCCTCCCGCTCTGCCCTCGGGGCTCACAGGGCTGTTTCTCACTCGGTTCCCCTCCCTCAGCCCTGGCTGCCGGGCAGCGTTTTGCCCTCCCTTGCCCAGGCTTTCCCCGGGGCTCTCGCCCGTCCTCCCGCCCGTGGCCGAGAGGCTCAGCCGTGCCCTGCGCTGGGGCCGCTGGAGCCGCTGGGAGCGGCGGTGTCTGGGTGGGGCAGCCCCGGCCGCCCACACAGGGACACCCTGGCACAGCCCCTTGCCAGCACTTCGACACTTAAAACCAATTCATGACCAAAATGATCAGCTGAATAGAGGAAGGAATAAGGCTAGATAGGAGCAAGGGTGGATTTTTCCTCCAACAATTACTGCTAAACCATTTAAGTGAGAAATGGCAGTTCCACATAAAATGCTGGTTTCATGGATGTTGTTGTTCAATGTAAAGATGTAAAGACCACAGAACCTGGCTGCTGCTGTATCAAAATCGTGAAAGGATAGGAAGTTAGGAATATAAAAATAATTAAAAAGAAGTTAAGATTTATTCAGTTTTTCAGTCCATAACAATTTCAAGCAAGTTTAGATCACCTTGACAAAATTACCTTGAACCATTAATTTAAATAACAGTCTCCACATAGAGAACTGATGTTTTGCAACATAGCACTGACAGACTCTATAAAGCTTCCTGGCAAAAACAGTTATTACTTTTACATATTAGATTCAATTTAACTGTTTTGGCATAAAAGTGCAAGTTTCTTCTTGGTGCAATTTTATGTTGACTTAAAGTTTAAAAGGTAAACTCTTTATCCTCTGTTTTCTGACTAGGACTGGACTTCAATATGTTCATGCTTTTCTGTTCGTTTAGTTGCTCTGTCAAGTCAAAATGCCCTTGTCAGGGCTATGCTTCAGGAAACCTGATATAGCTGAACACACTGGAAGAAAGTAAAATTTATCAGGCTGATGAAAGCACTCTCTTCCCTCCATTTTAAATTTCCCCCAAATAATCTTTGAATGTTTTGAGATTCCATTAAAAAAAAAAAAAAATTAAACAAAACAAAACAAAACACACAGTGCTCTACAGCATTTTATGACTTCTAGAATTCAAGTAGTGTGTCCTCAGCCTCTTGACATGAAACCAAATTTGTTGAATGAAGGTTGAATGGAGTCAGCAAAGAGGAATTGTCTATGCCAACAGAATTCAAGACAAAGCCAATGCACATGTATGTATTTTTATTTTGAAAAGCTTTTGGGTTGGCAACAGTTTTGAGATAGCTTTTTGTAAAAAATAGGGTAGAAAATGAGGTGGCTAACATGATATAGGACAATATAATATTGTGCTCTTCTGACATCAGGTATATTATTTAGGTTGTTACTACATTTACACTAGATAGAGAGAAAAAATATTTAATATAAATACATTATTTGTGAAACTATTAACCTAAAAGGTAGAAAGTGTTATTTGAGGTGTTGCTTTTGCTGCTTATATCACTTGACTATCTTCTTAGTGAGGCATGAAAATGGCAAACAAACCATGAGCAAAATCTTTAGACTATATTATCTACATTTTCCTTTTAATTTTCTCTATTATAAAATACAACTCTTTTTTTAAATTTTTTTATCAGAAAAAAATGGAACTGTTTGCTTATGTTTAAAATGATGAAACATCTGATGTGCTTTATGTAAACCTCTATCATTGAATAAAAACACTTCAATTCTAAAACTCCATTTTGTGTCTTCCTTGGCACTTATTCTAAAATACACATCATTTCCCTTTCACTGTCATTAAATTAGAGATGTTAAATTCTCTTAATATCATTGGGTAAGATTAAATTCACTGTCCTGTATTAGAACTAACTGATTGTAATGACATGTCATATATTACTTCAAAAAATAATTTTGAATGGCAAGTCTGTTATGCTGAATTTATGTTTTCAAGAATAAAATCATAAATTAATAGAATTACTACCTTGTAAATCCAGTGTAAAAACTGGAATTACTTTCCTAATCTAACTTTCAGCAAATCATTTCAAGACATATTAAAAGCTGTTACTTTCCTATTCCCATTCCTGAATTTATACCCATTTCCAGCTGTTCCATACCTCCTTATCTCCTGCATCAATACAAATCAGAAACTGTTTTTGAATTACGGATAAAAATGTAAGAACTAAGAAAAGTGTCACTCCCAAAATTTTGGAAGAAAAATGCAGTTGAAAACCAACACAGATCTGAATACCTGAACAATCATTCTTCTTTACCCTTCAGAGGACATCTGAAAGTGGATTAAGGGGTATACGTTTTGAATTTCAGAGATCCAAAGGGACCACAGAGAAATTGTCAGTCTTGTGCATTATATTTTTCTGCTATTCCCTCTTAATAGCATGACTCACTCAGCCTCAAATCCACACTGATCTTCCTTTTATCACTGCTTATTGACTTCTCTCCAAAGTAAAAAGCACAGCAAATGTGTAGTTATGACTTGCTTCCAGTGCAACTGACCTTTAAGAAATATCCTTTCAAGAAGGAGCAGACTTTCTGCAGAGAGAGGTGTAAAGGTTCCAAATGAAGAATGTTACGGTCTAAAACATGTAGTGTTTTACTTCTTTCCTAAAATTCTTTTTTATTTTTATCATACCCTGAGACATGAGTTATTTAACCTAGAAGCACGCAGAAATTTCAAGAGAAAGGTAAACTATATCACCCATGACAACTTAGAAATTTTAAAGCTTGGAGTCCCATAGCCCAAGTTTTTCTAGATTTCTTCAAGGAATCTTCATTCCTCTGAGCTGGTGCAGTAGTACCTGATTCCTCACCAGGCCATGCTGCATTAACTAACCCTGCCTCTTTCTGTGTTTACAACTATTTTTTCATTAGAAAAATTTACATCAGAGACATGCAAAAGACAAGAGGTCTCATGTAGCTCAAAGCTCAGTTCTGTGCATTCAAGTTACTTATTTTACATAGGGATATTTAATCTTGCTCATTCAAATTTCCACAGATTAAGTACTGCACACACCCACACACACAGACACACACATACTTGCACTTGTAGATGAATAGTCTGCGTCAACTAACATTGCTAGATGCTATTGATTATTGGGAAGTTTAAAGAAACCCTCCCCAAATAATTCATAGATTTGGAAAAAGAAGACACTGTGGTGTTAAATTCTTTAAAGATACCTTTTTAAATACAAACCAATTTTTTGGAGTTTTTTTCTTTAGGGATACATACCCTGGAACATTGAAACCTTACTCTAGGTGCAGCTGCAGGGAACTGTTCCAATAAGCCCAGAATCACAGAAAATACTTAACATTTTCAAAGGAATAATTTCTCGTTTCTACAATAACCTTATTTTTCCAGGACCTGTGTTTTGCCATATATAAACACCTTCTGAGTAAGGTAATAGGGATTAATTTTACATGAAATTTTTCCAATCTCCAAATGACATTTTCATAGGGAAAAAAATAATGTCTGAGGAATGGTTTGATATTAAAATATAATGATGATTTGTTGTTCCAACACTTGCTGTGTAACAGATGATGGCAGTGAATTAATCCATCCTCTTGACAGTCATTTCATGGTAAGAATAAGAAACCTTACCATTTTCGTTGCAGGCCTACCCTATTCTTGTCCTCAGTGTGCATTTCCATGACAATGACTGTGATCATTATAACAGCATTGTACATAATGACTCTGCTTTCTGTGATGTTATTCCCAAATTGGGTGTGAAAAATGTGAAAGGACAGATCTCAAATGGCAAAACTCTCACCAGTGAAGCAGAGTAGTCTACAGAATTAGTAATTGACAGAATTGATAGCATGCTGCCATCGAACAGAAGCTGGAATTAAAGGGCACTACCTTCCTTTATAAATGGAGGCACTTTGCATGAAAATCACTTGTCAAACTAAAGGTACATAGAATGAGATCTTGATGGGATGTGTACAATTAACTGCAACATTAGTAAAACACCTATTTTTCAAAATGAAAAGGAGTTCATGCATAATGACCACTACAGAAATTTTGCTAATTACTAATATTATGACAGACTCACTTTTTTTTCTTTTTTTCTTTTTTTTTAAATATAAATATATGCCTGTGCTAATATAATTGATCTTTGCTGTAAATCAGGTCATCAGAATCATGACAACAAATGGAAAATAGAGTACAGTTGTTTTTAAGTTCCACAAAGGTTTCACAAAGATAAGCTTACTAATGCTGGAAAGTACTCAGAGTAGAAAATTGTAAGCATCAGAGAGAATTCTTTGAGAAGGGGAGAAAAATCACTCGGTACAGAAGAAGAAATGTCCTCAAAGAAGGCATGTAGTCACATTTTGACCACAAAGGACTGAAAGAAACTATTGATTGATCTCTGTAAATGTAGCATTAATAGAGTGGTCAAAGGATGAAATGAAATACATAATGCTATCATAAGAACATAAAATTGAAAGGAATTATGCTTTAGCTCACTGAATCCAGGTCTCTATTCTGGCATGAAATCATGTCTAAAAATGCTTTTATAAAGACAAGCACACTTTACTTTGAAACCCCTTCAGCTTTTTTTTTTTTTTTTAATTCTTCTTATTAATAGACTCTCTTAGAACCTGAGTTATTCTTGTTTCCATTCTGTATTAACTCATGGCCACCAAAACCTTTTTTTTCTTTTTTTCCAAGTAAAATTTCAATCAACTTAAATAGCTTTTCTCTTTTCATTGCGGTCTCTTCTGAGGTGTATTATAATGTGCCCTCTCTATTATTTGCAGGGATAATTAAACATATTCTCCACTACCATTTTAACCATAGTATTCAATTTTCTCTGTATAGTTTCATATATAAATCCATTTTTATTGACCAAAAGTAACTAGTACAGTAAATAGATTAACATTATTTCCCGCAATGTCCTTAGTACTACTTTATCCCTATTTATTATATCAGCTTTTGCAGCTTAGTATCATACTTACCTTCTTTCAGGTATGACATTAGAGGCAATGTTTGATCTGGTGACCAGACCTTTCTCTTCCTCTGTAACTTACAATAAACCACTAGTGTATAACAGAAATTCATTATATTGTTTTGTAAGAGCCTTATAACCTTGAAGTCCTGAGTTTTACTCTGTATTTCTATTTCCAAATTATATTCATGATATCTAGCTCTCTCCAGACAATGTGTTTATTTCCTGCATAGCTTTACATCAGCAAGATATTTGCAAAATATTTCTTGTATTACAAAATCATTTATGAAAATATTAATCAGTCTAAGGTGGGTCTGGAAGGATAACTCCTCATTCCCTTATCAGTTTTAAAAGCTTCTCTTTCAATGCAAGCCACCATTTAGAAAGGTCCTTTCTCAGTTTACATTTCCTACACATATCTCAACAAATTTTGGTATGCTGAAATACTTGTATTTTACTAAGGCTGGTGTAACAGAATAATTTTTTTTGAGGGGTCTTTGTGCTAACAGTAGCTTAAACACAGTTGTTCCACTTGCTATTTTTAGTTCAGATGATATTGTTCAAATCTGAAAGCCCTCACCAACAGCCATCTGTGATTTCAGAAGCTACTGGTTTCCTTGGATATTTTTTGTACTCTACAATGTAATTTTCAGGACTCCCAATGTCAAGGCAAACTAAAAAGAAATAGCTCCTTTTCCATGTCCATCTTTCCTTACACCTCATATTAAATCTACTTCTCCATTTCTATTAAGGAAATTAGGACTCATCTAGATTATGTAATAAAAAAAAAATCCAAGACAGAATTCAGGGGGAGAAAAAACTCCTTCTGTCATACACCATGCATTAAAGCTATATAGAGAGTTTTGTGTTATTTTAATGCAAATTTAAAAGCCAAGCTATACAGAAAACATTGCACAACCAGACTTCAGTTGGCCAGGCTTCAATTCAACTGCATCAGCCCGATCTTCATGTCTGAAGCTCGCTCTATATATCAAAACATAAAGGCAGGGCTTGTTCTCAAAGACTTCTGAGGAACGCTAACCAGTAACACACATCTTATGCCTCTTTATCAAGAAAGTCACAGAAAATTTCCTTTCAGAGAAGACCTTTTCCATCCTAGAGTCAGAGTGGAATGAGCAGCCTAGACTACATTTTTAATATTCCTTTAAGGAGAACTGAATATAATTCTAAAATAGTCTGGAAAAGCCTTTAACAATGACTCTGTGCATTGGGGGATCTGGAACTTGATGTAACAGGATCAGTGGCACTCAGTTTAGCTGAGCTCAGAAGAAAAGCTATTTTATTATATTTTATTATCTTCACCTTATATACTTTTGCCATTTTTTTTCTTTATACTGTGTATACACAGTATACACAGACAGCTGGCAAGTTCACTGTGAATGTATGTACCAATCCAAGATTTGTCCTCCTTTAAAAAAAGAGGTGCCATCTAGAGTTTTTCTCTATCAATACCACATTTCAGGGTATGGGAAAAACCAAACCAAAACCAAAAAGAAGACAACGACCTTACCTTTCCTACATACTGAGGATCTGGTCCCATGTGTTCTTCTAAAACAAAGAACTGATTCCACACCCATCCACGCTTGGGACGATGATGCACTTCTGTTTCGCCTTCTATGTGTTTGGTTTGATTTCTAGTCACCTTGATGGAGCCATGGTGAGCAGCTCCATAACACCTCTGCACAAAACAGAGACAAACTAGGACTGGGCAGATACAAGATGTACTTGTAATTCTCATTGTAGGATAAGCTTCCTGTTCAAGGTTTTCTTTCTCTTGTCTTTTTCAGCTGTAATCCTTTAATAAGTTCCCGAGACAGAAGGTGAAGCCTGGTTCAGAAATACAGTCCAAACTGGAGTTTTCTGCTTGTTCATTGTTTAGCTACCCATTTGGGAAAGCTCAAATTATTTTTACATTATGAAAAGCTGACTGGAAAAATTGACATTTCTTCTGAGGTCTTCACAATAGAGTTCCACAGCCGACCATTTTCTATCTAATAGGAAAAAAAAAGAAAGCCACTTACTCATCACTAAAACCAGTAATTTTCAGGTTTCTGACCTTAGATTACACTCAAAGCTGTACTAACCAGCCAGTCAAAGACTGTAATTGGAATTAAAATTTCTTTTCAATTCTTCTTGTAAAAATATTTCCTGATTGTTTATGTTAAAATACCTCTAAGACTTAGCATTGCTCCTCCAAGCTATGAAAACACTCACATCATTAAAATCTGGATGACTCAGGACAATTCCTTTGGCCTTTACATACAAATCATTGACATGGTCTGGCAGTAAACCAAGATCTCTTCTAAATGTCATTTGATAGTGATTTGTAAATCATTTCACCTGGCTTTTTGATGTTATGTATGCTGGACAGACACCCAACTTGATGAAAAATACCTAGTCTATAACAGGTTTTGAAAGAAGGCCTCCAGAATGGGATTTGAGGATTCTGAGTCAATCCTAGAGCATACTGACAGGAACTTTTAGTCAAAATGTGCATTTTTTTATACCTTCTGCTTTACATAGATTTCAATCAATATCACACTAGACACTCATAAAATTATGTCATACTGACAGAAAGTTCATGTACTGTTGTTTAGACAATCAGTATTATTCCCAGTGACAATATTCATTCAGCCTCAAAAAGGAAAATGTAATGCTTTACACTACAATGGTAAAATGTAAATATGTATGCGAGAGTTCATGTAGCACTTAAAGCAAAGTATCTTGAAAGGAGTAAAATAATTCTTCAAACTTAGAGAAACTGTTCAGTTTGTTCATTTGTTCAGTTACCTGAAGATATCAAAGATCAGTCAGTCCACCAGGAGTCTGAAAATGTGCAAATAAACCTAGAAAACTGGAATCTTCCAGTACTGATTTTGTTGAGATATCATAAAGCCATTACAACCAATGTAAACAGAGACACAATTAAACTAATTTTGTTTCTAAGTTTCATGGGAACCCAACAGAATAAATTCATAATTTCTAAAGAAGCACCGAGCTAGAAATTAGAAATCAGGTGGAAAAGTATTGGAGTGGAAGGAAATTTATTTATTTTTAACAGCAAGTTTTTTGACTTTATGTTTCTTTCAAGTCCACATTAATAACAGAAGTTAAAACTTTTATCTAAGAACAGTTTCTCATCGGAATAATGGAAGAATACTTCAAGACTGCTGCACATTAGAAATAATCAGAAAGCACATATTTTCTACTGCTAAAACTCAGTTCAGGACAGTGGTTTTTGCTGAACTAAAGGAAGAACTCCAGTCTCTTGTGGTTGTGCGGCAGCTCAGAAAGAAATTCTAAACAACATTTTCAACTGAGGAAAGAAATTTGTAGACATTTAGTATTTCCCTGCTTCTTATTTCCCTAGCAACGTAGTCTCCCCTCAACCCCTATGAAGACCAAAACACTGTTGTCTTAAAATCCTCACATTCCATCTCAGAACAGATTCATACCACATGAGGAATTATTATCTGCTTTAAGCACAAAGGTGATTTAATAGGATTTTTTTTTTACATTTAAATTTTGTATGAAGTTCAAGTTATACCAGGGACAGAATGCAGCCATTCTGGGACTCAAATTTGTTTCTTACTATATACTCTTCTTTCTTATTTCCTTGCCTTTCTCCATTCTTTCATGATTCTTGCTACAAATCAGTTTTTGCCTTGAGGAATGCAATTTCCTTCTATAGATTTCTATATTTTCAGGTGAGTTATTTAAATAGATCAATCATTTTTGTACTTCAGACATACATTAACATTAAGTAGTACCTCACAAAATGTAAAGGCTGTACTTTTATCCATTCAAGTATTATTTTTCTTCCCTTTGTTTCTATCTTGAGAAATTCCTGGGAGCCATTTATAAGACTATAAGTAGTGCATAGTAAGTTAAAAATGATATATAAAGTGCATTTAGATTTCTCAGAATGGCACATCTAAAATGTATTTGAAATCATTACTGCTAAATTTTCTTTTATAAAAACTGTGGAGATGGTTGTGATGGAAAATTCTTTCCTTACAAAAAGTATAAATGAGTGCAGAAGATAACAACAAGTCAAGATTTACTACACAGAACTTTGTTTCTCCCCCCTCTCAGAAATCATCCATAGGAAAAAACAAACAAGCAAACAAAAATAAACCAAAACAACAACAAAAAGAACAAGCAAACAAAAACCAAAACAAATACAAACAAAAACCAAGCAACCAACCAATCAAACAAACAACACCCAACCAAGATGGCTGTGTTGTGTTATGCTACAATCTGGCTCATATATGGTTTAGGCAAAATAAGAGGAAAAAAATGCAGCAAAATATCAAGGGGTTCTTCATCTCAAAAAATATCCATTCTTCTTAGCATTAGCATTAACTAAGAGGCATTAAATTTATATTTTGTTAAAACTACTATTTTATTTAACTCAATTGAAAGAATAACTCTTAAACATCTGATCCCCAAATTAAAGTTTTAAAATCCTTTATTCTGAAAAATAAGAAAGAAATATTACAACGCATCTACTTGCTGTTATAATCATGCTTAGAAGTTGAGGTCTCAGCTGCTCCTGAATTATATGTGAGGCCTGGACAATCATTTCCAGGCTAAGACAAATTAAACTATTAAAAGAGAAGGGATTTTTAGTGCAGATTCTTTGAAGTGTTATAGCTCTGGCAAACATCTTTAAAACCAAGCCTAACTAATGCTCAGTACAAAGGTCCTCATTCTTACTTTGCACTCTCCTACTAAAGGTCTCCTACAAACATTCATTAAAAACCTGACCCCAACCCTTCCTTACCTCCACCCTCCAGCATAGGAACATCAAATCTACCTTGCAAACAAAAGATCAGAGTGGCCTGCAGGGGGAGGTTCAGATGTAAATACCTCAAATAGTTAACACAGAAGAGGCAATAAAGCAATGAACAAAGAAACTTGAACTGTGACCAAGGGGGAAAAAACACAAAACAAAAACAATAAAAAAAAACCCCAACCCTAAACTTTCTGAAATCCCTTGAATTGTTGCCTTAAGCTAATATACTGAGATGCTACCTGCTCACTGGTCTAGTCTGCAGCTTCATATTAAGTGTCCTGATTTATGATTTTTGTTTTAAAGATGCATGCAACTGCAGAGTAGACTTGTGTTATTGCTGTCTCCTGGGAGCCTCCATGAAAATGAGTTGCGTATCTCAAGAGACTGTGAGACTGAGTTAAAATTAAAAGAAATGATTAAATAAGATGAGTTGGGAAAGTTTCACCAGCGTTGTTGCAAATCATTACAGAAGAGTAGTTACTGCTTAGTGTGACAGCAAGATTATAATGAATTCCCAAGAAACCGATACAAACACAGTGATGCAAAATATGTATGCTTCATCATCATGAGGACATGCATCCTTCATACTGGGGACTTCTCCTGAATCTCAGTGTCCCCCATCTCCCATAATAAAATTGACCCATATTTGAATCCATCTGAATGACTGAGTTTTGCAAATGCTCATTTAGCACAGTTCAACACATATTTTGTCACATCCCTTGGGGACCCTTTGCAGTTCCACCGTGACAGAGTGACAAATAGTCATGGAACTTGTAAGAAATTGCATTGCTCATATACTTTCTGACTTTTCCCTCTGCACTCTGCCCTCTAAACCTCCTCCCTACCAGAACAAATTCTTTGATTATCAAAATCTGAACAACTTCAAAAAAATGTCATTATTACATATAAATAATCAGGCAGGAAAATCTTACATTTGATGTTGCCTGTGTTTATTATTTATTGCCAATGCTATATCCTTCATGGAATCATAGAATCAACTGGGTTGGAAAAGACCTCAGAGGTATCATGAAGTCCAACACTTGATCCAACACCACAGTGGCTACTAGACCATGGCACCAAGAGCCTCATCCAATCTCTTCTTAAAAACCTCCAGGGACAGAGAATCCACCACTTCCCTGCGCAATCCATTCCAATGTCTGATTTCAACCTAAACCTCCCCTGGCAGAGAAAAAAGCAATTAATAAAATGAAAATTCTTGAAGTAGTTTGATAGTAGTTTCAAAACCACAAATGTTTTGACACTATAGTTCTATATTGACAGAACTACAAATGGGAAACTGCAATAATTTTTTAACTTCAATAACATAGGGAAATTTCCTTTACTGAGATACTGAACTAAATTATTGCTAAATTTATGTGTAGGTATATTATTTACTTTTCTGAAAGCTAGTATTTATCACCCTGGAATTTGATCATTTTACTAAAAAAACAGAGAAAAAAGAGCATTTGATATCCCTCGCCTCACTCTCTAAGCCAGCAAATCTAGCTGATGGCTGTACAGTGTCAAGGGGTGTTATTTCTTGTATCTCTCACATTTAAACATAGTCTTTTGGTAAAGACCACTTCTAATCACCAAAACCCAAAAAGTATCTATGCTAATCTAGTACTGACTGTTACTTCACCTCAGAAATTATTTTGCATGAAATCCCCTTTACGAAACAGAAATAATAACAACAGCATCAATGAAAACCCTCCAAGAAAAATAAAGGTTATTCTTTCATATAAGGCAACAGAAATTCTGTTGCGGAGAGAAAGTTGGGGATGAGGAAATCCAACCAACAAACAAGCAGACATTATAAAAAGATAAATAACAAAAGAAAAAATAAAAAAAAAGATACAACAAAAAATCACTGGAACAAATCGAGACAGAGAAGCAGATTGGGAAGTTCAGCTGGAAACAGCTGAAGCTGTGAAAACAAATATGTGAAGCTATCAGAGATGATGTAAAAAATTCAGCACTACTATTTATATGAAATGTGAGAAATCTAGTTAATACAGCTCAACAGAAAGATGCCTAAATAAATATTAACTGGAAACAAAAATCATGGAACAAAATTCCACAAAAAAAAATATCTGTTTCTAGGAATTGGTATACTGAAATCCCCAAGGGAAGTACAAACCTGATATATTTTTCCCTATGATTTTTACCTTCCATACTCAAAAAGCTCTACTTCCAACTTCCACTTTTTCACATACAACTCACAGGTCGAGCCAACTGCTAACACATTTGATATAAAAAATAAAAAACCAAACATATACCATATAAAGCAATAAAACAGCATAAGGACAACTGTAAAGGCTAAATGATTACAGGTTGGTACACAATATGTTTAAAAAGCTGTGATATTCTTAAATTCAATTTACAATCAGAGAAACACATTATGAAAAATTAATTACTTAGATGAGTACATCACTCTTGCTGACACTGCTCAAATGAAAATCAAAGAAAGGCAAAGAAATGCCCATCTTTTGCATTTCTTCTCCCCTTTTACCTCCTACCTAACAAAGAAAGGAATAGTTATACCAAAAGCCCAGTAAGAAACAAAAACTAGGAGCTGTATTCTGCAATACTATTAAGGAAAGGGAAATGACATAGTTTTGGGCCTTCTAAAACAGCAAAACCAAAACACCAGACAAATCTTTCACATGGGAAAGCAAGCTATCTGGTCCTCTAAGAAGAAACATATTATATTACATAACATAAAGACAGATGTGGGTTTTACATGTCCTAATGTGGTAAGTAGATACCCAAATATAGTCACTGTGCAGGAAAAAAATAAATTTCTCTACTCATTTTATTTTTTAAAGGTAACAGTAGCATTTAGATGCATAGCTCATATTAACTAATTTTAAGATAGTAAAGTGTGATGAATTTTTCAACAGAATCCTGACTGACATGCATAAATCAAACTATTCCTCCTCATGAGACCCCATTCCTCCTTCTGTCTCAGAGTTCCACAGAGACTGTGTTAGAAGCCTCCATTAACTCTACAGGTTGTAACACCTAAGATTTCTTACCAAGTGTTCACAATCCAGGCTATTTTTTAAAGTCTAAGACTGTCTCTTTTTCTCTTTCCAATCCCTCTTCCATTTGAGGCAGATGATACTTCCAAATATTGCTTTTACCCTCAGTGATATATTTCATGAGGCTTTATTGCTGTATTTCCTTTAATTAACATTTCTTGGTTTAGTAGCTCAACACCATAAAATTTCAGTAGCTTCTAAGTCACAGAAACCAAAATAATATTATTGTTCTGTGAAGATTACAGAAAATACAACTTAGCCGTATTTTTAGATTAACAACTGCTGAATATGCAATTAGCTTTTAAGTATTTCAATAGTTTTCAGAGGCCTAATTGAAAGTTAGTGGATTTGTTCACATTTGCATTATAGGTGTGATTCTAGGCAGTTTGTACCTAAATCTTTAACACATCACAAGTGTGGACTGTTCTTTATTTCTAGTACAACAAATTAGTCAGATCTTTTACTTTGTAAAAATATTATATCATATTATATAATTAATATTGTGAGACTGAAAAATGAAAATGGCCAGAGACGGCTTTACATCCAGCATTAGCACACTGAGCTTACTACTTTTTTTGTCAGGAGAGAATAAAAAGATTCAAAACTTTCCTTTAAAATCCTAGCTGCAGCCCTAGCAATTAACCAGCGTTAGTTTGATTCAAGTTCTAGATAAAAGCTCACTTTCTTTTCCATTTACTTTTATCTCCAGTATAAAATACACTGTTCAGAGTCCAGGCCCCCTGTTACCTTAATAAGCATTAAAAAATCACTTTGTTGGCTGAAACAGGTTGCATCGTTCAAAGCTGGGGTCAAAAAACAGAATAGATATGGTGCAAATAATAGTTTTCTGAGACCTTATAGCTATCTACAACTTCCTTACAAAAGAAAGAAGAGGGGCAAGTACTGATCTCTAACCTCTGGTAGCCAGGGCCATGACCCAAAAAAATGGCCTGAAGTTGTGTCAGGGGAGGTTTAGGTTGGATATTAGAAAAAGGTTCTTCATCCAGAGAGTGGTTTGGTGCCGGAACAGCCTCCCCAGGGAAGTGGTCACAGCACCAAGCCTGACAGACTTCAAGAAGCATTTGGACAACAATCTCAGGCACATGGTGGGATTCTTGGGGATGGTCCTAAGCAAGGCGAAGAGTTAGACTTTGATGATCCTTGTGGATCCCTTCCAACTCGGGATACTCTATGATTCTATGATTATTTATAGAAGAGGTGCCACATTCCTTACACAAGGAGGCATGTGAGCTGACATTCAGATTTTGTTATGAAGAAAGTTGGAAGGACAGCCTATCAGTACCTGCAACTAGAAGAATACAGAAGTGCTGAACCAGTGGAAGCAGTCCTGGGCAAAATTCCTTCCCAACAGCACATGGATTAAGGGAGATTAGTCATGTGTTATATCTAAATGCGCTTCCCAAGAGGACAAAACCCCAGTGGAATGAGACCTAATAGCAGCATGAGGAGGAAGGGAGTGTGAAAGCTGGAAGGGTCTTAGAAGATAAATAATCACCCAAAAAATTCAAAAATTCAAATTGTTGCTTGTGGCAAAAGAAAGTCTTGAATAATTACTGGGCCAGAACCTGCTTTATCATTCCTTTAAAAAAAAAAAAAAAAAAAAAAAAGTAGACTGTCAAAACTGTCTTGCACCAACAACTTAAAATAGCAGCTTTAATTGGAGTTCAAGGAATTTATAAAAATCAGTGAGGAGTGGTGATCAGGGTACTCTCTTCTTGTACTGTGTATAGCTTATCACCAACCATAAACTTTAAGGGATTTCTTAACAGATTGCATAAACTGAAGCACCACTCACAAAGAATGAAAACTAGCCACATTACAGCTAGGCAACTAATTTAGCCAACGAGATTCATACCATGGCCCAAATAAAGGATTCTAGGTACACTGACTCACAACGTGATACAAAAAAAAAAGAAAAAAGAAAAAGCCTATTCAAAGAAGAATGATTTGTGTTTAATCAACAACAATAGAATTTAAGACAAAAAAAATTGGGCTGGGGATCTAGCTGTTTATATACAAAAATATTCAATATTTACATGCAAACCACCAATGGCCAATAACAAAACCCTATCAACAAAACTCCTTGAAATTCCCCTCAGAAGAGGGGTTATCATAGCCAGACTACAAAAAGACAAGTCATGTAAGATCCTTACATGTGTTGTTATGCTCGAAATATATTAGAACCACTATGCAATCCAAGTTTTGTTGTCATAACATGATTTTTAAAAGTGTATTGAATTGACGCTTTGGTTAGATGACGTGCAAGGTGAGCTATGGTCTGCTATGCTGCCTTTAGCAATAAATGTCCCCAGTAAGTGGTTAACTGTAGAGATGATTTAAGACCCCTTGATTTTTGCAAAAACATTGAACAAGGTTATTCGAAGGCAGTCATATTCATAAATATGTACAGAAAACTATTAAACGCTATAAAGCAATGGATTTGTTACCCTGTTGACCAAGGACATTTTATGAAACAGAGTGCAAATGATTTAAGAAACATAATCTTTTTTGAACAAAGGGGGATCTGCAAAGTTTGCAATCAAGAACGAAAAAGTACCTAATCTGAAAACAGCACTGCATATACACAGTCAATTAATGCTACAGTGAACAGATAGTGAAAACATGACATTAAAACAAGATTAAGGGATTCAGTGCCAGTCCTCAGTTGGCATACACAGCTATTTTGTTTACGATAAGCAGGAACACAGAAACTACAGGATAAGAGAAATGATCTGCTATAACCGACGACTGAAGAAAAATTTTTGCAACTATACCCATATGATTTGCATGGAGACTGACTGTCAGAAGCACAACACAGTAACAACACAATTATTCAGATAAAATCCAGCCACCGTTTCCCTAACTATAATTGCACACACAGTCATGCTAGCCATTACCTACTGTGAAAGGAACAACTGTGAAATACAGAGACATGATTCATTATTTTGACTCATGTCTTTTTCTTTTCCTCAACCAGGGACCAATCCATCTACATTTATATATAGGGTCCATGTAGATAGTCAAGGATAATACAGATGTTCAAAACAGCGCAAGGCTCCTATTATATTCCAAGGCAGAGGCTTTTCTTCTGTGCTGCTTCTCTTCCTAAGCAACTTGCTAGCAGAATAAAGATTTCAGGTCTTGAGTCATTCCTGCTATATATTAAGGTCAGGTCACCCAATCAGGGAACAGAAAAAATATATGAGACTATGATGAACAATTATCCAGTTTAAATAGAAAGAACTTGCAACAGCCCACTTCTATATAATCCACAGGTACTGTTTGTCCTAACAAATTACTTCTCAAAAATGAATAGCAAGAGCTCCTCTGAGCAGTATGGTAGCATTCCAAATGACTGGTAAAAAATAAAGAAAAGGTCTAATGCAGACATTGGAGGCTTTAGAAACAGGTGAAGACATTTGCTTCCCATATTTGCCAGTAAGTACAGTATTTCGCTGTACTTGAAATTCCTTAAAATCATGCATACTATTAATTATGTACTGTTACAGAAATTTTAACAACACATAATGTACAGTATTTATATATTTCTTGGGTTTGTAGATTGGACAAAACTGCTAAGCTTCAGAGAAATTTGTAGAAAAGGGTATGCATGCGCTGGCCCGGGGTTAGGCTAACTGAGGAGATCATCAGAAAACAACAGATATGAAAAAACTTGCTGGATACAACAGACAACAATGAAAAAGTTAGAGCCATGCAGAATGGCTCAATTTCACAGAGACCTTTGAGAGAAGCAGCTGAACTCCACTAGGCATTCCAGAAGCACATGGGAGCTCTTTTGGAGAATTAAGTCTTGCAAGGTCCACGCTGCTTAGGAAACTATCTGAGTATTCCTTTTTAACGTTGACACTATCTAGATAATGTCACCAGAAATACTGAGCTTGGGTGTATTTGAAGAAAAACTAAGACAAATAAGGGAAACATAATTATGAGCAATGATTGTTTGGGAGGGGTCAAGAAGAGTAGTAAAATGGAAAAATCTGAAAGAAGAAATATGCAAGATAGAAAATCATGATAAATGTTATTTGGAGATCTGTACAGAGCGGACCAGTGCCTAAACACTGCCATTTTGAGCAGGACAATAACCATGGGTTTTGAACTGTGTGTTTGATTTGCTTCTGCAATCAGAGGGCATGTCTTCCCTGGAGTTGCTGAGGGAGGCCTGACGTCTGTTCTTCCTTGAATGATGGAGGAACCCCTGGAGGGTACCACCTAAAAACTTTCCCATCTCATGTCTCCTATAACACACACCAGGGGCTCTCACTGCATTTTCACCCTCTATAAATTCTGTTCCAGTTTCTGCGGGCCTAGGTTAATTTACAAATACCTTTAATGAGGCTTATAGTTGATTGGTACCAGTTCAGTTTATACCTACCCTTTGTTTCACAGATGCACAAATAGAATCAAATTCTGCATCTGTTGGATCAAGTCATTGCTTAGATCTATACCCTTCAGTTCAAATAAAAAGAAAAATCACGGAAGTCACAAAAACCCTAATAAAAGAAAATCATATTTGAAGTAAAACTATCACATAGGAATCCGAGATTGAAAAAAATTAATAATCTGAAATGACACAAAGGTGAATAAAAACTCAGTGCAATGGTCACCGTCAGGATTTCTCTTATGTAGCTCTAGAAATAAATATCATAAAAGAAATAGAGACATCCATATATGCTGAGTCTAAATTTGAAGGCTGTATTTAAAAACATGCCTTTTCACATCACACTTTAACTCTGATCTCCTTAAGTCTTTGATTTCTCCTGCAACACTACTTCGTCCAAATATACTATCATCACTGTCAACCACACAGCCTTTCTGCTCTGATGTTGTTTTCTTACCATTTCCCTGAAAATGGAATGCAATGACTTTAAAAAAAAAAAGAAAAAAAGCGGCAACTAATTTAGTTCTTTGCCTCTAAAACTTCTGTGGGTATAAAGTTCATTTTTTCTAATTAAACACTAGAATCTATAGCTACAAGAAGATCAAAGAAATATATTTTACATTAAGAAATATTCTGATTTTTGATGGCTGTGTAAACACACATACACAAACACCCTCCATAAAGATATGTATATGTGTGTGTATTTACATATGTGAAAAAAAATTCTACAAGCTCCTATGTCTCAGTAGTTATTCTGGTCTGTTAGCATTTCTAAATAAATGTTCCCCGATTAATTAATTTTTGCTCACTTTCCCATTTCCATTGCTCTAATGTATGGAAACCAAACAAAATGAAATGAAACAAAACAAGACCCCATAACCAAAAAAAACACTGATCATTAAAAACTCTTTACAAGCACAATTAATAAATTTCAGTTCAACAACTGAAGTAAAACTTCTTTAGTCTTAATAATCTGAACATGAGGAAGAAATTCTTTACTGTGTTGGTGCCTGTGCACTGGAACAGATTGCTCAGAGAGGTTGTGGAGTCTCCCTCAATGGAGATATTCAAGAACCGTCTGGACACAACCCTATGCAATGTGCTCTAAGATGACCCTGCTTGAGCAGAGAGGTTGGACCAGATGACCCACTGCAGTTCCTTCCAATCTAACCTTTTCTGTCATTCAGGAATCTTGCATTTTTTTCTAACAGAAACTATAAATACTCTTATATGCCTACCTGCATTGCATATGTATATGCATATTGTTTTCATTCCTTAAGGGAGGAGAATGGGTACAAGGGATGAGCAGAATGTTTTTTTTCTTCTAAGAAACTTTGTATAACATAGCATTGTATTCGTAAAATAGGTAAAAATACCCACAAAAATAACACTGTAATTGTTAAATAGCTATGTCCAGTTGCCAGTGGAAGTCAAAACTGACATGAGGAAGATGGTGGCATGTTGTTCAGATTATCTGATACCTTGTTTTTTCCAACATCCATGCATATTATCACCACTTTCATTCTCAGGAATGCAAACGGACATCAAAACAAAATTTCCAAGTCTTTCAGTTCTAATGCATATATTATTATCTTTGAACACATAACATTTCATTACATTCATTCATACATGTCAGAAACTAATTGTGTGATAATACTGAACCACACAAAGTCATGTTCATTCTCATCCATTTTTTTCAGAACAGAAAGACATATTTCCATGCTTTTATTTCAGATTGTTCTTTACTATTCTTCCTAAGCTTAGAATCATAGAATCAGATTGGTTGGAAAAGACCTCTGAGATCGTCAAGTCCAACCCTTGATCCACTATCACCATAGTTAGTATGGCAATAAGTGCCACATTCAGTCTCTTAAATACCTCCAGGGATGAAGAATCCACCACCTCTCTGGGCAGGCCATTCCAACACCTGATTACTCTCTCTGTAAAAAATTTCTTCCTAATATCTAACCTAAGCCTCCCCTGGTAGAGCTTAAGACCACGTCCTCGTGTCTTACTGATAGACAAGAGCTCCCAGTAAGACGTCTTACTGGGAGAAGAGACCGACCCCCACCTGGCTACAACCTCCTTTCAGGGAGTTGTAGAGAGTGATGAGGTCTCCCCTGAGCCTCCTCTTCTCCAGACTAAACAACCCCAGCTCCCTCAGCCTCTCCTCATAGAACTCGTGTTCAAGTCCCTTCACCAGCCTGGTTGCTCTTCTCTGGACCTGCTCCAGCCCCTCAATATCCTTCCTGAACTAAGGGGCCCAGAACTGGACACAATACTCAAGGTGTGGCCTCACCACTGCTGAGTACAGGGGAAGGATCACTTCCCTGCTCCTGCTGGCCACACTTTTCCTGATCCAGGCCAGGATGCCACTGGTCTTCTTGGCCACCTGGGCACACTGCTGCCTCATGTTCAGCTTCCTGTCCATCCAAACTCCCAGATCCCTTTCTGCCTGGCTGCTCTCCAGCCACTCTGTGCCCAGCCTGTAGCGCTGCAGGGGTTGTTGTGGCCAAAGTGCAGGACCCGGCACTTGGCCTTGTTGAACCTCATTCCATTGGAATCAGCCCAACTCTCCAGCTTGTCCAGGTCCCTCTGCAGAGCCCTCCTGCCCTCCAGCAGGTCGACACTCCCTCCCAACTTGGTGTTGTCTGCAAATTTACTAATGGTGGACTCAATCCCCTCATCTAAATCATCGATAAAGATGTTAAACAGGACTGTGCCCAGCACTGATCCCCGGGGGACACCACTGGTGACCAGCCACCAGCTGGATGCAGCCCCGTTCACCAGCACTCTCTGGGCCCGGCCCTCCTGCCAGTTCTTAACCCAGCAGAGAGTGCCCCTGTCCAAGCTGTGGGCTGCAGCTTTTTCAGGAGTATATTATGGGAGACAGTGTCAAAGGCTTTGCTGAAGTCCAGACAGACACATCCACAACCTTCTCCTCATCCACCCAGCGGGTCACCTGATCATAAAAGGAGATCAGGCAGACAGGATCTGCCCCTCCTAAGCCCGTGCTGCCTGGCTCTGATCCCTTGTCCATCCTGTAGCTCCTGTGTGATTGCACTCAGGATGATCTGCTCCATAACCTTGCCAGGCACACTGAGGTCAGGCAGACAGGTCTGTAGTTTCCTGGGTCCTCCTTCTGGCCCTTTTTGTGGATTGGCATGACATTCACCAACTTCCAATCATCTAGGACCTCCCTAGTGAGCCAGGACTGTTGGTAAGCTTCTTTTCTTAGGCAGAGAGCCTGTCCTTCATTCCAGCAAAGTTAGTCTTCCATAACTTTTATATTATTCCTCCATTTTTTTTTTGTCTGGATATAAATCACACAATGCACTTTCTTGCATACTTCCTGATTATTCTAGAAATGTGAGTGTACAAATTTTTAATTTAAACTAAAATTCAACCTTACTAAGGTCTTAAGATTAGTTTAATTTTTCCAGTAGACAATTTTCATGTACTAGTTTGTTTTAAGATTTAAATAGTGAACTGTGTTAAACACATTAATCTCACTGGATTGCCACAGGCTTTGTATATGCAATTTCATTGCAATCTTGGGAAAATTTTAGCTTTCATTCTCATCTTAGCAACTTCGCAGGAACATATAAGCAGGTAAACCCAAGGCATAACACCAGCAAATCCTCAGAAACAGAAGGGGAAGGAGAATCAAGGTTAATCAGTAGGAATCACGTCTTAAGTTCTGACTGTGCAAACAAAAAAAGACTTACTTAACTTTAGGCCTATTAATTAAAAGCTCATTCATGTTAATTGGATTGTCTGACTAAAACTAATCTTAAACCTGAACTTTTTAAAGATCATGTCATTGGTGCTTTAAAGGTGCTGGAAGAACACCTTCTGTAGACAAATAATATTATATATTTAAATGCAATAGTAAAACCTGAGAATGCAGCATTGTAGTTTCAAAATATGTTTGTCTTCCATTATCCCATTAATAATAACCTAGTGACAAGTGATGTAAGATCATTTTGATATTGTTCATAAACAAGAGGCATTGTATGTGATACTAGACTTTCTTCTATGGTTTGAAGATCTTCAAGAAATCATTCAGAGTGTGCTTAATAAAAAAAAAAACCCTAGTTCCTTTGCACCCAGAGGGAGCCTCAGGCTGTAGCTTACATGTTTTCTGGAGCTTAGATTTGTTTCTCCAAGTTAGCAGGATGAGGGTTTTGCACTCATTGAGCATCATTAGAAGAGCACGAGAGTCAGAACTAAGGACCAGCAAAATTGCACTCTCACTTTTAAGAGGGAAAGCACTGCAAAGCAAAGATCCCTTTCTGAGCAAGAACTCATATATAAGTCATATTTTGAGCCTTAGTTGGCAGTGCTTACAACTACACTGTTCCCAGAGTACTCTACTCAAGCAAGTAATGAAAAATCGTAGAGTGAGATACCTAAATGAACATAAAAAGTGTCTTTGGACAAGTTGTAATAAGTTATATACCATGTATGTGTAGTGGGTTGACCCTGGCCAGATGCCAGGTACCCACTAAAGCTGCTCTCTCATTCCCCTGTGCAACTGGACAGAGAAGAGAAAAAAAAAAAAGTTGAGATTAGAGCTGGGAAAGATCACTTACTGATTACCATCATGCACAAAATAGACTTAAAGTGGGGATATAATTATTTTTTTTTACTAATAAGATGAGAGGAAAAGAGTGAGAGGTAAAATAATATTAAAAACACCTTTCCCCCACCCTTCCTTTCCAAACTCTACCTCCTCCTTCCCAGCAGTGCAGAGAGACAGGGAATGGGGGTTATGGTCAATTGCTGTTTCTGCCACTGCTCAGGGAGAGGAGTCGTTCCCCTGCTTCCCATGGGTCCCTTCCATGGGAGACAGTCCTTCCTAGACCTCTCTGGCGTGAGTCCCTCCCACAGGCAACAGTTCTTCCCAAACTGCTGTCCCATGGGGCACTTCTCCATTAGGTGCAGTCCTTCATGAATGAGCTGCTCCAGTGTGGGTCCCCCACAGGGGCCACAAGTCCTTCCTGGCAAAAAAACCTGCTCCAGTGTGGGTTCTGCTCTCCACAGGCTGCAGGTCTCCAGCAGGACACTGCTCCATCCTGGGCTTACCACAGGGTCACAGCCTCCTTCAGATATCCACCACCTGCTCCAGCATGGGCTCCTCCATGGGCTGCAGGGGCACAGTTGTTCCCCCAAGGTCTTCAATACGAGCTGCAGGGGCCTCAGCTCGAGCACCTGGAGAATCTCCTCCCCCTCCTTTTGCGCTCACCTTGGTGTCTACATTGTTGTTCACATGTTCTCACTCTGATCTTCCTTGGATGGACTTTTTTTACTGCGCAATAACTTTCTGTTCTTAAATATGTTATCACAGAAGTGTCACTATTACTCCTGATTGGCTTGGTCTTGGCCAGCGGCAAAAGCTCATCCTGGAGCTGGCTGGCATTGTCTCCACCAGCCAGGGGAAGCTTCTAGCAGCTTCTAAATGAAGCCACCCCTGTAGCCACACCACCTGCCCTCTACCAAAACCTAGCAACAGAAACCCACTACAGTATGAAAGTAGTCATTCAACTGAGTTACTAAAGAAAGCACAATGTAAAGAGCAATAGATCAATGCAAAAGAAATTTAAAAGTGCTACAACTTCCAGTTTTTTGTTTTTTTGTTTAATGAGGCCTGTGATACATGTTATGGAAACAATCCAGACAAATAATAACTAAAATGGTGTATCTATAATGTCATCTGTAACCTCCTACTTTTGACTAAAGTTAAAATCTCACTGTTAAGAAAACATAAATTTCCACATATTCTAGCATAGATCTATTGTTATTAAATATAGATTGGGTCATTTATGAGAATACTAGCAAAACCTTATCACCTTCTGAGAATTAAAAGGATGCAGTTATAAAAATGAACTGCCACAAGCATCAGCAGAACACAGCACAGTATTATCAAAAAAAACCAATCTACCCATAGTGATTAGAAAAGCTTAAAAAGCTAATAAAAGTTCATAATCCTGATCTGATGCAGATATAATGGCATTAAGGAAGCTTTAGGCCTCTTTCTTCTTAACAGAGAAATTGTTTGCACAGGAGGCTAAAACAACTTAGCAAACTAAGGGGTTACTGTGATAGGCCTGTCACAAAGTTAATTTTTAACCCACAGGTAATGGCTGATGGAATAAAATATATATATAGCAATGATGTTCTGTCCCAAAAACCATCCTATACTGAAGAAACATCAGAGAAATGTTTTGTTCATTTGTTTTCTGAGGTGATGACTGTCTTAAGGGAGCAGACCAAAGCTGCTCATGGCTTTTTCCTGATTATGAAGTGAGTTCCAACACATCATAATCATCATGCAGTTTTCTGTAATTTTGAAACTTGAATATTAGTTTTCTTTCTAAAACTCTAAATTTTGAGGTGCTGATGTTATTGCATTTACACACATCTTGAAACTGAACAGAGTCTGTAAAAGCTACCTTTGTCAGATTTAAGCAACATGGACTAGTGTTTAACACTTGGGCATGCCCCTTGCATAAAGATGAAGGGCTCTTATGTGATTATTACAATGATGTAGATTTATTATGCATGAAAAGTAAAGAGATATATGAAAAGATACATACAAACAAAGAAGAAAGTATCCAGTAAAGAATGTCACATTCATTGCTTAATCAAAGATAATGAAAATAAATAATATTATTAAAGAATTAGCACAACTGAATCAGCACTGATGACTTAATAGAGTAATATTATTTTATGGTATTTCTCCTAAATAAAAGTAAGCAAAAAATTACTCGTTTGCTCTACTATTCCAAAGAGATAAATAGTCTTTTCTGCAATCTAGAAAACTTTTTAGTTTTTAGGTGTGAAATTTATAAATTTATTATAGGCATGAAATTTATAAAATACTAAGTTCTGAGTTTTATAGATTACATCAGCCTTTGTACCAGCTTACCTAATATGATCTACAACATTTTATAAAACCAGATATTTCTCACCTCAGTTAATTCTATCATTAGAGATGAAATAATAAAAAGCAGTTCAATATTAGATTGCATTGTAAACATTACTCTTGGAAAACACTGGAGAAAGGACTGAAAGGAGAATTATTCATTAAACTGCAGTCTTGCCTTCCACAAATGTTTTCATAATTGCATTGATCAGTCTGGACACAAAACTTTAAACTAATAAAAAGTGTGTTATGGGGTTATTTTTTAGATTTTATATTTCAAAATAATAATTTATATTTTATTTAGAAGCATATAAGAAACCGTTGAATTACATAAGGTATACAAAATACAAAAGGAAAGGGGAGAAAAAAAAAATGTGATCAGGAATCCAAAATGCTTCTAACATAACTGCTTGATGCATAGATTTCCAGTTATTCTATCTGTAAAAGGGGAATACATATGAGAAAAATTATTTTTTGTGAACACCATCTCTCCAGCTCTGACAAAAAAGGACTGAGCTTGGGCTGCACTACATGATCAGGCATCTGTGTTAAAATGCCTGCATTGTGTTCAGACACTCTGTGTATATTGATGCACGTGTAGCCTAATTTTCTTAGAACTCATTTATCTGCAGTATACAAGGGATATTGTCAATCAGTGACATGTCCCTCTGTAAAAAGAGGTCAAGAACAGACCAATGCATTATAAAGAGGAAGAGCCCAACTTTGTTTATTTCAGCATACAGATGTCTGAGAAATATGGTCTGCTATGAAGATACAAGAGTTTTAGTGCATAAACAAGGGCATTTTCTATGTAATTTTCCCATTTAAAATGTGATTATTAAAGGATAAATATACATTATATAAACACTGTGAGATGCATAACATACCTTGAATAGTAAATCATTCAAATATGCAATCTTCATAGATTACAAAAAGCTAATGAATGAAAGTAAATGCACAGCACTGGTATGTCTCAATATTATTAGGTCCATAATGCTACTTAGCCATACTTTCTTCCAGCAAATACCCTGTTATATTTTGCCATGCCCTTTAGTCTTTTGCCTTACACACATGAAATAAAACTAATCTACTACTACCAGTAAGTAAATTTTGCCAAAAAACAATTATATAGCTAAACAGAAAAATTTTGCAGATTATTGTTGGGGTTTTTTTCCCCCTCTTTCATCCTCTACCTTTTATTATTTTAAGTGTAACTAATAAAAATCATATTGTTTTTATGTAATTAGGTTATATACATACTCTATCTTACTCTAAACACAAGCATTCTAAATACAGGGGAAAATATCTGCATTTCTAAAATCATCTTTCTATTGGATTTCTATATTTCATTGATAGCAAAGATTAAAAAAAAATCACTTCCTCAGAACGAGTAATTTAGAATAAAGAAGTCATAGACAGATGGAGCTCCATCTCCATTACCTACAGCTGCTTTTAGCAATAACATTATGAAAGTAATGCACCAGAGACCACACTTTTTTCTAATTCATTTTTTACTGTATTTTCACCAGGGAGAAAGGAAATGGGACTCCAGGCAAGCTGACTACACACACTAGTAGTAAGACACAGCTCACAAGACATCAGTCCTCTGATATGTACCAAAATAAATGACTGAAAGCAAACAATTTATGAGAAATTTGTACTTCTACGTATTTTGACACTTAAACATAAATCCAATGTGTCAAAAATTTACGTGATAAAATAACACCAACCACCAAAATAACAACACACATAAACAACAGGTCTTTCAATTATCAGTATTTCTTAAATAAACTCAGTGAGAGCTATGTACTACTCATGCCAATATACTCCCACTCTGCACAATTACAGACCATTAGAACAACTGTTCATCACTGACTGAACACTCTTAGTAATCATGAACACAGACAAGGCCCCAAATAGTTAATGTCAAAGTAATCAGTCTTTATCTCCAACACAAACTCACTCACATGTTGTGACTGTGCTGAAAAACAGTCTTTCAGGACATACTGGAGAAAACATCCTATGGACCCATAAAACAGGTACTTCCCCCATCTCTTCAAATAAAATCTTTAATAAGAAAATTCTTAGTGTCAAATATGTAGAAAAATTGTCCTTAGAAATGTGTCCTTAAGTAGCAACCCTTCCAGTCTTACTAGACTAAGGCAGGATTTATACCAATAACCTAAGATCAGAACCTCTATTTCTGAAAATAAGATCAACTATCTTACTGCCTCCAAAATTCAGGCAAAAGGCTTATAAGTCTTGTAATCTTCATAATTCTTTATATTTTACTTAAAGTTTTTGGTTTTACTTCCATGATACTTGCAATTCAACCGCTGATGTCTACCGTACAGCTTGACATTGATTACTAATGCAGTATTGCAGCTACATCCCCATGGCAACTTCTTTTCAGATAACGTCTCAAGCCATATTTCTATCAACCACAGGAGATGTCCTATAATATCACACTTAATCCTAAAATATGTAATATTTATCAAAAAAACCCAAACCACCTAATCTTCCATTATAATACCACAACCCCTCTAGCTTATGTAATTTATTGATTTTCTCACTTTTTCAGTTCCTTCCTTCCTTTATAGAAAACCAGTATTTATTACTCAGGAGTTGAAGTTATTTCTATCCAAAACCCAAGGAGATGGCAGAAGGAGTTATGCAGTCCCTCAGAGACAGAAGTTTTGAATCTAAATTTTGTGGACGGAGGAAGGTTTTGGCTAGACAAGACAGATTATTTTCTCCAGTACTCTAAAGTTGCTGAAAGTTGTGGTCCACTTCCTCTGGTTTTCTTCTCATTGCCTGCCATCTCTCTTCAATCTAGCTAACTTAATGGACAGAAAACCCTTCAGATTTTTGGCCAGTCTTTCTCTGGCTATTGTGCTGCAACTGGCTTCCCAAGGAAATGAAGGAGCATCAGATGTGGTACTACAAAGGAGAGAGGGAACACAGCTGAGAGTTGTACATCCAGTAGCGAAGAACAAGCAGATTGGTTTGACTAGGACCAGTCTGAATGCCAGGTACATCCACACAACAAAAATACGACACCGTTCTTTTGCTTCCCAACCCTGCTGTTTGTTGCTCTGAAAGGATCAATGCTCTGTGTGTATCAAAGTACACAGAGAGCAGTTTATCCCAGGGTCAGGGAGATCTTATGGTGTTCTTCTGCTCCACACAAGTGTATGAACAAAAGACACCACAGTGTATTAAAGCCATATTCATAATTTCTAAGGTAACAAAAGTACAACTTAGTGTTATGAACTTCACCCTCAGATGATTTAATATTTTCAATTGTAAGAAAAGCAAAAATTTCATTGTAAACTAATTTGTTGAAGTAGCAAAGTTTTTAAAGTATTGCATATTGAGTGCAGAGTTTAAATATTTTTCTTTTATGACTGTCCTCAGACAACAGCTTAAGTGCTTAATACACCTGCAAATGTGTCTAAACACTTCTATGTCCAAGTTTCATACTTCAGTGTTCCAGCTTAGCTTCTCATATCCAAATCTATCCTGTTCGATTTATTATTATATAGTGCTTTCTGCTACAGAGATATTTTCTGCTGGGGAGAAACTGAAAGCAGTTAACACCTGCTTTTCGAAAATGAAATTTTAATTTGACATGAATCAAAAAAGCATTAGAATTAACAGACAAGCATGCTGCAAACAAAACTGACAGTCATCTTCAGGATAAAACACAGCAGTGTTTTTAATAGCATGCAAATACAGTTGACAGGCATGTCTTTATTCAATTAGTTCCTAGTTTTCAAGGGCAGAGTTGTGTGCACACATCCAAACTGCGTTTTCTAATTTTAGAGACTTTCTATATTGAATATTTAAAGCTACTTAGTATCTGAATCAATTTAACAGAATTTCACTTAAGGTACTTTTCAGTTTTGGCTTTCAATAATTTACATTGTATACCTCAACCCTGCTCATGACCTGATCCATAATTACATCCAAGCAGACCTCTTGGCTTTCTTTTTGAAGTATTTCAGAACAGTTATACTTCCATGTGTGCACATTTTTTTATGCCTCTCAGTATTATAAAAGTTTCATACCAATCCATCTGTGTATCCTACTTTCTTCTGTGGCTAAAATAGCAGGTAAAACAGGCACTTACTGTTCAGTGGTTACAGGGCACTTCTCCACTCCTCCTTTTCCAAATGACTCGCCAAATCAAATCTACTGCCTCTTTAGCTGCGGGCAAACAAAATGAAAAAACACACACATGTCAGAAGTCAAGGAAATGAGGCAGAGGGTATTTTACTAAAAAAAATATCTTTCAGAGAGAAGTGTAACGGTGGTATTAACACTTAAACTTTTTCTCATAACACCTAAAAAGGATCTCTGAACATGAAACTCCTTCACAAGAATACTGTGGCATGGCATAGAATTAACATATTTAGAAAAGAAAAAAAGGAAAAAAACCAGAAACTATATTATTAAAAATATATTATATATATAAAAATACCTCAATCTTCTCTTTTTACCAAACTGTGAACCATCAATATTTTAACAATAAATTAATTTCTTCAAATGCCTTCACCATTGGTCTACTGTATTAAAGGACTAGCCAGGGTTTGTGTCTACCATCATACCAGTATAATTTTTTTATTTGCAAATAAAAATGTTTTCCCCTCAACACATAAATAAGCTCCTTTGAAAAAGCTTTTGTTTTATTTATCTATTTTTTTAAAAAAATGCAATTGAAAGGAAGGCAACTCTAAGAAACATATTTTCCAAAGTAGAGGATAGCTGCTGATTACCTAACATTCCCCAGAGGTATTAGTAAGCAACGCAGTGTTAACACTGGCTATTCAACTGAGTTTTTAATAATTTTAATTCTATCACAAATTAAATGTTCTGGAATAATTCCTATAAAATTAGTCTGATTAAGAACCTACAATTTATAGTAAGCCTCATTCATAAGACAGCAAATAGCATCTTAGAAAATTAAAGTTTAAATTGTCTTTTCAAGCCTAATGTATATTCAAGATGTCACCATGTTGAACACACTTCTGTTTCACAAAGTATTTAAAACTCATCGTGACTAAAACTTGAAATAGGAACCATTTGCTTTCTAAAAGTCAACAGCATTCTCATGCCTCTTGTCAACACCAGTCACAGATTTTAAATGACCACTACCAGTTACAAAATGTTTCTCTATTCACAGCAGCTGCTGGTGATGCTGAGAGACTACATTGAAGAGCCCTGTTGCACTACACACACCCACATCTTACACACTGCTAGGAGACAGTCCCTGTATTGCATAGGTGAAAATGTACTAAAAACGTATTTCTGGAGAGAAGCATTCCCTGAATGAAAAGTGGCCATTATCTCCATGTTACAAACAAAAAAAAATGAGGCATGCCAAATATCATGGGGTAAAATCTACTTGAGAGCAGTGCTCGGATAAAATGAAGTCTGAACAACATCTGCCCACTCTACCAGTGTAGCAACGCGCAGAGGAGAAGCAGAGATGAACTTCCCATCCTTACAAGGCCTTCAGGGCAGGAGACCAGAAGCAGTGTGCTGGCTAACAATTGCTTATTGGGTTTAGACGTGAAGTACGTCAAAGAGACTGACTGAGGTATCAGAGAGGCCTGTGCTAATGACCCAGGAGTAAAACCATGAACAACAAGGCTGTGACCTTGCAGGAGGATCCCAGGGTTGAACCACTGAAACAGAACAGAGCTCTGCCCTATGGGCCTGGGCCATCACCACTGCTGGCACTGGATGGCCTCTCCTCTGAGCCTGTGGTGCTGACCATGTCCATGAGCAGGGCCACTGCAGCTACCACACACGTGGATATAGACACTATACCAAAAATGCATGTGTATCAGGCTCCTCCTCAGCACACCCTGCCCCAGCTGTCCTTTTGTGAGACACTAAATTATTGGCTTGGACCAACTAAAGTGTGTGTGTTGGGGGGAAAGGGACAGGCTGAATTTCACAGAGATGAGGTGATGCCCTGTCCCACATCGCAGCTCATGCAAGCCTCCTTGGGCAGCCCTGGAGCAGCTGTCAGTGACAGGCATCCTGGGAGCAATGCCCACACCACTGCTCAGAGCTCCTGATCCAGCCCCAGATTGGCTGGTACACTGGAAGTCCTGCCTGGTGTGGATACAGGGGGGCCAAAGCAAGTAAAAGCAGCTCTCCATCTTCGTTTCAACCCTACCATCTGGTCATGTGGAAGCCGGGCTTGCACAGGACTCTCTAGTGGTAGCTATATTTTTTCTCTTTTTCTCTCTCTTTCTTCTTCTTTCTTCTTCTCTTAATCTCCTTTCTTATTATTTTGGGTAACTTGAGAATAAGTGGGTTGGATTTTGCTAAATTGTGCCAAATTGCTAAAGCAACATATTGCTTTGCAGAATGCTTTATTTTGGTGGAATGTTACCCTTTAAACTTGAGCCAAGTTCCCTTATTTTCTAAAGTTTACCAGTAAAGTACCTACTGAGAAAACATATGCAGCGTCTTCTCTTCTGTGCTCTCTCTTAAGGTGTTAAAGGAACTGAAGGCTCTTCTAGTACGTCCAGAGGGTGAATATCTTTGGACAATTGTATATTTTTAAAGTAAAACCCTCTGGTGAGCTTGTAGCTCAAGAGCTTGGGGTCTTACACCTCTGGCAATACCCAGCCAATGCAGAAATGAAAACCTGTATCAGTGAGTAGAGTGGTCCTCTTCTTGCAGTTGCCTCACCCCTAGATTCCCTGTGACTCCAATCAACCTGCAGAAGCACTATGAGATAGTTGTAGCAGAACAAAAAATAGGTTTTTCTAATACCTAATGCATTCCAAGTACCTTACCCACCAATTTGCTTCCTATAGCTTTTTCCTTCCCCCTCCCCCCCAAAAAAAACCATGTTAGTATTATCTTTTAACTTAGCAATGCTACAATTAAAGTTTTATCAAGAAAATATATTTTTTATTTATTTTTGTTTCAGAGGGAATATTTGTTCAAATTTCTGTTATTAACATTTCCATTCTGCGCCGCAGGAAACATCAACTTATAGATGAGAGATCCTCTCAAAAAAAACCACCTTCTTTTCTGATGATAGAGTACTTAATCAAGTGCTTAATTAACCTCCCTTCCTCACCTATTTTAAATTAATGTCATCTTACTCATCTCCAGAATGACACCTGCCAGTACAGGTGTTTTATTTGGCATTTTTGTGTGTGCTCAAGTTGTGCAGAATGAAAACAGAGTTGGAGTCAGGAGACAAAGCTGGAAGGGCACAAACCAGGACACCAGTGTGGTTGTTGCATGGTCTGGTTCCCAAAGCTACTCCATGAAAAATATTATCACTAAAAAATTGCAGGAGAGATCTGGGAAGAAATGTCGAGGAATAGAAAGGGCAAAGCACTTTACTGTCCTCTTTTTGAGAATTCATGGAGAGATAAAGGTAAATGAAATTGCAAACTGCCAACAGAAAAGCAGAAGCAGTAAGGACATCAGGCTACCAACCAGTTTTGCCATTAGAACACAGGGAAAAGCACAAGTGAGAGCTCTTACAAGACTCCTTTCTTCCACAGCACATAAATTGTAATTATAAGAAAGACAGGAACAAACTTTTTATTAGGGCCTGTTGAAATAGAACAAGGGGTCCGGGTTTCAAACTGAAGGGGTACAGATTCCAACTGGATATAAGGAAGAAGTTTTTTACAATGAAATGGTGAAACACTGGAAAACGTTGCCCAAAGGGATGGTGGATGCCCTATCCCTGGAAACATTCAAGGTCAGGTTGAATGGGGCTTGAGGAATCTTATCTAGTTGAAGATGTCTCAGTTCACTGCATAGAAGCTGGACTAGATAACTTTTAAAGGTCCCTTCCAACCCAAACCATTCTATGAGTTGATGATTCTATGACCACTGTGGAAGGAACTGTTTACCCTGAAGGAAACAATTAGCTAAGGAACTGGTTCAGGAAATGAAAAATAATGATTTATGAAGGAGATCAGTAGCATCTGGAGCAGTAAGACATTAGATCAGTGCAACAGATTTAGAAGGCCGAGATAAATTCACTGAATGCTAAACTGTAAAACAGCAATCCAAAAAGGTTCTCTTCAGCATTTTCATGTTATTTGCTTGCTTTTTATCACCAAATGATGAAAACAGAGTGGGCTAAACAATCTAAGCAATAATACCAAACTCTTAACACTCAATCTCAAGTGGCTGAACCTCAGCCACCTCCATGTCTGTTACCTTCTATAATCCAAATAGTGTTGTGTATCTTTTGCAATAAAAGGGCATGAGTGAATATTAATAAACAATTTTTACACTGCATAATCTACTCTTATTTCAGCAGTTCAGTATAAAATACCATAAGTTTTATCTGGATTTTTTTTTTTTTTAAACTGATCTAGAATTGGAAAAATAGTAATAATTAAAAATAAATAATGTGTTTATGTTCTTGAGCTCTAGAAAAATAAACCACAACACATTCCATTAGTTCCTGCCACTACACTTATTTAAATTAAATGCAGTAACATTCACCTACTCACAGTGACAGCAAGAGATACAAGTTTATAACTCTAGTTACAAACCTTAGGGTAATTCCTGCAGGTTTTTTGGGTTGAGGTCCGTGATTTATCTATTCTTTCTAAGATGGAAATATGCTCCACAATTTCTACTAGACATCATTTTAACATCAAATGCAGTGTGTCTATTTATCACAATAACCCATTAACTTCATTTATTTTTATCAGTTCTCTAGCTTGCCTTGCACATCTTGCCCACTTTCTTTGTTGTGAAAGAGTTTACTGATATCATAATTAAAACTAGAAATTTAACTCCAGAAAGGGCTTAGCTTCACCTGTGTAAACTTTATTTTTGGGTAGAAATAAAAAGCTTATTAAGTGATTTCAGAAACCAATTACTTTACTGGAAACCATGCATGTACAGTATCTCTTAGAAGCTGCTGAATGCTCTGTATTCCTACAGATGTCCTTTATAATGTTACAATTTGTGTAGTTCCCAATGAAGAAATAGTTAATCTGAACTATCCATCTGCTTTGTATCATTATTAATATTTTCCAAATTATTCTTTAGAAAATGACAGTGTGCCATCACAAATCCAGTTACAGTGAACATAATTATAATCTTTGTTAACAGAATGACCTTAAATGATCCTCTGGAAATCTAAAATATTTATAAAATATGGGCACAGGAAAAAAAGAATAAAGCTTAACTTAGAGAAGTGTTTTCAGTGCTTGCTAAGGAAAGGCTACTTATATATTAATCAGTCCTGACAGTGACTGACAGAGGAAACCTTTAGGAAACAACTTATGGGAACCAAATTAAAGTGCTCAGATGCTGTTTCTGAAATGCTTATTTAAATTATTTCTAAAGTCACCTCTGCCACTGTGCAGTAGTTATTATTACAGGGAGAAACAAACACTGTATGTGGTTATTCCTTTCACTTATGATTAAAGAAAAAAAAAAAAACAAGTGGCCAAAATAATTTATACATCTTTTGACATAGCGCTAGACAAAACAGGTCACAATCAAAGCCTTTACTTGAACTGTGAGAGACTTCATTCCTTGTGTGGCTCTAGTAATTGCAGTGGGCTTACAGAAGAAACAGGCTAAAGCTTATTGTGTGGAACAGAACACACAACACTAAATTTTGTGATCTGCTACACACCTCTGAGTAGAGTAAGGAGTTATGTTTTAACTCATATTCCAACTGTGTCAACAAAAAAAGCTCCTGGCAGATTAAGAAAAGAAGTAAAGTTCAACACTGTCTTCTTTGTCTCAAAGCAAATACAAGATACAGACAACAATTTAAAATAACAGGACAGACATTAACAATTAAGTTTGAAGAAAGCAAGGCCATTTTTTTTTTTTTGCTTTTCTCTTAACCTTGCCTGAAATAGAACAGAGTAAGATCACTAAGATAATTTGCCATTAGCAAAGCTTAAGGTTGGAAGCTTTCAGGTCTCTGTTAGGTGCATACATTCCCCAGTGTGATGTTCTTTTTTCTATACTTAGGTGGAATCCCACTGAGCAAATGGATTGCATGTACAAGAGCAGAACGAAATCAGGCTTTTAGTGTGACAACTTTTCTCCCTACACTGGCTGGGGAAAAGGAAAGAAGATTTAAAGTAGAAAAGAATAAATATAAATAATTTCAGGGAATCTATTTAGTTGGTGGATGTGTAATAGGTTTTAGAAAACCATATCTAACGTTTATGTGTAATCAACATTAACTAAATAATTACAAAAAACACGATTGATTAAATTTCAAGGAGTAGGGGAAATAACTAAGCCACTTACAAATTAAGTAAGTCACTTAACTCTCTTTTCAGCATTGTTTAGTCACCGTGAAAACAGAGCAAATAAAATTAGCTACGATCTGACATCAGTATTTCTAAACTCTCAGAGCCAGGGATAAAAAAAACCCAAGGAAAATGCACTGTAACCTCCCATAACCTTTAGGTTGTGTTCGCATTCCACATACAGGAATCCTTAAACTCAGCAGTACTTTGGTACCTTCTGCTATGACACTGAGGCACGAACACATGGTGTAGGCAGACTCCCACCTCCATGGGTATAATGTCTACAGGGTCTGAAAAAGCTGGGATCTACAACACCCTAACAGGAATTCAGGACAAATTCTACAAAAATTCTCTACCAAATGAATCAAGCCAAACATATTTCTGATTAAGGGTTTTGACCTGTGATACTCCATGTCTTTGTCACCTTAGTCTTTATTTGAAAAACTGGCCTTTGGGAATCACAGGCCCCTTGGGCCAGTGGCAAATCCTGGAGTAAGGAAGATATCCTTGGTGGATGAGAATCAGATCAGGGAAGTTTTAAATAATCTGGATTTACATAAGCCCATGAAGCCTGACAGAGAGCACCCATAAGTACTGAGGGAGCTGACTGATGTCACTGCGTGGCAATTCGAGGAGGTTTCTGAAGACTGGAAGAAAGCAAATTTCATTCTTACCTTCAAGAGGGACAGGAAGAAAGATCCAAGAAACTACAAGTTGGTCAACCTCACCTCAATCACTGGGATGGTGATGCAGCATCTAATACTGGAAATAATTTTCAGGGACATGAAGGACTGCAGGAGCAGTCAGCATGGATTTATGAAATGGAAATCATAGTTAACCAACCTGATTGCCTTCAATAATGAGGTAACTAGCTTGGCAGCTGAGGGAGGAGCAGTGGACATTGATTATCTCATCCTCATTAGGGTGGCTTCTGACACTTTCCTGTAACATATTCATAGATGAGCTGATCAAGTATGGGTTATGCAAGTACAGTGAGGTGGATTGAAAACTGGTTGAAGGGTCAGGCAGAGAGGGTTGTGATGAGCAGTTGAAAGTGCAGCTGGAGCCTAGTGCTGTACCACAAGTGTCAATACTGGGGCCAGTACTATTTACATTTTCATTAATGACCTTGAAAAGGAGACAAAAGTCCACTCTTCAGAGGGTTGCAGATGATATAAAACCAGGGGTGGGTGGGGGGAGCAGCAGATGCACAAGATGGTTGTGCTTCCACTCAGTGGGATATCAAGAGGCAGGAGAAATGCGTAGAGAGTAATCTCAGGAAGTTCAACAAAAAAAACCCCCAAGTCCTGCACCTGAGGAAGTGTATGTTCACACAAATGACAGATCATTCACAGAAAAAAATATTTAGGTCCCAATTCACTGAAGCAGTGAAGTATGCATTGCAATTGACTCAGCTAGATGGTCTCTTGCACAGTCAACTGTTGTCTTGCTTGAGTTCAAAAGCAGGCAAGTAATCTTGGTTTCTGTTGTTCTCTGAGTTTTTTGTCACACACTGAAAATTTTCAAGTGGCCAGAACCCCTCTGGCAACGAATGCTAATGAATATTATGATTCATGTAATGCCATGTATTAGCTTTCCCTTCAAGAGACAGTGCTGTTCAGTTTGAGGACTGAGAATATGTGTTCTCTTGATACATCTGCATCACAGATGTTAGAGCTTCAAGAAAATGTTGCACCAACAAGGGATAGATGAAGAGTTCTGATAGTAACAGTACAGTTAAACATTAATGCACCCAAAGTGCTTCAATTTCTCCATGTAAGTTCTTCAGAAATAAACATTCTAGCCCTGTTCAGGCAGGAGTTCTCAGCAATAATGCCAATAAAGAAGCACATACTGGTAATTTCTTTATCAGCTTTTTTACAAATTTTCATGTATCATGAACACTTGCTGCTGTTTCCTATGTTCCTGTTAGTTTATTTTCACATTATGTCTAGAGAGGGGAAAAAAATTATAAATGGGTGATCTCATCATGCAATACATCTGGTCTCAGTCAAATGTTATCATTCAGTTATTCTACGGAGATCTTTGTATAAAACAGTTTAAAGTACAGGTTGTTATAGAATGTTTATACATAATGAAAGACCTTGTACAGTGAAATTTAAGAGGCCACCAAGTGTGTTTTACAAATTATCTTACAAAACCTTCTGAGCAAGTGTAATTTGAGGTTTAAGACAAGCAGTAAGAGTATAAACCTGATTGCCATCTTGACAGCATAGATATAAGTCAACTCAGTGAGTGAGGCAAAGACAATTTGATCCAAGGCTTGTGCAGCAAGGATAACTGTAACACCTCTCATTTTAGTCTAAAAATATTTTAAACTGTGTGGTCTAGTCTGTTTTGAATGTTATAGACTTGAGCGCTAAAACCTGAATTTTACCATAACTTGGCTTTAGTTGAGTTTTATTAGTAGCAACTGGATAACAAAGCAGCCCTTACCTAAGTATGTCTAAGATCTATAAACTGGATCCTGGAACAGCATAAAAAGAATCCCCAGAGCCATATTTCTTTGCCTTTTTGGGGGTCCAGTGGAGGATGGATCTGGGAAGTTGATACTACAGGGCCAATGGAACCAGGAGCATCTCCTGTTGACTGCTGATGACCTTGAGGGATCTCTGGGACACAGTAAGATTTTCAGGTACACATTTAAACCTCTAGCACTATAGGAGTACAACCATGATGGACTTTGCATTGAGATTTTACATTTGAATGTTTTATAGTAAATACTAGAATTATAAATGGCAGTAATTATTTGAATCAGCTGCAAATATTAATTTTTTACTTTCATCTCTACTTTCCTTAAAACAAGATTTACTTCAAAAAGTCAGAAAAGGGTAAATGACTGTTTATTAATGGACATAGTCAAAACTGGCTTTCAAAACTTCTTTTAATCTCAAATGCATAATTGTTCTGTTGAGAGAAGTGTTCCTACAAAAATGTTCATCTGATATCCAGAAATTAAATATGTCCATTATTTGTCCACATAGCAGAAAAAAATAGGTTTTAAAAAGGTTCTTCAACAGTATAAAGTTTTCAAATAACTGTTTTGTATAAATCCAAAAATTGTATATCTAAAATATAAAAATTCTTACATTCTAATGTCACATACAGAGGCTGCAATGCAGAAAGAAGGGACTATTCATATCAATTCAGACTTGAAAAATTAGAGAACAAGTTCTAAAGTAATTCAAGACTATTTTAATAAAGATCACTTAGATGATAACTAAATAACATTACATAAGGTAGAGCTAAAAAACGCTTTCCTGTTTACTGGAAAAGAACATCTGCAAGGACAGTTAACTCACAAGGGTAGCTAAATGGGATAGTTTACTAAACACAATTAGTCATTAATGAGGTTATGTTCTCTGAGTCCTGCTTTAGTTTTTTTTCTTCTTATTTTACACATTATTTTACAGTTTGATTTTTCCATCAAACTGTAATTTCCACTCATTGTTCAGTGTTTTCCATGCAGTCCTAAAATCACATGAAAAATAAAGATCTGCAAGGAAGATGGTTCACTGACTTGACATCATGTTCTTCAATGACTGTTAGGCACCCCTAATATGACATAGGCACCCCTAATAATTAATGTACACATAAAAAAAAATTAAAAAAAAAACAAAAAAAAAAGAAAGAAAATATGAAAACATTACCTTGCAAAAAGTACTCATTTAGCTTTATATTATCGAGCAATATAAAGCACAATTCTTCTGTTGATTTGTAAGTTAACAGGTAGGGACTGTTATTTTCTCTTCAGAGTATTTTAACTCCATCAACAGTTACCCCCAAGCCTGAACAAAATAGAACACATAGAGCTTGATCCAGCTTCTCTCACAGTGCAGATGGGTCTTACCATAAAGATCATTGAAAATTGTCATATATTCTATGTTAAGTCTAAGAGTTTAGCATTATAGCTGAACAGAGTAAACAAAATTCAATATAAATTTCCCTCATATGGCTTTCCTGTTTCTATCAGAAATGTAATTCTCTCTGATCCAGAAAACCATTCCTTTCCCCGAGCTTATATCCATTTCAGAGCCAGACAAACCCATCTTTCAGTATAATTCAAAGATAATTGCTCAAAATGTATACCCAGATTTTTGAATATGAGACTGAAACTGCTCAGCAAAAGAATTTCACACTCTTCTTAAAAAAAGTCAGAGACTACCAGTTCACACAGGATGTAACTGACTCCAGCTCAATAAGAAAATCACCTGCCAAGTTCAAAACCCTCCCAACAACTAACTCCTCCCCGCCCCTCTCATTCCCCCACCCGTGATGATTACTTCAAAGCAGTTGAGTCAATCAATCAAGTTTAGTATTTGTGAAACAACCACTTTGTAAGAAGTTATTGGGGGATTCTCAGGTACACCACACCCTGACTGTCATGTCTGAAAGTCATTTGCTTGCAAATGCTTTAAGCAAAACAGTGCAAACTGAAAATTGCAAAATATGTAAGAATAAAAATGTAAAAATAATTATCACATGCTCCATAATGTTAGAATAGCCCTTTAATATGTATAATTATAACACTATTTCTTGTTTCATCTAAGTTTAAATTATATTCTTCCCACAGAGGGCATGTTCGAAGAAAATTTCCATTCACTCATGGAACTAAGTTTCATTGGCTTCAAAGTATTTATTTCCTCTCCACTATATCATTACTTTCATGTAACTGTCAACTGAATATGCTCAGATATGTAATTTTAAGCTGTTTTATAAAGAAATCTGTGAATAGGACATCTTCCCAACAGATTTTTTTAAATGACAGATAAAGGAAAGTAAAATTATAGTTACACTCTGATCCTCTGTCCTGCAGCAAACTCTTACAATAAATCCCACAGAAGTGTCACCCCCTTCAGTCCATCTCCAGGTAGAAAAAAACATCACAGCTATCAACATGTCCTTGGCTATAATTTTGACAGTTTTGACACTCAAGGCTCTAAGGTTTATCAAGATGCTATTGAAGTTGCGGTTAACAGCAAATAAAAATTTATGTCTCCATTACTTCAGTACCAAGAATTATCAATAAATTTCTATAAATACTTCTCTCTTTTAGTTAGCATAAATAAAGTTTCTACTTGTTTACTGACACAATGTAAGTATGAATGGCTGATCATGTACTTCACACACAGCAAAAGAAAGTTTAATTTGCACAGCAGTGAAGGGCTGGAGACCAAATAGAGTATAATCACTACAGTTAAACAGAGATGTTCACATTTTGCTCTTCACGGAGAAATAAACCTCTGGTTTGTATTTATCTATTTTCTTAGAGCTCAGAGTTCTTGTCAAATTACCAGCATTGGAATATTGGAATAGTTTGTCCAGATGAGAGTACATTTCTCAATTCAATGGATTAAAAAAAAAAAAAAAAAAAAAAGGAAACCAGACCAACCAAAAAAACCCCTCAACCCCTCCTTTAAAATCCAAGTCAACCTTAAATTACCACTGGGAGTTTATGTATTAATATTCTTAGATATTCAGATATTTTTACTAAGAAAATAATATTCTTCTACTACTAGAAATATTAATCACTAAGAATGCTTACTGCAGACTTCTTTTCAGGTTAACTAGGAATATTTTTGTGGGGTAACTTCTTCCCATTTAAATAGTGCAGTGAAATGAGAAAATGATATTGAAGTCCTGGCTCTAATTTCAATAAAGTAATAAATATTTTTAATAAAAATGTGGAAAATGGTTTTCACTGGATCATGTTCTTATGTAACGAAAATATTTGTCCTACAAAAAGCTCTACTGATCTTTTAGCAGCTGTGTGAAAAATCAAAATATGGTCACAAACCCATCACTCTATGATCAGTCTTCCTTCCATTTCTTTGTGAACCCACAATAATGAAAAGTTGATTTTTTTTGACAGTAGAGTTCAATTCAGACAAAGTCAGAGGCATCTTCAATGCTTATCTGTGACACTTCTGAATACAGCTGTTTTCTGGAAGTCAGAAGGGAAACTCAGGAGATCCCAACAAGAGCTTTCCCATACACCTTTTGTCATTTCTGTCAGAAACTAACTGGCAACATCACATTTCAGAGTTCCTATCTAGTTTCTCAGAAATACGGGAAAGCTGAACATTCAAACAATAAAGGAAATTTTTAAGATTAGAGTACTTTAAATATTTATTTTATACTCATGCCTCTTTGTTTTGGTTGGGTTTGAATGAGTTAGCTTATTTTAAGCAGTGATTATAGAACAGTAGAATTACTTGGACTGGATAGGACCTCTGCTTAAAGCAAGGAAAAGGAGATCAGTCCAGTTTGGTATATCTTCAAGGTGGAGATTACACACCATACTGAGAATCCTGTTCCAGTATTTGACTGTTGTCATTATATTCATGTTTTTCTGACCAGGATTTCTCATTTATCACCCTGTATCCACTGCATTTTGCTATATTGTCATTGTCGTGGATTTGCTTCTTGTCAAACCCGTAACAGTCATGCACCACTAAGAATCCACCTCCATCTTCTCTGTACTCTCTCATTAAGTGGCTGAAGAGAGCAGTAAGACCTCCCTGTAGTCTTATCTTTTTAAAGCTAAACAAACCCAGCTCTCTTAACCTCTCCTCAGTCATCATGTGCTCCAATTCCCTGAACATCTCAGTAGCTCCTCATGGAGTTCACTCCAAGACATCAAAGACATCAGTGTCTTTTATGTCATGAGGTTCTCAAACTGGACACAGTAGTCCAGATGCTGTCTGAAATATGCTTAATAGAGGGGGAAAATTACTCCCCCTAGCCTGCTGCCTTCTTTCTTGCTAATATTCTGCAGAACGCAGTTGGCTTTCCTTGCATGGCTTTCTTTACCAAGACCTGCCCATGACCTCTGCAATGATGCTTTCTATCCTGCTGGCACTAAGTCCATGCTACTGCATGGTGAATTATTCCAACCTGGACACAAAACTTAGCATTTGCCTTTGTTGAAATTCATGAGGCTTCTGTCTGCTTGACCTTTTCCATGTCCTTTGTCATTAGATCCTCTGCCCCACTGAGCAATGGGCCCAGTTTCCCTAGGCTGCCTTTTGCTGCCAATGTACTCACAAAAGCCTATATTTCTTTTACAGTTCTTGATCCAACTGAGCTATAGCTCACCTCTATATGCTTGGGCAATGCCTCTTTAGGAAATAACCAGGAAGCTTATCCCAGCTTCTATCTTCTGTGTACATTCTGATTTTGCTTATCTTCAGTCAAGATGCTGCTGTTCATACCTGATGGTCTTCTGCAATAGCTGTGTGGTGCTCTGCATGCTGGCGTAGACCACTCTAACTCATGAGGTTTTCCTTGAAGGTTAACCAGCTTCCCTGGTTAGCCCTCTTTATCTCCAGATCAGACTCCTACAGGATCCTGCCATGAAGATTCCTGAACAAGACAGTTTTTTTCTCCTTAAGTTCATTTGTCTTGCTAATTTTTTTTTTCCCCAAATTTTAAACTTTACAGTCTTGTGGTCACTGCAATTAAGTCCACTGGTGACTTTCACATCTTTAGCCAGTTCGGGGGTTTTTTTGAATAACAGCTGTGCAGAACATCTCACCTAATTGGCTCACTGATCAACTGTATCAAGAAATTGTCTTTGACACATAACAGGCATATCTTGGTTTGCTCGCACTCTGACAGGTTATGTTGCCCTTCCAGCAGATACTAAGATTTCCCATGATTTTCCTGGTCATTTTAAGCTGGTTCAAGAATTCATCTCCTTACTCTTTTTGGGCATGTAATTTGTAGCAGATGCCTTCCACTATGTAACTCAGTCTGGTCTGTCCCATGATCATTACTGATGGCTCTTTACTGGCTTGTCAACTGCACCAAGACAAAGCTCTTTGCAATCAAGCCACTCCTGTGCCCAGAAGATTACAGTGACTGGTAACATAAAATATCACAGTGCTCATTCTTTATGAAAAGAACTACTCCTGCACTAATTTACTTGCCTGCACCTCAAAGACTATCCTATTTTCCAAAGCACTTTTGTCATTTAAGCAATTCATTTTAATCCTACAACTCTATGGGAACAGTAACCTCAGGTACTGGGGGTTTTCACTCTTCACTTTGAGATCTACATATTAAATACCATGCAATTTTTTTTTTTTTTTTTTTATTCTCTCAGTGGACAAAATCCTCCACAATTTTTATACTTATTTTGCATATAATGTGACAACCAACATTTTACTCGGAGGTCTAATAAGGTTATACACAGGTGAAACATTTATATCTGCTTCTCCATATGACTAAAAGATCTGTGTTTTGCAGAACCACTCATGTCACCTAAATCGATTTGCTAAATACTTCCACCACTTACCTAAATCAACTGGCTTTTCAAAATTTATGATATCACTTTAATTTCATTTACTCATTTACTCCTGTCAAGTGTCATGTAGGTGGTCAGCTATAGAAATGAATAAGACTAGGGGGTTATATTTTTTTTGGGGGGGGGCTCTGTTTGGTTTTTGGTTTGGTTTTTTTTTTTTCATTCTGACAGAAGCTTAATACTGATAACCCTGAGCACTAAATTTATCAGAAGTCAGCTGGGGAAAAAAAAAGAAAAAGACTTCTCCTTTGGTTTTTGAATCTGGAGTGTAATATGAAACAATGAAATAATGTTTTAATTCTTTTTTGTGTGCTAAAGGAAGAAGAATTCTCCTGATCTTCTTTTTAGAATTCAAGCTGGAATTCTGAAATAAATTTCTTGGTGCCAGAAGCTGCAGCTTAAGAAAGCACATATAAAAGAGGAAAAAAGCATTCATGAAATGCTGTTCTCTCACAGACTTTCAGGAGGAACTGACTAGCTTACCAACCAAATGATTTAAAAAAAAAAAAAAAATCTTTAAAAATAAAAGCAAAAGGAACTGAGTGGCATTTTATAAAGTTTATATGAAGTGTGTAAACACATCAGTTCCACCTTTCTTCGCACAATTGCCCCATGTTTAATTTCTGTTCATTCATCTGTGCAGGCTGCAACACACAGTCTCAGTCTTTGCTACTTGCTTCTATTCTGCCCTGCTCAACAAAGCACCCTGTATATGGATCTGCAACTTACTGCCATACAAATAATTTGTGGACTGGACTTTGCAACTAGAATAAAGTTAGTGAGTGTGGTCACAGTTTTAACATGTTTGGAACAGATATGTCTACTCTGCATTCTAAATACATAATAGGTGAACTCCATTAAGATCCCGCATGGGATTCTCCAGCACCCTCAGGAGCATTGTTAGTGGATAAGAAGGATGAAGATCATGGCTGAGGAAGCTGGATTGTTTCAGTGGAAAGTGTGAACTAGGGAGAGAAGGATCACTACAAGTTAGATCGAAGAAAGCTGGCACTGTAGCCAAGAACAAAATAAAAAATACTTTGCATGTTCATCAGTGCATTTTTTTAATGTATCTGCTAAAGACACAGCCATAAGGAAATCAGATAAGTGACTTTAGTGAGAGTCCATAGATCATCCTGTCTATTTATAATAAACATAACTCGCATGACTTTAAATGTGCAATAGAAAGCAGTGTGCAATAGCAATCCTCACAGCAGGATATAAAATTATCTCATACATGCATTTCTTGATGAAATATATTTATTTTTCAAGTAATAAAGAAGGTCCTTAAATGTGAGATGCAAAATATAACAACCATGCAGAGAGATCAAATTATGTAGCCTTGGGCCTCTGTGCATTTGCTTATTTGGATTCACTCTCAACTACAGAAATAAAAATTAATTATTTATTGTACCTATATAAGAATACAGATTCTCATTCACTAAACCAGCATGCACTTCTTTATAGTTTGCTTGTTTTGGAAAAGATGTATAAATTGGTAACGAAGGCAGCAAAAGAAAATGTAAAAATACTGATTTTTAGGTCTCATATTCACAGAAACATGCAACAATGAATTAAGACAAATACTGGTAATGAAGTTTTCCCTATTTAGAAAAGATCCACAGGGAAAAGACTTGGGCATGATCACAGCTGTATGAGTTAGAAAACTTTTGCTTGTCCGTAAGGCTCACCACCATTAGGGGCAAGTTTAGTTACAACAGAGCACAAGTGTTCTTTAAAAACAGCTAAAGTTCATCATCTGTGGCTATCCTAATTCCAGAAACAAGATATATGTTTCTAAAACAAGAAAATTCTTTCAAGAGCTAAATAATCCATTTTTTTTTAATTTTAACTTTTTTTTCCCCCAGATTGTACCCTGTAACAGAAATAAATATTTATTTTGCCATCATGATATCTTTTGATCACCTAAGTCTACATAACAGCAAAGGAAATTATCGTGCTGCAAGACAACACCAGAGAATACAACAGCATGATAGATTTCTGTTCATCTATTAAACCTAGCTCACAAAACTGAGCTCAAGACAAAAACATCCTCCATCACATATCCCATCCCCTCTCTGTAGCTTTTCTTATGTGCATTTAGCATATATGCCTTTAATTTGTGTGACAGCTGCTGTGAAATGAGGTTATTAAAGAAATATCCTCAAATGTGATGATACTGACTGATGGAAAAGAGTGGGGTTTTTTGCTCATTTGGATAAAGAGAAGTATCACGCATGGTTGTCATATAAATTCATAAAACTTATAAAACATACATAGCCAACTATTGCTTGAAATAATATGATTACTTAAATGTGCATAAAGAGTCCTTCAGATTTGGCTGTAAAGAACAGAGAACACTGGATTAAACAAACATTGGAATCCCTCTACAAAAAACAGCACCTGTCTCCCTATTGCACATACACATAATCGTAGAAGACACTGAACTGGAAAAGGGTCACAAGAGAAGGGAAAAGGGTACATTTTTTAATAAGCCACCTATTATATCTAAATACGCACAAATTTCTATCCATCTATATGTATACATGACATATTCTACATCAATTTTAATCAGGTTTTGGCTTCAGATTGTATTTATATTCCTGCATATAAAATGTTTTTCCATGCCCTAGATTATTAGCACCAGTGGTTTTCTCCGACTTTTTCCACTCAGAGCAGACAACGCAGGGGCACTCTGCATTTAAGATGGAGGGCTTGGTTACTAGTTAAGAATCTCAGCTAGATTTCAAAACAAAATGAAGTTACATTAAATGATTCACTTTTCCCAGTTAGTTCTGATAAAGTGGTTCAGCTGGGACTGCAGCAGTGTGTTTGATCTACAGTGAATCCTGCTGCAGTTTTCACATCAGAAGACTCAGGACAGGGAAGGTTCCTCCTGTTTCCTCCAGGGGTCAGGTTTTTAAATCAGAACCCTGGATTAAAAGTGGTTCCTTCCACTGAAATCCATCTCATGTCATTAAAAACCTGTTCTTTGTTACTCATTTCAGGAAGCTGAATGAACAACAAAGTCTTAACCAGCTTCAGCAGTGACCCCCTCTATGAGAGTGTGGGAGTCATTAATGCAAAGGCAGCATGTTCTACACAGTCTGAGGCACACAGTCCATACTTAGTGCAGGGAATGCTTTTCCCATGTTTCTTCTTTTCTCCCCATTACACAAAGAAATACCAGGTGTTCTCACATTAGTTTGAAAATTTAAAGGCCTCTGAAATAGTATTTATTATTACAAGTTCACTTCTTTTTTCTTTGGGTTTTTGTTCTAGTTTGGTTTGGTTTTCTTTCCCATGACTCAATATTTTAGGATAATCAAAAAATTAAGATCTTTTTTATACAAGTCAAGATCCAGTATAAAAAGATCTTCCTTCTCCTCAGGCCATTCAAAAAAACCTTTCATGTGTGAAATGTAAATGAAGTAAACAAATTCAAACATAGAATCAATCAGTATCTGACACTGGCCTTATGACAAAAAGATAGGTATTTATCACATCCTATAAAAACATCTCTGATGACTTTGTGTGCTGAAGGGTTTGGGTTTTTTGATTTCCACTTCTTTACATACTGAATCTAAAGTACAATAAAATAAACATGTAAGAAGCAGTTAATCCTTTGGCTTTTTCTGTTTACAAATATGCATGACAGTTTGTCTATAGTCATGTAAATAGCAGCCCAGGAAGAATGGAAAAAATGGTAATAAATAAGGGTCTGTGAGACTCCTACAAAACATCACTAAGCCTCTTCATGCCTCAATATCACAGAATCACAGAACAGGTAAGGTTGAAAAGGATCATCTGGTTCAACCTCCCTGATCAAGGAGGGTCATCTTAGAGCACATGGCACAGGACTGTGTCCAAACAGTTCTTGAATACCTCCATCATTTCCATAGTGTCTTGGATGGAGTTGTGGAACTGCAAAATCTGGACAGTTAAGTAAAAATAAGGTAAATAGAATTACTGTGATGGCGCTTCCAAAAGAGACAAGCATCTCTTTACTGACGAGGAAGAGCAATCACAGAGAAGCCGAGGTAACAGCTGGGGGTTTGGTGGCTGCAATGCAGGAAAAAAAAATAAAACCAAAACAAAACAAACAAAAAAAAACCCCGAAAAAAACCCCCCACAACTTTTTAGGACAGTTTACAGGGTATGTGTATGCTTAAGCATTATGATTGGTATGATTTAGGAAGGATCTTCTGTCATCTTTTTTATATGCAAAAGATCTCCCAAGGCACTCAAGATATTTTAATGAATATTATAATAAATATGTTATAAAACAGAAAAAATGAATTAATTTGAATTTTATGAGTTGGTGGAGAAAACCAGGAGTAAATGCTTGTCACATTTTAATCAGTTTGATTTCTATGATTGACTTCAATAACATTAGGTTTACATCTCCCTTTCTTGCAAGGTTTTTGGGTTTTTTTCCCTCTCAAACAAATTCCAAAGAAATACCTCAGAGCTTATAAATAAATGGAGCATAAAACACACATCAGAACAAAATAAGTGACTTGGTTCATAAACTCTGATTCATCAGAGAAAAAAAGGCATGCGGATAAAGTGGGCTCCCAACCTTGTGCCAGTGACTGTCAAAAAAATTTTTTGTGAAATTCAGAAAATATACAATAACTGCAAGTAGCCATTGAAGTCCTACACATTTCTTGGCTATAACAAGGACAGTTTTTGAGATTTTACACAGGCAAAATCACTGATTTCTCTTTCAGTCATGCCCACACCTCCAAGGGGACTGAGGAGGGGATAGGGATTGGAGGAAGGGAAGACAAGAGTAAAACTCCTTATCTGCAAAAAAAAAAATTATGTGTTATATGGTTCCTCAAGGTTCTAAGATAAAGACAGCTGTGCATGTGATGCCAGGAATCATGTCTGACTGCCCATTGGTCCCAGCAAATTTGAAAATTACTCTTGTTTGACAGAGGAAAAGGAGCCATTTTACAAGTAAAACTCAAAGCACAATATAACCAAATGTTCTCTGCCTATTAACTAAAAAGGCAACCTGCCTAGATGTTTTATTCTGTACTAGGTCCTGCAACTGCTTTATCAAGCTATGTCTGATTTAAAAAAAAAAAAAAAAAAGGAAAAAAAATGTACAATTAAGATAACTTTAAGGAGCTCAGAGCACTTGCATGAGATTGAGCTGAATAGATGGAATTTTAGTTTTTGGCTGAAGAAAATATTTTAATTCAACTGTCCTGTTGTCTGCAAATGTTAGTCTATAATATTTACTCTTGTGGTTCCCTGAATTGCAGAGAACTTAAAGTATAACTCTGCGGTATACACAGAATTTTTGCACACACACAGACACACACATGCACACACATCACATAACAATCATTCATGACTTTTTTATTATACTGTACCTCTCTTTCACTCTTATCTGCCTTGAAATGTTTCTGATTCAATTCTAATTATAAGGACACACAAAATCCAGAAGAGAAGCTCAAAGCGCTATTAGATAAAATGGAGAATTTACCTACCTTACAAGACAATAAACTGTTTCAGTTTTCAAACCCACCCTTTCAATTGTCTTAATCCTTACCTCTACATCAACACTATTCTAAAACTAAAGAATATGGTTTTTTAGAAGGAATTAAAAAAACAAAAAAGCAAAGCTGAGGAATTCACATGCTTTTATCATTGGCAGCTTTATCTTTCCAGTATGTTCATTCTTGCAATATTTACTAAGAATAAAAAAAAGGTTTTAGCACTGAGTCTTTACAGAGGCAGAGTTTAAAATAATTTGGCTTCCATAGCTGTGAAATATCTGTAAAATTAGGTGATTTTAGTTTTCTCTTCATTTGTCCTGGATTCTAAATTTTTTCTTGTTAATATTTTTTTTCTTCTTTGTAATTGTTAAGTATTCACATGGAACGTCATCAACTTCAAAAGTTTTTTAAAAAGCTAGTAATTTTTTAGGCTGTTATACTAGCAATGAAATAAATTTTGTTCCATTTTTATTTTAGGGTGTTGAGCATAAACAGCTTAAAATAACCACAAAGAGTCATTGACAAAGTAAAGTCATGACCAGGACCCTATGTATTTTGCCAAGGATAAGGGTAACTCCCACCACATTCAAAAGAAAATTCCTCCAGAGAATGGGTTCTAGGTCACAAAACTCTGTTTTCTACTCACATAGCCATTAGCTGAAACAGATTAGAATTTTTTTGCTGTAGAATGCTTAAATTCCATATAAAATCACTGTTGCATACATCTGCATTGGAAAAACAAACATGTTATCTTCTTATTTTCAAATATTTTAGTCCAAAGAAAAAAAAAATCAATCATTTAATGATTTCAATGATTTGAAACTACATTTTCCAGAAGTTTTTAATTTGTTCTAAAACAATCTTTTCCCAAGTTTTGATCATCAAAATTCATGAAAATGCAGAGTACAGCACTGAAAAAGATAATAAAAAGAAGAAATCAGCAATATTAAATAACAACAAAAAAATATCTCATTGTCTATAAGATTTCAAACGTCTTATGCTGGGATGGGTCTTCCTTACTGAAGTCTTGTAATACCTAGTAGTCCTTTTGTCACAGACTAGCAGCAGGGTTATATTTATTTTTTCAGTGATGAACAAGAAACTGAATTATTTTTCAAAATAAATAGTTGCATTCTGTTAGACTATTGAAAGTTAGAAAGGAGAACAAAGGCTGTATAATAATTCAAGGTGGGAAATGCATACTCCATTGTAGAAAAAACTATTGCTGCAAAATAAAGCTCTTATTATTAAAAGAAGAATAATCAAAGGAAAACAAAAGGCAATCACCTACTGAGTTGTTTGTAAGTGGGGCAAACATTTTACTGACATATACAAACTTAGAAAAAGAAATTATGTTCAAGTATTTTTTCCCATCAGAACTGAGATGTAACATTGTGAGAATGTTTCTAATCATACTACTTGTCTTCTAAGAGACAAAACTGGCTTCCATAAAAAATTGATACAGATGTAGTTTTCAGAGAGGTTATAAGAAAACATCTGCTTTTCCACTTTTGACTCTAACACTAATGTTAAACACCTCTGCTACAGCCTGGGATTTTGATAGTAATCAGAGCATCCTACCAGCAGCCACACTGCTCAGTGCTCCAAAATAAGTGGCCACGCTGGATAAATGCCAGAAGCTTAAGGTATCTGTTTTCTATCTTCATGATTAGTGACTAGGCATGAATTGAATACTTAGAGGAATGAAAATGTTCTTAGACTGATTCTTAGTATAAAAAAATCATCCTATCAAATTATCTTCTGGGCTGACATTGTGAAATGTGTGATCTCCCACAAGGTATAGCTCTAGCTCTGCTTAAATGAATGCATCAACTCCCATAATGTTATAGGAAAGGAATTATAATATTCTGTGATGGCTCTGAAAATAAAGTGTGTCAGTGTCACCATGAATTGTTTTACACTCAGTATGCAGAAAAGAACAAGCCATTAGTTCAAAGTACTCAGTTAACTGCAGTAAAAAAACACTCTCCAAAATATAACAGATTATTTAGTATATTTATTGAGGAGGCAGATCAATTTTACTACTGTGATATATTTCACATTTTCTCAAACAGTAATTTTATAAGGCACTATGCCTCTTTCCAATCACCCATTCTAATTTGAAGAGAAACATGTTTGCACAAAACCGTGCACTTCCTATGATATACTAAAAGTCATAGTAAATACTTGACTCATCTATGGACAAAAATGCACTATAAAGACTTCCCTTACAGTACTAAATGCATACCCAAACTGCAACTTTGTTTAAATTTGAGAAAAGATGCAGAGCTAGGTGCTAGCATAACTCCTCCCAAATAAATATATCCACTATAAAAAAAAAATAAAAATCAACCAACCAAACAGAAAAACCAAACCAAATCAAACAAAAGCAAACAAACAACCTCCCCCCAAACCCAAAACAAACAAACAACCCCTCAAAACAAAACTGAAAACACACAAAAAAAACCAAAATAAACAAACAAAAAACCCCACAAACTTGTTGGGTATTCACTGCAGGCTATGAATATATTATAAGGATGAGCAGTCCTTATAAAAGCCTGAGAGAATGTGGTAAAAGTAATAACAACAATATATCCTCCCATATTTATGAAAAGGTTCGATATATAGCATTTAAAAATAAATTCACATGGAAAAGTTATGGCCTTCTTGAGATGTATTCTTCACTTAAAAGTTTCTACTGTCACTACAAGATACATCCTGCAGATTCCATTTTTGACTTAGTGTTAGCTTGGGTACTCTGTCTTTCAGTAAAATACTAGTAAATTCATGACAGGGGCTTTTCAAAATTAGATAGAAGTGTTACATACTCAGGCAGAGTAACTGATGATCTTAAAAATTTAGCTAAAACACTCCTTGCACTTTCTTGTCCTTGTTTTGTTCTGTTTAGTAATATGTTTCAGGTAATCCAGGGCTAGTACCATAAACTCTCCCTTGAACCCTCTTTTCCCTCACCTTCAGAATCAAGCACAATAACTCCTCATACAAGTAGGAACATTTTTTTCTTTCTAAAATGCTGATAGTACTACAAGAACTAGTCTGGAAATATATCTGTTTTGAAATACAAATAAAATATTTCACTTTATTTGTATGTATGCACTGTTCAGGAAAAAGTGTTCATAACAAATATTTAGAATATCAGGATTTCTTTTACTTTATTTTTTTTAATATGTGGAAAATATTGAATTTGACCTTTCTTTTAAGTTAAACCTCATGAGTTGCAATTGCCTATCTCAAAGAAGACATACTGCAGTTAAATATTTGTTTTTATTGTGTGCCATGAAAATTAAGTAGAAGATTCATTATATAGCCCTTTTTGTTTGTTAATTTTTTCTACTTTAATAAGAAAATTGTTTACCAATCACAATCATCCTGCAAGCTATTTTCCTTTCACGTAGTTCAAGCTAATGGCTGACAAAGAGAGCTTTCATATTTCCTTATTTCAGTATGTCTCATCTCTTTATGTTGGACAATATAGATGGCATATCCAGGACTACTCTTAAACTTCTTTGTCAAAATACTAATTATTGTCATGTTAGAGAAACAAATATCAAACAAGTCTCATACTCACACATACCCTATTATATTCATTTGCTAAATCAAAAGTTTCTATTTACCCCCTTTTTCTTACCCATTAAAACTTCAGGGTAGCTCTCACTAATCTGTCTTTAGCCTAGTGTGCAAGTACAAATCCAGCATCTATTTCTCATTTTCTGTAAAGGAATCAACAACTTCTATTCAGTCTAGTAGAGTACCTCTATAGGTTTTTTTAATGACAAGGAGAAAAATATGGGAGCTTTATAATGTTTTCAAATGATGGATAGAAAGAAACAATCCAAGTATTGCCTTCATTTTCTGAAGAATAAGGAGGAGTCTCATAAGAGCTATGATGGCTACAGATACATATATGAATTCTTGAGATCAGGAAGAAATTATTTAGAACTCCTTTCCTGTAACACCTTGCAGTACATTACAAATGTGCAGGGTACACAAGAGAGTAGTTTAAATAACAGGAGCTAAAACTTTGTGATGCATTAAGTTCAGCAATGTAGGATCCAGAATGTAATTTGCAAGAGAAAAAATATTTTGATTCATGAGAGCTGGATATCATTCTGAAAGACTGGGATATCACACATACACAAAAATCACAAATGGGCTATCATGCTGTGCTGTTTATATATATATATATATATATATATATATATATATGCATACACACATATTTCCATATGAAAAGCACAGTGATGAAAAGTTTTGTTTCAGGGACTCTAATAAAGCAAACCTAAAATATAATTTACATCAGCCTGTGTTCCTTCCCGAGACACAGAATATGAAGATTGAAAGCACGGTAAGTTTATTATACCTAAATAATTTTCAAATGCCTTAAATGCCTCTGTTAAATACATCAGCAAAGTGATAATTTAAATTTCATGATCATGTTTAACACTTGGGCACAATTCTAGACCAAAGACAAAGGGATCTCCCTTCTAGTGGAGAAATATGAGGAAACTTGAACTGCAGAGGTACAGAATCAGCCTTCAGTTGTGCTTCAAGATGAGATTTGGATTAACTTTCTGTTAGTCCAGAGAAGAGACATAGGAAAACTCAGAGAAATCTGTCCCCTGTCCCTGCAGTTGCTGTGGCTGCCCTAGGAGCAGAAGTGTAAGACAGAAGTGAACGATTTGGCTACTGAGATAAAACCCCTTCTATTGCAGAATACATTTTATCATCTTTATTCATGTGGTGTCTCCAAATTTGCAACTCCAAAGTACCTTTTAGATCAGGGAACTGAATAGGAAAATCATAGGGCCTTAACTTATTAGAACTTTCTTCCTCTCATCAAGCAGGCTAAATAGATAATGCAGTGAACACCTGCATTCTTCCTTCTATGCTTAGTATATCAGCAAGTAACTGTACAGAGAACAGCAGAGAAAATAAGCTGAATCATCTGAGCTGGAATAAATTACTTTCTCCGTATACCAAAAGAAGGGCAGGTGCTCTTTTTAGAGCAGTGTGCTCTGGCAAAAGCTCACTGAGTAAGTCAGACTCTACTGAGACAGATTGAAAATTTCAGTTGTAATGTACCTACTACCAAGAATTATGTTTATCTTATGCTCTCCAAACACTTGTATCATGTTTTTCAAGGCTATTTAATGTAAATAACTCTTAAGAAGCCAGAATCACAGCCAGCAAAAATCTATAACTATATAGGCAGCAAGAGATTTACACAGCCACCAGCTCAGTATTTGTAAATCAAAGTTGTAATAAAAGGCTTAAAAATGGATTTGAACATACCACTATTGCTACTTCTGCAGCAAAAAGTAAAATATGGAGCAATACAGAGACTTGGCGAGCAAATACGGAATAACAAGTTCCTAAGGTAAGCCTGATAGAAAATGAATATGTTCTGTCCAACGCTTTCTACACAAAACTTATTGTTCTCTCTATAGCAGATGATCCCAATTGCAGAGGCCATTCCATCTTGTACAGTGCAGTAAGCTCTTAACGCATAATGAGTAGCACTAACAACAGGCAATAGACGAAAAGTGATGAATTTCAGTATCTTTATCCACCTATTTATCTCATAAAAAAGCTGAAAAATTTCACTGTTTATATTCTGGGGAAAAAATAAAGATACTCTGCTTGAAAAATATTCACACAAGGGTTCAACACCCTTGAGTCAACAACATTCATGGGTAGACAAGAAGGTCAAGCATTAAGCACGATATAGCCAACCAGCTGAAAGAAGTGGTTGTCCTGCTCTACTGTGGCTGGTGTGACCTCACCTGGAGTACCGTGCACAGTTCAGGGCTCCACAATATCAGAAGCATATAAATATATCAGAATCTGCTCAAAGGAAGGCAACAAAGATGGTGAAAGACCTAGAGGCACGATTTATGAGACTAGCTGTACTCTTCTTACAGAGATAGAGTGTGGCGTGCCCTCTTTGCTGCTTACAACCTCCCCATAAGGGAGAATGGAGCAAGAGTTGTTGGTCTCTCTGGTGTCTGGTGACAGGATGCAAGGGAATGGCTTAAAGCTGCATCAGGGGATGTTCAGATTGGATATTAGGAAAAAGTTCTTCATTGAGATAGTGGTCAAGCACTGAAACAAATTCCCCAAAGGAAACAGTCATGGCCCCAGGCCTGTCACTGTTCAAGAAACATATGGACAAAGTTCTTAGATATATGGTTTAAGTTTTAGGCTGCCCTGTGTGGAGTCAAGATTTGGACTTGATGATCCTCGTGGGTCTCTTTCAACTCAGGACATTCTATGATTCTGTGAAATATAATGGTTTAAAAAAACTTATACTTTCTTCTCTAAAATGCCTCAAGCAATTGATAAAATTTTGTACTCTCAAGACCTTAGGTTGTTTTTTTCCAGACACATTTTTACTAAATACTTCTGGAAAGAGTATTATTTAACATGAGTAGGAAGCAAGATATTTTCATGGGGCAATAGCTTTTTACTTCTGTGATAATAACATCTTAATTATTTATACAAACCTCCTGAATAACCAATGCTGATATATTTGAATAGACTGGATGACTCAACAATTGCTGTTAAAACAATATTCTCAGATGCCAAAATGATTTTACCAGATTATTTTTTTGTTCATTTACTAAATAATATAGTTCAGGGCTCGAAAAGAAAGCAGAAGGTTTTTCTGTTTCTGTTGAGACTGAAGTGATATCATTATGCAAACATACAGTCAAGATACTCCACTAAAATTTTAATGAAAAGCAACTCCCAAAATGTAGAAGTCAAATATATGATCACAAGGACAGTTTTCATCCAAGATTTCTGCTTCCTTGAAAACACAGACAACTCAAGACCAAAGAAAGAAGTAATTGTTGTCAAGTGCAGCAAAATTCAGAACGAAAGAGTTTCCAGGTACTTACATGCAAAATAATCATGTTCACCTTCTGGCTTAGAGCAAATGCTAGCTTACAGAAGAATCGTCACCAATGGGCCATTCACTGAAAAATTTAAAATTTCACCTAAGACTGTTTCCCAATCTAAACTAAATGTAGTTTAAGTACAAAATAACAAATAATCATGAATGTTTACATTAAACAGGAAACTTTCAAACTCCTTCCCTAGTGAGGAAGACAAAGAAAAAAAACCACGAGAAGTAGTGTTAATCTTTGTTAGGTCACGTAAATGAAATGGCATGACAGTAATGGTGGAAGTTTTTTTTAACAATGTCAAAACTATCTAGGCCCTTAAGTCATGTTTTCAAAAACAAAGTAGCTTAATTACTCTAAATTATAATTTCAGAGATTCAAATTTCTTTAAGGTTTGATACTCTTCTCTGTAAAAACAAATTAGGATTTATGCCTTGCAAATATTTTTACACTGAAATAATCCTAAATCAATGCCTTTTACAGGACAAAATTCCAGCTTTTTGAATCTGGTTTTCTTCTATTTTCACCAGTGCTTCTACCTTTTCACCAGGTATTAAAAAAAATGAATATATATCCACTCTCTATGCATTCTCACACAAAACCTATTCGTTTTTCAGCCTATATCCAGAATAAGATTATTGTCAGAGCTTGATTCTGGGATCTGAGTCTTTCTTTACTTATCAGTCAGTCAGTGAACCACAGTTCCGTACTGTGCAGAGTCATCTATCTTCTGCTTCAACATCATTTATCACCCCAGTGTTGAACAAACTACTACTTAAACTACACTTTTTATAATTTTGGGTCACCAACATTTGGTCCTAATTATAATTATTATATTCATATCTATATATTTATATAGAATATTTATAGTTCACTGTATTGATCAGCACACATTTTCTTTGTATTTAACAAAAAAAAATCACATTTCTAAAGCAATATCTCTGAAAATAATGTGTTATGAATAGGTATTTGACAGCAAACTGGTGTTTTACATGATGTAATGCTTCTCTAACATTTTCCATAAGGTACTAAAATTCTTATTTAAAACAGTCCATAAATTGTCATATTTCTGACAATTCCCTCTCCTATGTCCACATTCCTGAGTATCACTCCCTTCACCTGATAGTCAAAGATTAAAGAAAGTCTACTTTTGCTCAGCTTTGAGATTTTTTCCACAGTTATTTTCTTGCTGTGTTCTAAACACTTTAAATATCTCGAATTATATTTCAATTCTCAGTATTTTATTCAGAATAATATTTTACTTAAGCTTCTTGATTATACGTTTTAAATCTTGTTTGCAAATTGCATTTTTAAAAGTTTCTACATAACAGTTTCAGATATTTCTGAATATAAGCTTAAGAGAAAAAGAAAATAATAAAAATAATACCCCAGAACTTTTAACAAAGTCCAATAAAAAATTAAATATTCTCCTTTCATATGTACCAGCTTAATTCAGAAATAATTTCACCATTTTGGGGAGGCACTCTGGTATACCACCGAATAACATATAGTCCAGTAATGACTATGAAAAAAAGTTCCTTGCACAGTTTTCCACAGGTATATTATAAAGACGAAAAAAATATTAACAAATATACAAAATTTTAATAAAACTATATTTTTACAGTAGAAATAAAAAAATGCATCAATTGGAGCCCTTTTAATTTCCAACCATTTTAACTTTGAAGACTGTTCCTTTGTGATGTAATTAGCACCTTGCTTTGCAGCAGCCCTGGAAAGAAACACACTTCATGACACCACAAACCCAAAAATACATAGCTATATCATAATACAGCTAAATCAAAATAACTGGAGTGTTTTCTTGATTGTGGGATATTTAGTAGAAGGTGTTATCACACAGCAAGCTCTTCTCCTAGAAGCAGTACTTATTTTTGTAAAACTTATAGGAAATTTTACATCCTTGAGACTTCTAGCCATCTGTGAAACTTGGCAAGAAGTGGCCAATGGTTTAAAAAGTTGTTAGCAGTGGAGGAGGGAAGGATAACAGATACACATACAGACAGTAAGTATTATTAGATTAGGTGTTAGACCATACCTGAATTAGACCATGTGTGTTAGTAATGGTTTTATTTCTCAAAACTTTTGCATATCTGTTAAGAATTATCTCCATATGTCAACAAAAAGTAATTTTAACTAAAATGCAGATATTATCTCTTTCATATTCCGAGTATCATGGTATGTGTGGTTCCCCTCCTTACAGAAGAAGCTCAAAATAAAAACCATAAAAGGAATCTAACTGTATTAATTTATTTCAGCTCAGGTATCAACCAAACGTATGGAGCATTCAGCCACATTGGCTAAATGAAAATTAAGATTAGGTCTTTTGTATTCATTCCCTTTACTGATAAAACACCCTCCTGTGTACAACTAACTACTATCTGATCGTTACATTTGCAAAGTGATCAGAATATCACTGAACACAGCAATACTCAGTGAGGACCGAGGATGACTGATACCCAAAACACTCTGTTTCCTATCCAGTAAAGAACCTGATTATGATCTTTATTAAACACAAGCTGCTTCCAGTAAGTGACATTTGGAAGTGGGATTATCTAGGAAATATGTATTCAAGTCCAGATTCCACTGATGGAAGAATCAATGTCTGAAATTGTATTTCAATACTGCAAAATGGTCAAACAACTGATAACAGTATCTGCCTCATCTTATTCATTAGCCAGTACAAACCCATAAATTTTATACAGTTATGTGAGCAAATAGTACACACTGTTTCAAATTATAATTACGCAGTAGATATCAGAAGTTTCTCTGTTCCAGGCAATTTGATTGGTTGAATAATGTTGTCTCCTTTCATAGGGAGGACTCACAAAAAATTTATCATAACACACTATGACAAACTATTGCTCTTTAATTTCTAGGACAAATGCAAGAATATAGTATGAAGGGATTATCATTTTTCTGATTCTTGGGATTAACATAGAGAAACATATTGTACTTACATGGCATCATATTACTGACAGCACTTTTTCTGCACTAAGAAAGAAATCATAAAAATAGAAATGGAATGATTTAAAAATTATGAAGGAATATAGGATTTTAACTATGTAGGATGCTCCTCATAATTCAAATGTATATAAAGTTGCACAGTCGAGTGACTTGGTATGCCTAACATAAATTAGCATTCAGACAGTAAGAAAAAGAGGAAGACAACCAACGCTATACGGTTAGTCATAGTCCAACAGTTCAGGTGCATAACCCCAATACAGACTTTACACAAACTGCTTTAGCCTAATAACAATTTTATGAGCTATGGAAAAAAGAAAAGCAGTGTTATAAAGGAAAAAGATTTTTAAAAAAGGTGTCAGGATATGCCTGGCCTTTAAAATTTATCACTACAAAGATATGTTGGATAACAAGATTCTGAAGGATTTTGGGTAGCACTAGTTGTCAGGAATAGATTAAACCTTTCCCTCTCAAATGCCATTTCAACATTATTTTCTATCTGCTTTCAGTGAGACAATGTTCTTTGGAATAAACTCTGTACAGGGTCATAAATAAAAACCTGCAGAAATAGCAACTACTACAGAGTTCAGTTAATAAACAGGATATCCCTCACACTTAAATGATTTTAAGTTTACTGTTTCATTTTCCACCTCTTCAAACTGATATAATTTGCAAACTTCATCTGCCAGAGAGCCTGTGATACATGCCTCATTGTACAGCAGTATCCGTCACAATCACAAGCCTACAGGCAAAAAACCAAAAACAAACAAACAAAAAAAAACAACCCTCCAGTCTGTGTGACAACTAACAGGATATTTCGTATGAAAAATCTTTTGCAAATCACTTCCTTCCTAGATCTTATGACTCACAGGACACAAAATAAAACCTTTTTCCCAAACATAGTGGATAGAGCAAATGGAAAATAGCAACTTTGAAAAGGTGTAAATTATTTTCATTAAGATACAATCCACTATCTCCTCCTCAGTAGTAGCCCAGTACCACACAGTAGCATAGACTACACATAACATTCAATACACACTCAGTGTTTTTTCATAACTCACCAGTCTCTTTTCAAAGGTAACAAATGATAGCACATATGGAAATGGCCTCAGGTGGCATCAGGGGGTGGTTTAAATTGGATATAAGGAAAAATTTTGTCACTGAAAGGGTTGTCAGACATTGGAATAGACTGCCAAGGGAAGTGGTGGAGTTATCCTCCCTGGAGGGATTCAAAAGACCCATAGATGTGATTCTCAGGGCCATGGTTTAGAGGTGGACTTGGCAGTGCTAGGGCAATGGTTGGACTCAATAATCTTGAAGGTCTTTTTCAGCATAAATGACACTTTGACCTTTCAAGCTTGTCTCTCAGAAGTTACACACATACCATCTGGGACCAGAGGCAAGAAAACAAAGAAAGATTTTTTTGTTAAATAAAAAGAAAAATGTAAATAATTTTGCACCATCATCTCAGCTAATTCTCCCTTCAAAGTATTACAAAGATATGCAAGGCCTGTCTGAAGTGGTCATCCCTTCAAAAGACACTTCTCTCACACTCTCAACCCTTGCTAGATTAGAGGAAGGAAGCCTATTCCTTTCCTTTCACTTAGATTTTTGTTTCACTGCCCTGCTAAAAATGGCACCATTATGCATCATGCTGAAAAAATATGTTTTATTTTCTGTTACTTCTGATTCCATTAGCAATCCTTTGTTTTCCACACCAGTTATGCGGGTGATTTGGTCTCATTCAGAAATTTTCTTTCAAATCCAGAAGAATTAAAACTTTGATTCTTTTGAGCTGTGCACTGCAATTTTGACAATAACATCAAGGCCAATTGAAAGCATCAAAGCATCCACAAGTGGAAATTAATTAAATTTTAACTTTTAAATTGCATTTTATCTTCATGGCGGCAGAAAAGCTAATGAATGATTCAGTGTGGCACACAGAAATTAAAGTATCAAGAAGCCACTACATGGCTTTCCATTAGTCATTTTACAAAGGATATGCTGGAAGCTTTCCGAGATCTTATTAGCAGTAATGCGGCTGTTTATGAATACTGACACCATAAGCCATTCATTAGTCTCAGTACTAGGATAGTGTGAGATCAAATTACCTATAAACTTACTTCGACTGCAAAATTCTGCTAGGAATTTTGTATGAATTAATTCTAAGTGGTGTCTTTCACAGCTTTATAAAATAAATTATCTTATTTCTTAGCTCCATTAAAAACATATTTACTGAGTTATGGGCTCCCCAGCGTGAAAAATTTAACTGACTGAGTTCAAATTACTAAATATTGATTTCTCTTGACTTTGAAAACATAGTGACATCTGTGTACAGACATTTCCATCTTTGTTATATTTAAAGTGGGCCTATTGGAAAGGAAAATCAAAACTTTGTAATGCCACAACCCTCTCACTGCTATGTCACTGTGTTGCCAGTAATGTCGAAGGATTTGATATTTTCTCTCTACACAACACTGATAAGGCCACACCTGGAGTTCTGGGTCCAGTTCTGGGCTCTCCAGTATGAGAGAGACATGGACATACTGGAGATAGTCCGACAAAGGACCAAGGAGATGATGAAGGGACTGGAAAAGCTGAGAGAACTGGAACTGTTAAGCCTGGAGATGAGAATTCTCAGGAGGGGTTTCTTACCAATATGTATAACTACTTGAAGGGAGAGAATGAATAAGAGGGAAGAAGACTATTACGAATGATTCCTAGTGACAGGCCAATGGGCAACAGGCATAAACTGAAAGACAGGAAATTCCAAATGAACACAAGAAAACACATGTTTACTGCAGTAACTCAGTAACTCAGGTTGTCCAGTGAGGTTGTAAAGTCTTCATCAGTAGAAAAATTCAACACACAACTGAACATGTTGCTGGGCAAGCTGCTGTACCTGACCATGCTTGAGCTGGGAGAGCAGACTGGATGAACTCAAGAGGTCTTCTCCAACCCATGTGATTCTGGACTCCCTAGTTTTCAAAGGTTTTCTACCAAATATATGTAAAGCTATTTCTAGGCAACCACACACCCAGCACCAGTGCATTAATCATCTCCATGCATTACATTAACAAGGGCCTATAGGTGGTATCATAGTTCAAATAATATATGAAAGACAATACTAAGAGCTACAAGGTAAAAGATTAAAAAAAAAAAATGTTCATTTTTTGGTCAGTTTAGCATCTGCCTGTGAAAGTATAGATGCAAGAGCATATGAATCCAAGTTTTTCTGCTGTTTGAGCTTTCTACTTCTTAAATGACCTCTTTACAGATCTCTGAGCAGTAGTGATTCAATGATTAGGGGTATGCAACACAGTAAAAGAGAATAGTCTTAAAATTTCTTCAGTATTATCAGAATCCAGGTGAGACTTCTCTAAGCTTCGTTGGCACATCAGAAGTCTTTCAAGCCTCACAGACAGGGTTTTAGAAGTATACTTCTGCACAATGCTTAACTGTACCACAGATAAAGAAAGCATAAACAACAGCTCCTCACTGTGAGCTCTAGGCAATTAATTAGCTCATACATTTGCAATAATTAGCCTGTTAGACATTACGAAACAGCTGCACTAAGACAGATTTATACTATCCCAGCCTAACAGGAAAGGAGTACCACTCTGATCAGCCTGACTCTTCAAGCAAAAAACATTCCTGAGGTAAAGTAAAGCCTGTAGCCTTAAGGAATCTGTACATTTGAGCGCCTGACTTAAAATTTTCCCTGTATTATCCCACCTCCTAGGTTTCAGGCTCACACTTGCAGCTCTTCTCCTACTTCGGCAAAGGAACACCAAGGTTACATTTTTATCATGTGACTATAAAGTCTGATTTATAGCTTGGGCAGCAAGTGTAAGTGATATAACAGAAGAGGGAAATATTTCAAATAATATGGGTTAGCAGTGAAGATGGTGAGAATTATGGCTAAATATGTCTGAGATATTTTGTGATAAAAAATATTTTTAGCATAAATGTATCTTTGTAAATCAACATTTCCAGATATGAAATTCTTGCAGTTGTTGACATAATTTAACACTATTTTACTGTACCAATCAGAAAAAGCCAAGAGGTTCAGAGGTTGAGTCAAGATTCTATGCAAATCCAGCCATTCCAAACATTTCTGATCACGAACATATTCTGTTTTTAATTACAGATTTAATACACATGAGGGACAAAAAAAAATCCACATAATTGCTTTAACTACATTTTTAAGCATGTGAATCTGTAATAAAAGATTTATGTTTCTGTAGTTTTATTATAAAGCTACTTCAAACCTCCTCAGTTTTTGCTCTTTGCTGGGGAAAAAGAATTAATCAAGTAAAATAGGCAACTTAGGTAACCACTTACAGCCATACTTGCACAAGTGGGCACTTGCTGAATTATCAAAGTAGTGAAAGTTATGTGCTTATTTTCTGTCCTTTTATGTGTACAGAAACACTGCATCTCAAACACCATTTTGTGATAAAAAGAGATAAAGAATGACATGAAATGTCAACACCTTTCCATATGGTATTTGCCAAAGAAAGATTTGCTTTATATATATGGAAAATATATCACATATACACAGACTAGATTTTTCTTCAGCACCAGCAATCAATGGGGATGAGAAAATCTATGCATTTTACAGGTCTGCCATCCTAACAAGTAGTAAGTAAAAGACCTTGCTGACAAGATTCAAGATAATTGGGTAATGAGGAGAATGTAAATTGCATTAAAAAAATATTTATGGCATAATAAAATGAGCTGCAGAAACCAAAATATGTAAACAAAGATAAAGTTGTTACCAGAGATGACTGTGAATGTTGGATACAGGACTGCATCATTTTGCACAAACTGGCTTCAAAGCACAAAACTCTAATTTTACTTTGTACATTAAAATAAACTTTTTTTACTGTGAAATAAATGAACAATGTAAAATCATCTTACAGTTCATACACACACAAAATCTAATCCCAAAACCAAACTATTTGCAACTTTTAAGAAGCACAGGTTTTAGATATGTGAACACATCATTGCCCTTTTGAGAAGATGTAGTCAACTGTGAATCTGGTATGTGTTTTACAAGTTAGGTAAGAACATTCTAGCAAACCACATAAGTAGTTAAAAGCCACAAGATTGAATTTAGGTAGATATCCTTTCCCAGTGTCAACTATTAAATCACCTCGTGATATAAAATGTTTCTCACTCTTGGAAAATGAGAGCAATGTGCACTTTGAAATATGTCCGGCTGTGCTGCATGTAATCCAAAAGAACTGCATTTATGACATATTCAAGCAGAGAGATGGAAAAGACCATAAACCATGGCGATTCACTGTAATATGCATAAAACATCTGAATATCTTCATTATATAAATGCTGTCTGCTTTTCTTCCTGTATTCTGTTCTTTTATGTATCAAAGTAAATCCATACCATGAAAAAACACCGCATAATATTGTGGAAGTGTTGACATATGCCACAGAATTCTATCACAGCAGCGTGACACCAACAGCTGAGAGACTTGTTTGCCACCTATATCTCAGGCTTATCTGAAACAGTCATCTTTATATCCATCAGGTTTTTTCCCTTCCTCTCAAAAAATGGAAAAAATCTATAATAAAAAATCTATACAAATGTTTGCAACCAACATAATTCACAAGTGATCTTTTTAACCCATAAGGTAAGACCTATTGACCGTATAGCTATGAAATAAAATACACCTCTGACTTGCAAATCAAAATGCTGCATTCTACAAAAAAAAGGGGAAATTCCTTATTTAGAAGTATCCAACCAATTTGCTATTAAAACTTACTTTTATTTACTATTCTAATGAGAAATTTTGTAAAACTTTAAAACAGTGATGGGTACTAGTTCCTTGAAAATATAACTTGAAGAATTTTGAATAAAAATTATCACACAAGTGGGTTAAATCTCCCACTTCTAGATTCTCTCATTTGAAACAATGCAATGGCCTAACTAACCAGCACAATAAAGAAGGAGATATTTAATTGAAGAATTATCCTTATAATAGTAAAATATGTAATCAGATCATTTATCACTAATATAATTTTTTATTTATTTATTTTTTTGAAACCATCAAGAGGTACTATTGGGTTGGATTTCTTGGGGTTTTTGGGGGGAATTTTGCTTTTGTTAAATGTAAGAAGTCTCTCATGGAGTTATGAGAAAGCAAACTATACTAGGTTTTTTCCTCAGAAATGTTTTGCAGAGCAAGTCCTTAGGCCTACTCCAAAATTTTAACTAAAATACTACAATGCCATACCCCCCAAAATTTATTACATATAATATAGGCTATTTTTGCATTTATGATTAAACCAAAATAAATCAAAACAGTTATATAGAGGACCTACACCCTAAGATAATTACTGAATTTAAAATATTACCAAAAGAATTATTCCATGCATTAAATTGCTTTTATAAAGCAGTGAGAGAATACACTGAGGTTCATTTTCCTCCCTTTCTTTCTTTGGTTACTTAGCTGCTGTTACTGATACAGTATAATACATACTAAATTAATGACTTAAACAGTAAAAAACTTCTAGATTATTAGTTATTTTCAGATTTTGAGACATATTTCTCTTTTTTTGCTCCTTATAGAGGTTTCAAGAATTTGGGGAGTTTGAATTTCCTTAATCAAGACATTAGTTTTTCTTCAAAATATCCTACTTACCAGGACTACTGAAAAGCACCCAATACAATCCATGCCCTAGCATAATGAGTCACATTCCTTCTTCTTGTCCACTTTGAACATAAAAGTGTGTCTGAGGAAGTGGATATTTATTTTAACATTCAAAGCTTCTACAGAAATGTAAAAACCTCAAAACCTCTTCCTATGTCCTGAACATTCCCACATGTTGTTGAAAGTTTTGCACATCCATAAGTAGACTCTTAATCATCAATGGGAGACTAACGTTTTCACACAAGCTCTGAAAGCAATCTATGTTAAGTCTTTTACCCTTGAAAGCTCTAGAGAGTGGATGAGAGATCCCTAGTCAGGGTAATCTGCAACCCTGAGCCACCTCCATCAACTCCAGTTTCTTTTTTGGGTTTTATTGTTTCAAACAAAACCAAAACACAACAAAACCCACAAAACAGTAACATTAAAATGAATTATAAACAATGCACTTGTTACAAAAAATGCTTAATCTGTTTATGACAAGGCTGAATTTGAACTACAGCCAGCTGACTTGCTTTAGGCTCTTGTTGTATTTGTCAGACAAAACCCTGTCATTATGGAGCACTACTAGTTTTCACAGCCAAACTGTATTTTGAGTTAAGCCCAGTGGATCTAATTTCTTTCCCTTTCAATATGTACTCTTGAAAATAACTTCTAACCTATCCAGAAGACATCTTTGACATCCTGACATTTTTCACTCTTTGGCATTACTTTAAGGATTGTTTCACCTCTTCAGATATTACTTTGTTAGACAAGGTTATCCAACAAAAGTAATCAGCCACTTCAGGATCTGTGATAATAGAAAAGGAAAAGAAAAAAATCTTTCTTCTAAAGATATAAAAACAAAAAGATCTCCCTGGGGAAAAAAAAATAAATTTTTTTTTCTATGAGTTTTAGTTGCTAAACCACCTATAGTCAAAGAACCATCAATTTGAGGAGAAAATATGACCTTCCACTCTATGCACCTTTTATCTTGGTCATGCTTTGTGGGTATTTTTATAAATCTAACAACTGAACCTTTCCATTTCATGTCAAATGTGTCACATATATTGTAAGGAAAGAAGCTACAGCACTGAGTCTTAGATGCTCTTTTAGCCTTTGTCACCTTCTCACCAGCAGGTTACGCAGTTCTGATTCTCTGCAGGTTTTTCCGGATGCCCAGCATTACAGACCAAGTTATCCCACCATTGGAACTGAATTAGACATGCTACATAAAGTTAAAAAACCGTGAAAGTAGGGATCAATGCCTAGATCTTTCTCTCTCTACAATTTTCAATGAGTCTGTAACACTGGACAAGTATGGTCAATAAACACTTTTATAAAGGAAATCTCTGTTAGGAAACGGAAATTTATCTGTATAGTAAACTTTCTGTGACTACAGTGACTGCTAAACATTTGTGTTCTGAAAATCCATAAACCGAGAGCAAAGATAAGCAGTGCTGTAGCTAACTAAGGAATAAAACTTATATGAGCCAGGAAAGAAATCTCCTATGATTTTATCAGCTCCAACCAGTTACCTATATCTACTGACAAAATAAATGAAAGTGGAGTAGTCTATCAGAAGTGCACTATGCAGGCCATAAGGCCATAACCTTTTTTTTTCCCCTTTAATAACTAAACTGGTACATCTAGCTACAAAAGCTTTTTCCTTATTTAATGTGTCAGCTCTAGACCCATTAGAACATGGGAACTATGATACAAACTTAGTGAAGGACTTGTATAATTATTAAAAATAACAATAATATGGTGAGATAAAGACAGTGCAGCACCTGTTTTCCATATATTTTTTGTGGAAGTTTATCAGAAAGTCACCCTTCATATGACCACAAATAACCACACAGGTACATACAAGCCTCTGTCCACCTAGACTGATACTCTTTTTTAAGTAAGCCTGCATTTCTGAAATGCATTCCAAAGAACATTTAACCATCTTACCACTACAACAGCATTGGAAACAATGACGAATATTGCCTCAAAACTTCCAGGTTAACATGTGACTAGAAATTTTTTGAGGAGAAAAAACCAAATCTTAAGACTCAATGAAAATTACATCAACTGCACTATGACCTCCAGAGGCACCAATGACTTTTGACATCAGTGATTTTGATAGAATTTGAGGTAATACTAAGAAATACTGGAAATACTTAAAAAAAACTTCCAAAGAGAGATTTTTGCATGTTTTCACAAGCTATTTCTGAGTTATATTATTTGCAACAGTTCTGACTTCACTGATATTGCACCAGGCATCAATCAGTAAAATTTCTGGCTCATTATCTTCAGAGTTAATTTTAGGAAGACCTGTTCATTAAGCAGGGTTCATTCCCCAGTTCTCTAAGTTGAAGCTGAACTCTTAAAATAAAAACCTTATAAAAATATATAAAAAACCTTATCAAAATCTCATACTGAGGCATTACTGCCCACTTGCTTATGGGATAAAAACCCAATGTTACAAGGAAGAAAACTTTTATTTGGGACCAATCAAATGATATCCAGCAATATTAAAAGCAAAAAAAAAAAAAAAATCCAGAAAAAAAATTTTTTTCATCAACTCTAACACATATTTTGCTAGTTTTCCACCATCTTTTCATGCTTCCAAAAACTAAACACTTTATTAGCTATGCTTTTGGCTGACACTGAGCAAAAAGCAAAAAGTTACCATACACAACATGCCCTATTTGCTCATTAGCATCTTTCTTCTCATCGTGTTGCTGCCTCCTCAGATCTGCTAGCTTAACTTCATACCTAGGCGATCCTGGTGCCAGCCAAAATGTCTAGTATTGGATTAAACCTAGCTTTTAAGTGCAGCTTATATGACAGGGACAAGGTAAGGAGAGGCTATAGATCCAATTCTACTGTCAGACAGGAAGTTATAATAATTTCTGTCAATATGTAGTAAACAGCAGCTGAGGTAGGCTCAGAGCTGTAATCTTTTCACCAAGCTCAGCAGCAACAAAGACAGCATTTCAGATGGCAGCCTCAAAGTTTTGGAGGACAGATGAGAGGAAGAAGTGGAAGAATACCACAGACACAATACTATACTTCTTTAGAGACTAGCAATGGCTTCTAAAAAAACAATTCTGTCTTATGGAACTAAAAAAAAAGAGAACAAATTCTTCAGCTTTCTATAATAGCTTGCATTTATGGAATAATCAAAACCAGTAAAAATATGAAACCATGAGAATTCTCACTTGGCAGGTGGAAGCATGTAATAAAACCATATACTTGCAAGATAAAAGGAAGTAGCTGATGTGAAGTATTTACCAAAGCCAGCAGGATTTAAAATTCACTATGCAACCGAGTGAAGGAGACAGTCCAGATAATTTTACATTGGAGCTTCCTCATGCTTCTCCTTTCTCAGTCATCTTACAGACACACCAGCCAGCTCCACAGCTTATGAGTTGGGTACACGTAAAGCCTGTCTCTATGAGCCCATTTGTTGACAGATCTCAGAGACCCAGTGGTAAAAGTCAGGCAGTGGTTCAGTCCCTTTGGATACCTTCTAACCAAGCCCGATGGTTAAAGGCAAGTTAAGGTTGCCTGCTACAGAGATAAAAATTACTCTTGCAAAAAGTAAGGAAACAGAGAGTTCACCTCCTTCTTGGGTTCCAGACCCCTGGTGTAGCCAGAAGGATGTGCTTCTGCTCTCTGGCTACTTCAAATAAAATTATTCTCTGCTCATGTCACAACACCTAGAAACGAAAAAGAAGATTTTACTGAGATAGCCTTGAAAATGTTCATTTAATGTAGCCCCTTTTCAGAAACTGGATTAGGAATTTCTTGTAGTTCTGGTCCTGTAGAAGAGATCATAAATTTCAGATGGGAATACCAAAGGTACTTGCAAAGCAATGTTACTGCGATGCTTACTCAGCATCCTTAACCCTTCAAATTATAAAAAAAAGACAGGCAGTCATTAATAAACACCAGAGAGATGCCATGTTTACTTTCTCCCTGGTCAGCAAGATGTAAGAAATTCAAAAAGATGACTAACTGCTTCATTGGAAAATAAAGAAAAGGTAAGAGTAAAGTAGCTACTTTTATAATTTCTGTCTGGATAAAACACACTCTAATTTGATTTCTATGCTGGGAAGAAAAAATCTAAATTACCTTTCTCATTCAAAGAAGTAGGAAAAAAGTTAGGTGTTTTAAGAGGCACTACAACAGCAAAAATGATACAATATATGTGCCACTTCCAAGAAATAGAAACATTTGATTATTTTGAAGTAGCTGGCCAGAGCTGGCAGTTGAACTCAATTATGATTCTATCAGGTGCCAGTTAATATATTCAATAGTATTTGAGAGAAGATGAAATATAGTAGTCTATGCAAATCATAGGAGATAGGAATCTAACTAAGTTGATACTGAGCTGCACCTTGCCTATGAATAGATCTCACATTCCAGATTAAAAAAATCTAAACCATTAAAACTGAAGGATAAAATCAGCTTAAGACAATAATTTAAAAATGCTTCTGTTTCAAAAACACACTACTGTAGAACTTAAAGCAGACAAACATATAACACGGTATTATTCTCTTTGTAAAAGAAGGCAAATAGTGACAAAGATGGTATCTTGCTCAATGCAATGTCTACATTGTTTTCTGTGTCCATCTGCAAGAGACCTATTTTGTCCACATTATTTAGCATATTCTCAGGAGAGATAATAATAACATTGTTTGAGATTTCTCCAAAGGTTGCACAATGCCCTACACATGTAGCATTTACTTAGGATTATCAAATACAACTGCACTAGAAATTAGGAAAATATTAAACACACTCAGAAATGAAGCAGTAGAGTCAGTCCTTTAGGACGGTTGGTGCTTCCCTTTGCTTAATGCCAGCTAGGCCCCAACACACTGAGAAAAGCACTACAAATCAGTATTTTCTGCCAGGCCATGATGTAAATTAATGCTCTTAATTGTACTGGCATGGTGCTTGAGGGGAAAAACTAATTCTAAACTCAGAGAAATCAGAAGAAAGACTTTTAATTCTGCTCTAGTAAATAAGAGGGTTATCTTATAAGTTAATGTTTTAAGCACACAAAGAAGCTTTCTGTCATTATTATTTTCCAGAATGCTCTGTTGTCCACCTGAGTAATTTTGCTTCATGAGCTTCAACTTCTTTCCTTCAGGTACTACTCCAGTGCCAAAAAAATCTTTGGTCCTCACGGTGATCACTCTATTTTCTGTATCTTACCCCAAGATGGCATAAACATTTTGTTTCACCTTCACAGGTTTATCTTTTCCTTTGACCTTAAAGATGTCAAAGTCTGTAAATCAGTTCTGCTCTTGCCATTATGACAAACAAGTCCTATTTATCCTTTCTGTACTCCAAGTCCTGATTTTTTCCATTCACTAATGCTCTTACCCCTCCACAAATACTCTTAACTCTTTTCAAAAATATATGTTTCTGGAAGAAGGAAAATGAGTCTGTCTCTCTAAGCCAGTTTCTTCAATAACTGAAGTTTGAAGTGGACATTACATCTCAAGTTACTAGAAATGAGCACTTAGATGAAATACATTGCCAAGTCAGGACTTAAAGAAGTACAGTGCTGAATTTGATCCCTGTGAAATCACCGCATAGCTTCACAGGACTCCACGCTTTGCTATTTTTAAAAAAGTAGCAAATGATTAAGTAAAACTGCAACTAGGATTGTACACCGGGCAATAAAAGTAAAATTGTAGGCTGAAAGGAACTTTTGGAGATCATCTATTCCAGTCTCCTTACCAAAGCATGGTTACCTTTTAAGTTTGACTGGGTTACTTTACGGCCTTGCCCAAATGAGTTTTAAAAACCTCTAGGGCTGGAGGTCCCTCTCTAAGCAACTTGTCTCAGTGCTTAACTTTGCTACCTGTGAAAAACTGCCTCTTCAAATCCCATGGGAGTCTTCATTGCCGCTTGTGGCCACTGTCTCCTGCCCTGTTGCTGTGCACCTCCCAGGGGAGCCTGGCTCTGAGTCCTCTACTGCTCCTGCAACCAGCTCCTTGTAATGCCTCTGTCTCCTGGCAAATCTCCAGAACCTCAGGGCCCTCCCAGTAACCACTGCATTTTCTTGGCCTCCTTGTTTTGGAGCACTGCAAAAAAGGCACAGCTGTCCCACTGCAATGGAAGAGGAGAATTCCCTGCCCCAACCCTTTTGCTGTTCCTAGCCATCAGGAAGCCTTACTTGCTGTGAGTACACATGGCTGCTTCACCAGTAATTCACTGCCCACCAGATCCCCATGTCCTTTTCTGTGTGACTATTGGCAGATGGGCTGCAGCACTGTGCCGGGTAATGCCAAATTATTTCTGCAGGACTTCTGCAGAACTCTCTGTGTGAGTTTTAAGACAGATATTCCTGTCCTAAGAAACTTAAGCCTAAACTAATTGAGACAAGTAGATGAGACAGGATGAAAAATAACTGTTCAAGAGGAGTAAGACATTAAAAAGGAGGATAGTTAAAAGATTGCATCAGGATTAAGAGGGACCATGAAGACAAATGCAAATTCAGGCACTTCTGAGTTCGAAGTGTGGGAAATAGATAACTGAGAGACTCAAATTCAGGAATAGGGGATAGACATAAATAAAGCAATAGTATTAGAGGGTTACCTGACTCTAAGGCATAAGAATAGAAGAATGATTGAAAGCAAAATGAGATTGTGTACAACCTTAGGCCTGCCACTCATCTCTTCATTCAGTTATTTATTTTTTTCACTTCCAAGATTCCAATTAGGCAACATCAAAGTTCCTACAAGACACGTCAGGTACAAAAAGGTCTTCAAAAGGAAAAGTAGTACTGCAGTCTGTCTGTACTACCTGACAAAGAAGAGTTCAATAAACCTCTACTCCACTTGAACAATGAAGAGTGAGAGGTATAACCTTAAAATATAAGTGATGGAAAGAAATAAGCATGTGCCTGAAAGGAAATCTCAAATTCATCATCCTCAGCTTTCAAAGACAAACTTTAAACAAAATGGAGGGAGCTGAAAATACCTATTCATTTTGCTTGTGAGAAAAACCAATCTCTCATGCCTTTAGGCAGTAGAGAATTATGTGGTCTTTTGAACTGAAAAAGTGCAAACTGTAGAGGATCAGACTGAATAAATGTTAAGATACCAGTCTCACAAGGCCTTTGGGAATCTACTCAATAACAGTATTTTTGAGATTTCACACACAGGGATGGTGCATTTGCTACAGTTATTTACAACTTGCAGAGTAACCAAATAAAAATGAAAGGATTTGTTTATGCAATAAGAAATAGAGTCAAAGACAAAGGAAATATCTGCATGGAAACACATAACACAAAAATGGAAATGAAAGAAAAACAAATAAACCCCAAAACACCCAAAAAAACCCCCAACACCAAACTGATACCTTTCAACTGGGCTATGCTGTAAGAAAGATTCATGTTTTTCAACTTAGTACATTTTAAATGTTGAAAAGTTAGTCTGGTTAGTAGAACACTTTCCCTTAATTTATGCAAAGATTTGATATGCAGAAATCATTTAGTCCTCATAGCAAGAAGAAAACTCTTTATCATAATAAAGGCAGATGCTAGCAACTGGACGATCAGTTTCCTATGTCTGTAAAGATTATTTCAGTACAACTGTTACAGCTGTTGCAGATGGTACAAGAGTGGTATCCTTCATCCAAATATGAGATGTGTATATCTGAAGATGACTTTTTGAATAAGTCCTCATGTCAACCTTGTTGCAAAGACCTGTTTTCTTAGACAAATTTTCAGTGCACTTTATTCAGGCTAGAATAATGGTGACAGCTGTGCAGAAGCCCCTTGGTCAGTATGATGGGAAGGTGAATGCCAGCAGAAGCCATCTCCATTGCAGAAGTTCTTCCTGTGTTGTTGAGTAGAAGCGTCAACAAAAGCTGAGGCCCTTGGCTGAGGGTCTCAATATATTTCAAGGTTGAAATCCAACTCAGTATGCCAAAACTAAACTCAGTATGCCAAAATTAAGCAGAAGCTATGCATAATTTTCAATATCTAGTATATTGCTTATAATATCATACAAAGTATTTACAAACCCTGATTATTTGGTCTAAGCCTGTAATCCTCTTTAGGAGTGAGATATCTACTACATAAATAGCTTCTTAAGGGCGAAAAAAAAATTCAACTTCATTATGTGGCAACCTGTAAAACGAACTACATCTTCTTGTGAAAAGAATAAGATAAGAAGGCATAAAGGAGCTGACTCTAATTGACACCTTTCCTACAATAATTGGGAACAATACTTCAAGAGGAGCAAACTACACGTTTAGTCATGCACTTCTTTTCTTGTATCATAAAAAAAATAAAAAAGGGTTTAAATCTCTTTCTTAAATTACATACTTTTACTTCTTTATTGAATTCTTTACTTTATATCTTTTCTCCTTTCCCTTCTGGCCTTTTTACCCAATTGCTAAAATTACTCAGCAGAATTGCACATCAGCTACACAACAGTTCCTTTCACTGGCATGAGATACATGGAGAGACAGGAGCTTAAAAGGCCAATCATTTTGTGCCGTCCATAAAATAACATTTCCTGCAGACAATGTATGTTCACAGTTGTTGCAGAAATGGGGCCAAATTTCTTTAAAATATCCACTTGAAGTTCTTTATTTCTGCAATTATATTAAATCATCTTTTTTTCCAAATTTTCTCTAATATCAGGTTTATTGAGCACTCTACCAAAATGGAAAGAAGAACTTGGACCTGTAATGTAGCTAGAGCTAAAATAAAGTCAGAAGTGAAAATATAGAGTGGGCAATAATGAAAAGTCATGAAAAAAGTAATGAAAAAGTATAAAAACATGAAGGGAAAAGTGGAGAGTTGGGAAGACAAAAAACTCATCAAGAATAACAACTGCCCCATTCTCAGATGCAATGGAGGTTCACACTTGCCAACCTGACTAGTAACTGTCTGGTGTTCAGCAACTCTGCAGGAACTCACACTGGAGTTAGTGGGCAGTATAACATTCTGCCTGGGAAGAGGTGAGCCTTACTGTTTTTATCAGGCAATAAATAATTGCTCTGTACTCATAAATTCAGTAGATTCTGTCTTACAATTCTCTGTGGATAGTAAAAGATACTCAAATAAAAATGACACAGTAGAGGAAGAGTACAGAAAATAAAAGAATAGTTTGATTAAAAAGTTTTCTATCAGTTTGAATTTACTAATACTGTAATTTTTGGAATAATAAAAAAACCCTTAAGGTTTTGTGAAGGATGAAGAATTTTGCTGATTCATAAAATCAGTTAATATTTTTAAGTCTTAATGTTAATAAAACAATATTTTTCAAACCGATTGCCTCACTTTAAAGCTGGCTTTTGTGGCAACATTAGGAGATGATAGAGAAGAGCAAATTGTTTCCCTTTAGGGCTAACATCGTATGCGGATGTTACAGAATTGTAATTATCAAAAGCTTTGGTGTCACAGCAAGATTGCCAGCAACCTACAAAGATTGACTAGACAGACTGACAGGCTTAAGACCTTGTCTACTAGTCAACCTGTATAGCATTCGGTTTCCAGTTCTTATTTTCCTGAATACAATGATGCCAGAACATGGCCAATTTTCAGAAGACAAAAAATAATTCTATTTTAAAGTTCCTCTATTTAGTTTACAGATGCCATTTTCCTATTTAAACATTGATTAATATTTTTTAAAAAACATAAACTTGTATCTAAAAAGTGTAGATTTAGAATGGAGTCGAGTACCAAATCACATTAACTTGTGAGCTATAATTTTAGTGAATACATTTCAGTTGTGAACAAAAAATTTACAAGCTGTCCTTTAATACAAGAGTGTTTTAGTGAAACCACTCATATTTCACCTTGTATGAAATATGAATGCTAACTATAGAAGCATTCATGTTTTGGGGTTTCTGTAAAGTTAAGAAAAGTAATGCCTTGCTTTTAAAAGCAAAATTATAGCTATGTGTTGCAAATAAGTATGTGCACACAGGTCCCAATATGTGTAACTCATCCATTTAAATGAACCACATGCATGGGGACATTCTTGAGCTTTGCTCTGCAGGGGAGTCACAACACTCATTAAGATATACTAAGCTCCACAATGAATAGAGCAAGTGCTCATTATAATATAATGATCAAAATTATCTCATAATGGTCCTGTGGAGTAAACCCACTGCATTCCAAGAACGTAATACCTTTTTTTTTTCTTAAAATCAAGTAAACAAACAAAATTTTCCCAAACAAACATAAATGGGGGCTTCTCCTGTCTTGATTCAGAATTAAGAAACTTATAGATATGTTGACATGACATAGTATATTTGACCAAACACACTACCATAATGTAACAACATAGGTAAAACTAACTTCAGTAACACAGTAGCCATTAATAGCTTTAGGAAAGCAGTCGTCATCTGACCTATATATATAGTCTGCAAGAGCTCAAGTTCCTTGGCCTTCAAGTCACAATGTAAGGCTACATAGTCAACAACAGTCTTCCTGCTGGCTCTCCTTATATTTATATCCAGGAAGTATTTATAAACCTCCTAAATAGGTTTCCACCTAGGAGGCCACTTTACAAACGTCTGTATAAAGGAACATCCCTCTGGTCATCTTTTCCATTCATCTGTCCCCTTTTTAAAGAAAGATTATCAAAATAATAGTGTCCTATTTTTCTTTCCTCACATCCAGCCTGTTGCTCTCCCAGTTTTCACTGCTTTAGATCCAGAACTTGCCAAAACTTTACATAAAACACTATAGCGCTCTAATCCAGTAGAAAGTTAAGTCAAGAAAAAAAACCAACAAACCGGAAGTCCTACAGAAAAGCAGTGACCTGAAGATTTCCTACTGAAAAGAAGTGACTATTCAGAAAAGCTAAATAATCTTTCATACATTCTCCATAGGCTCCTCTATGCTCTCTGAGGCTTGATTCTCTAGTAACACATATCCATCTACATCCTTCTTAACAAACCAAGAGGTCTCTGACATTATGTTTTTCCCTGATAGTATCAAACACATTTGATATTTGAATGATGTATTTGTTTCAGTGGGATCTGAGAAACACAAAGGCCTCCTACAAGACAATATTCATGTAACGAGATCACTCCCCCTAAGCCCTCTAAACCTAGTGCCCAATTTATAGCACAAAAGTGACATGCACCATCAGGCCAATGCACTTATGTCCCAGGGTAAGCTCAGGACTGAACCACAGAACTCCACCAGCACTGGGGATCCACTCCTTATATAAAAGCCATGTGTAGTCTGCATGCCCATAACATGTCTGGTCAACACCTAGGATGAGGTACCTGCTGATTGAAGGGGCTTGTGGCAGCAGGTCACATCATCTGCTCCAGGAACAGTTACTACCTTCCCACCATGCTGCTACATGAGACAACTCTGGTGCATTCACTGTAATGCGCTGTGAAACTTATTCCTAGAATAGCTGTCCTGAGAATACACAGAATAACAAACAAATCCAGTTTAGGAAACACTAGACCTTGTATGAATCAATTGTTACTGTGAATACGCTGGCAGTCTTTACCTGACACTGAAAGAAGCTCAACCAGCTAGAAATGTAGAGTACCACTTGAAAACATGTTAGCTTACTGATTGCCTTGCCATTTTCCAAAAACACTTTGAAGGGTTTCTAGTACAAAGCTACATTGGATTTCAAAGTGTTAGTTGTGCATTCTTTGAAAATTAATAAGAACAAATGTTACACTTCAGCAGTTTTCTAAAAGAAGCCTTAGATGGTTCATAACTTAAAAAAAAAAAAACAACCACAAAACAAAACAAAACCCAAACTTAACATGCAATGCTAAATGAACCAATTATTTTATACCTTCACCCATGCAAATACAAAAATATTTAAGATATCTCTAGGCTGAATAAGAAAGATAATAACTCTGAGCTCAAATTCCCTAATATGAATGCAAGAATTCATGCTTTAATGAACAGCAAATATATAAGAAATGTTCTTCATCAGGAAAGTGTGTGGAAATTGCATGTAATAAATGATGTGTAGCTTTCTCCTTTTTTTTTTTTTTTTTTTTTATTACTCCAGTAAGAAGGCTTATTATTTATTGAAAGACCAAATGTAAAACATAAAAGAAATAGTGATTGAGGACTGTAATCCAAACATAAATTAGTTTCCTTTTAATTTTTAAATATTGGCAGTTCCATGAGCAGTTAATAGCAACCATGCTACAGTGCTGTTCATATGCCCTAGTTTTATTTCACCTCTCCTGAAAGCTAAGGTTTTACACTTAGAAGAGTCAGCAGTTCCCAGGTGCTAATACAATATATCAGTGTTAAAAATACCTTCTAACAGTCAAATGAAATCTTTCTCACTATTGAACAAACTAAAGGAGCAACTTCCCTTTTAGCAACTACTTTTTCCATCAAATATGCACAAACACATGCATATGAACTCCAACTCCCTCAAAATTATTAAAACCGCTATTGTCCTGCCACCACTGCTAAATTATTAATTTTTTACTAATTATAAGAAGGCTCTCTACTGAAGGAACACTTGTACTTTACAAATAGTACAGGATTCACTGAGAAAGAGCCTCAAACCTTGCTCTGAATATCTCAAATGCTTGCCCTACAACTATACAGACTGTCTCCATATTGCTTTTTTTTTAATTTATTCTATCAATTTTCATACCATCAACAACAGAACATGACTGAAAGTTCAACCAAATACCAGCCTGAGAAATTTCACCCCTCTCCAATGTGAAGCATCAGCTTAAGCCTTGTTCTAACAACTGCCCAATACAGAAATGTTGTTAACAAGTAAAAGACAGAACAAGAGTATTTCTCCTGGACAAGGTATAATTACTGAAAATGAAAGGCATTTCATAACCTCTTCAACAAAAATATTATCATTCACAGCTTTTCCAGTGTGCAACAAAAGTGAGATGTGGAATAAACAGAATTCACATCCAAATTTATAACTTTTGTATAACAATATATTACTAATTTGGTAAAGCTGACTAACCATAGAATTCAAATAAATAACTTAATATAATTATGAAAATGCACATTCCCATCTGTGAACATAAGCAGACTTAGATCAGTCTAATGCCAAACAATGTGACCAATGATTTTTACATGCTTTTAACAGTACCAAGCATTGTATTTTTTTTTAAAGTTCATATTCATTTCTTTGTACCTTCTTAAAGAATATGTGTGTGCATATGTAACCATATACACACCCATAACTGTGAATGTAAGGGCTCAGTGGCAATAAATCATGAAACAATACAGTGCATAATGGAGACACTGAAACAGGCTGCCCAGAGAAATTAGGGATGTCCTGTCCCTGGCGGTGTTCAAGGCTCAAGGCTTTGAGCAACCTGGTCTGGTGAAAGATAGCTATGCCCATGACAGGGCAGAGGGTACTGGATTAGATGATCTTTAGAAGCCCTTCTCTACCCAAACCATTCTATGAATCTATGATATACCTGGAAGCACCACATACAGAGTTAGTTGTTTTCAACAGGCATAGTGCCCAAATGATGGGCAGTATTTAGGCCACCTACACTTAAGCATGTACTTCAGTATCAGTAGCAGGGAGAGGTAGGTTTCTCCAAAGAACAGTTCAAAACAATTGAAGTGCAAGACCGCCCAAGCACATGAAAAACCTGAAGATGTCTGATCTGCAGTGCCCAGTCCACTGTCCTAATCTGACAGAAGACTTGAATGAGGACACTGCAGTCCCCACTGCCACATCCAACAGACTGTCTTGAGGAAAAGCCTGGTAGACCTACCGCCTCACTCTGCCCATCTGCTAAGTCAAGACAATGCAACTGATCCCTCTTGTAAAGTAATCTCAGGGTTCAATATTACAGACTGTCAGTATCACAAAGACCAAAAACTCTCACAGTTTGCTACAATCTTATGGTAGAAGTGCAGCTAGTACCTTAGCTAGCTTGTGTATTTTGACACCACACTTCACAAACAGCCTTTAAAATTTGTCCAGGTAAGCACTTGATAAATTATATTGAAACCTAGGTAAGGTGAAGTGAGAATGAAAAAATATGTCTGTGACCAAAATACATACTGCTTTGCAAGAACATCAGCTTAAAAGAAGAAAATAATTTCATAAGGACTGGGGAGTAAAGTTTATAATTGTAAAATAGTGCTTTGTCTTTTCTGTGATAACAAACCCAGCCTTAACTCTGCTCAGGTTTGAACTAATTCCACAAAAATATAAATGACAGCTGCCATCAAGCAAAATCAAGTTTCTTACAGGCCTCAAACATCTGCTAAATGTATTTTCATTATATAAGAACTGTAGATGTGCAAATATTACCAAGTTGTTATCGGTAACTTACAGAGTTACACAACTGTGTTCTTCTGGTTGTGTTCAATGAACAAAGATATGATTTATAAAAACAAATAAACAAACAAACAAACAAAAAAACCTGAAAAAACAACTCACTCCCCCTCATTAAAAACCGTTCCCCAAATAGGAGATTAGTCTTATTCACTCCTTTCAAATCCTAAACTAGTTTCCTCTAAATATCTGTTGATTCTTCATGTGCATATTAAAACCAGTCCAGAAAAAGACAATGGAACATTAATTAAAGCACCTCAGTATTAACAGTTTGTCTGATAAAAGCTGTTTTTGGAGGAAAAAAAATTTTATTCTGTCAGTCTTTGCTCTTCCTTATATGGCTCTCTGTTATTTGGGGGTTTTTGCTCCCAGTTCAGAAGCTTGATAAAAATTCTACTTCCATTCTGTGAAATTTCAAATTCCATGGAGCTTTGTTTGCTGGAAATGGATAGCAAAATTTTGTATCAATCGAAACCAAGTAATAGAGTAATGGAGACACTAACACTTCAGTATTAGGTTCTGCAATATTTCCTTAAACCAGTATCATGCAATATTCATTCTATATTTATCATGCTGTGTGTCATACATGAAGTTACAGAGTGTTTTAGGGACTTGTCTAAGAGTGCCCATCAAGTATATGGTTAAGTTGAAACACTTCACCCTGATTTATCACTGCTTACATATACACTTTTTAAACTACAGCACTATTGACCAAGGAAAATAAGTTTTCAATTATAATTAATGCTAGTGAGATATACATATTATATTATATATAAACTTTGTAGTCAATGTTGGGGTTTTCATATGGTTTCCTCTTGTGGCCTTTGCGTATGTATATCCTTCCTCTAGGAGAAGACGAATAGAATCTCTTCTATTAATACAATAATTTTATATTGTTAGGTGGTTTTTGCTATGCATTTCCTCCCCTTCCTGCTGTGTCAGTTGCCACCTTTATTTTGCATTGCCTATAAGCCAACTGTGGCCCATGGTGTCAAGATGGCTGATTTAGCTTAGGTCTTTTTAGAGGACAGGTCTGCCAGGGCTAACTAGCTGTTATCTGTCCAAACACGAGCTCATGTTCATCTGCATGGTACAGATGACTCACTGGTATTTTGCTGGTTTTGTTCAACCTGATAAGACTGATAATTCTTGGTGCTAATTGTATTAGCAGAAATGTAGTTCTTAACCAGGAGCAGGAGCTCTGGTTAACAGAATTTTTCATACCTTTCAAGTTTCATTTATCAGTCTGAGATAAAGGTTGAAACATCACAGGAATGTCAGTACTGGTGCAGTAACAACTGTGCTTCTCTGGCATGCACACATGCACTCTGGTACACTAATTTTGGATGTTGAAGACATTTATCCCCCATTGTATTATAACTTTGCATATGTTCACCAGAACTATTACTATGAATTAGCATAGAATGAACGAACAAAGTGGTTGAGTTACAGTCTCTGCATTGCAGGACAAAACCACCAAACAACACTTTTAATATGGGTAGTAAAGAACAATGCTCTCAAATTAGGTTACTTCAGGAATTAAACTGGTCAAAGTACAACAACTCTGACTGGCATTTTGTCCTAATAGCAGAGTCAACAACCCTGTCCTGGAGAAGTCTTATAGGATCCTCAGCAGCTGTAAGGGAAGGAATCTGGTTTTCAATCTCATCTGTAAATTGTTCAGCCAGAAACATAGTGCCCCCTAAGCCATTTTTGGGCACCAGATTCACTCCCATTTAAAGGAAAGTGCTGTTTGACACACTATTTCTACTGTCATCTTTTAGAAAAAGCAGGTATCAATGAATGGTTTTGTTTGTGGAATTATTTTTTCCTGTTTGTTTTTATTTAAAAAAAAAAAAAAAAAAAAAGAAAAGAAAAAAAAGAGCCACACCTTAATTTGCATTAGGTAACTACACCATCCCATGTCTTCTTCAGAAATATCTGAAATTAAATGTTCTGTCAAAGGCAGTGGAGTAGGTAAGGAAGTCTTTCAGTTATTTCTCTAAATCAATCTTCTTACCTTTACAGTCAGGCAAAATTTCAAATATATGCCAAACTTTTAAATTAATGTTATATTTTTCCCAACAACAAACAGTTACTATCATTCAGTAGAAGGATAATTTATGCAAAAGGAAGGCTTCGGTGTTTTCACACCACTGTGTATGGTTGACTGCAGTACAGAAGTGAAGATTTGGAAATGTAGGAGCTATGCTTAGTGTCTTGGAATGAAAAGTAATTCTGTACCTTGAATAGAGGCAGTGGGTTTATTGCCTGTGCTAACTGAAGTCATAATTTTACTTATGTTTTCCATTGTATTTCTTTTGATCATGAAAAACTAATAGGGCATTGATCACATGAAATTGAATTTACCCCAAACTCTAACCTGAATGATGAACTACATTAAAATATAAGAAATGTTCAGACTGCTTTACTGAGATCCACTCAGAGAAAAACATGCAGGCATCTACGTTTGCCATGTTTCATTGGCTTCTGTACCCCGTCCTTCTTGTATCTTGTCACTTATGTACACAAAACCGACTCTCACAGGCACAACTGACACACACACAAACACATACACACACACACGGGTTTAGCACTATGTTATTTTCAAAGATACACATTAATGAAGTCATCCAGAGGAACTCTTTGCTTGCCAAAGTACTCAGTTCCAGAGGACTGACAGTTCAGTTGGTCAAAATGTGAACATAATAGCACATGATAGTTTTTGTTCATTAAGAAAGGTATTGTTGGGGTGGGCTAGGGGGAAATTAAGAGAGGATTTATTTCTGGCTGTGCATTATTTACAGTGCCCTTTACAAAAAGTAAAGTTGGGTATCTGCAGGAGGTCTTTTGCTGCAATTTCAATCTTCAGTTATCACATAATACTACAAGCAGGTAAAAAAAAAAAAAAAAATCAAACCCAAAAGCCAACCTGAAACTGCTATTCAAATATCAAGATTAATATTCTTCACATACAGTTCGACATGGCATGCTTTTTTATTGCAAATAAATGCTCACAGATGTGAGTTGAGCTAAAGAATCTGCCTTCTGTCACCGTTAAAATGCATCTGCACATTATTCCCGTAAGTTAAGGAGCAGAACTGTAGGTATTACAAACACGGTCACATACAAACACATACACAGAGCGCCGCTACCTTTCTATGCCTGTATTTTGCAGGTCCCTTTGCAACTGCCTCGGATAAGCACACACGTTTCTACAGCACCACAAGGGTAAGGCTTACCTACCAGCGGTAACTTTAACACAGACAAATTACAGGTTGTGGACCCGCTATGATAGCATTACTGCACGAAATATTTTGCGCTGCTTAAAAGGCTGTGTTAGCAGTACCGCTGTTCAGAAATATCCATGTTGCCACGTATTAAAGTGTCATTTTATTTAAGCCTTACCTTGGCTGACTTGCCCTAACTGGTGACAAGGCACTCTAATTTATAAGAAGCAAATGGGGACTTTTCGCAGTGCTGGCGGCACAGCTGCTCCCCGTCCTCAGAGAGGCACCCGACCCCGGCTCCGCGTCCCTCGGAGCCCCCAGCCCCGCGCCGCGGATCCTGCAGCGCCGGCAGCCCGGGCGATTGGCCGCGCCGCCCGCCCCCGCCCCGCTCCGCTCCGCGCCCGCCCGCCGCCTCGCCTCCCCGACCGCCCCCGTCCTTCTCCCCTCCCCGCCCTGTTTTCCCCTTCTCCAGCACTTCGGGGCCGCACGCAGCCTCCTGCGCGCAATGGCAGACCCCGGCCAGCCCCGGCGCTCCGACAGATACATATCCATCCATCTATCCAGCCATCCGTCTGTTCATTCATCCTTCCGTTCATCCTCCCATACCGATATAACTGCTGTGTTCGGGCACAGGAATATCTTTGTCCGGCAACTGCGCTGCGGCTGCGAAAACCCCCCTTTCGTGCTTGAGCTGCAGAAGAAGGACGGCTCCGGCTTGGTGACAGCGAGCCCCTAAATTCGGTGCCGGGAAGGGGGGCCGGGGGCCGGGAGGGCTGCGCTGCCGAGCGGGCGGGAATGCAGGGAAGGGGCGAACAACCGAAAGCGGGCAGTACGGCACTGCTGTGGCAAGCCGGCGATAAATTTTCCGATTTCTGTGCAAAGTCGTCACAGCCTGTTAAACATTCCTCTGCCGGCTCGTTCATCAGCTGTCCACATGGTCCGGCGGTGGCTGTAAGATTCAGATTGAATTGTGCCCTTTAACGCCTCTTTCCAGTCCTGATGGGTCACAGGAGGTGTCACATTGGCAAGCCAGCCCCTTCCAGATCAGCCCCACTCCTTTAAAGATTTCCTGCCCTCTAACACCCCTGTATTCATATTACTGCACTACTGGTTGTAAGCTGGTGGCTAATTTGTGCCCTTTCACGCTGGTCTGGATCAAGGCAGGCTGGCTGATGCAAAAGTCATTCAAAAATCTGGACCTTGTACAACATCTTTATTCTGAACACACCTTATTCGGAATTAAGACTAATGGCATTCTCCTGATTCAGGGTTTCAGCAATGGGGTAATCGTGTCAGACTCTGCTTATCCAACCTGCTAAGGCAGTGTATAAAAAAATGCAATTAACATGTAAGTGAAAGCCCTGGCACATACCCTCCTGGTGCAAAGGAACCTTGCTTCCAGCAAGCAGAATGTGTACCCTGGAGTAAACCATGAAACCAGAGCATGTGTGAGTCCCAAAGCTCTGGTAGGAAATGGCAGGGTGGAAGAAAAGAAAGCTCCTCCTTTTTTTTTTTTTTTTTTTTTTTTCTGTATGTGTGTATTAAAGGTCAGAAGCCGCATCTGAAGTATAAACGACAGGTACCCCATGTATGTACAATGATCTAGATTTGAAAAGGAGAGCTTAAAAGTGTAATTCTACAATTTAACGTAACCGGGAGGGAAGCTGTTACACCAGATTGGATGGAAAGAACAACACTGCTCACAGAGATGACTTAGACTGCTGGATTTTGAGAACTTTTCAAACAAAATCGCTCTGAGCTGCTCAGCGATATACATTAAAATTATTTCTCTAGCAGGGTAGGGGACTGGAGGCAAAAGCAGCTAGGTGTTTGAATTTGGGGGATGTAAGCTCTTGGAGGGAATGAAATAGAAGCTGTTTCAATTTGCTATTTATACGTCCTCTGGCTTGCAACTGCAGCGCATATGAATCAATGCTTTAATACACAGTCTTCAGAATGTTCTCTCTCATGCAACTTCTGTTAGGTTGTGCAAAGCTCCAGATTCAAATCTCATAATCCGGGGGATGGGATGCTTTTATCCAGATGCTTTCACTATTTTACTGCACTATGGCAGAAGTAAATTTCAAATCTCCCTTTCAGGGACATAGTTACATAAGTAACGTGAAGGGGAGAAAAAAGAGGGGAAAAGAGGAATGAAAACACACACCTTCCCTTTCATTCTCTTAGGGTCCAGACAATTTCACGTGATAAAGAATTCATGTCAAACCATCCTCCAAAGATTTCCTCGTCAGTGCATGATGTAAAAGAGAAAATACAGGGTTGCCTTTCAGCCTACCTACCATTAGATGACGTGCTGCTTAGGTGTAACAACCCAAGGATGCAGATGAAAACGTGTTTTATTTTAAGGTCTTTTCTCAGTAATTTATGAATATTCACCAGATAGAGCATAAGTCATCAACTCATTTGTTTCTGCAATAAGAAATATGACAAGTAGAGGGAAGCCTTGATGCTCCAGAAAACCATTTCAAAAGTGAAAATCTACAGTTCTTTCTTCTTATATATGTATACATATATATATATATATAAACATGCTTATACATTTGTATTGATGTATTTCAGAGACTTCTCACCGGCAGGAGAATATCCATGTAAAAAGATTATAACCGGTATTGCAGGCTAATTTGATATACAATGATCAAAAATTTTCTTAAGAATTCAAAATTATGCTATTTCAAGGAAAAAGCTGACAGCTTGAAAACATTAGCCTCAATGAACTCTGACATTTCTTTTAAGCCTACATTTTAAGACTAAATACTGAGATTTGGTGTTACTGATGTTAGGTCGATCCTTTCATCAGTTTGAATGCTAAAAGAATCTGAATTTGTCACGGGTACAGCATGACTCGTGAAAAGAACCTCAAAATGAAGTTACTTTCTGGGACTGCAGCAGTAGGGCCAAAGGAATTCCAGGAAAATTTGGATGTAACCCTTTGTGTGCATAGGTTTTACCTTGGGAATCCATCAGACTTACACAATTCTAGCAGTGTGTCAAAACACGGAACTTTGCCAATCACATTCAGTAAGTTCCCTTCCTATACTCGAGAGCTTGTGACAATTATTAGAGGGGCAGAAAAAAGAGAAAGGGCTCTTTTTGTACCTTTTAACTTGTGGACTTGCTATATGTTTAAGAGCAGTACTGAGGAGGTAGACTAGTAAGGATGGAGCACATATAGCTGTACCAATAAGAAACTAGTTTCTACTGTTTGGTTTTTTTTTTAAAAAATAAATATATATAATATATATATTTAAAAATATATTATTTAAAAAATAATATATTATTCTGCTGTTTCAGTTAATAATTTAAAGGATATGCCCACAAAACCAGTCTCTTTTGTTGGTGCTTAATATGCTAAATATGTATTGCAGATAACTGCTAGAGAACTAATTATCCAGCTAACATTCAACCAGCTATAAAAAGACTAAGTGGTTCATTAATACATAACATAATGAAGATTCCAGGTCATTTATAGGTTACAAAGTTCCTGTACCCTAGATGGATACATTAGGAATGGCTAAGATCATACTGGGATAAGGATGTTTCCAAGTTCAAGTCCGACTACTCCTTGTTCTTAGACACGTGTACTCTAATAGCTGCAGTTGAAGAAAATTAGCTCAGTTGCTGCCAAGAACCTCTGCTCACACACTGAGAGAAATCATACTGGGAATTTTCATGCTCTTATTCAAAAGCACCAGGGAATACCACAGTTACCCCCACTGCTAGCAGCAAATTTCCAGTCTTACAAACAAATTATAAACTGCTTCCCTTTTTCCTAGATTGAAAGGGTAAAAACAAAGGATTCTACCAATGCCTGCCACCAATTTTACATTCACAAATCATTATTTTTGTTCTCAGCTGCAGTGCATAACAACCAGTCCCACCAATATGTCTGAGAACATTGACACTCTCTCCAATCTCTGTTTCTCCTCTTATTAGATAAACACTTTTTATTTGCTATATTAATAAATATTCTTACAACTACCACTGTATGCAGAAATGAATTGTCCTAAAAGTTTGTATGTGATCCACTAATGACAGTTATTTAGAAACTATCATCTAAAAATGTATATCAATAATTGGAATTAGCAATTTTAATAAAAGTAGTAAAATATAAAAAGGCAAAAATAATTTTGAAATCAAATGCATTCACAATACTGTTGCATTTTTATCTTTGGATTTCTAACAGAAGATCATACTGAAGTAGATCACAGCAATCAAATTTTTCATTTTCTGATACAAAATGGTGGGACAGAAATTTTTAACTATTCTATTGGATGAAAGCACAACTAAGCCATCTTCATGTTTCTAATGAAGAGTCTATGGAGGGTTGCCAGATAATGCCTCTACTGTATTTTTATTTTTGTTTTTATTTTTTTTAAATTTGGTAATTGGCAGAGATATTCAGAGGGAATAGGTTTAAGACAATTAGTTTTGCGTATGGTCTTTCAGAATATTCTATAAGGCATGCATTTCTTCTAAAAAATTAAAATGGTCTATTAGAAAAAGTAAATTTTTAATATAGGTTAGCAAATTCTACACAATACTAATTGCAAAGGGAACGGCACTGCTGATACTGCCTTGTCTCCTTCTACACTAAGCATCACTGGAGTATTTTCTAATAAAACAACAACAGCTGTTCCTAGATATATGATGCCAATAACAGTTGCCAGTCACAGAAAACTTGTGATAATATAGTTGCTTGCCTTTAGTATTGCATGAAATGGCAAGTAAAATATACTGACAGGACTTGAAGAAAGAAATGTAATAACTGGCATTTTGCTACCTGTTACCATAAAACTGAGCTAATCAGTCCCTCTCTGAATGCAGGAAAACCCAGAAAAATATATAAAGGGCCAAAAACAAATAGCATGGTGTGTCAGTCTCTCAGTCTCTGCATCACAACAGCAAGGGAAAGACGAGAAAGAAGACTCAGCTGAAGGCAATGAAGTGATTGACTCAGACATTAGTAGATCTTTCTGCCCATCCTGTGGAATTTCACACTAGCATATATAATACACATCACTCAATCAAGAAACTTGCTTAATTGGGATGTTTCCTAGGAAACTAATATAACTCTGTAGATCATGCAGTGACCAGTATAACATGGGATGCTTCCTGGTAACAAATGTTTATGTTTAAAAGGCTGCATTTTTGTAAGTTTAACTCTGGTAATAAAATATCCTGGTGTTCCTGAAAGTAGTGTAGGCAAAACTAAATTTTTTTTTCATTCACAAGCTGCTATTAAATCCTCATCAAAGTTCTCTCTGGATCGTTGCAAATGGTTATTTAGATATTCTATATTTATATAAAACATCAGATACAAATATGTCCTATTTTATATTATGAGTATTGTATTTGGTGGAGCTTTACAGCTTATGGTGAGATACAGACTTCTTTCCCACTGTGACAGGAGCTTTAATAAATTTTTGCTTAGAGTTAGGAAAACACTAACAAGCAAAGGCTCCTGGGACATTATAAAGACAGGTTTTCATAATATCATCCTAAAGGACATTATTTCTGGGGCATATTATGTTTATGTTTACTAAGATAAAGAAATTGCCTTTCTTAAACTCAACATTCAAGAGGCTAACAGGAGATCAAAAAAAAAAGAGAAATGTAAAAATGTTTCAAGACGATGATGAGACTTTTATTGAAGTGAGGATATCTTCTCCATTGAAACCATAATGCTGAAGCATGTTGAAGGTATGTTAAGGAAAAACAGGGTAATTTTTTGATATAGAATCTTCACTGAAGCTTAGCAGTCCTCCATGCTGTACTGTATCCTATACTCCTTGTGTCATATCTGTGTGTTGTTACAGCTGGGTTTTTTTAGTACTTCTTGCCAATATGAAGGTAAATACAGATATTGTTTTGCTCCTTCCAAAGACGTATAGGACCAACAGCATGTTTAAATATAGCAATATGTGTTCATAGTTTCATGTCCTGTTAGTGGGCAGCACTGACGAAGAGTCTGCTTTCCTCTTCTTTACCTCCACTGCTTCAGCAGGTATTTTTACATTATTGTAAGACCTCCCCAGAGCTTTCTCCTCTCCGAGCCAAACAGCGCCAGCTCTCTGCTTCACCTGATAGGGTGCTTGTTGTGATTCATTAAAGATGTACATGACTGTTTTCTGGGCTTGCTCTAGTACATGCTTGTGTGTCTTGTAGTGGGGAGCTAAGAACTGCACTCAGCACTTGAGATGAGTCTCACCCAGACTGAGGCAATGGACAACCTCCCTTAACCTGCTGATGATGCTCTTCTAATGTAACCCAGGATACTGTTGGCCTTCTTTGTCTCAATAGTACAAATTTGCACTATATTTGTAGTAGTCACGTTTCATAATTATGCTGAGCACCAACATAAGACCAAAGCTCAATATTGAAAATTACTGAACCATTTATTAGAGCTCTTAATTGCTGAATGGCCTACACCTTGTGGGACAACTGTGTTTACTATAGAGTTGTAGTATCAGTTGATGTCTAATACTGGTGCTTCTATTAACTGGATTAATCTAGTTTCCAATTAGAACAGGAAAAAGGATAAATCTGAGTAGATTTGTGAAAGAGGAGGAAACTGAGGGGAAGTGAAACAAAAGGTAAACTTCTTGGTCATTTCCAAATTCTGAAAGCTTAGATGAACAGCACTTTAATTTAGAAGTGTCAAATGAGAAAACAAGATTCAAAAACATATAAGCACAATCCGCAGGGTCGCCCTTTATGCACTGGGGAATCTCTCCTGTAAAGGCTAATGTGTAGGCACAGCATCCTTCCTATTCAGCAGTGCCTGGCCTTACGTTTGCATACCACCCTCCAGTGTGCTTAGCACAAGTGGGAAGTCATAAGATTTTACTGAAGGTTCTAAAATTCCACTGGAGATAAATCTCTGGTATCACCAAAGCAAAAGGCCCTCCCTGCTGCCCCTCTGTTACACTCCTCTAGCTAGACAATAAGACAACTAAAGAAATAGAAATGAGAGTCTTATTCTCTTTCTTTTTCACTTGAAGAAACACTGCAGTTCCACCGGCCAACTACATCTCTGTGTAGGTAATGTCATGACTGTTATTTATTTAGCTATTTTTAAAAAAGCACCATCTACCAGAATGCTTCTCAGATGTGCTTTTCTTTTGCTATTTAATTATTACTGCTCACTACAATTAGTTAGAATTAGGAAAAATTAAGTTTATGACTAGTATGAGCTGTTTATTAGGCCAAATAAGCAACAAGAAATAACCTCATGTTAGATGGTGACAAACAATGAAGCAGAGACATATGTTTGTTCTGTTCCCCAAGCATAAACAGAACACAGTTTCCCTCACTAATAAATTTACTTTCATTTTAATTAAAACAGAGCATTTAGTTACATTTCCTCTGTTCTGTCAAAGAATTAAACAGATAAATGGCTAGCAGGGGAAAAAATGACAGCATTTTCTTTAGTGCCACAATTGTACACATAATCGATTACTACCCATCTGTTCACTAAAGGTGTAGGAAAGACACATCACATAAAGCCTTATTCCCTTAAAAAGGCTTGGTAAAGTATTTTGTTTTTTAATCTCATATCTTCCAAATGAAAGAAGTGTTTCACAAAGTAGAATCTGTCAGTTATCTTTTGATATAACATTAACTGTTGTTACTGTTTTACTCTTCTGTTTCTTTCTGCCATTAAATCAAAACTCCTGAAGAGTGACTCCCCCTGAGGATATTATTGCAATGGCAATTCTATAGATTCTAGCCGAGAAGGAATATTAAACAGTAATGTGCAAGACAAGACAAAAGACTCCACTTGCTTTCTCTGGTAGTAAGCCTAACAACTGAGCTTTAATTGATACATATAGTCCAGGAGGGTACTAATTTTTGTGTAAGAAACTGAAGAAATGGATTATCAGCCACTTCCCTTTGTAATTTTTTTTTTTTCCTAATGGTTAATGACTCCTGTATTTGGTAACTTCATTTACTGGCTTTCAGTAGTTTTTGAGGAAATCTGTTCCATCTACTAATAAAATATCCCTTTCTTTCAGGCATGTTAGTGGTATGTAGGTAAACTGGAAAAATACAAAATGGGACAGGATGCATCCAGCAGTGTTGAGTGCAGTGACTGTCATCACTGGGGAGATACTCTCTGCTGTAGAATCATAAAGTGGATTGGGTTGGAAGGAACCTTTAAAGGTCATCTAGTTCCAACCCCACTGCTATGGGTAGGGACACCTTCTGCTAGATCAGGTTTCCAACATGGACTTGAGCACTTCCAGGCAGTGGGTATGCACAACTTCTCTGGACAACCTGTACCAGTGCCTCACCACCCTTGCAGTGAAAAACAAATGTAATCTAAATCTAACCTCTTTCAACTTAAAGTAATTACCCTCTGTCCTATTACTACTACATGCCCTTGTCATAACTTTTAGGCCCCTTTAGATACTGGAAGGTCACAATAAAATCTCCCTGTAGTCTGCTCTTCTCCAGGCTTAACAACCCCTACTCTTTGCCTGTTTTAACAGGGCAAGTGCTTCAGCCCTTTGATCATTTATATCACCCTCCTCTGAACTCACTCCAACAATTCCATGTCCTCCTTATGCTGGGGGCCCCAGAGCTGGATGCAGTAGTTCAGATGTGATCTCACAAGAGCAGAGTAGAGGGGTGGAATCACCTTCCTCAACCTGCTTGTCATGCTTCTTTTGATGCAGTTCAGGGTAGAGTCGACTGACTGGGCTGCAGGTGCACACTGTTATCTATTAAACAAGCAGAGGAATTCTCTAGCAACTGTAAAATGGCAAACCATGTCCATCTTCCAAAAATGGTAAGAAGGAAGATCCACAGAATGCCTCATCAGCCTTACTTGAATCCCTACCAAATTTATAGGGAAAATCCTAGAAAGTCTGTCCAGGCTCATGGACAGCAACCTGACTTGAATATCTAGTATCGATTTACCAATCTTGCACGATCAGCTTGTCTTCTCTGGTGAAACAACTGAATATAGACCAGCACAGCAGTGCAAATATCTTTCCTTGACCTTAGTAAGGCTTTTGACACTCTCTCTCAACAGTAGCCTCATAGCCAAACTAAGGGCTTATGGTTTGGATGAAACATAAGGTAGTAAAAGTCTGGCTGGACTATAAGACTCTAAGAATCACACTTCTCACAAGTGGTCTAGATACTATTTAGCATATTTGTCGACTACATGAACAGTAGGACAGTATGCAAGATGACAGATGAAACCACACTGGAGGAAGTGGTTAATGTACTGTCAGGATGGGATGACATTCAAAGGAATTCCAACAAGCTGAGGCATGGCCACTGAGGTAGCTTGGATGATGGAAGATTAGAGAGACTGCATGACTTGTGCCTGTTTTGCTTGAAGAAGAGAAAGACACAGCAGAGATCTAATCACTGTGCCAGAAATGAAGTAGTAGCAGAGACAGAGCCAGGCTCTCCTGGGAGGTATACAGTAACAGAATAGGACAGCGGTCACAAGGGGCAATAAAGGACACTGCCATTGGACACAAGGAGTTGGCTTTTCACGGGGAGTGAGGTTAAGTACTTAGGTTGCTCAGAGATTTACTACAGTATGATTTTCAAAAGATTTCAAGATTTTCAAAACTTAACTGACCAAAGTCCTAAGCAATTCAACTTAATTTTGAGTAAGACATGCCTTGAGGAGGTCTTTAAATCTATTTTTTTTCCAACCTGCAAAACTAAGCTACATATCTTAAAAACAGACCAGTCCTTTCTTTTTCCTTCCTTATATTGACAATAATAAAAATATTTTCCAAGTTATTACTCTACAATAGCTCAGCATTCCAGAGTCAAACAATGAAACAGTCAGTATCATTTCTCATGTGGTACGAAATTCTATTCTCAGTTGGCTGTGCTAAAGACTATCAAGTCAAATTCTTAGCTGTATAGGATCAGCAATGAGAAAAAAAAAAAAGAGCTAGACTTAGCTCTTAGACTACACAACAAGAAAAGTACTGGGTTTACAATATTTATTTTTTGTAAAATAAAAAGCATGATCTAGACCCATAACCAGAAAAGCGTGATCTAGACCCATAACACTATTTAAAATTATGATTGATAAGGAATAATTACTACTTGATCGTTAAAAAAAAAATAAAATAGAAACATTTAACAGCAAGTTTCTCAAAGCTAAAAGTTTATTTATTATTTCCTTTCAGTCCTTTTTAAAAAAGGACTATATATCATTGATCCTTTCTCATTCTTCTAAATGCTTCAATAAAACTGAAACTTCATTGCTGTAAATAAAAATTCAGTGTATAGTATACAAAAATATATGCCTACAGCATTTCACTGCTTGTAATACTTGCAGTATGTGGACTGTTGTATTTCATAGGTTTTAAGGTTATACTATTTTATATTAATTTCATTTAATATTAATTTGATTTTTACCTTGCTTGCATGCTACTTATCTAAAAATATTTTTATCAGTGGAATTTAATGGAATCAGTACATCACCATAACCTAAATAATTAACCAAAATCAATTTCCAGCATTGTTCTTTTTTTTCCCCATGCAATATCAGTATTAATAAACAGACATTATTAAATTCCAACATGGACATTATTAAATTTAGGATTTTATTTCCATGTCCAAGACCTAAGTCTTTTAAATAATAATGTATTTTCTAATTTCATTGTTTGTGCTGTAGTGCATATTTTTTAAGCCTATCTATTGTAAAAGGTTCATAAGTATCATCAAATTTGGAAGATAAATCAGTTTTTATCTAATGTTCGTTATTTATATGCTTATGTTACTTCTATGGAAATGTACGTCCAAAGAGCCTGTTACAGAACATGCATTTTCAAAACTAATTAGGGGACAGCTCAGACTTTACTGTACGGAAAGAGCAGAATTTCTCTAAAGTCTTTATACTGCTAAGGGGAAGGAAGAAGAATCCAGAAAGAGAAACACTGCTTGAGAGCAGCTGCCTTTTAAGGCTGTCCAAAGCCCTTCCCAAGCCTAGAGGGGGAAGCCAGATGATGTGCAAAGTGTGGCACCCTGCTGTACTGATGTGATCCCAAGGGGCACTTCAAGCCTGAGGACAGCGGGGTAGGCAGGAATCAAACTGCTAGCATTGCATGCATTACACCAGATGCCACAAGCTAACCCAGGAGTAGGTACACACAAGGGAAAGACACTTTAATAGCTTTAGCCCATGTGGAAACCTTATACTTGAAAGACAATAGCTGATACACAGAAGTTTTCTTCAGCTTTTTTTTTCTTTGTTTTTTAACCTGGTCACACTTCTACCTCCCATGAGTAGGGTTTGCTTCTTGATGGGTTAGATTTACCCAGTGAGTTCAGCACTACAACAGGAGAGGGAAACATGCAGCCCTTGGCCTCCTCAAAGGGTGAACAGTTCTGGAGGGGTAAATATAACAGAAGGCAAAGACATCTGGCTTTCAGAGCAGTGAAGGCCAGCTTCAGAGCTGACAGGTACTTTAGCTTTAAACTGCTGATAGTACTAAGAAGCATTCATATAAATATGTGAATTTCAGAGTACTGAAAAAGTCTACAGTCAGCTTTAAAAGCCTTGGCAAAACTTCTACAAGAATTAGGAGAGGGATTATGATTTTTTTTTTTGCAAAAAATGTCTCATTTCTTTCCTACACTCTTTCCTCAAATAAAAACAGTGATATATAATGTAAAAACTTTGTAGATAAAACCAAACACTAGTGCCTGATACAGATAAAACAACTACTTTATTATTGAAGCTACCATCATTTAAGCATGTAGAGCATCATAAATGCAGTTAAAGCAGAGTAATAGCTGCATAATCACACATAGATGGGAAAATCTGCAAATAAAAAAAATTGAGTAGTTTTAAAAAATATTATTTTTTCTACAGAGATTCACACTAACACCTGAAAAAGAGATTTCCATCATAGCTATACTCAACACAAATGTTAATTGTATTCTACAATGAAAAGAAAGCCAATCATCTGTATACTGAAATTGGTTCTGATTTTGAATTTACAGTCTCCTTATCTATCTTCTATTTTTAGTGTTCTTTTGATATAATGTCTTCAATGTCACATAGTTTATCAAAATAGATATGTCTTCACTGCCAATGCAATCTTGTAAGTTATCAAAAAAAATTTATAGACTAGACCAAACTATGAAAAACCTGAGTAAGAAACAATGTTTATTGATGCATAATATGTCAAAATTTAGGACTGTTAAACTGATGACTCATGTCAGTCTATTGTGATGAAAAATTGTTTATTGACTTGTGAAATAGACAGAATTTCATAATGTCAAGGAAATACCAAGAAACAGGGATGACTGACTATTTTTAGAAATTCAAATCTCATTAATACCTCAGAGATGCCATCATTTTTGTGCACACTGAAGTTATATCCCATGTGGTTCTTAGTAAACAACAAACATTTCTTCAAAGACATTTCTGGCTTACCTTAAGATAGATAAAATGTCTTTGTAACGTGTTGCAGGTATCAGTATTTTAAGTACTAGTGTGTCTTTTCAGCTAGCACATTTTCCGGGAAGACTAGCATGTTGAACTAATGTTTTGAGTGAGAGGCTCTAGAGACAAACCATATCAAAATGCTCATCATTGACAATGTTTTAAAGAACAAAACTGAGATGATTACAGAGGTAACACTCTTGGCTTGCACGATAAATTGGATAGAACTGCCAATAGAACAACATATAGTCAGCGTCAAAGATGACATCCTCAAAACTGAAGACACTCTCCCCTATGTTTCATAGCTGCCAGGTGAAAGATGCATGATCATCATCATATACACTTCTGCTCTTTCTTATTGAGACAGTCATCAGCTAAAATCAGTTTCTTTCCTCTGATTAAGGAAGCAGGCAAAACACATAAACCACCAAATTATAGAATTCTTATTTCTATGGTATCTGCAGCTTCATTATGACCCCTTCTTTCTTCCCCCTTTCTCCATCCTTTCGTTTATCAGAGTATCAGAGTGTAGGAAAATGACTGGGAGTAAAATTAGAGAAAACTGTGAAATTATAGTCACGCTCTAAGAGAAGTTATAATTACAGAGATTATAGGATGAAAAGCAGTTGCTACACCTGTATAGGATGTGGTCAGGATGCCTGACTTCCCACACACTGTACCTGCAAAGAGGAATAAAATAGAGGTTGTAGTGGAGTGGAAACACTGCAGTCAGGCTCTGCTGAAATCCTTGCAAGGGAGGGAACTTGGTGGTACCTTGTAGCTGATAAACCACGTAGCAGCTGTCAACCAAGGGAGAAAAAGAAAAAAATGTCCTGCTATTGAACCAGCAACCATGGTGAGATCACAGATGTAATACTGATGTACACCTCTGTCCTGAAGGTTATGTAATGCTGACACACGCCTCCATCCTTAAACTACCTACCTCGAAGGTACAACCACCCCTGAGGGAGCACGTATTCTCTATATTATTGACTATATCTTGGAATTTTACATCAATCAGTGATAAAGGTATGCATGACTAGAGTCACTCAAGCTCCACATAAACATAAAGAAATAGTACAAAGGTAAGTTAAGAATGGGAAGAAGTTAGGAAAGACTCCATAGTACCTTCTGGGATCAGTCAATGGGCTGAACCTGTCTTCTTCCCTGTAGGGACTCCTACTGAGTGAGAACCAAGCTCTTCTGCACACTAAACAACTACCTTGAGCTATCTTTTGTTTGGGATGAGAGCTTGTTAGTATGTTACTTTGAATCCATTTTTGCAGTCAGATACTATCACCAGGAATCCTTGAACCTGTCATAGTTTTATTAATAAGAAGTGTTATTCCATAAACTGTTAGTATGAGTCCTTCACGGGTACTGGCAGTCACTGGCAGCAGGCAACAGACTCGAATAAAGATGTGGAGGCCTGGGAAGGAGTCTCTCTCTTTGGCTTGTGACCCTGATCAAGTCAGTCGAATCACTCTCCGATCCAGTGGACTGCTCAGTGAAGAGTGTCCAAAACAGGACACTGGCAGGCTGGTCAGGCACAAGGGTCTGGGCTTTCCTGGGGTACTGATGGACTAATCAGACACAAAAGGTTTGAGGGAATCTCCCATTTTCATATGACACTGACTATCTTTGCTATCTCCTGTACTTTGTTGCTTAATAGCAAATGTGAGCTTCAATATCAAATTTTTTGATAGAGCACATAGCCATTATTTTTATCACTTCATAGAGGTTTTTTTTTTTACTATGTTGCTTTACAAATTTCTTTATGTTCCACTGAACGCCATCATGCATGACCAAAGAGACACATAATTTTACAAGAGTTTGTGCAATTTTAGTTTTTGCAATCATAATACCAAATTAGTCCCTCAATTCTGAAAACATTCATATGTATGGTCTAACTATTTTACATTGAACAGTTTCCATGATTACAGTAGGTGTGCATGTGCTTGCAGGGTCTTTAAAATGTTTCTGCTTATCTGCTTGCAATAATACACCTTTAGAACATTTATAGAATTTAGATTTTACAAATGTTATCACATACTTTAACTTCCAGAAACACACCACTATTTCTTAATTACTTAAAAAAACGTTTTCATATTTAATAGGAATTAATTGTGAAAAAAATAAGTTTTTGTTGGAATCTTTATTTTATACAATGCTAAAAGAAAAATCTCCAGCAGCAATTTGGAGATTGTTTAGCAGTGAACACTAGAGATATATTAAAATAAATTAAGGTAAATGTTTTACAAACTTCAGATCAAGTCCTGTAAGATACTACACTGAGGAACCCCATAGAACATTCAGTTCACCATTACACCCCAGTAAATCTACAATAAGCAGGAGTTTGCCAGTTCTTTACTTTTCATCCAAGATTTAAGTCATCTACTTTGAACTGCATCAACATGATTAATTACATAAAGAACTCATTAGTGGGACCTCTTAAAAATACAGAGATTAATGGAATGTGAATTGGGGATTAAATTCTGTTACTGTTAACAAATTTCACTACTGTTTCAACATACCATTTACTAGTATACATTACAATTGATGGCCATCTAGCAGTTGAATCACTATAGAAAGATAGAAATGTGTTAGCATATTAAAGATAAACAAAATAACACATCTTCAGCCTACAATGTGGATGTAAAATACTCCTACTGTGGAGATTTATTTTCTGTATGTGAAAAGTATTACCGTGTTCTGCATGTTCTAGGAGTAAACAACAATCAGTCACTGTAGCTATACAAGGATATATGTGTATACATCTGACTGCCAAATCAAGAAAAAGGTACTTGGGCACCACACCATGCTAAAAAGAAGATATGCACTCACATAAGTGACTCACTGAAAGGATTTGAGGCACTTCTCTCTATTTCTGTCAAAGGATCTTATCAAATAGAAAATATTTTGGGTTTTTTTCATCCTAACAGTTAAGCTCAAACTGCTCTCAGGATTTGCTATTTCATTTTTTTTTAATTATTTCCCTCTTATTTCTGGGGGTTGAAACAGAGATACATTTGTACTTTATCCCCTTGAAAAATTATCCCAATCAATTCCCTAACCTTTCTTATACTGGCTTCTTTTTGACAGAAATAGTAAAACCTTATTTTTAAGCCTTTTTTTCTGCCACCATCTCTTGTAGTATTATAGTGAACTACATAAGCCCTTAGCACTAGAACTTCATCAACATCTTTCAGTTTTGATGTCTTCAATATATGCTAAATAAAGTTAGGTTCAGAGTTAGCAGGTATTATATTTATTCATACTATACCCTCTTTCCCTATTTTCAGTGTCAATTTAAATTTATTTGATTTTTCTTCTACATTGTTATTTTTCATTCTTTCCTGTTTGCATTTTTTCCCTTTGTTCTCAGCATAGGAAATGCCAATTTAAAAATATATACTCTTTTTTACCGTGGACATTTATTTTATTCGTTCTCACATGTAAAAAAAATACATATTTCTTACATGCATTTTTATTGCTGGCACATTTTTTACCTTTTTGTTTTTTTGTGGCTGAGTAAGGTTACTACAGCATCATCTTATTCCTTGAAGACCAAGAGGAGACGTCTTTTAGCTCTAAGAGCTGTGTTGGAATAAAATTTGTTTTGAGCTTCTTACATATGTTCTTCCTTTTCAAAGGAAAGAGTATATTTAAAAGTTAAAAGAAAAAGGCTCTATCCCTTTTCCCTCTTTGTAATTTTTGCTTCAAACAGTTGTTGCTGAATACCAAGATTCTTTAAAGTTGCCCATCCTGAAGTGGAAAAGAATGTGATTGACAACTTTAATCCTCAAACACAATGGCCCTTTCTATTGCCAAAGTACAGGAGGTTCTCTGTGGTCTGTGCAGAGCTTCCTTGAGAATTGATGGGGACCATAAAGTGAGCTACTATTTTCATTACATTGCACTTCAAATGCAAGATCTATTCCTTTAGCTGCATCTTCTCTAATGTAAGCATAAACATAAAACTAAATTTACGTGTGCATTTCTATACAAAGTACTACATCACACAAATGCTTTCAAGATAATGAGTGACAAAACAGCAAGAACGACTGCTCTTTTTGGCATAAGTGCTGGCTAATACAAATATAAATGCTCCTGAAATTGGTTTAGGGCTACTGGTCTTTGGGAAATGGCCTAGCATGAAGGCATAGAAAAATTTCCATAAATTCAAAATACATTAAAATAAAATTTTCAAGGGAAATAACTGACTGATGAGGCAGGAATTCTATATCTTTGTTTTACAGGAAACAGAGAAAATTTGTTTAGGATGATCTGAGGAGGTAGAAACAGATTAAGTCATCACATATGAAATATTCTTTACAAAAACCCAGAAAAACAAAGATCTCAGCCCCCTCAAGCAGTTTCTTATTGCATTCACATTAACTGACCCTGACTGACCACTCAGACTTAAGTATCTGTTGCCCATTTCACACATATATAACAAAAAAAGATCAAAAGTTTACAATATAACAAACCATTCCAACGTGAATGGAGTAACTGAGGAGTGTGGCCTTTGACACTGTGGCTTACCTTGTTCTTCACATGAAAGCGTGCAAATCAGATTTTTGGAGTATTTATTACCTCTTGTTTCTGGAGGATAACACTAAAGTTCGTTTCTTGAAATAAATGGGATCTAAGTGTTTCTTTAAATTCTTTAATGAATATGCATTTATATATCTTTTTAAAAACATATAAGGGAAAAAGAGAAGGAAAAGTAATCTACAAGAAGTTTCTTCATCAAAATAAGTATTATTTCACTACTAGTTAGTCACAATAGGAACTAGATGAAATAGTGAAATTATACAGTGATCAGTAAGATGATACTGTTGTACTTTCGTAAGTAGATCCCCTTTTCCATGTTTCCAAAGCACTGGAGTCCTAGGTTGTCTTATAAACATATATACGCTCCTCAAGGGAGGGTTCAAGAAGGAGGGAACCAGGCTCCCTTCAGTTGTGCCTAGATACAGGACCAGAGGCCATGGGCAAAAATTGAAACCCAGGAAGTTCCTTCTGAATATCAGTAAACACTTTGTTAACTGACCAGCAACTGCCACAGGCTACCCAGAAAGGTGGTGGAGTCTCCAACCTTGCACATATGTAAAAGTTGTCTGGACATGGTCTCAGGGAACAGGATCCAGGTGTCCCTGTTTGAGCAGGGGGTTTGGACCAGATGACATCCAGAGGTCCCCTCCAACCTCAACCCTTCTATGATTCTAAGATTCTGTTCCTTTGATCTACAACTATTTTTGTTTTAGCCACTCTAATCAGTTTTCATGCCATACTTATTGAATGAATTTCAGCCATTGGCACATTAAAGATTATCTTCATCTTGGATGGTCCCAGTCTCTCTGGTGTGGTCTCTTGTCTGATTCCCTTCCTTGCTCTGATATTACCTTCCTTCTTTCCCAAATATGTGAGGCAAAACCTTCAGAAAGTGTTGTCTAAGACAACAAGTGTTTTGGTGAGCATGTGGTGGCTGAATGGAGTGATTCTATTTTCACTGGGACTTTTGAAGTATAATGAAAAGTTCCAAGGTTAGAAGGATTAATAGCACTACCCCACCCAACTATCTGCACCATTCAATCTGATAAGGAAAAACACAGGAAAACCAAAAAAGCAAACAAACAAACAAACCACTCAGAACTTTCCCCAATTCCCCAAACCAATCAAACACGCAAAAAAGGGATTAAAACGTTTCTTTTTGAAACCTACTTCATTTTTACGGTAGTGTTATGCTATTTTCCATACCTTTATTAATTGAACTTCATTAATTATCATGACAGCTAGAATGCATATGTTAATAAAATGGGAATTGTGGACAACTTTCAATCAAGCATATTATTACACTTTGTCACCCAGGCTGATAAACTGTGTAATTTTCACCTATCTTTTTTATTGATACTTTACTTATATCTAAAGATCATGCTGGAATAAATTGAACTCTTCAATTCTCATTTCAGGAGACTTTATTTTCTTATCTTGGATAATTCTTTTACCTTCTTTTTAGAAGTACTACGCAGCTCTCTTCACATCCTTTTAGCAACAAAACCACCTGAGGTATCCACTGTATTTTAATAGTGGCCTTTATGTGTGTGCACAGACATATGTGAACTTACTCCTTTCTTTTCTTTTGTCCCATTCCTGCATATCCAAGGGCCAGTTCAGGATTTAGGCTTTTTTTGCCATATTATGGTATTGAAAATTCTTTTTAAGGTAATTTTCTATGATGATTCATTATCAGTTTCCTGACAGAGTGATTTTCAGAAAAAGGTCTTCCATCATAAGAGAAAACTGGATCATAAAAGAACTTAATTTTGTAATATTAAATTTCATCCTGTTGAACTGCTCTACTTTCTTTAGGAGATAGATTGGAGGATGACTCTACAAGCTATGTCTTGTCTTGCTCATAATTTACTATATAACTGAGATATTTCACCTGCATACTGTCCCAGTATTTATTTGACCTACAGACTATCAATACAAGGTTGTGGACAAATCTTAATTACTCAAACTTCTAATAAGTGTTATAAAATTGCTTTGATTCTTAGGTAGATATTTTTCTTTACCCTCAGGTAATCCTGAAGTCACCCCTTTAATGAACACCCTTTCCTATTTCATTTTTGAATCTGTCTAAGACAAAAACTTATATAAAACAGTGTTTCTTAAATCAAAATACTGCCAATAAAGTAGATAATTTAGAGAATTTGAGTATGGCATATGAACTCAAACACATATATCAATCAGATGTTTGGGGTGGCGACCAGAATGCCTTGTTTATGGACTCAAGTTATGCAATTATGGTGGGTTCACATTGATGACATATGGTATTTCCTTAATTGCAGTAGGACACATAAATTATTTCCTAGGATCTGCATCAGACTAGCTAGTCTATACAGATTCCAAAGCTTTATATCTTTCTATACTCCCCCATTTTTTAAGTATTTATTTTTGTTCAAAAAATAGTACTGGCAGTTTAACAACATTTAAAACACTCCTGAAAGATATGTCATCTCAGGTTTCTCGTGGGTTCCTATTCTGAATACCTTTAATTTCATCTAGTGTTACTCCATGTCCTCCTTCACTATAGATGAAACTCTTCAGTCATAAGAGAAAGAGGATGCCTGTGCTTCTGTTCACATATGCTTCTGCCTAAAAGAATGAGCACGGGGAATAGTCTACCTTTGACCACATAGTCTACATAACAAAATCAGAGCAGGCTTTGGGTTTTTCTTGGTCTGTCCAGTGTCAGTGTAGTAATGCAAAAATTAATCCTGGCCTTAAGGCAGAGAAGAAGACCAGCTGTCAGTACAGACATGAAATAAGGATTTTTAAGTGGGAGTCAGTTCCTCTTCTGTTTGAAGAAGACTGCTATAAAAATATGCTACTCAAATATGTTTCTGTTCCAAGAATATGTGCTATAATTTTTAAGAAGAACCATCATACAAAGTTGAGAACACAGGTTTATACAAAATTAAGTAGGCAATGAAACAATGTAATTACTATATACAGTTAGGATAAATTTTATGAATGGTACATTTTTTTTCAACATGTGTTGACAATTTGGATGTCCAAATTACGAAATTGAAATCTGCATAAAAGCTACATTTAGGTAAAATGTACTTCAATCCAGAATTCACTTTATGGAATCTTTCTTCCTTAGGCTCCTGAAGTAGTGCAAAAGATGTAAGAAGAGATGTAAGAAGCGTAAATGAAATTTACTGAAGTCAAGAGTCTCCCCTCATGCTAGTAACAGAAAGCAAAATATTTTTAATATGAAAAGTTCTGACATTTTTTGAAGTAGAATTCAATTCAGACTTCAGTCAATCAAATTACATATAAAGGCAGGATATGCAGTAATTTTAAAATTACAATTAGGTTCCACATAATAATGGTTGTATGTACCTATTCTGAAAGAAATTAAGTATTAAAATTTGTACTATAATTACAAAAACACTATAAAAATTGGATGTATTGGACCAAACTATCAGGGTTTCTCTTCTCTCTATTCAACTCCTATAGGCCAATTTCTGCCTGCAAAATATAAAGCAACCAAATCCAAATACATGATTTGATACATGGCAGAGATCTCAAGAAGAGTGCTGGCTTACATACTCTTAAGTACAGGCTCAGTTGTTAGAGAAACTCAAACTTTAAAAAAAAAACACATGTGTGAACTTGGACTGTAGCTACAGCTCTTTTTTATTCCAGCACTTCTTAAGGCGCATTAGTCCCTTCTCATAATTCATTTTCTTGGTAATATCTAACATTTTAGCTTTATATTTATCTTGATTTTCTGTGTCTTGTAAGGAATAAATACTTTCAGGCCAATTCTGTTTATTCCATACGGTAAGATTTACACCAACAGTTGAACAATGGTGTGGGTTCCTAATACTAACTGTTCAGTAGTTTGTGAGATTTCTTCTGTAGACTGAACTTCAATTTTTATGATCTGAAATGTCTTTACCTTTCATACCTCTTCAGTGCCATTTTTTTTTTAATTTTTACATTGTTTTTTTCTTTCCATTTAAGAACAGAAAACACAGCTATAAGAGATGACTTTTTAGAGCTCTTTAAACCCTGCAGGTTTTCACTGTAGCAATCCAGTGGCTGAATGTTTAGTATTATTATAAATGTGAAAAAGCAATAGAGGGCAGGCTAATTATCTCTCAGTAGATGTAAGGGTGGTTGTTATACATTGTTAAGTACCAGATGGCAGCTGACTTTTGTGTTGGTAGACAAGTGAGAAGTTATTAGCAGGCCTGATTCTTGAGGCAGCACAAGGACTGTCTCTGTCTACCACTGCAGTGTCTAGCTTCATACAAGCAATCACACTATGATTCAAACTATCCCATTTAGGTGGAAAAGACAAAAGATATGATGAAATTTCCATAAAGTCTGCAGAATGTTTTTAGTAAACTGTTCTGACCCAAGAGGAAAGGGATATCTTGCTGGACAGTGACAACAGTGACTTAAAGATTAGGAATAAACAGAAAAGGGAGGGGGGGGGGGGGGGGGGGGAAATTAGGTAACATAGTCTTTCCAATTCCAGTAATGACAATGGACATCCATCATATTTCACATCTGAATCTGTACCCTACAAGCCCAACTGACTTCCTAACATTCTTAATATAAGTTTATACCTTCTCTTCCTCTCCCAAATTCCTGGACACCCTTCCTTCTGTTGTCTCAGAAATGTAATAAGAGGTGAGAAAAAAGTATAACTTCATATCAAAGCAAAATCGGCTGCTAATACAACAACAGTAAAAATATGGTAGTCTGGAAAGAGACTGGAGTGTGCTGTTTTTTAATTATGCAACTCTGGATTGATTTAGATTGTGTTCCATGTCAAAAAACTGCTAAATGATGGAGCACAGGTTCTTTGGTTTTGATCAGTTTATTACTAAAATAACAAAGAAAGGGTTTTGTTTGAAAAGGATTTTGATAGCACATTACATTCGTTACTCCCACTTTCTTATTATGGAGTAAAATTTTTCTAATTTCTGAAAGCTCAGCAGATATTTCCTTGGAAGCAGTTAAAATCAAAGCACAGCCAAAGTGAATATGATTTTAGAAATAAATCCAAGCAGAATAATTACTACCTTTTAGGCTTTTTTTTTCATTGAAAAACAATGCTGATACTACTTATATTCACAGAAACAGTACAATCTGTCTAACCTGTGATAAATATTGCACTGGTGGAGACATCAAAAAGTAAGAACAAAAGACAAAGCCTGCCCAAGCACTGCAACTCAGCTAAACAGCACTAATTCGCAATTAAATAAAACAATTCAAAAAATAACCCCCATGATCCAGACATCGAGAAAGACACAAAAACCCTTTAGATAACTGGAGAAGTCATCCAGCAGGCTTATAAATTGATCCCTGATCTCAAACACAGAGTTCAAACTTGCTAACAGCCTCTCCTACTAAGTTGCTAATGCTCAGTGAAAGGAGTTGCATTCAGCTCCACAGTGCATGCCTTGTAAGGAGGATAAAATTCAGATGTAATGACTTCAGCTCATAAACTTCACTATGTTTATGTCTGACTAGTCCCGCCTTCTGTTCTGGAGTAAGCCATGAAGAACTGATTTGCTTCCTACAGATTCTTAACATCCTGAAGTTTAGGAATTTGAAGAAGTCAGCAAATGAGAGAGTTTAGGAAAGCAAGAGGATGCCAAGGATTTAAAGCCAAAATTAGTGTATATTCAGATCAATGTAATTTCTGACACAAATTCCACTGGAACTGAGACTCCCTTGCTGGCGATCATGACCATAACTGATTAACTACAATTAGATACTTATATCTTAGTTTGTAGATGTGCCAAGTATCCGCTGAAATTGAACATATCTGTCTTAATATGTATGTGGTCAATATTTTTATGTGGTATCTATAAGCTTTAGAGTACTACGTACCCATATGAGATTCCTCCAGCCTATGAAGATTTGCCTGTTCTATTTGATATGGAGGGAACTAGATCACAGAGTGAAGGAAAGTGAAGTATTTTCCCAGAGGTCAAAAATAAAATCTAAGGAAAACCTTTTCAATCAATCCCTCCCTCACCAAGTCCACAAGTCACCAGCTGTCCAGTTTTTAGCAGAGACTACTCAGAACCTCCCAAGACAGGTGGCTGTAGAAATGTTAGCTTGGACTTAAAGTATACTTTCTTTAAAGTATAACCAGTCCCCAGTGCTAACTTTCTGTTCTGTTTTGTAAATATCCTCTACGTTTCAAAAATGCCAGGTTCCTGTTAAAAAACAGAATTCTGCAAGCAAATGTTTTTCTTCTCCTGAAGAAAAGCCAGGGCTTTAGTGTTCCTCGGGTACTATCCAGAATCAATTTAACCTTAAGCCTCTCTTGCTCTGTCTGACTGATAACTTTTGATTTTTAGTTGAGAATTAAAAAAAAAAAAAAAAAAAAAAGCAAAACGGGATTGATAGTCATGTGCATTATTTCATATAGATTATTTTATACCACTAAATTAGGAAGTGACTCTAAATCCTAACAATTTTATTGTGTTAAAATACAAGGATGCCTCATTAAGTTGCTATATGCACAGCACATTCAATAAATTGTGATGGTTGGGATTAAGGAATTTAAAGAAGACTGCTGAACTGTGTTGGGAATAAATGGGCTGCTGATGTTCAGCTCAGAGGTAGAAGCGGGAGGCTAAAATCCCTACAACTCCTTCCTAAATTATCTTGTCCAGTAAATGTACATGTGCACACAAGACCTCAAACACTTGAAAATGAAGAATAAATTCATACCATATTACCCAGGTTTGCTCCTAAACACTCCTGGGATCGACACCAGACAACTGCCATATTCTTTCCCTAGAGAGTAGAGGACTTTAGCAAATCTAACACGTACAATTTAAATCTCTGTTCTTTTCCCATAATTTTTTTCTCAAAGCTACTTAAAACCATAAATTATGCCTGAATAATGTGATTTTGGTAAGAATTCAAAGAAATTGACAGATTTTTCTAAGAATCTGAATTAGAAAAATTGTAAGAATATTTTCCCATCCTCTTGCTATTTTCTTGTTATATTTCTAGTCCTGAAGCTGATAGAGACATCCCAGTTGATGTATTCCTTGTAATGTACACACTCAGTACACTTAAGTACAACCAATACTCAGAAATACCAATGCCATAAGATACAAATCAAATAATAAAAAACAGTATGTGCAAGATGTGATGTCTCTGCTTGTGCAGAAACTTCTTCACTGGACTGAGCCTGTTTCTGCTATCTTTGGGGAAAACTGAAACTTAGCCTGTGCCAAATGCTGGAAAGGACTACTTTCATTTTTTTAAGGTGAACATTTAAAGCTGCAAACTGTCTGAATCAAATCAGAGGCAATGATCTTTTTCTTCCTGCATGACTGGGTCACTGTCAGTGTTAAGTGAATTAGATGCATAATTTATTAAATGGTCTCTCTGAGCACTGAAATCTGTCATAATTTAAACAGATTCAGTTTGCCATCATCATTTTGGAAGGAGATTACAGAGGTTAATTTTAACTATCTTTGTCCTTTTTCTTTCAATGCTATCCACAGGATAATTTTTACAACAATCCTTCAGCTGCCCTTTTATAAGGGAAACTGAAGAGTGTTTTATTCCCAGGACACAAGATCCAGGTTTTACCAGTCCTACCTCAGAAACACTTGAGGAAAGAGCTCCCAAAATACTTTGTGGGCATCATGTATTGATTGCCTCATTGAAAAGTGGCTACATGTTGAAGACTGAGATTCAGAGTTTGTCCCAAATTCCTATTCCATCCAATTCTCAAAATAAAATGATAGTGCTACTCCAACAAGTCAAAAAATTGTTCAGTGGAAAAACTCTTGCAAGCTATAGGTATCACTCTAAACCCTACTGACGTATCATCTTTACATTTATTTAAATGGCATCAATGTGCTGAATCACAAATTGTTGTCATGTAAACAAATTTCTCAGGAGCACTGTTAGCAAGAAAATGGAGATAAATATTTGTTACTCCTTTTAACTTGTCTCAGATTCCTTTGGTATTGCTGTTGTGTAGGTAGACCTGCTTTCTCAGAGATGACTCCCTGCACTGTTGGCATGCTATGGTCAGCAGCTGGCAAGAGGAAAAGAAAGAAGGGAAGCACCCTAACTCAATACACTCCTTTATCTCCCCTTGGGGTGCACCCAGGAAGGCTGATATTGCCTTCCCTTTTTGAAATCCATCTTTCTGCTGTTGTTTTTTTACCACCTTATCTGATAGAGAGGAAAATTATGATCTCAAATCACTCTTCTCTTTTCTAATGTCTTAAAGAAAGAAAGAGATGTTTGTTGTTTGATACAGATGGTGAAAACAGGCAGCTGGTTTGAAATTAACTCCTAAGATTCTTAGTGCAAGTTCTATCTTTAAAGGATATGCACACACACATACACTGTTCTTTCTTAAGTACCGGGGGATCCCATATACATTTCAAGATAAAACTACTCTATATATGAAAAACATGAAGAGGAAACATAAATGCAAGCTTAATATCTGGTGTAAAGTTGATGGATTACAGAGCTCAGGTTTCCTCAGCACATTTTAAAGGAAAGGTCTCAGGGGTTTGAAGAGGTTTCCTTCCTTGAGCAGAGGAAAGAAGACCAAGGGCTGAGGAAGGCACCTTTAAGTGGTGTGTCTTTCTTCCTTTGGGCTTCTATCCAACCTTGTTCCACCACCTGGCAACTCTCCTAACTATGGTTTATTATTGGGAAAGAGACAGTTCTGCGGAGGGGATTAAAAAAATGTGTGGAGAGCACTGTTGCTTGCAACACCTACCTGCTCTGCTGAAGGTCTATAAATCCCCCTGAATCTTGAGTATGAGTGGTTTTTATGACCAAAGCCACATTAACTTGCTCTGCCATTTAGAAGAGCTCCATATTCTGTTCCCCTTACAAAACTGCTACCTTTAATGTTCTGATCTCCCTAATACAATGAGAAGAAAACTTGAAATTTCTTACTACATTGTTATCATATTACAGAAAATTCTATTAGAATTAATGATTAAGAGGAGGTGAAAGTATTAGAATTTCCTTTTTTCTTTTTTTTTTTTTTTTCACCAAAAAGATGCAAAGATAGTGAAATTTATTCTGGATTTGACTTTCTATTTTAAGGTCAAACAGAATAACTGGAAGTTCACATTTACCCACTGACAGCCCAAGGCAGCATTAAAAATGTGCCAGTCAAGCAGAATGATGATAAAGGTCTCATTATGCCCCAAATAAGACAAAACTAACTTCTGTAACTGTAATGAAACTCTCTTCTCCCCCACTCCTACCCCTGGAATTGTGCTGTGAGAGAGATTTTCTTTCTTCTGATGGTGGGAGGAAAACAGTTGTGGGATTTCTTTTTATGTTGATAATAACAGAAATATACAGAACTTTAAAATGGCAGTTAGAAAAACCCAACAACCTTCACACCTGAAGATGAAAGCATCTTAGTGTTGTCACAGACTGTCAGTTATATAGAAAGAGCAAAACAATATCAAGAGGTTTTATTCAGTTGGCTAACACGTAGTCAAGCATTTTATGTGTGTGTGTCTGTGCATGTATATGTGTGTACATAAATAGTAAACAAACTAAAAAACAAATAATTGGTAGAAAGTGACTTTTCATTTAGGCAACTTGTAACTATTTGTATCCTGCTTAACTCCTCTGCAGAGCACAGAATCATGTTTTCTGATTTTGCAGATTATATTCAAGCAATTTTTTTTCTAAACCCCAAAAAATAACACTTGACTGAGAAAGTATCTATATTATCTCCTGTATATAAATAGCCATACAAAATGTAACATTTACACAGGGCTCAGGCCCACCTCAACAAGAGCTAAAAAGATGCTGCCTTTTATTATTTTTTTTTCTGATAAGAAATTTAGGCACACAACTCTACACTATTTTTACATTTATGCTCTAGATTCAGGCAAAAACTATTATAGTGTTTAATTAGAACCACAGCTGTAAAATGATGGAGTATCCAGAACTGCAATTACTATTAGAGCTAGGGGCTACTCTAGTCCATAAAATTTGCATCAGACACTGCAGCTTTTAATGAAGCTTCTAATTACCCATATTCTTCATTTTTTTCCCTGAGAAACTGATGCAACAGGAACCACATCTTTGCATCTCTCTTTTCCTCATTTGTTCTATTCCGTTGTTCCTTTCTTCTACCCCCTTCACTCCTGTAAGTGTACTCGAAGTTTCTAAAACACTAAGCCTACTGTAGTGTTTTCCAAATAAGTTGAACAATCTTTTCAAACTAGTGTAACTATGATACTCTTCTGATATCATTATAGAAATGCAAATGGAATTATTTATGACTACTAAGAGCTTCTTTCTAAAATCAAGTAAATTTACAGATATTTTTCAGTTTTAGAAAGGAATACTGATTTACAATAGGCTTTAGATATTAGCAGTCGACTTTCAAGATTAATGAGAATATCAAATTAAAAGCGAACCCTATCTACCAATTTGATTAAGCAAATTATGCTCGCTGATTTTCCTCTCCGATTCGAGGATGAGCTCAGTTATTTTGCGTAATTTCACTACTAGCAACTATCCTTACATATCCTGAATAATACTACTTCAGTAAGATTGTCTCCAGCATGCTACACCTTGCTCTGATATCAGGCCTATCATATAACCCAAAGAGGTACAAAATAATTCAATTATATTTACTGATTCTTTACCAATGGCAGATATGTGAGTATAGATACTGTAAGTCCATCTATTAACCACATGCCAGGCACATGCCTACCCTCTCCACTTTAGATACACAGCCCCGCATTGCCCGTTGTGAAAACCAAATTCTAGTTACACTTTCTATCACTTGCTTGTGTTAAGTCAAACACCTAGTGCAGTGCTGCTGAAACTACTGAGAAAAAGGAAACACCATGGCAGTTGCCTTTGACTATGACCTTTTGAATTTTTAAATATTTTGGGCTTAATAGAAAGATTTATTTATTTATTGTTAGCTCCCTACCCACCCACAAGACTACTGTCTCTCTCCACTTGAATAGCATTGCTGTGACAACTATAGTTCTTCACCTAGAAAAGTTACTTATGTTTAGTTTCTCTTAGTGCAAATAAACAGCTGGAAACAAGAAACCAACCCACTGAAATCCCATACAAGTCACATGCATCAGTGTTCCCTGCATGAGTTTCAGGGAGCATCGGAAGAGAGATCTTTCAAAAAGTAACCTTCTTGTATGTACTAGGATGGCCTAATAAATCTCCTACCCCTAAAGACCATCTGATTCTTCCTATTATCTTCCAGTTATTCATAATCTTAAATAACAATAGTTTTCTTATGCATATTTTCCATACCAAAGACACTGAAGAACATACATACATACATACACTGAAGACACACACAAGAACATGAAAAGATGGATCTAGCTGCATATGCTTATAGCTCAGAAGATACTTACAGGAGGCAGCAAAACTGTGTTTTCATGTGGCAAACCTTATTCTGAAAATTCTATAAATTTAACAGAGCACTGAACCAATCACAGCTTTTAAAAATGATCTGCCAGTAAAATTTCACAGATATCTTATAACTCATTTTACTATTACTTTGCAAAACTGTGCATCATTAAAAATGTTTACATACACACCAAAATTTAGTATTAATCATGGCAGACATCTGTAGAAAATGGAATTTGAAATCCCAAGCATTATCCTAAGAAATCTGCTCAAGAAGCCTTTCAAACAAGAAATAGTAATTTACCACACAATTGGTATGGTGAATAAAAAAAATAATTATCCCACTCAATTCTCAAACCTCAGAAAACCTAAAAAAAATAGCCGTCAGCAATTAGAAGTGAAGGAATTATTAATAAAACCAATAATGTAGCTTCGCACAGATGATCCCCTGAACTTCCTGTGGTATTATCGTTATATATATACTGACAACCTGAAAAATCATATTAAATAAAGACAAAGAAGTTGGCACGTTAAATGATAAAATTACAGAGTAAAAAATCTCCATCCAGTGGACCAGTTTAGCTGGTTTAATCACATTTAAATAAAGAGATTTTGATCATCAGTCAGTGTTTATATAAAAAGAGTTAGAAAAAATTACAAGAAATAACAAAATTTAAACAATTATGTATGTCAAAAATCACAACATATTTTTCAAAACATCTATTTTTATAGTGTAGAGTGCTTACCTCCTATCTAATATGAATTCCATAGTGGCTTGTGAAGATACTACACAATAATTTTCCTTTACATTTTTCTTTCTAGCGTGTTTATTAAATCAAATAAAAACATTTTTAATCTGTAAAACTGGATAGTAAAAAATAAATAATTAAAAATCAATGTATACCCTTTGAGATACAGCAGTAATTTCCAATATCAAGAAAAGCAATAGTACTGACATGAATTTTTTTAGACATTGATTGAATAAATAGCAGCATTATGAATTCTGGATACAGTGCCACAAGTGCAAAATTAAGAAGTAGATGTGAAATATGCTTTTAAATTTCCACGTGTTAAACTTATGGAATGCTCTTCAGAGATACCATAATGTGAAGCAGTGCTGAACTTCAAATAAGAATTGAGCCATTTCAATTGCTTAGAGCTCTAAGGCAGCCCCACTGTCTATCCATTTTCAGCTCAGGAAACTAAAAGCCTGTTCCAATGTAAGAAAATATGGAAATAATACTCAAAGCAGCAAATTTGTAATTGAGATAAAATACACAGATTATCACTCTAAACTGTCATTTGGCAGGTTAATACAAATGGTCAAGATTTAGTAAAGTCCTTTACTGCCAGTCCATAATCAGATGCATGAATTTTTTTCTAGCCAGGAAACATTGTTGAGCTGTTTCTGCTGCTGTTGGGTGGTTCCTGCTATCCAGCTCTCTCTCTGTTCTTGCATAACACCCAACAGACACTATCTGAACCACAGTGACCTAGTGTACAGAAATAATCAAGAAAAAAAGAACAAAGATGGGGGTGGGGGTGACAGAGTTTAATTTGTTTTCTGTTCAGCTTTTTAAACTATTCCATTGTGGTGCCACAGGAATACCAATGGCAGCAATGAGGAAAGCAACACAAGAATGTGTATGAGAGAAGGAGAATAGTAAACCACTCTTTTTCAGCAACAGCCCACATTTTGCTCTCAGTTGTACTGTAAAAGTACACCAGAGAATGGCCAAGTACCAAGAGACACACGAAGAGTAAGCATTAAGAACCCTTTCGTGTTAATTCCCACTCTTACAATATTTCATTTTGCTGCATTTTGTTGTATATTTATTTAAATTTTCATCACTAGACTTCCACATCTTTGTATTAGTAATTTAATTTTAGTTTTTCAAATACTCATGGTATTAAAAACATGACATTATCTATATTGTTGTTTAACTACTTCATGCTAAATAAATTCTAACTGCTCTGAGTACTGAGGCACAAGTACAACTGGCTTGAAGAAGGTCTCTTACTAAAGTGCTTATATGGTGCTAGATATGTCAATATTTAATATTCCCTATTAATTGATTGATATGACATTCAAAGAAGAAAAAATTCATCATAAATATGATGAAGCATCTGCCTTGTGAGGAAAGAGTAAGTAACCTATGATTCTTCAGCTTCCAAGTACTCTAAGGGGCACACTTCATGAATACAGTGGTAAGTGGAACACTCCACTGTTACTTATTCTATCCCGATAAAGAAAAAGTACATGGTGCCTGACAAACTGGTTGGAGAGAGCTTTCAAGAAAGGGAAGAACTCACCACTCTACAAAGCAGACACAGAGAGACTGAAATGTGAAGCTGTGGAAGACCCTGCCATATGGGCAAGCTCAAACAAAAATCTGTCCAACAGAATTGACAGATAAAGTCAACAAGTGTTGATACCAGGAGAGGACTGGCCCAAAGGAAGTGTCCAGGTTCACCTGCCTTCCCGTCTTGATTTTCAAATATCTTCTACCACCACTTGGGAGAGCAGTGGTGCAGGAGAGAGCTTTGGCACTTCCAGCTGGTCACGATCCCATCCTCAGGAGGCAAAGCCCTGGGGACAAGGGAGCACTCCTCTGACACAGCACAGACATCCTGCCTTCTCATCTTGTCCTGTGGTGCTTGCCACAGCACTCAATTTCTCCTTAATTTTTAATTATTTTGCATAATGAGTGAATTTTTTGAGATGTGACAGAACAGAGAAAAAAAGAAAGATCAACTACATTTATTTTTAAGTTAAAAATAAAATTTAAACTTTTCATTGCAAAGTTGAGAACACATCTGCATATGTTCCTGTTTGCATTAATTTAAATAATTTCCTACCTTCATTCATTGATAAGACAATTATACAGACTGCTAAATTATGTACTGTTATAGCCTTGTGTTTTACACTGCAGTGCCATGCCCCAAACCGATACGCTCTTCCACTGCTGTAAGATAAGATAGCACCTTCTAAAATACAAAGCTAGAACACCATTACTGTTTACAGACATACATAATTTACTCATCTTTAAAGGTTGATACATATATATTTTTGTACAGTACTATTCATTCACTAGTGTTTTTCTATTAGATCATGAAAAGCTGGAGAATATTTATATATTTACAAAATAGATGTGTCTATTTATATTTGTGGGACTTTTCAATGGAGAGAGAGCTGTATTTGTTTTGTGGAACAGCATATGTTGTTATATTCCAGAGGGGGGTATTTTAAAATGGCAGATACCTGTCCTCTACTGAATTTAAGATGCCTTTGAAGCAACTGATTTAGTAAAACTCCCAGATGAATCACTAGGTAATTCCAGTTGCTAAAAATTAAGTGTTTTCTACTTCTAATTTTTGTCCTAAGAGTGATTCAATAAGCATACAAAGATAATATGTAATTTCTCATTCTGATCTAAACACATTCTTCCAAATTCCTTCTATATACAAACAGAAGTGTCCAACATTTTTTCCACAGGATACTTTTCTACATCTTCCAGATATTCTCAGATATGTGAATGCTGTTTTCTAAAGCACATTTATTATTTTTCTTAGTTAGAATGAATAATTTTTTTTAAAGCCAGTTATTTATCAAAGGTAAAGAGAATATGGAAAGTTTAGTGTTAAAAAAAGGACCCTGAAATCATCTTAAATTTTTTTCCACTTAGTCTATGAAATTCTTAACAACTACAGGACCTAAATATAATGATTATAACAGGGGTCTGCAGTGCAGAAGTGATATCAATAAATTTTTTTTTGTTCTGACAAAAAAGACAAGGAAAGGTGAAAGAGTTACTATTCATTTGTTTAATCATGTTTTTCCTATAAGGCCTAATTCCTAAAATACTTGGCTAAAGAAAACACAACTAAATTTTTGTTTCTTTAAAGTAGTATTCTACATTGATTGTCTGTATCCTTTCCAATTTACAATATATTACAAAAGTAAAAATTCTGAAACAACATATTCAGTGTAACCATAGAATGTCAAATTATGTTTTTGTGCCATAATTGACTCCTTCAAAAATAATATCTTTAATTAAATTTCATAACTATTAGGAGCACTTTGCAATAGGAATTTAGACCAGGCAATAACCAGAACGTAGTTTCCATGCTTTCTGAAGTGTTGACGCAGTATGCCCACTGAAAATTGTGTTTTCCCCCTTCCTTCTTCTCCAGTGATATTGATATTTATAAAGACTATCTCCAAATCTGCATATCTGAAGGACTCTGCCATAGGTTAAGAATTATTTCTGTAGCTAATCCTTAACGTTGTTTTATAGAGTACACTTCTTGCATGAGTTGCAACATGCAAATTTCTATGAAACCATAGAAACTATGACAATCAAACTAGTACTCATGAGATGAAAGTCATCAGCATAAATGATAGCTGAACATCTGAACCTTCTTTCTGTATATATTTTCTTCTCCCTTGTCATTGTGCTGCAGTGAATTGTAGTGCTCAAGAAAATAGTCTAGGAAACCATGAAGCCCAAAGAAAAGGTATATATAGAAGATATAATTGAAGCAGGTCATATTCTTCTACATAAGGTTAACCCATACAGAAAAATATGTCTCCATTGCTATATGTCCCAAGATAACAACATCAATAATAGCATAATAGAAATGGAGGCATTCATATCTATCTTGCACCTCCAATAGTCTGTGAGGAGGGGAATGAGTGCAGGGAGGGAAAGGGAGGAGTGACACACAGTGCACCATAACATAAAGAATAAGCAATTAAACAAAAATTTACAAATAAATTGAGCAGTATGGCTGCCTATACAGCAGACGTGCTGATTTATCTGCACTGGTTTTAAACAAAACAAAATTGAAAAAAATTACCAAAATATACAAAATTATATTCCCACATGTTTAAAGAAATTAGAGAAACCAGAGGTTTATTGCCACTTCCCTTTCTGTACTTAATAACTATGCTTAAAGATGTCCAAAAAGATTTAAGTTCAAACATCAGAATAAAGAAGGGCTTTTTATCAACAAATAACCCTCAAGATTGCCTCAAACCACTTCATACTTTTGGTTCCGTTTTAATCATTAACAAAACACATGCTAGTGATCTGACATAGTTAATGGCATAAAAAATATTTTTTTCAAAATTTTATAACATTTTGGTGAATATTTTAATTAAACTGAGAGCACTGAATTCTGATGTACCAGCTAAAGTCTGTTCTTGATGAGTTGTAAAGGCAACTATCCAATTTCCATCAATGCAGTGATTCTGACTATCAAAGAAATTTAAACCAATGTAATGGAGATGAGAAAAAAACTTTTGTCAATGGAATTTCTTTAAAGTTGTATTAAAGCAACAGGATTAGAATGTGATCCAAAGGGATATGATCACAGCAGCCATCTTTGGCAAAAAAATATCCTACATATCCTAATAAGCATGAATCTAATACCACTGAGAGGACTAAAGTGTCCAGTACTTTCCATTTTCTTCTACCTCTTCTATCCAAATCATAAAACTGATTTTTTAGATATGGTTTCTGATATAGGATCTTCTGCAATGACAATATTCTCTCATGAAATTATATGACTATTGACAAAACCAGCATCCTGCATGCTTGAATGTAAAACAGTTTGATGCCAGTAGCAACCCATGCCTTCATTCCTGTTTTGTGATCCACAGAGCTTTGTCAGTTCACAGCCTGATCTGTGTGATTTGCTTACATTTCCACATCATCCTTTTGCCATGGGGGATCTCAGTGAAACTACAATCTCCATCAGAGGACCAACCTTTTCACTACAATCAGGGCAAATACCTCTTATAAGAGCCGTGCAGGCACCAGCAGGCCTCAATTGCCCTGACCAGCCTCACTAGGGGCCTTCATGCATGTAGTAACTCACATGGATCTGGAAGCATCTAAACAAGGACCAAGCCAGGTGCACCTCTTGGAGGTACACCTCTTTCCAGTCCTTCTCTTGGCTGTTCCTGCCCTGTCATTGGGATTTCCCAGACTAGCTTCAAACCTGACTTGTTACTTCATCTTTTCTTGGATTGCTGACTTCCGGATGGTCCTGCCTGTCCACCAGTGAGGATTCACTCCTCTCTCCATTCTTGTGGACCAGCCCCAAAGCCCTTTTTGAAGAACACAGAAGTAGCTATCCTTACAGTATAAATAGTCTTAATATGTACCACAATATCAATGTGACCTTCCTTGATATTGAGATCCTTATTCACCTTTTCATGTAAAAAAAAAAAAATCCTTTCAGAAAAAGAAAGGAAAATACACATTTTTTTCAAAGTATTTGATTTGTTAAAATATGCTTTTCATCCTCACTTTACATAAAATATTAATGACAGTGCATGCCAGTAAAATATCATATTTAAGCCCTTTGAAATTGCAAAAGAGATTTTGGGTTATTTTCACATAACTCCAAAGTGAAAAGATATTGTAAGTTATTGGTGACCTTTTGCAAACGTGCATTAAACGTGCAAAGTTTTCATGTCAACTGCATAGAAGCTACAAAGAATTATACAATCTTTTTTTTTTAATGTTTGCATGTTTATAGGTAGTTTAAGAACATCTACATTCTAGCTTTCGAACTAGTTTTGTCATGAATAGAGCTCTAGTGAAAGGAAATACTATTAATATTTATTAACTTTGAGAACTGTTCATGTTCTACTTTTGTTTTTTGCAAGTATTTAATGTCACCTTATAGCCAAGACAATATAGTCCACATAAATAAAATTTTTTTAAGAATGAATCAAATTTAACTCTTAACAAAACCCAATCCTTTCATAGAAAGGTTACCAGAAACAGAAGGAGAAGGGAAAATATGGATTAAAAGTGTTCAAACTTGATGTTATTGTACCTTGTAAAAATTTTCCTAACACATCCAGGTGGTTCTCTGGATACTTTATTGAAAGCAAAGGGATCAATTTTTGGAAGACATTGTCTTCAACTTCTCAAGGCAATTTCTCAGTGCAATCAGAATACCAGTGAACTTATAGATGTGACTTTGGACAGACAGGCAATACCACACAATAAAATTTTCATATCTGCAGAAAAAAGGGCAGCATGGGCTAAGTAGGCAAAAGATACATCACATGCGAGATGTATGTACTTTGGTGTTTATATTTTTTGGGAGAACATAAGTGAAACATCTTCCCTATCTCTACACACTGATGAAGCAATACGTATAAGACTCTAGGAAAATATTATGTTTTATGGTCTACTTATGTTTTCACAGATTTCTAAATACCCGAGTGTTTTCTTTACAAACAGGCATGCCTAGTGTGCCAGGGGTTGTAAAATTTTGGTAAGATTTAATTAGCATATAAAAATGTGCAGTTACTTGAATTATACTTTGTGTTAATGGTAAGGGACATCTCTGAATGTACAGTGAGCAACTAGTTTATATTTATTGCCTTTGTAGATATAAAGAGTGTTCTAGAGGACTTGAAAAAGAGCATCACCCATCCTGTTGGGCTGCAAAATTCCAATTAAGTGATATCCATTGCCAGCCTAATACACTCCAGCAGCTTTATCGCTATTCAATCAGAATTTCAGTAAGAATTCTTTAGGAATCTCAATCAAAAATAAGATAAATGGAGAGGGTAGAAAGCACCTGAATAAAGACATTACCCTTTCTCAGGTTGTGCCATAGTTTCATGCTTAAAAACCCAAACCATAATTCTGCATGAAGCCACTACAAGCACTGAATCTTGTAGCTCTGAAATAGAAGTGTTGGGACTCTCGCATTTACACCATGAAGCATCAGTCTCTTTTATTTATTTCTTCTACTTTGGTGTGGGTAGTGTTATGTTAGAATAAAGAAGCTAAAGAAGTGCAAGGACTGTCAGTATGACTGGGAGGAAACATGGTGAGATGACTCATACAACTGAAGTGTTGCAATGGATGGCTGTAAATTCTTCAGAAGGGACAGGCAAGGAAGGAGAGGCAGTAGGGTAGCCCTGTATGATAGGGAGTGTCTCCAATGTCTGAAGCTTAATGATGGTGCCAACAGGGTTGAGCGCTTATGGATAAGAGTCAGGGGGAAGGCCAACAAGGCAGATATTTTTATGGGAGTCTATTATAAGCCACTCAATCAGGATGAAAAGGAAGAGGAAAAATTCTATAAGCAGCTGGGAGAAGTCTCAACATCAGCAGCCACTTTTTTCATGGGGAACTTCAACTTACCAGAAGTTACCAACTTACTTGTATGTCTGCTGGACATACAACAAAGAAGAAAGGAAATAGTCATGGAGTGTGTGGCAGATAAATTCCTGACACAGACAGTGAGCGAAAGAACCATGGAAGGTGCCAGTTTTCCTTCTTAGTGGATGTGGAGGAAAACATAATGACAAATAAAGAGGAAAAGACTGAGGTACTTAATGCCTTTTTTTGTCAGTCTTTAATAGTAAAACAGTGGTTCTTAGAGTGCCCAGACTCCTGAGCTGGAAGACAGGAACAAAGATCTGAATGAAGCCTTCATAATCCAAGGGGAAATTGTCAGTGACTTGATACACCACTTATAAGTCCAAGGGGCCAGGTGGAATCCACCCAAGGGTACTCAGGAAGGTGGTGGAAGTACTCACTGAACTGATTTCCATCATTTAATATCAGTCTTGGCTAACTGGGGAGGTCCAAGTGGACTGGAAATAAATCATTGTGACTCCCGTGTATAACAAGGGTCAAAAGTAGGATCTGGGGAGCTATAGGCCTGTCAGCTGATCCTCTTGATTGTGGAAAAGGACCTGGAGGTGCTGGTCAACAGCTGGCTGAACATGAGCCAGCAGTGTGCCCAGGTGGCCAAGAAGACCAATGGCATCTTAACTTGTATCAGTAATAATGTGGCCAGCAGGACCAGGGCAGTGAATGTCCCCCTCTACTAGCCACAGCTGGGGCTGCACCTCAGATCCTGTGTTCAGTTTTGGGCCCCTCACTCCAAGAAAAACATTGCGTTGCTGGAGTGATTGCAGAGAAGGGCAGCAAAGCTGGTGAAGGATCTGGAGCACAAGTCCTATGAGGATCTGCTGAATGAACTGGGGTTGTTTAGCCTGGAGAAAAGGAGGCTCAAGGGAAAACCTTATCACCCTCTGGAACTACCAGAAAGGAGGTTGTTTGCCAGGTGAGGGGCGGTCACTTCTCTAACTAGTGATAGGACAAGAGGAAGCATCTTCAAATTGCACCAAGGAAGGTTTAGATGGGATATTAGAAAAAATTCCTTCACTAAAAGGGTTGTCAGGCACTGGAACAGACTGCTGAGAGAAGTGATGGAGTCACCATCCCTGGAGGTATTTGAAAGACATGTAGATGAGGCACTTGGGGAGATAGTTTAGTGGTGGACTTGGTAGTGCTGGGTTAACAGTTGGACTCAGTGATCTTAGAGGTCTTTTCCAACCTGAACAAGTCTATGAAAAAGCAGAAGAGAGTGGAAAAAAGTCCTATTAACTACTCCTTTTTTCTTCAACATTCAATTTTTTCTGCCTTTCCTTACCTTCCTTTCATATTTAGAATTGTTGATGAATTTCTACAAGATTGTTCTAATACCACCTCCAAAAAGAAGAGAATCAAAGCATGATTTGTTCTGCAAAGTTTCTCAGAATTCTCTAGGTCCTTAACTTAGTCATAGCACTATAAAGCCTAACAGTTTCTTTCTATTTTTAGTCTCCATAGCTTTAAACGTCAAAATGACACTGTACTGCAAGCAAGAGAACTTAATGTTCCAAAGTCAAGATGACCAGCAAGTGTCAGAAAAAGCTCGTGCAGTCATTACCATAAATAGTATCCTCAACACCCATTAATGGAAAAACTACAGAATGAAAAGCAGTTTCACATTGTACCAGTCTGGAAAGCAGGACACAATTTTCACACAGTCACTAGATGCAGAAAATCATTAAACAGTGCCAGTTGGAAGAGACCTCATCAAATCCAACATCCCCACTCAATCACAATTATTAAAAAAAGGGAGGAAACACAGCATTTAGACTTATAGCTTAAAAATGCTATATTCCACTAACCTAAAATAATAATAGAAATATAAAATTCATCTTGTTTATTGAAGCAAGAGATAAAACTCCTATTTTTATTTCAATAACTAGTTAATCCTGAGTGTAAAAGCAGAGAATGCACTGCATTCTGCATCTTCAGCAGAACTGAACGTGGAGAGTGGATCTGACTATTCCTTGGAGTACCAGAGCCAGTTAAACAAAGAAAGATAATCCCACTGGAAATTAGGTTCTCCTTGCCTTTTTGGTATTTATGCATGATTCCCAGCTCAGATTGCTTTTGATTTCTGATATAGAATCTATTGCTGGATAATTTTAATTAAATTAAAGCATTGTAACAGTTAATGAATAGTTTTTTTAAAAAAACAAAGCATAAATTCCTCACTAATAGACAATGTTAAATTGGTATATTACTACCAACACTTAAAAGACACTCCAGTCTCAACTGGAGGTTTTGAGGCAGCTAATGCTTGAGTTTCTTCATTATGTTTCTATTAATTAGAATTCTTAAATATGGCAAGTGCTAAGACACTGGCTCTCTTGCTGATATCCTTCCAAGCTCATTTCTCTTACCGAAAAATTGCCTTCTGTGACTTCATAATGCAATTTAAAACAAGACGAAAACAAATTTAAATTCCAAATTTTTATACAAAATGTTGAACAAGTTCAGGAAAAAAACCACGATGTTTTAGAAAAAAAAAAGTTTAGATGATAAGCATTTATCAAACACTATTTGCATTCATTAGTACAATGATACTCAAAACAGATAAACTTTCCAGATATTTGCTCTTTAAAATATCTCCAATCCCAACTGCATACCACATCACAGCAAAATTGGAATGTGACCATTCTTAGTGTCCAAAACAGTTGTTGAGAAAACAAGAGGTAAAAACACAAACCACCACCACAAAACCCCCTTTGAAATTTTAATTGTGTGTAGCAACAGGAGAAATTCAAAATATAAAATTTAAAAGCCATTATTATTCTCTAGCAAATGAACAAATGTCACTTGCAGTATAAACTTCCTAGTGGCAAAGCTGTACTAAAATTATGCTTTGAAGACAGCAATATGCAACTAACATTTGCAAACAAAATAAAATGAATAAAATATCTTTTTTTTAGTTTGAAATTAGTCTCTAGACAATGTTTCTCTGAAGAAATTGTTCAAGATTTTTTTTACCATTTTATTTAATGTAGAAGGCTAACCAGAGCTATTTTTTACTATTCTTAATTAAAACCTTCATAGAGTGATTACGTTGAAGAGGTTCACTTTTATTGTAGCACAGACATTTGCATCTCTATTTGGGGATCACAGATACCTTTGTTATCAAGCAGTAGTACCAAAAGAAAGTTCATCACTCCAAAGACCTTTAAATGGAAAAGAACACAAGTCTTTTAGATTTTGATATGAAACGGTTAAACACATAAGCAAATTCAGAGAAACTTGGTCCCTATTACTTTACTGCAATGCACTTGCACAATGTCCCTTACAATCAGCAGATGGTCAAAGTCTACAAAATGTAGTTACCACAGGAAGTCCTTTTACAAAATCAAGTCACTGTCTTGTTGCTTAAAGCACAATGTTCTTTCATACTCAAATTCTTGCATCCGGGAAACAAGAATGAAACTATATCAAATTACACATACATTGTGTTTATAAAGCACTTTGAGATCTGTAAATCAGAACCATTTTCTATAGCAATTTAGCAATAGGGTGGTTATGTCACAGAAACATGAATGTTCAGGACAATGGAAATTCACAAATGTTATAAAAAGGAAACAATCAGTCAGCTTTTCAGAGTTATGCAGATTAATTTACAGACTGCGGACTAGATTCTTAATTGCCTTCTAATCTGTTCTGCTTGGAGGGCACAATAGCAATAGCCATGGATACTGACTACATTAAAAAATAGAATAGAAACAGATTACAGAGTGAAGCTATAAGCACTATGGACCCTATAACCACAATATACACTTTTCATGGAATCTACTTCTTCTCTGGTCCTGTAATAAGTACCACATAACCATATAAAATATGGGGTCATGTGCTTCCGGGGAGCATCTTCCAGTTTGTTCTTCTCTAACAGGGAATAATGTTGAAATTACTCAGTGATGCAAAGCAAGAAGTGACAGTTATCAAAAACAGACCTGCTTCAAACACACTCCCACGGATATTTTGCAAATAAACAACAGGAGACATTCCTGAATAAACATATGTAAATCTTGTTAATTTCAGAGGTAACTTATTTAAGACTTATAAACTATATAAGCAGCACTGACTGACTTCTGTATGTCTTTAAATGGAGCTCAAATCTGTGAAAAGGAACCTGATGTCTACCTTGAAAAATTTATCTAAAATTAGAGGAACTGAATTTTCTTAAGAACAAAAAATTTCACACCTTTCTATGCCAAAACACCTAAGGAAGTTTATCATCTCTAAGAACAGTTCAAGGATTACCAACCTATTGGTACACATCTACTTAAATTTAGACATCTGAGACTGATATGATGAAGTGTCATTGCAGTGACTGCATCTAACTTAGTAAAAGGTTTTGCAGGTTTTCTACTCAACTCTTGAGAAGAATGATATAATATGTCAATTTATTTAACAAATCCTGGGTTTTCACAAAAACTGAACGTGTGAATATTGCCTAAGATCAAAGATGTCTACAGTAAGGGAAAAAAAAAATCTTTGAAAATATCCTGTATACTTTTTATGATGATTTCTTTTTAAAATTATAAGTTAAAACCTACATTACACTTTAAGACTTACTTAAAAAATTAAGTCTTCTACACTACGAGAAATTATTTTTCACTTTTACTTTAGCACATACCTTTTGTTCTTTACAAGCTAACTTTAAAAGAAGGATACAGAAACTGAGATGGTAGGTTTATTATGCATGTCAGAGATGTTCGAAGAAGATTCAGGGAAAAACAACCATTTAAAGGCTAAATTCAAAATTCTCCAGAATTCTTGGAAGCAAAAGAGTAAGTCACACAGAATTTCAACTCACATCTAGTTTCCAGTTCTTTAATCATTCAGTTTTGTCAAGAATGACTTTGGAGGCATTTTCACTTGCCTCAATTATGTGGTTTTGCATCTATATAGCTGTATTTTGGCTTGCCAACAATAATAATAAAAAACCCCACCATGTCCAACTATCCAAACATCTTATTTTCATTTCAATTACACAAAAATATAAAACCTTCTACACTCTCATGACATGTTTTTCATAGTTATCTGTGAAAAATAGGCATTTTCACAAGTGAAACAGTGCCATCTTGTGTACCATGGACTTTTTCTCTTGCCAAAGTAGGAATATTTTTTCCCAAGGGACGTTCATTTTTTTTCCCCCAGAGAATGATACCAAGTCCCATAAATAAAGTTTGACATTTACAGATGAAAATAGTTCTTCAAGGTGTTCAAAAAGGAACGTTAAAATAATGTCTTCCATTGAAACAAGCAAAATGAAAACTAATTTTCGAATGAATCACCACAGGGAAGTTAGATTCAGTTCTCCACAAATACATTTTACTCTTGCAATATCTGAGACTTACGCAGTCTCTGTGCGAAATGGTTTAGATTCAGTTTTAATTAACAGCTTTAAACTTTAATTTATTTTGGCTGAATCTCCATTTATTTAATGCCCCTGATTACCTATGTAAGTGCTTAACAAACAATTTAAAAAATATTCGTAAGCATCATTAAAAGGAACAGTGTAGCCTACAAAATTTTATTTTCTGTTTATAAATACTACTCTAAACTCTTATTCTTTTAGAGAACTGGAAATAGTTAATTGGTACTATATAAGAATGAGCAAGTAATAATGTTAAATAATGATTCACATTTGCATTCATTCGAATGGCGAAAAAAAAAACCCAAAATCATAAAAAAAACCACCAAGAAAACTCTAATTAGTATTTAAAAACCACAAGTATGGATTCAGAGTAATTAATAACTCTAGAGTAGCTCTTGGTGAGTGCTTTCATAATTTTAAAATTAAGTGCTGACATGTACTGCCTATAATTTGGGAAATTATTTTAACAGTTGATAATTCAGTGTTATTTTGTATCCATAAAATTATTATTCCTTCTGATTTACTTTGCTCAGAAAAGCAAGCTGAAGGACATAGGTGTTTATAGTACAAGAAACTCAGAAACAGTGATAAAATGAATAGACTTTAAAATGGGTTGAGATATGTCATCTATTTCTATAATTTTAAAAATTTTGATATTTCTCAAAATTTATGTAAGTTGGCACAAATATCATAAAGCTTTTAAAACATAAATAGATTTTTTAAATCATAGATAAACACACTGCATTATGCAGACACATACTTTATACAAAAACAACTCTCATCTGAGAGGAAGATTTCTGGGGAATAAGACGTTAGACAAATGGCAAGATTGAATGTCAAGAGTTGATATGTACCCTAAAGGTAGTTATGAACTGAGCCATGTTTAGATTAGGAAATAAAAACTCTGTCTATCACAGGCATAATCTCAGGAGTACTCCATGTCGCACTTTTAACTTGCTGTGCTGAAAATGCTAGAAATATATCTGAAAGATTAAAGGAAGTCTTATAAAAAATTTTATTCAAGAACCAAATATAATTTGACACACTGCATATCGAGGAGTTATACTGAGATTAGGAAAAAAAGGATATAAATCTTTATGTCTTCTATCTATTTTCCATGCACTGTGTAATATAAACAGTTCCAACACAATGAAACTAAGACAAGCAAGACTCATTTTCTGCTCACTCTTTATTTTTAAATCACAACCCTTAAGGTATTCTAAAATTTTCAGAAATAAATCTATTATCTCACTAAGAAGAGTAAGCTCTCAAAAGGTTAAAATTGATGCTAAAAAATTTCAAAATATTAAATATGTCACTCAGCTGCCAAAACCAACCCTGATGATGGGAGTCCCAAGCCCCAGAACTACAGAAGCACTCTGGCACTCAGATAGGATTTCAAGTATTCCACCAACTAAATTAATCTTCTCCTGGCATAGGCTGGCACTAGAGCAAAAAGATACTGAAGTAGAACGACTCTGAAATGAGCTGCAGTTCCAGTTAGTGGTGTAGGTAAAAAAACCCTGCTTTTTATAGAGGAGATAATGAAAGCAAGTATCTCTAAATGAGAACTTAGTTCTGCTGAGTTTATATCACTTCAATTGACATATCCACTATATATTTCTACATATGTAAATAGATGTACATGCACACATATACATATACATGTGTCTTCTGTGTATATTTAGAACATGTATGCGTGTTAACTCATAACACAAAAAGGTTACAACTCAGACACACTGTTTTCAAGCAGAGGTCATCCACTTGGGCAGAAAGGCACTGATCTCAGGCTCCAAAGTGGTGTGGACAGTTTATCCAGTATTTACCACACACCTGTCCTACCCGTTGCCTCTATTTTCCAAACATAGAAATAGGCTTCCAAGTCCACATAAAGTTTATGGTTTAAAAAGGGAAGAAGAAGGTTTAAAAGTTGTTTTGCACACTACTAGACCAAATCAAAAAGTGGTCACTAAAGAACTTATCCATTAAAATAAAACAAAAGCACTCCTATAAGTTCGATTTTATCTTTAAAATTACATTTTAACAACATCTACATAAGTCTCTTTGTGGTTAAAATACATGAATAAATCTTTAAGGACCAATACCCAAATAGGTAAACAATACAGATTTTTCTAGTTGTACTACTGCATGTAGTAATTTACTCTAGCTTTTTTACATAAAATAAAATTAAAAAAAATTTAAACCTTTTACAGTCATTTAATATTAGAAAAAACTTTGCTTATGTAAGTACAGTATTAAATTGAATTTTAAATGCATCATTAAATATTTTATATTTAAATATTTTAAAATGTTTAAATATTTAAAATATTAAATATTTTATATTTAAAAATTAAATATGCTGAATAGTTTGCATGCTACCGTCTGAAATTCATAGAAATAAGAGTAATTTATCTGATAATCTGTGATGACTAACTTGACACACACTGGGCATACATTAGAAAGAAAATAGGTGCTACTCCATAAGCATATAGTGACTGTATTCAGAATTCAATCAAGCTAACATGAAAGTAAGAGCTCCATGTTATAATTATAACACACAATGTTTTCTGCATCATCTACAAAATAAGACCTCATCACAATAATAAGCAGTAGAAAATATTTGAAGCTCTAAGAAACATGCACATGCTACTAGGACCTCAAACCATGACATTCTAATATTTGCATAGCTCATATTCAACTTTGTGATCCTGTACCAAGCATATTTGTTACTTAAATTGTTACATACCTGTTACTTGAAACAGTGTCAACCATCCTCTTGAAATAAGTCACAGTATTAAAATGGCTGTATAAGTATTATTAGGAAGTCCAAGAGCTGGTTGTACCTTTATAACTGTATTATTTTCTTTTTTGTTTGCATATCATGTAGGAAAGACTTCTGACAGTATAAATTAGTTTTACTCTTAGAAGAATTTGTGTATACTTACATTACCAAAGATCGCTTATTAGTAATTCCTAGGTAAATAATTCACATATCGCTCTAATATTCACAAAATATTAATTTTGTCTAGGATGTCAAAGTTTATTAAAAAAACCCCTCACAATATTGCTGATTATTTCTTTATTTTTCTTTATCTTTGTTTTACATATTTTAAAACATGATGAAGAACATCCACCTTGAAAATTCAGGCCACTTGGAAATAACTTGTAAAGGGGTGGATGTCAGTCTCTTCTCAAAAGTAACAAGTGATAGAACCAGAAGAAATGGCCTCAAGTTGCCTCAGGGGAGATTCAGATTAGATATTAGGAAACATTCCTTCCCAAAAGGGTTGTCAAGCACTGAAACAGGCTGCTCAGGGAAGTGGTGGAGTCACCATGCCTGGAGGTATTTAAAAGATGTGTAGATGTGGCATTCAGGGCCTGGAGGTATTTAAAAGATGTGTAGATGTGGCATTCAGGGAGATTGTTTAGTGGTGAACTTGGCAGTGCTGGGTTAATGGTTGGACTTGATCTTAGAGGTCTCATCCAACCTAAACCATTCTATGATTCTGTGATACCAAAGTAAGCTTAGGCAAACTGCACCCATGTAAAAAGAAGAGTGTGCCATCTGAGTTCAATAATCGTATCTACTATATCTCTTTACACCACCTCATATATCTTATGTGAAGAGTTGACACAAGCTGAAATGGTGTGATAATAGAGAAGTAAATGAGGCTGCACCAGCTAATAGATTATATTCTCTGTCTTAATCTGAGTGGCAAATTATTGGTAGAATGACTTTTCAATACAATTTAAGTTTGTGAATGATCAAGAGAAATTCTTTACTTCCAACTAATTTACTACTTGCACACATCCACTGTGTTCATTGCCTACAACAGACAGGTACTCTTTCACACATTTTTTAAGTCTAATCTCCAGTAAAAAACAATTTTTTAGAAGTCAGTTCTGGGCAGCAGGTTAGTAGGAAGGAATGATAAAATAATTTTTTCATGTAATAGAAATGTAATCTTTTAGTCACAGCAGGTAAGAGCTTGGTTAACAGCATAGTACTGCAGATATTGCGAAAACAGATTTCAGCACTGACTGTCAATGAGCCACATATTTCAGATGAAAAGGTATAATAACATTGAAACCCACTAGATTTGGAGAAGAAAAATGTTTCTTGTAATCTCACCTGGCAACAGAAAGAGAAGTGGGCCATATCCTAGTGTTACTTATTAATGAGCTTCAATTTTAACTTTTAGTTTTAGTTAATTATTTACTTATAAAATTACTAATTACAGTATTTACCAATATTTTTCATAAACCAAGTCCTAAAACTATTTTGAAATCTGTGAAGATATGTAAAGATATGAAATAAAGTGGACAAGTTGAGCACTTGTAATAAATAATGCCTGTCTAAGGAATTTGCAGATTTATTTTTGAAATATTTTGTCAGATACAAAATCCATTGAGAGGATTACAACAGAAATGGAATCTAGCTTCTCATGTAAGTTTCTTCAATATTTACTTTTTTTCCCTCTTATGGATCATAAAACACCTAGAAATAATTAAAATCTTGCAAGAAAACCTTACATGAACTAATACTGTTGACTCAGTAATGATTCTGCCATACCAGATTATATTAATTGACCCCATTTCATTACTCATCCTCAAAATGTGCCAACATCTTACATAAAATCAGCACATAACTCCTTTAAATTTAGCTCACTGATCCAGAATGAAATGGTTTTTTAATTAATCATAGAATCATGGAATATGCTGAGTTGGAAGGCACCCACAAGGATCATCAAAGTCCAACTCCTGGCCCTGCCCAGAATTACCACAAGAATCACTGCCTGAGAATGTTGTGCAAATGGTTCTTAGACTCTGTTGGGCTTGGTGCTATGACCATTTCCTTGGGGAGCCTGTTCCAGTGCTTGGCCACTGTCTGGGTGAAGAACTTTTTCCTGATATCTAACAAACATCCCCTGACTCAGCTTCAGGTAATTTCCTGTCACTGGTCATGAGAGTGAAGAGATCAGTACCTGTCCCTCCTCTTCCCCTCATGAGGAAATTGCAGACTGCAATGAAGTCTCCCCTCAGTCTCCTCTTCTCCAGGCTGAACAAATTGAATGACCCCAGCTGCTCCTCATACGCTTTGCCTCAAGGCCCTTCACCATGGTCATGGCTGTTCTTTGGATGATCTCTAATAGCTTAATGTCTTTTTCATATCGAGGTGGCCAGAACTGCACACAACTTTCAAGGTGAGGCCACACCAGTGCAGAGCAGAATGGGACAGTGCCTGCCTCAACCGGCTGGAGATGCTTTGCCTGATGCCCCCCAGGACATAGTTGGCCCTCCTGGCCGCCAGGGCACTACTGAGTCATACTAAACTTGCCATCAACCAGGCCCCTTAGGCCCCTCTCTGCACACTGTTCTCCAGCATCCATTCCCCAGTCCATACACACAACCAGGTTTGTCCCATCCTAAGTACAGAACTTGGCACTTACCCTTGTTAAACTTCATATAGTTGGTGATTGCCCATCTCTCTAATTTCTTGAGATCTCTCTGCTGGGCCTCTATACCCTCAAGAGAGTCAACAGCTCCTCCCAGTTTAGTGTTGTTGGCAAACTTAGTATTCCTCCTAATCCTGTGTACAAGACTTAAATGGGGATGTTGAAGAAAACTGGGCTGAGGATGGAGCCCTGCATAACACCATTTGTGATTGGTATTAGGTAGTTCTATTCCCAGAAATGATTCCTAATAATCATTGCTATAATATCAGTAGAACAAGATCTGTGCCTGAGGTGGAACTAGGAACTATAGACTTACAAAAAAAAAAAAACAAAACAACAAAAAACCAACACCCAAACAAAAACAAAACAAACAAAAAAAAAGAACAACCCCTGCCCCCCCCAAAAAAAAACAAAACAAAACAACAAAACAAAACACAAACAAACCCAAAACCAAACCAAAGCAAAACCAAAAATCAAAGAAAAACTCAAACTAAAAAAATTCTAAGAAACCCATTGTCAACAGATATAGTCCGGTTTGAACGAAACTTTACACTCAGCACTGCTCTTTTATTTAATATTTTCCCTCAGGAATAATGATCAAGTTACTGTCTTAAGTCCAGTAAAATCCAGTATAAAGTTTTTTTATCAAAGCAACATAAGTAATAAGCTATGTGTCTTTACTGTGTTACTTGTCAATTAAGCCAGTGTGTGAAAGCCAAGTGAACATCACAAATGAATACAGGGAAGACTCAATTTAAGAGTTATCAGTCACTGTGATTTTTAGAGTGCAAGAGGAAAAGACTAATGGCAGTTACAGTGTTTGGCTTGTGCAGGAACACGACTGGACATTCTCAGCCTTCTTGAAGAAAGTTTACCTCAAGTAGTCCACTATATATTGATGAGGAGCACAACACTGAGTTTATGGTAAGTGGCAAAGTCCTCTTATTTCTATTAGCCACTTTTCCACATAAATTTATTTCAAAATGCTAGAAAGTATATATGTGAACCTCATTTTCTCTTTTTATCTGTGTTTTGATAACATAAATATCAGCCATTCTTATGGTACATTTGAACTGGCATTTTAAGGAGATTTTAATGAGATACAATAGAGCTTATACACCACAGAAGATAAACATAACTGAGCCAGTGTTTTCAATCTCTACCATTCACTTTTTGATCCTCTACCATTCATTATGTCTCATGTGATGCAAAGATGGCACAGTGTTACACACATAAGTGAAATACTTAAGATCAAATTAGTTCTCAGAACAAAAACACATGCAATTAGAACCAATATGCTGATTATTTGAAGAATCCCTGGGGGGAAAAAACACAACTCTAGGTAATTATATATTTCAAACATTCATGGCAGAGGAAATAGAAAACAAACATGGTTAGGACTGACACCAGCACTTCTACTGACTTGAAATAAATATCTTGTGTTTCAAACCAAACTGGTGGGTTGTGCCACTGAATATATACATACACACGAATATATATATAATATATGTATATATATATATATTATATTAGAGTTAGTATCACAAACTTTGTCTTTTCTAAGGAAATTGATGTTTAGACATTGTAATCAATGTAACAACCTACTTATTTTAGAAACAGGATGAAGAGGGAAGAATCATAGCATTTCTAAATAGACTTGTGAACACAAAATCTTTTTTGTCTCAAATAAATGTACTTGAACTAAACCCAAAGAATTTCTTTTCTTTGCATAGTAAGAACTCCTGAAGCAGTACATGAACATTAGGCAGCTTAGTTACATTACCAGAGGACATGGTCAAACTAGTGAAACAATGCTTTAGCACTTCTACACAAATTTTCCTGCACTGCTACCACATAATATTCTTGAGAGTAAAGAGCTGTAAATTTAGGCCTTGATGACAAGAATTTAAAAATATGACAAGAATTTTTCAGTTAATATTTGCCTTTAATCTTTATCTCCCTACTACAAGAAATAAAGTGTCATTGTTTTGAAACTGAGTTATGAGGTAATAGGTTTAGGTAGCTTATTAGAGAGGCTATTGCTCAAAGAGAGGTAGAATGTAACTCTGTGTCTTTTCCTTCAGTGAAAACTTTTTTTAATTTTCATAATTTTTCGCATTCAATAACTTGTCCCTAATAATATGGTATGCCAACTCTTCTCTGCTGCTTTGCAAACTGACTAGTATTTAAAATGTGGATCAGTGAAAAACAGCAATGTATCATGTCAAAAGGAAGTGCCTGTTGAATGCTGATGGGATGAGCGTTAGGTCATATTTTAATTAAATTCCTCATTAATCTGAAAAAAAAGTGTAAAGAACATGCTAATGAGACTCACATATCTAAACTGGAAGGTGCCTTACAGACCAAACAACACAGGAAAGTTTGGAATGTAGGGAAGGAAAACAGCTCATCACTTATTTGGAATATTTTCTATTATCTGGCAGTTTTTTTGAAAAATTAGTTGCTGAAATGAAACTGCAATTCAGCTGGATTTTCTGTTTGTTTTGTTTTGTTGATTGCTCGTTTTTATTTATTCTTTACAGTGAGAAATGGGAGGCTGCTCTAATGATAGGTGACTTGAGGACAGTCGTGGTGAACAGAAAGTTAGGCAAGATTTTTTTCAGTGCCATTGCATTCAGAGCTGGACACAGTCGAGACCACAGCAGAGGGAGCAGGGAATACTCCACTGCTCCTCTGATGCTCTCGTATAATGTACTTTACACCACACACACTCTAAGAGACTGCTACTGTGCAGAGGTTAACCTCCATGGAATCTGGAAGGGACCCTCAGAGGTCCACCTAGCCCAACCTCTGCTGCCCTCTCCCTCACACTCCCAACCCCAAACCTGCATCATAACAGCCAAAGGGCAAAAAGCACCTATGCACAGGCATATGGGCACAGGTGCATTGTTGTGGAACAGGTCACTTGAGACAATTCAGCAGAGCTCTAAGTATACAGCTTTCAGTACCACATGTATGGAACAGCAATTTTGTATTAAAAGAAAAACTTATAAACCGAACTAATGTAAAAATGACCAAGAGAAACAGTTAACTGAAGGCATAGATAATTAAGATGTAAGAAGAGCATAAAAAAGTATCCTAGATTTAGACTGGCATGACTGAACAGAGAAAATTTATAGAAGTTCAAGAAGAATACTAGTACAGATTTTAAAAATCTTTTTTCACCTTACAGAAGAAGCATCAGATATTTTATGAATTAATTCTTTGTCAAAATATTCTTGATTGCCATAATGAGAAAAATGCTAGGGTTCAAGGGTTAGGTGAAAGCATGTTGCTCTCATGCAGCTGTATCTAAGTAAATGTTTAAACCAAAACCAAAGTATTTTTAACTTTCTAATAGTAAACAGGCCTTCCCTTACTATTAGATTATTATACTTTCCAAATAATATTAAAATTGATGTTGAACTTAGACTCTACTGACGTCAAAGATAAAGCTTGCTGGTCCTTTGATTTTTATAACTTCCTGAAAGTAACAGTTTAGATAAAACCCAAATTTAGGCACCAGAAACAGTAAAAGGCTATCTGTTTTTCCAGAGATACTAGACAAATGCATTTTAATTCAGCTCATTTTCAGAATATTCATTAAAAAAGTAAAATTTTAAATAACCTAGAGTCAATGGGTATTTGTAATAATATTAGCCATTATACCTGATACAAAGAGAAAATATATTACAAAATGTATGAAAGCTATATGAACTGTGTTGATTTATTAAATACACGTTTACTTTTGCTCTTGCTGTTCACAGATGATGAAAATGAATTTTGAATTTTTTGTCAGTTACAGTTTAAACAATATCTTTCACATTACAGGAATGTGGTTTGTGCTTAATTTACTTTAAGCAGGAGCTAAATTTCTATAACCTTTGCAGTTCTGTTAACACTTTTTCCTACTCGAGAGTCTTAACGAATTTCTCTTTCTACCACTAAATTACACAGATCTGCATTTAATTATGAGAGCACTTACTAAATGAAATAGACCATAAATGAACTCTCATTTAACCTTAACACTGCTTGAAAACCATAGATGTCAAAGATGAATAATAAGTGTTCAAAGCTTAAGCTTTCTTACTCTGGAATCTGCTAGAGTCACTCAATTAAGAAGAAACACAATGAAACATTGTTAAGATTTGGAAGACTATGCGACTGTGACCAAATATTTCTTGTTCTTCTCTGAGAGGTAGATGGTTGAGCATGTAATGTAGCAAAATATAAAATATGCAGGCAATTGAAAAGTATCACATTGCAGATTTTTTAGATACATTGTGTTATTTTTATTTCTTTAATTTACTGTAAACATTCAGAGTAAAAAAACAATTTTGCATCATATTAGGAAAGATCCTAGGAATAATTATTTATTGTGAAATTTATCAATTCAGATTTACACTACAGGATCACATCAGCTGCCAATGTTCAGCATAAATCTTTTTAATAGGGATTACACGTTTATCAATGGCAGAACAGAATATTAAACTCTTTATGCATAATACATTTCTTTTTCAAATTTGGATGATGTATAAGCCTGCTTTTGAAAACAATTACTTTTGTGCATCTATTTGCTCATCTTGAAACGTGAAGTCTGGTTGAATTAAAGTGAGACTAAGAAGAGGGTCAAAAATTTATGCAGTAGGCTTCTACCTTTCAAACACCAAGAACTGTTTCACTTGTGCAATATAGTATATTGTAGGGATGAACACAGTCTCCTAATTCAAACACCCTAAGGAATTTTAGGAACTAAATCATAAAGAATTAAAACTCAACATATCCTTTGAAAAAGTTGGACATGAATGAAAATAAGGAGCTCCTCGCTGCAATTATCTACAGAAAAAGTAAATCAAATTGCTCATGAACAGATCACTGTTTTCATTCAATTACAAAATGTTATTAAAGTATTCACTGAAAATTTTGGCATGCAATTTTTCTCAACCTAAAATTCTTTGTTGCAACAAGGAGAGATAAATTAACCTTGGATGAATACCTTAACTGAAGCAAAAACTGTGGGGTCATATATTATTTCAAAATATAACCTTACATGAAAAAAAACACAACAACCAATATGGAGAAATATTCCCAAACACTGGAAAGTTTGCTCTCAGTGAAGGAGAGTCTAGAAAAGCTAAGAACTGCTAAGGAGCTAAAACTCTGTGGCAGGACTTGCACTTTGGAGAGCTGTTCCGATATCAGCCACAGTCAGTAACGATGAAAAAAATATTGAGATCCCTTTAAAAATCATTCTACTGCTGTAGAAAGTGGTTTAAAAGTGACAAGCACATACAGACACACACCTGTATGACACTGCAGCAAAGCTCATTTATTTCTGTAATACTGGTACAAGGTGTCTTGAATAAAAGGTTTGAAACAGAAGAGTAAAAGCCTGTGAGTAAAAGCTCCATTAGTTCACATATGTGCTTCAAGAGGGAAGAAAGATGAGAGAGTGAGAAATATCTCTCTCATTCACAAGTTTTAAAGCTCTTCATGGGAATATGTCTTCACAGACAGCATAAAATAGATATGTCCAGATATTGATATTTATCTATTCATCTCATTAGACTGTATGAAGTTTCAAGTTTATCTCTGTTTTATCCATTCAAATTACTCTATGGCTGGAAACTCCGGGCAGCAGCTCTTTTCTCACAACTCAATTTCTGCTCACAGTTTTAACTCTGGAGGCAAATAAGATAAAACCTCTGGCCAATGACTAGTAAGATGACCTGTCAAGGGTTGTTAGTATCTACTACTTTTTTTTTTTTTTAATAATAATACCAGTGATTTCTAGAAAAACATATTGCTCAGAAACAGAGGCAAGTTTAGAAGGGATTTTTTTAATGCATGGGTGTTTAATTTCTGCTTTCCTTCTACTTGAGGGAAACCAATGAGATTTGATGCATTCAGATCTGCTACTGAGCCACAGGCTAACAAAGAATTCAGTCTTATTTTAAAGTTATCTACTAAAGAGATACTATGGAAAAAAATTGTTCTATTGACTCTAGCCTTAGCCATCAAATGGATGCAGCTACTTGTTCTAAATCTTTGAGATATGCATTGTATCTAATTTCTTCTTCTTCCCCTGTCACATCGGGTGCCAGTAAGCCATTCATCTTGTTCATTACAGCTGCTGTATCACTTTGGATTAGAGCTTTCAGACTTAGATTAAGCCTATTCTTAGAGCTTCTAAATCAGTGTATTTGATTTTCTTTTTTTTCAGGAGCAATACTGTAGCAGAATTTCATAAGACGTCCCTACTATTTCCTACATCAAACACGACACTGAGGCCTCTCAACAGAAACAACTTCAAAACTAACACAGCTGTTGAAAAAAATTGTCACTGCATTTCATGAAGCTCTAAAATTAAAAATGGCAAATCGATATGAGATGAAAGTCTGTACAAAACAGCATCAAAATGTTATTTAAACCTTTCCTGATTTATTTGAAAACATGTATACAACAGCCAATTGCTATTTCCTGCAGATGTACGTGTGGGGAGTCCCGCCGAACAACAAAAACACAAGCAACCCTTTTACATGTAGCACACATTAAGTTTCAAGCACACACTAAGTTTCAAGTCACAATTGTTATGGAAATCTCCAAACCTTAACTCTTGCACTAGTGTATTACCCACTACAAAAGCTTACAAATTTATTTTCTTCTGTTCTCATAGCCAGGAATTTATATTCATTCTGCAGCCTGCTCCTACTATCAGCTGTGAGTTCTTACAGCCATGTCTAACCATGTTCCTTGTAGTCCTCTCAAAAATAAAGATCATCCTATACCAGCCAGCAGTCTCTCTCAAATACAAATATATCTTAACACATAAAAATCAGAAAAATACACTTCATCACTTTTCCATTCTTAGCAACAGAAGTCCTAAAATCTCAAAAGTCAGGTTTTAAATATTTAATCTTATAAATGAAAATCAGTGTTTGGTAAATACTACCTAGAAAAAGTAAAAGAAAATCTGAAAAAAGGAAGAGGCTCCCTAACAACAAAATAATAAAAACCACTAATGATGGCATCAAGGTCTTTCAGCCTGACTGTACAGCTACTCAATCTTAATACAATTTATAAAGATGAGTGAAAAGTTCCTGCTGGGTTGTACAGTTTTCCACACAAATATCCTTGTATGTTAGTCTGAAACATAGTATATATTTTTAAACTAAGAAACGTTCTAAGCTTTATCCTTTGCTCCATTTATGAGTCTTCTATGTACAGATATTAAGATATCCTTCTCATTTTTTCTTTATGATACTCTCTCTTTGAATTGTATGCTCTTTGGACACTTACTGCTCTCCTCTCATGCCAAGATCTCTGCACATTTGGCCATTCCTTGTAAAAGCTGTCTTCTTGTTTCATCTCACAGCTTTTTGCCAGTATTTTGACTTAGTTTTTCTGCTTAAAGATTTTAAATGCACCATCATTTTACTCACCATTGGTCCCATCCCAGGATACTTCTGAAATAGTTTCTTTAAATTAAACTCCTTCACACACATGGGTTGCAAGCATGTCTGTGCACTTTCCTCATCCTGTCTGTGCTCTTCCTTCCTATTAGTCTCCACTTTGTAGCTGTACTGGTAAATAATTCAGACAGTGTCAAGTCTACAGCTGTCTAATTACTTACTTTTCTCAGGCCAGGAAGCAGAATTTTCTATGTGTCAACATCTTAATCTCTAGCAGGTAATGAAGCAGAGGGTGATGTCACCTAGGAAGCTAAGTGCTGTTATCAATAAGTTCTGTGACCTAATTACAGACCCATTAAAATTGACATAGAATACAGAAGATAGAGAGAGATGCTCTGTGTATTGTATGTATTTCCTTTCTGGTTTTCCCTCTTTTGCCTCAAGTTAACTTTGTGCTATCTATAGATGGCTGGAATGTTATCTCAAGAGCAGAGATTGACCAGCTTCAGTGTTCAAAAACTGATCCATTAAAAACAAATAGAAAAAATTTCCTTGAGTGTGGACCAAATCTGGGCACTGTGATTTCAGAGCTTTAGGAAAAAAAGAAAGCTAGTCCATATTCCTCTTGAGGCAACCCCATAGGTTAATTTAAACACTATTTTGTTTGAACTTGATGTCTTTTAAAATTAAACTCGTTTCCTTGTAGGAAACAAAAGGACCAACTACTATTTCCTGTGGAAGAGATATTCTTTCTTAATCCATATTTTGAAAGAGTTATTCTATGCTGTTTCATAAGGAAGCAGTTTAAAAACCAAACCAAAACCAAACCCAAACCAAACCAAAACAAAAAAAAAACCACAAAACCACACAAAAAACCCCAACCATAATTGTAAGAACTAAACATCAATAATCACAAGGATAAGCAAATATTTGTTGGGAAAAAATAATTCATATTTCTAGGAAACCCATAGAACTAGAAGAACACAGAAATAATAAGATTTTGGGTAAAACTGACATTTGTGCATTTGTAAGCCCTATATTTCAGGTGCTGTTAGTGACATGTGCTAAGCAGCTTCCATGTGTTCTGAAAGAAAAAATACATATATGGGTTTTTTTCTTCACTTCCTGCAATTCCACTGGAATGGCTAAAAATCAATAATCACTTTGAATTATATATATCCAGTAAATACTTATAATAGAAGTCGGAATTTCAGTGTCTTTTTGGGTCTGTTAGATTTTAAATCAAGTCTTATAAACAAAAGCAAACAGCGTGCAAATGCAGATAGCAGATTAGCAAGTGTCAGAATTAGCCAATTATAATCAAACTGCTGTATACAAAATGACTGACGCCCTCCTGATCAGATCACATCTAATACGTGCTTTGCAGGTGAGAAACAAACTTACCTTTCACTTCCAAGCTGCTTCAAAGGGTATTTATGGCTTCTGCAGCAGAGCCCACATCAAAGCAGTGCACCATGGCCAAGTGCTGGGACCCTGGTTCACCACCTGCTGCTCTTGGGAGCTATTTCAGCGCCAAGGGTGGAGCTGTGCCCCGCTACCTCTTCAAAGAGATACACTCCTCTGCACAGACAGGCTAGCAGCCTGGCCATTTAAACTGGGAATCTTCTTCTTTCCTCAACTGAAGTGATAAATACAATTAATTCTTTCCCTTCTTCCTGATTACTCATGCTGTTTCATTTCACATGCAATCCTCAGCTGTACTTCCACTGCTTTAGTCCTAGAGTAGGAAATACCTGCCCCTGAATTTACAATGGAAAACAATCTGATGAATATTCAATGATTTTCTCTACAACCCCAAAAGGGAGCACACAAGCTACTTGAAGCTGAGCTTGATTTCACAAAAAAGGTAAAAAAAACCTTAGGTTTTTTACTTCTAAATGAAAATGGTTACACAAAAGAAAATTGCAGACAGGTTCCAACTAAACCAGTTTCTAGTTCAGACTAGTCACAATAATGACAGACTCTTTACCAAGTTTTGACCTTACATTTAGAAAATTGTCTTGAAACATTTCTAAAATATTTGAATGAGATGAGTGAATGTCTGCTATTTTCATGATTTCCAAGAATGCTTGTATATTGTGGTTGTTATACAATCAAACTAATAAAAATTTCTGACCCTCATGATCAATCTGAAATGGTCTCAAAATATTTTTTCTTTTTTCAAGACATATAGGGTGATAAATTTCTGATCAAGTGTCTTTGTCTTTTGCATCATTATTTCAAATGTAATCAAATCCTCTTAAGCCTGAGAAAAATGTTGACCTGTTTATACTGATTTTGAAGCAAGAAATTATTTTTGTGAATTTTTTTTACAAAATAATTGCAATTTTAAAAATTACTTTTAGAGTAGATAACCTTGAAAAGCTCAGAATATATTTTTCATATATTCAAAATGTAAGTTGGCTCTTTATTGTAAGCTTTAATCAACTTTTTCTTAAAAATGTTTTTCAACTCCATTTGAAAAAGCACTCAAAACATTCTGCAACGTTTCTGAATTTTCAGGGAAGTAAAATGCCAATTAGTCTTACAGTACTTAGGTAGGCTAAAATCCAGTGATGACTAAAAATTCATTATTTTAGGCAACTAATTTCTCAGTTTATATCTTGAAAAGTAAGGCCAACATTTAGGAACACTGAAAATCAGTTCTGCATTTCAAGCTTGCAAGAAGGCTGAGTGTTCCTTTAGCCCAATCATAAATATATATCTGGGACAAGGTAGCTCTGAAACTTCCATTTGCATTTATCAAGTCAGGTTTTCATACAGCCATGAAGAAGGTTATAAAAATTCAGGGTGCTCCATGTATAAACTATTTTCATGTAGCAATTTTAAAAGGTAAATACATAAAAAAAAATGCACAAGCATTAGTACCTTAGACAAAATTGTACACGTGCTTCATGCGTGTATAACCATATATGAAGACAAAATATGCATAGGAGCATTGGTCAGACAAAGTAACTTCATTTTAAATCAAAGAAGCAAAACTAAATCACCGAGTTTGGAACAGAGAAATGTCGGACTATTAGGCATGGAACAACCTAACATGGATACACAAGCTACATGTAGAATTTTCACTTATCTGGTAGAGAGCCTCTTCCATTTATTTATTGCATTAGGGTTTATTAAATCAGTAAGGCAGACTATTTCAAAAGCGGCGTCATGAACGTTGTTAATAATTCCTTGCACTGAAGGCCTATATCACTGGGAGAAGATATTAAAGTATGATGTCAGACAAACATAAAATCATTTTTTAAACCCCAATGTGAAGACTTTGAGAAAGGACATATTTGGAGAGCAATTATTTACTACAAAAGTTCTCTCTCCCTTGTTCTGATTATTGTGTAACATAAAGGCTTTCACATGTCAGAGTCCTCTCTGACAAAGGATGATGTTTACCATGGAAACTACCACAATAAAGTGATTTGAAGTAACTTGGGTAACCTGACTATTACACCATTCTGTAAAATGTCAGAGATTTTGAACTGCAGAAGACAGAAACCTATCCATCATATAATCGTCAAAAATGACAGAAATGCTAAACTGAACAAGATTAAATAATCTGGCAGATTGAATGAGAAGGGGTAAATATGTTTTGCTTCTTTTGTATTTCCTCATAATATATTACTTTTTCCCTGCAGTTTTACAATTATTTCTCCGTCACTGAAAGTCAAGATTTTATAAAGGTATAAAAAATATGTAATAATGAACATTGCAGGGGAACATTGAGGGATTAGGTTAGGTAAAGATGCATCAACGCCACAAGTACATCTGAAGCTCAAACATACTGATTACAAGATATTCAATATTTTACTTGGTGTCTTGCCTCAGCAAGACCTAGTAAAATGAGATCTGTTTTAATTTACACATTTTTCCTAATGACTAAAATATTGCCTTACCATGCTTCTGACAGCTACATGTATTTAACACTGATAAAATAAGCTTCTATCCTTAGACTGCAAATCAAATACAATCTGCAAGACAAATTGTGCCCCGAGGAACAAATATGTATCTCAATGGGAGTCAGGAAAAGGCAGTGGAGACTTTTCATTTATCAGAAAACATTATTCCCAGATGTCACTGGCACATGTGTAGAGTACCATCAAAAGTTCAACAACAGTTTTAAAGTCATTTTTCCAATAAAATATTTAGGTATTATGCCAGGTAAGAGAATAATAGGTTAAATATGTGAAAATATATTTGATGATTTCTCTCTTGTCATATATTACAGCACTTCAAATATTGTTTCCCCAGGGAAACAAGACTGGCAATAAAAGAGAGGTATTTGTGGTTACAAATCCTAGGAGGAAAGAAGGTGCTCTGAATCTATTCATTGTGAATAATACACAAAGATATTTTACAGAACCTAACTTCCCAACCCCTAAGGCTGCAAAATTTCATTAAACATCTAAAGAAAAGGAAAGAATCCTAGAGGTCAGCAGTCTTGTGCAGGTATGCAGTTTTGAAAGAAAGCTGAAAAAATTGTAGTCTTTGAGGGAGGAGAAAACTAATAGTTTGTGTTTGTTTGTTTTTTTGTTTTATTTTGCTTTGGTTTTAAGTGGAAAATATATTTTTCGACAAAATCTGTGTATCACGCTATAGACTTACATTACTTAACAAGCCACAAGATGTCTGAGTCACTAGCCAAAAGTTCTACATGGTCTTACTATCTGGTCAAACACGAAAAAAATTGCACATATCTAATGGAAATATAAGAGACAACAGTCTATGCTGGTGAGATACATCTCCTGCAAAAAGAAGGCAGCTTCAGGTGAGGATAGAAGTAATCAAAGATAGCAGAGTTTCAGTATTACTGTTATGAGAAAATGCCTTCAGTAAGAGAAAAAAACCTTAATCTTTGAAACTAAATATATTGAATGAAAGAGAAAACTAGGGTTCATAGGAGTCCCATGAAAATTAAGCTACACACAAATATTTCCTAAATGAAATAGAAATTATGCTTTCTGATCTCCAGCATTTTTGGAATGTAAGAAGAGAAATTTGCTCCGTTTAAGCTCTGTTTAACATGCTAAATGATAACTAGACATAAAATGAAATTAGCATCAACTACATTTACTTAGTTCCCCACAAGCTTGGCTTGTACATTTACAATAGTGAAATCCCACTTACTGAGCTCAAACATTTTGTAACTGAAAAACAGTGTTAAAGGCTATTTTTACACCTGTGGTAAGGCAGTGATGATTTTCCTTAGTTTGTCCTCCATTACTCACTCTACCTACTGATGACTTTCTATTCACAATTTACTTCTATATCATGCTCTTTAACATCTAGCTGACAGAAATATGTCTTGTACCTATTTAAAACACGGCAATCTATATTGTACACAAAATGGAAAATTTTTACAGCTTTTTCCCATTTTTTCTTATTTGTAAATTTTTTGCTCTTACTATAGCACATGTAGAAAACTGATTGTTAAGTCAGAAAGAACATAGGACGTAGCTTTTTTACTTTGCATCTGGCTATATCTAATTTTCTAGACAAAAAATTAGTGTCAGATAAAAGAGAAGAACATTTAAAGCTAATGCCTCATGCTTATTAAAAAAAAAAAAAAAGTGTATTTTGGAGTTTCCTTTCAAATCAACTACATCTGAAGATGTGAAATAGTCACTATTGTTCAAAAGCACTCACCATTACTCTCATACACAAAGCAGCAAGATTAATAAATAATTAACAACATTTCCAAAACAAACATACCTCAAAGACACTGATGTCTTAATTCTTCTGAAGAATTATTACTTCAGCTGCCTTTTTGTCTTCTGGTCTTGAATTTGTTTTGTAGCCTAGGAAAAATAAATCTCAGCTTACTTTCAAACTGAAAGCATAAGGCTAGACCCAAGGGAAAAAAAAAAACAAACCAACCCACTTAATAGCATTGAAGTTAATTCCTCTGTAATCCTACCTCATTATCTTAAGCAAATAAATCTCTAAAAAGGATTACCTTTTTAAGAGCAAATTAGAAAACTGAATGTCATCTGTGCAGGGAGACATTCTCTTAAAATGCAATCAGCAAGGAAGCTCATAAATAGGGCACTATATAAAAATGTTCCTATCAGGCAATCCTTAGCAGATTTTTAACAGATGTGTATGTAACTATGATTCCACAAATTCCTAAAATAAAATGTGTCGACATCGTTTACCGCAAACTTTCTAGAGTCTAAAAAAATGTGCTCATTTAGATTCTAGAGAAAGAACAATATCATAAAGATACATTCTTTATATATCTTCAATGCAAGTGTTCTAACCACGCTATCCAAGTCAAGAAAGGCAGATGCAGAGAGTAGAAGAATGAGGACCTTAAGCCCACTGTTGCAGAGGATCAGGCTTGAGACAATCTAAGGAACCTAAATGTGCACAAGTCCATGGGACCCAATCAGATTCATTTGTAAGTCCTGGGGAAGCTGGCAGGTGGAGTTGCTAAGCCACTATCCATTATTTTTGAAAAATCATGACAGTTAAGTGAGATCCCTGATGACTGGAAAAAGGGAAATATAGCCTCTAATTTTAAAAAAGGGAAAGCAGAACACTTGAGGAACTACAAACCAGTCAGTCTCACCTCTGGGCCAGGCTAGATCATGGAATGGATTCTCCTGGAAACTGTGCACGTGGAAGACAAAGGGGTGATTGATAACAGCCAATATAGCTTTACGAGGGGAAAATCATATCTGATTAATTTGACCTTCTATGATGGGGATACGGAGCTGATAGATAGGGTCAGACCAATGGACATAATCTACTTGGACTTATGCAAAGCATTTCATACTTTCCCACATGACACCCCTGCCTCTCAATTAGTGAGACATGGATCTAATGGATGGACAACTCACTGGATCAAGAACTGGCTGGATGGTTGCACGCACAGAGTTGCAGTCAGTGCCTCATTGTCCATATGGAGACCAGTGATGAGTGGTGTCCCTCAGGGGTTGGTACTGGGGCCAATACTGTTCAACAGTTTTGTGAGTAACATGGATCAAGTGCACCCTCAGCAAGCTCACCGATGATACCAAGCTGTGTGGTGCAGTTCACACACCGCAGGGAAGGGATGCCATTCAGAGGGACCTTGACACGCCGAGAGGTGGGCAGATGCAAACTTCATGAAGTTCAACAAAGCAAAGCACAGGGTTCTACACTTGGCTCAGGGCAATCCCAGACACATCTACAGGTTGGATAGAGAAATGATTGAAAGCAGGCCAGCTGAGAAAGACTTGGGGGTGATGGTTGATGAAAAACTCAACATGAGCTGGCAGTGTGAGCTCACAGCCCAGAAAGCCAAATCTGGAATTTGGCTCTGAAATCTGAAATCTGAATCCTGGACTGCATCAAAAGGAGCATGGCCAGCAGGTTGAAGGTAGTGATTCTCCCCCTCTCCTCTGCTCTTGTGAGACTCCATATGGAGTATTATATACGGCTCTGGTGTCCCCAAATTAAGATGGATGTGAAACTGTTGGAGCAAGTCCAGAGGAGGACCACAAAACTGATAAGATTGGATCACCTCCCCTACAAAGACAGGCTGAGAAAGTTGGGGCTGTTCAGCTTGGAGAAGAGAAGGTTGAGTGGAGACCTCATAGCAACCTTCCAGTATATGAAGGAAGTTTGCAGGGAAGCCAGAGATGGACTGTTTGTCAGGAACTGTAACAATGGGTCAAGGACTAATGGGTACAAATTGAAAAAGGGGAAATTTAGATATTAAGATATTAAGAAGAAATTATTTACTGTGAGAATGGTGAGACACTGGAACAGGTTGCCCAGGGAAGTTATGGATGCCCCAACCTGGCAGTGTTCATCACCAGATTGGATAAAGACCTTCAGCAACTTGGTCTAGTGGAAGCCATTCCTGTCCATGGCAGTGGGAGTTGGGGCAAAATGATTTTTAAGGTCTCTTCCAACCCCTTACCATTCTATGATTCTATGGTTCTATGAAAAATGTAGCAAGAGTAGCCAGTGAATTGTCATACCTCCTACTCCTTAATGTCATAATAATTTTTTATTTGCTGAAAAGAATTGAAAAGAAAGTAGAAAACAGTATGGTTATTATGTTTTTATTTTATTTCCATAACCATGTAAAATTCAGGAGGCATAGCTCCTACGTGCATCTTAACACTCATTGCACATTTCTAGAAGTGCATTTGGAGTGTATAGGCAGTGAAAAAACAGCACATGCAATAAAGTGAAATCAGAGACAAACTACGACAGTAAATATCATTGTTAGAAAGTTTTAAGTTTTCTTAGAAAATTTTTGCCAATATTAAGCATTTGTTGAAATAGAAAACATGGGTTATCAAACCCTTGGGAAAAAAAGGTCAATTTTATAACAAAGATTTTTTTTTTTTTTTCACTAAGAAGAGACCATTCTGTGATTCTGTTACAACTTTATTTTTAAAACATTTATCTTAGTCATCCTGTGAGTTATTCCTCAGTTTAAATTACTTTGTTTATCTAGACAACAAATAAGTTATTTTAAATAAAAACAACACAGAACACAGCTTGCTTGAAGTGTATGCATGCATAACAAGACTAAGTGAACTCAGTTTTGGAAGATGATTGTGTCATATGAAACATTAGTACAATGTGGAAGAAACTAATGAAGACAGTATTCAAATGAAAGTAATAAAAGCTACACAAAGCCAAAATAGAAATGAAAAACAAATAAAAAAGATTCATCAGAGCTTCACTCATACCCACAAGCCAGCAATATAGCTAGTTAGAAAGAAGTCAGGAAACAAATTTCTGACAGTAGCTGATTCTAAGTCTTTTTACTTCAGTATTTCTCAAACCCAAAAGTATATAATCACACACATAATCACATGTGCTTGGATACATGAAAGCCAATGCACGCTACAGAAACTAAAACAAGGCATCCAGCATTCACAATGTGAAGAAGTGGAATATATTATGCTATCATTTAAGATTTTTTGAGAGCTATGGGACTGTTTACTTCAAATTCACAAAATTAAAATGATCATACTGCTCCCACTAAAGCAAAATCTTGATTTATAAATATCTATAAATCAGAGTGGCCTTGACTTGAGGGTTTTCTATTAATTTTTCAAATTATAATATAATGGAGCCTCATGTAATTTTTCTTATTTCTCCTTTTGACAACAATTTTTGAGACTTGCAAGTTTCAAGATAATTGGCGTCTCTTCATCCATAGGCTATTGTCATCAAAATGCTGCAATATTTTCATGGTATGTCGGAAACAAGATAATGGAGTGACAGTGGTAAAAATAACTCTTGCTTGAATTATGTATTTTTTAATCAATGTTTTGGTGAAAAGTGGCAACAAAGCAGATTCTTTCTTTCATGTTTACATCCTTCTTTTTCCTATAAAAATACATTAAGTAAGTCTTCTAAAGTATTGTTTCATGGAGCAAGAGCACACCTTTAAAAGTAGTTTCTAGTCTCTCACAGAAATCCTTACACCTTTGTATTATTCCATTAGTTGGAGTATTTACATCAGATTTATTGATTTAGTGGTGTTTGCTTAGATTAAGAAAATGCTCAGTTCTTTCAGTCTGTTAAATTTTTTTCTGTTTTATTTTCTCATCACTTTGGTTGGTTGCTGTTTGTCTGTTTTGGTATTTTAAAGGCTCCCATTATGTTGGCACCTTTGTTGTTCACGTCTTTGTTCAAAACTTTGAAAGCTGATGTTTTCTACTGTACTGTGCTTTAAGAGGCACCATTTCAGTACCACATGTATCTATACTAGTAAAATATTTTTATTTATTTATTTATTTATTTGTGTTCTTTTCATTATATCAGACTGGAAGAAACCCTTGGATTTAATCTAGTCCCTCTAGACATTTGATAATAAAGTCAGATAAAATTAAGAACATTCAATTATTGCTATAATTGCTCATCAGAGCATTTCACAGCTTCCCAAAACAAAATTTGATCAAATTCAGTGGAGCTTGCTTTAGAAAAATTGCATTTTCTGACTCAAATATATTCTGTTGTTAAAATTCAGGATGAGTCTAACTATTACTTACTCTCAATTCAGTCTGAGACGTCTGTCTGCAGTGACATTTTAATCTGTATTACTAAAAGGACAAAACTTAATGTCTAGCACAAGGAGAAAAAACCCCCAGACTTACTAAAAGGCAAATACACAAGAAAGAGGAATACAATCGTATTAAGCAGAAACAGGACAAAATAGAACACAGAGAAACAACTAAGATTCACCATAGCAGTATCATTTCTTCAGAAAATTATTCAGTATCAATTTTCTTCAGAAAACGATAGTGAGAGCAAAAACTGGTATGAACTTATTTTCCTGTAAAACAATCAAGACTGATAGCATTTAGCTTGCCTTGGGTATATAGAAGCAAAAGTTCTGCTTTCCTTCAGATTGCTTGAAGTCTGATAATGTTCTTCACATGAAAAGAGACATCCAAAGATAAAGGAAGCAAACAACTTTTTTAAGCTATGACTTAGAAAATAATTTCTGAGCCCACAGAAGGTCTCACAGTATATTTTAAATTACACACTGACATACGTCTCTTCTTCATAAAGTATAACTGGGTCTTGGTCTGCTCAGTGAGGTTACAAAGCAATTTTTCATTTCCCACAAATTGACTCGATGTTGAAAACAATCTTTATCTTGAAGGAAAGAGAATGACTTGAAACAACTGAAGGCTTTATTTAGTGTATGCTGCAGTTGTCCGTGTATCAGGAGAGCAGAGCAGCCTGTTCCTCTGTCTTAGGAGTAAAAAGAAAGTGATTGGGAATACAACAGTGCTTGCAGTAGAACATCAGAAAAATACTTTGTTTTCCTCAGCTGAGTTTTAGTTCTGACTAAAATGTTCTTTAAATTCAAAAAATACAGTAAGTAAAAACGTAAAGAAAAAAAGGAAAGACTTGTCTGTCAACTGGAATACAATTTTGAGGTGAGAAAACTCACTGATTAATAGTCTGATAAATCATTTACTGCTGTATGATTCTGAGCTGTTTTGGCAGATTTCGCTTCAGTTTTCTAACCTATCAGATATGAATACCAACATTTTTTTCCCTTGTCTTTTAATCCCTTTCTTTGGCTCATGAGTGGGTCAGACTCTTGCTGGGGCTTGTATAATGTGATACTAAAGAACTATCTTTGGAATGTCAGCATACCACAATCAGAAATATGCTACAAACAAAGAATGACTGCCTATCATGAGAGATAAAAAGACTTTATTCAAGGTCTAAATATCTATTATGAAAAAATCTGAAAATTTACTAGAAATAATGTTCTCCTTCAATCTGATATATCCAAAGAAGATAGAAACTGCAAGCCTGAAGTGATAGATACAGTGTTTCATTAAAGACTTCATATAATGCCTAAATATGGGAGAAAGAGAATGAGAACCAGCAAGATTCTTGTATTTTAGTGAGCACGCCATCCTGCCTGTATTGGCAAGTGCTCTTGTCTTATTTGGAAGAAATTCAGGTGAAAAACAAAATTTCCTCTAAGGAAGCACAAACTATTCCCTTGCTTCACCTGTTTTTCTTGGAATTTTCTTTCTCATCTTTACAGCAAAGGAGGTGCACACTATTTAGAAGATCTGAATACTGTTGGATGATTTTGGATTTCTGAAGTTTACAAATGCCTCCTTTAATAAACCTGAAACACATCACTCACTGAAGAGATATGTGGGAAGAAAGATTTTTCTTTTTTTTGATAATATTATTGGACAAATATACACTCGCTGATTTCATCAGCTGACCAAGGAAAAGGAACAGAGATTCTACCTCTTCTAGCCTATCTTCTCTCTTTTCATTCTGGGGCAGCATCCATCAGCATCTGCAGGCACAAAATCAGTCTTTGCTCTGAATTCTTTTCAAGAAAATTAAATTGATTGTCAAGAAAGCATTCTCCATGCCTCTATGGCATTTTAGAACAGAGTCAGAAATATGAGAAGCAATATTTAAATTTTAGGAGACTATTAGTCTTATATAAAGAGATAAAAATTTATTCATATACATAAAATATTGAAACAAAGTTATTTATACCAATGTAACTTAAAAAAAAAAAAAAGAGAAAACCCACACCAAATTAAGTATTTTTAAAGAGAAAAGTCTTATTCTTCTTTAAATTTAAGATAGTATTGTCTCTTCTGTGACCAATGGAATCTTCTGTGTATTCCTTTCTCCCAAAGAGGCTTTATTTGTTATCTCTTTATCCTTTTATCTGCTTGCTTTGTATTGCTTTGTATCTATCTGTACACACTTCTTTATATTTGAGTTGTCCAAATCTGTTGGGCAGGTTACACAGTTCATCTGTAACAATGCTTTTAAAGCAGCCCAGGACAACATCGGATTTCTGAGTGGCTCACTTTCCAGCTAGTAAGCCCCTCTCATACACTGGTGCCTCAGTTTGTTCCTCCCCAGGTGCATGACCTCACATTTACCCTTGTTGAACTTCATAAAGTTCCTGTCAGTTTCTCCAGCCTGTCCACGTTCCTCTGGATGGCATCACAACCACTGGCCTGGCAGCCACTCCTCCCAGTGTTGTGTCATCAACAAACTTGCTGAGGGTAAACTCTGCCTCATCATCCAGATCATTAATGAATACGTTAAGAAGAACTGGACTCAGTGTTGACCCCTGGGGTACACGGCTATTTACTGACCTCCAGTTAGACTTAATACCACTGACCACTACAGTATGGGTCCACTTTTCAGCCAGTTCAAAGTACACCTCAATGTGTGTTCATCCAATACTTAGTTCATTAGTTTCTTTATGAGGATCATCCAGGAAAGAGTGTCAAAACCCTTGAAACTTAATAACCTCGCTGACTCCCCACTGCTCTATGCTCATCTACCAAGACAGTCATTTTCTCATGTAAGGTGATCAGTTTGGTCAAACATGATGTTCTGTCATGGCTCATGGACTTATCTATGTTGAATTTAATAAATATTCAGGTATTAAATATCTGATCCTCTTCCACAATGAGCATACCTTCTGTGCTCCAAGCTTTTCCCGTGTCTTCAAGGCTTGAGATTTATGAAGGCTGGTTTTGACAATTAAAACTACGACAAATTCAGAACTTCAGCCTTTTTTTCCATCTCCAGTGCCACCAGGTCCCATACCTTATTCAGCAGAGAGCCCACATTTACCCAGTTCTTCCTTTTATCACCTATGTACATATAGAAATCCTCCTCATTGTCTTTTGACATCCCCAGCCAGATTCTGTTCCATATGGGCTTGTCCCTCCTGACATCTCCACGGGCTCAAATAGTGCCTCTATATTCCACTGAGATCAGCTGTTCCTGTTTCCACCTTCTGTATGCTTCCTTTTTGTGTACAAGTTTGCTCAGGAGATCCTATCTCATCTATGCAGTGATCCTGATATTTTTGGCTGACCTTCTGCTTGTAGAGATGGACTGAGAACAATAAAATCTAAAATTCTCAAAGTATTTATCAAATTGTCTTCTTATAAGTGTAACCCATGGGAGGCAAATTCCCAAAATTATGCATACAAAGAGGCTTTTAATGTTTAAACAAAACTTGCAGGAAATCAACACAGTCAGAAGGTAGACTCTACTCTGATAGTACTGTTCTCATTTTATTGTAAACTCCCTGTCAGAGAATAAAAGAGTGCAGCTGCTAGACAGATTAGGGGAATTTAATGAATCTGTGAAACAATTTTGAAGTGTTGTCTCTTCTGTCTTCCAAAACCCTTTATTATGATATCTCTTTGAGTGACTTTATTTCCTGAGGATTGTTAAAAAAGATCTCTCCAAGGATAGCTAAGGTTCAGTATGTGAAACTTCAACAACTGCTGTACAGCTCTTCTACCCAAACAGCTAAGAGCTTTCAGAAAGCACATGCAGGAGAAAATTTTTTCCCTTTACTAGTAATTCACCTTTGCTTAAGTGCATAACTTATTGCCTTTCAGACTGCAGGTAGTTAGTTCAATTCCCAATAAAGTGAGACTTTATGTACATTCAAGAAGTACTTAAACTAAAGCAACTAATTTAATGCTGCTGTCTGAATCATTAGTGTGCTAGCAGGGGACTCCCAAATCACTAGTTTAAGAACTGCTGTTCTTAAGGAGTTGTTAAGGAATTTTTCAAAGTGCTGCACCAGCACTCAGGGAACTTCAAAGCATAAAGAACTTTTCTGTACCCAGCTAGTTACTGACACTTCTCAATTCCTGTGACGTTTTACACACATTTTGCAAAAGTGCCAGAACTGCACAATGTAAGGAAGAAATAAACCATCAAGCCTTCAGTACTCATTAAGTATTTTTAATTATATATTAAGTTTTGCAACAATTGCAGTTATCCAGATTACTCTGTTTCAAGCCAATTATGTGACCTACTCCTCAGGGTAAAAAAAAATGGTGAAGTAAAATTATCACCTCAGCCAGACCAGAATCTGGTTTGTGATGGATATATGTACAAGAGTGGCATAGAATACAGCCAGTGATTGTCTTCTAGCAGAGAAGACAAATTTTTAAATTTTTTTTAAATTTTAATATTTTTTTTTCTTGGTGCCCATGTGAAATCATGTAACAAACATAAATAAGCCAAACAAACTGTTTTCTGTGTAAACTCACCCAAACATGTTTTACACTATGCACTCCCACACTTAAACAGACAGCATGCTGATAGTTTTGTCTAACTGTTGTGCTCAACATTCTTTCATTTAGGTAGATAACATGGACAACTTTACTAAAGCCAACTTTACTAAAAATCTTATGCAAAATGAAAAATATAAACACTTGGGAAAAAGCAAGGAAAAAAATTATCATCACCACCACCTGCTGCACTGGACTCTTCCATTTAAAAAATTATTTCTTCTAACAGGCATTTAAATTAATACTTAGATTAGCTACTTATATGTCTTCTTTCTAGTCCAAAATTTATCTGCCATTGTTGACATCCAAAATAACATTTTTGCATAGTCTCCCTATTGTGCACTCTATAAGTTAGTTCTATCTTCTCTGAAATAAGATCACACAAATTTCACTCACAATTATTCCAGATAATTCTGCAGAGATGATGACAGTAGAGAGATAAAATACTTGGTTATCCCTTTCAATTAGCAGTCTGAGTTGTAAGAATTGCCATTTAGGATCTCTCCTGTCTTTCTCCTCCTTTGCTCCTGCAAAACTACTAGCAGGTGGAAACAAATATGTTCTTGCTGAAGTGCTTCTTCTTTTTCTATGGAAGAATATGGAAGTTATAGGCTGAGAGTTTGCTACTATTCTCCTCTTTTATTTTTTAATTGAGTAAGAACCTTTTGGGGAAGAATACAACAATGCAGAGTAACTTTCATTTTCAGGGTATAAAGGACGCTTTTCATCTTAATGACTGCAAAGATACTGAGAACATATGAAAAGTAATATACTAGCAGTCTTCCTCTTATCCCAAGACCCTGAAAGTGACCAAAACGTAAAAAAGCAACCAAAATCTCAAAGAAAATAATTGTGTATCTGCTAAAAAAAAGTAAGATCAAAGACTAGATTCATTCTGGTGTTACTAGGGCTGTAGAACTCCTAGGCTACATTACAGTGCCCCCTGTTTATGGGTCAACTGGGCCCTTCACATACTCAGCACCATAAAGACTTCTTAGAAGCAGTATTATTGTCTCTTTGGTACTGAAACAATGAAAAATATCTGTACAAATCTTAACCAAAAATAAACGTGAGTGAATTTATCAGATTCTTTTAATAATTGGTTTTTAGTCCATTATAATTCCCATATTTTGTACTGTGTTCATCTTAGAAAGGTACTTTTTAAATGTAGTCTTATTAAATATCTGAATTTACTCACAACATTATTACAATTATTAGCACATTCAAAGGGTTTGGAAAATGGAACCGATAGGGGTTACATTTACATACACACTTTCAGTCTCTATAAAGTAATTTAACAGATTAAAGATGGATTAATCTGCCAAAATTTAGACCTTTAAAATATCTTCATTAGCTAGTCATTTAGACCTTCTTTAGGGTCAGTGAAGGAAAACAGATGTCTAGTAACAGCTTAGACTTTCCATCAATTATAAAAGCTATGCCCAGACTCACTAAAAAAATGATTTTTAAATAAATATTTTGTTCCTCTTGCCTTGTCTCTGAACGACACATATTCCTAGAGGTTTTCAGGAGTGCTGATCTCCCTCTCCAATCTTTCTCTCGCAAACATTGTGTTCCGATATGTACTTTTTTAATTTTGAGAAAACACATCTCATTCCAAAAGTCTTGCATGCATATTTAGAAAGTCTTTCAGAAGAAAAAGTAGGTCACCAGTCCATTATTTTAGATGGAAATAAAAAGTTTGCCATAGCATGCCAATACTGTAGGCCTTTTTTCTTTAAAAATTACTTAGTGTGTTCAATGAAAGCACAGAAGGCTTTTTAATACCTTCTATTAGCAATTATCAGTAAAATCACAATATGAACAAGTTGTTTCACAAACAGGAAAACATCCTTTGTTCTTATGACATCAGCTCCCCAACATCCCTATCACACTCCTAGTAAACAAAAGATTGCACATGCTGTGCCTGCAGTTATTTGTGCACTGAAAGGATAGTTAGAAAAAATACGATGACTGATTGATGAGCTGCTACAAAAAGTGTGGGTGATGTTTGAGTCCTGTCCTGTCTGTCCTCCCTTCAAGGGAACACTGATGCTGCTCCCCCATTCAACTCTTTAAGCAGTTTCCACACAAATAAAGTACAAACCTAATGACTTTTGAGATTTCTTCTGTACTTTCACCTTCACTACATACTGGCAAACCAGTTCAGGAGGGACTCGTAAATAGAAGCAGACAGCCTTGTTAAATGTTAAGAAATGTTAAATGTTTAGAAAGGAAAACAAGCCAAGAGCACCTAAAGCATGCAGTTACAATGTAGATAAAGAATTCATTCTATATAAAAGTAGTAAAAAAGTAATTATCAATTGTAGGAAAATACATACTGATGGTCTATAATACTAAGCAGATTCTGTTCTGACCCTGTGCCAAGATGGTGTTGATTGACTGAGCTCAGTGCAGCATTGTGCATGAGAACTAGTTACAAAATTGTTCTTCACACTATGCTTTCCATATGTACAGGCCTTTTGCTTAAATAAACTATCTGAGGTGTCAGAACAATTTTAGCACACTTGAAAACAGAATGCAAATTCAAAGCCTACGATTGCATCCATAAGACCATATGGTCATAACAATGGAACATACAGGGAGTAAATGCAATAGGTAGTCCAAAATTTTTCCCGGAACTGTAACATTAGTTTAAAAAATGAATTTAATCACTTCTCATTTGAATTTTAATCAGTCAGTATTTTTTTTATTAAGTACCTCATGTGTAATATAATACATCCTATAATAATGTCCCAATAATAAAAATCCTATAATAATGTCCTAAGTAACAAAATAAAATCTCCAAAACACCCAAGTAAAGATCTAAATGTCCCTCAAAGAAAAACTAATAAAGCACAAAGATCTAAAAAAGAAAAATCTACCTTTCTGCATCATGATTATCCTGAAGTCATCTATTTAAAGTTTATTTTCCCCATCACAAACTTTAGCTGAATTTTATTCCTTCATAAATATTTTAAGTAAAATAAGTTATTTCAAATAATATAAGATTAATTTTGTGGAAGAGCATTCTCATTTTATAATTCAAAATACAAAGCAAGAAACACATAGTAACTGAAAAGATGTGATGCTTTTTCCACTTGACTAGTTTCCAAATGATTGTCTTCCTTTAAGCCATTATCAAGTACACTATCTGAAGTGACTACAGTTTCACCTGGTCTGAATTCTTCAATAATAAATATGTATCCCTTTCTGTTAATTTTCTTTTCTAATAGTAAAAGATTTTTTATATATATATTTGATCCATTATCTGAGAAAAAAAGATAAAATATAAAAAATTGAGTTGGAATGTTAAGTTTTTAATTAAAAATTAATAAAGAACAGAAGTATGTTAAATTATTTGGAGAAGATAATTATCATGATAACCTTACTTATGATAATAAAAATGAAACTAAAGAAATGACTGAGCTGAAACTATGACTGAACTAAAATAGAAACCTAGAAAGAAAAATCTTGATTATTGAAAAGCAAATTGAAAATAAATGTATAAATGCAAAAAAATATTTTCAAGATATATTATAAACTCTTAAGCAACCCACTTTTCCTTCCTTTTCTGAATAAAAAAATACTGCTTTTGAGGCCAACACAAATATTTTCACCTACAGTAGTGAAATAAATGCCAAGTAATTATCGATATATTATGTGTGCACATAACATCACACTGAACTGTTAAAAAAATTGCATACAATTATCAATATGCTGGTTTATTGCCTTAAAGAGCTTACCCTATGAATAAAAAATAACAAAAATTACTGTTTAGAACCACCGAGTAACCAGCTTATTTCAGAAAATAGTAAGAACTACTAGATTTAAGTTCTGTGTGATGACAGCAGTCTTATTCTGGAAAAAAAGGCAGATCTGTATTTTTTTTCTTGGTCTCTTCTTGTAAAATCAAATCTCTTCAAATTCTTCCCAACTTCTTATCATTAGACCAACAAAGGTGAAATATTGACTTATTTTCTTCTCCTTCAGTTTTACACTTCTTCCAAAAGATACTCCAAGCTATTTACCCCCTTACACTGATTAATTGGTTCCCTGAAACAAACAAAATATCCTAGGTAACCTTCTGGTACTGTAATAAAAAATTACAGTTTGTCAAACAGTCTTAATATGCTTGACTTTATCAATTAAGCAGACTTCAGATCCCATTTCCAAAAACATTTATATCAACTTGTTATGTGTCAATATTGTAGCATTCTTCAAACAAAAACTATCCTCAGATGTTTCTTGGTCAGTCAAACATAATTGTCTTTTCTGTTGGTGGAATATTTCATACACCACTATCTCACAATTTTTAAATGAATAAACAACTCACAATGGTGAAACGAAAAATAAATAAAAGAGGTATCACAACTATTAAAAATAACTGAAGTTCAAAAAAAACCCAAAACCAACCCCAAAACAAACATAAACCCACACACAAAACCCACTTATATCTTGAAGCCAATCCGGAAAATTTAGAGCAACATTTTCCCCAGAGACAAACTACGATAAGGATAATGAATGCAATTAAACCACCTTGTTATACACCCAAGTACTCCATTTTCTAAAATGTGATACACATGTGCATATTCAAGTGTAGACAACTTCAAATCTGTGGCTTAGGTAAATAACAGCATTCAAGGTGTGGAAAGCATACCCTCAATTATCCCACAAGTGATACACAGCTGGCAATAGAATTAGCAACAGCTGCAACTAAACTGTTGCAGAACACTATTTTACTTTGTCTTCCAGATGAATCATACTTGCAATCTAACCAGCTGCGACAGTTGTATTCTTTGTTTTGTACTACACATGACCCAAATTTCATTTTCCAAAGTTTTTAGCAGTATGTGTTCCTGTATTCTTGACTGACACTTATAAGCTTAAAATACAATAGTTCACTGAGTGAAAGAAGCCAGAGTATTAACCTCAATAGCTTGCATTCTACATTTTGAAGTCTCATGAAGAAAATATCAATGATCCCAATTTGTGAATGACTGAAATTCAAGTAACATCATGGCCTTTGAAAAAGACATGCAAGACATTCTCATCAATACCTATGATTCATCTGATTATATGTAAGGCTGAGTCAGAGCAGAACTAATGGATTACTTTGCCTGGATCATTACTTAGTAGAAGAGTAGTCTGCTGGGTGAGATAATTTCTTTTAGAAGTGTCCTTTGCTAGAAAACACTATTGATAAAAGAAAAATTAAATGGGGAAAAAAAAAAAGGAACAAAAAACCAAAACCACAAAAAAAGCCCAAACTACTAACCAAAAACAAAAACTTGTGAAAAAAATTAATGGAATAGCAGCAAGTCCCCCTTTCTCAGAATAACAGCAAAAATTGCTGTTGGATTTATTTCTGCTGCTTTGCTCAGTTCTGATCACTTTTAAATTTTGTGACTCATCACTGAAGAATATTTGTGGAAAATCAGTAATTTATACTTATTTTTTCATTTTATTTCCAATTTTGATACAAAGGGGAAAGAACACAATGGTAAGTTTTGGTAAGTATGCCTATTCTTAACTTCCTATTAACAGGTTTCATTGGCAGTTGTCAGCTCTTCAGCTGCTTGACTAAACATAGAACTAGTTTGTACACAGAGCAGATTATCATTACTCCAAATCTCCTTAGACGCAAGATTTAGATGTGTAAAAATTCTTTCATACAGTCTTATGTAACAAATACTGGCTATTGCACAAATAAATCAATTGATAATTTTAGCTCTAATTTTTTTTCTTCCCTTAGGAAAGAAATAAACAAACAAAAAACCCACGTGTAACCCAATGAAATTCTTTCTACCTAAGATGGATTTATTTTTTTAAAATATAATCTCAAACCAGTTTCTGGAACTATGACCTCAACTTTATTAATAACTACTTTATATCTGAAGCTTTGTTTAAGACAGCCTCTATTTACCTAAGAAGATTCTTACCTTTCCAGCCAAAATCTGAAGGCTGGAAAAAAAAAATGTTCTGTTAACTGGTCCAAAATCTATATTTTTTACTATCCTTAATTTTTCTCTAGTTATAATAACTCAAGAAACGTTGTGTTCATATAACTGTCTTTTTTGAGTGTCACATTTTCTTACCTCTATTCAAAAATACTGGCAGTCTACGTCTGCAAAACAGGTTAATCTGAAGACCAGTAGTTTCTTACGTATTCAACAGACACCAATGGCTACTTTAATACACTTCTAAACGCAATCCAGTAAGATAAAGCTCATATAGAATTCTCTCTAGGAAAATTATATATATATATATATATATATATATATATGAGTTAGGGCATCTCCAAAGCAAGAAACCCTCCTGAACTACATTCTTTGATATGCTCTGTGTGGGATGAAAGGGAGGGGATATTGTAGCAGCTGTTTTTGCTATCACATGGGACACTGGGGTTGCAGAAGGCATGCCAAAGGGAGAGTGGCACTGTACCAACATTGCTCCCTCCAAACCTTTCTCATCTGTGCCACCCACAGCACCTAAGCTTCAAATGTAAAAATGTATTTTTTACTGGAGTCCCTGGAGCTGTAGGATTTGTGGGTTTCTTGACCCTAAACCTAATGGCAGTTTGGATGTGAGGCTGAGGTGCATCTGAGGCTTAGGTCCTGTGAGTGCCCCTCTGAACCCTAACCATAATGCATTTTCCTTAACAGGTTCATTTACATGGCTGTTAAATGATCTTTGAAATAATCTAGAATTAATAATTTAAAAAAATTAAGTCAAATATAAAGTAAATAAAATAAATAAATAAACAACACAACCCATTTTATGAACCTAAATAACCTAAACTAATTCCCTGTCAAGTCCATTACTAAAATATCTGGTTTACACATTCATAGATATTTGAAGACAAAGTTTGAAATAAATTTTATTTCTATAGTCAAAACAAGTGTGGCTTATCTTCTCCCAGTCTTTAAGTGTCTTTCACTTGCCAATTTATCACATCTAAAGTTCTTTTTCCAAGTATTTTAGGGATGGAAATTTTGAACCTGTTAAATGTAACTTTTGAACCACAACAGGATTAAATTAGTTATCATTTGATTAGGAGAAAGTCCAAAGAACTTCTTTAGATATTACTTCAAGGTTTAATTAATTCTAAATTTAACACCTGTAGACTTTTTGAATATGCCCTAAGCAAGCTGTTCAATTCATTAGTCCCAATTTCTCTTCAAATAACTATTTGCTTATTGCAGCTGCTTCATTTTCTGAAGGCAGTGGTACTGAAGTTCTTCTAAACCAACAGTGTTGTACAGTATAGCTTTCTAGTATAACTAGCATTCCTTTTTTATCTGTCTAATTACAAAAATCAACCACTATTTACAAATAGAGATGCTATAGCTAAATGTTACTATGTTCATAGGACAGTGATATTGATTTCAAAATTTTGCAAAAGAAATGGCATTACTGAAAAGAAAAGAAAGGTCTGTGTTTTATCCAAAAAATCACAAAACTGTCAAATTGTAACAAAAAGATACATAACAGAGCCAGGACCAAGACTTTGAATAAGTTTGTAGTTCGTTTATGTAAACAGAAAAAAATAATTGTCTTGCATGACTGTCCTTAGCCAAATACAGATTTTTTTACAGTTCACATACAGTCAGCTCAAGTAATCTAGACATTTCTGAGAAAAGAGCAAGAATAATGAAAATAGAACCTAAAGCCTTCTACTTCCTCCTATATTCAGAGTTTCAGACATAATTATTCAGACACTACAGAATATTTAAGTGTATCTATAAAGTAGGATAGTGGTCTGACTGTGGAAAGTAAATAATTTGCTGAAATGATTGATCTTCTTTCAAGCTGATATACACTATTCTGATACATAACAAACTGTCTTGAAATATACAGTCTTTTGAGATGCACATATGCAAAGCTGTTGGCCTTGAAGACAACACACTGTTACATATCAGCAGAGTATCAAATCAATAATCACACTGCTTGTTTTGATACCTAAGCTGAAATTCTGAGGAAATAAGTTGAACACACAGAAGCAGAGAGACAAACCCAGATCATTAAGTAGAAGCCAGCTACCCCAAAGCAGGTCATTCTTCACTTTCTTCTTCTGATATGAACTGAGCAAAAACCTGGCAACTATCTAGAAGTATTTTAAGCCTCATTTCAGTAATGATTTGGAAGAGAAATAAAAATGTGTAATTTTCTCTATGTACAAAGGAATAACAGATTAATCTACCTGAGTATAATCTGAGAGTACTCTCATTGGTCATCCATTTACAATTTCCTTCTACTGTGCTCACAATCAATTTTCATCTTATCTGCAGTGTTTATTTAAAAGATATTTTACTTATTATATTTAAAGATACTTTAAATAAAGAATGAAGTATACCAGTAAGAAAGAAAAAAGAAAAAAAAAATCAAAGTCCCTGTACAAAACACCGATGATCATTCATTAGTCTTTTATCTAGAATAATCTGTGAAGTGCTGGTCAATCTGCTCAATGCAGAATGAATAAGAGCCCAGAAAATCTGGTAACACCTTAATGGAATTGCAGGGACTTTCCACACAAAAAAACTAAGGGAGCTTAACAAAATTAAGACCAAGGGGAAAGTGATTGCTCTCCAGAAATTCATTATGAGCTACAGAAAATTATGTAAAATAAAATAAAATTAGTTAAAGGGAACTTAAAAAATAGATTTTAAACTCCTAGTCTCTCACAAAAAGAATCTCCAAGTCTTCCACATGGACAGTTTCTGGCTAGTAGCTACAGTCTTTAATGTTAGGTATCTCACCATAACGGGACATTTCAAGGAATCCACTGGCTAGGGAAGCCACTTGGACACCTACAAATAACATATTAATGTTCTTGATTAAACTGAGATGTTCCCACATCTACCTGAAGCCACCTGTAATTCAGACATGAATACTGACTTCACAGAGTTTTGGCCAAGTGTTTAACTGAGTGTGTTGCTCATCCACTGGCAAGTTGTCCATGGCAATACAGTAATGAAGCACTCTTTCCTCAGCATTTCTTTCCTCCCTTACCACTGGCCCTGGCACACAGGCTTTGTTGCATGCTGCCTCCAGCTCTGCAGTCAAACATCCATTCTGTTTCGCTGTGCATGAAGTGCTCTGGGATAACTGTGGAATCTAGCCAGTGATTAGGCAAGGGAGCCATCCCTGACATGGCCACAAAAGCCAGAGACACAGAAATGATAAAAGAAAGATTTGTGTTGCAACCATCTTCAGAAATGGTCAGAAGAATAATCAGTGAAACCTACAGGCCTGTGAACCTGAATTTCATCCCTGGAGAAAATCACAAAGGAAGTCCTCTTGGCCTGCAGAGCTTTTGCAGTCGTTCAGAGTGAGACTTTGGAGACCAAAGGGCAGGGCAAAGGTGATAAGAACATCAGAAAAAGGGGTAAATCCTTTGAAAGTTTGTATTTATCTCCTTTAACTGAATAGAGTGAACTCAACTGCAAGTTTTAGCATTATTGTAATTGGATTAATAATAATATTCTTTTAAAGTAAAAGTTAAACTATAGTACTCAGCAAGGCTGTCTCAAATTGACAGGAATTCAAGCAAACTAATCTGAAACTTGGATGCAAAATATTCATAATAATTTTGAACTTATCACTTTCACTTCCCACTCAATTGTCTTACAGAGATAAAAAAATAATTAAACTAAGCAATAACATGACAATACTGAAATGCTTTATCTATATCTGATAACTACTCCTTTTGTCTTGCATTGCTTTCCGTATCAATGCTATTCTAATGAAGACCCTTGCCTTCTGATAAGCTAAGGACATATTTGATTTATTATAGCTTGAAATAAGCAAATTAATTTAAATACTTTTAAAATGTTGATCATTACTAACTGTTTTATTGTGCAGTCAATCATGCATATTTTTTCAACAGCTGCTGCAATCACTTAGGGAACTAAATATGTTTATCCAGGGAGGTGGAGAAAGTCAGAATTTGGTTTCAAAACTGACTTATATAGGGGAAGCATACTGCTAATAAGCTGAACAGAAAAAGCTGAAGCAAAAGCTTGAAATGGGGTAGGGGTATCCAAACATTATTGAATTCAAAAATCATCAGGGCAGCATACAGCCAAGAACCCCTTCCTGAGGAAGCAAGGAATTCTTAGTGAGATAACAGGGACATTCTTGACAATAGTCAGATGGACAAACTGCCTTTCCTACAAGTCAGACAACCTTCAGAAATTTTACGTTTTGTTCTAGAGTTCCCCCCATTGATGATCATTACCAAATATTACAGCTCAACCAGTCTGCTTTGAACAAGACTTCCCTTCAGCATTTGCAGGAACTTCATGGAAGCAACACTTGTTGTTGAGTTCCAACAGACACAATGAGTAGGTTATTTTCCCTTATGGAAAGAAACAAAAAAAACCCACCCAGAACAATTTCCAGTCATGGTTAAAATTCAAAAAAAAAAATCCCCAAAAAACCAAAAAACCCAAACAACAACCAAAGTAAACCAAAACGCTGGGAAATAGAGTGATGTGGCTGCAGTTCAAACACTATATGTATATATATATATACACTACATATACAGTCAAGTTTCATTTAATTTGTTGTTATTATATTTAAAAAAGGCTATTATCCGTGTTCAATGAGGTCAAACTTTTTATCTCGCATCTAGTACATCTTGTTTAGTTTAGCTTACAACTGCATACGAGCAAAAAATCTCTTTTTTTTTTTCATACAGAAATAATCAGACTACTATAAAAAAGACAATTTATCTAAATAAATGCCTTCATTTTTCACTGGGGGAGATTCCTGTGTCTTTATACTAGTATAAATAATCCAAACTAACTCAGCAATGTCTAACAGCAAAAACACCAAACACACTGCTTTGTATGAAGATATGAAAATGCTCATGAATATTTCCAGCAAATTTCAGGGATAAAAGTTCATAAAATTTCACAGCCTGGAGACATGATTAACTTTTAGAAATAGCTGCCATTTACTAAAAACAAGAGATTAATTCAGTGCTTCAAAGTGAAGAACTTTAATGTGAGAACCGGACTGTTCAAATTATAGATGGCTAAGAAAGGTGGTTGCAGCCAAAGGATGTGTGTGCCATGTTAATCCTTCAGTTACAGCAATTACTGAAAGGCCTTATTAGAGATACATGTTTTCTACCCTCAGTCTCCATCTCTATGTAGAGAAACCCAGATGTTAAGCAGGTGTTTATCTAAAATTCTCTAAAACTACATTTATAACTAAAGAGAAAAAATTTAAGCAACAAAAAATCATTATGCCAAACACTATGCTTAAGGTTTATAAGGCAGCATACAGGTTATCTTCTTCAAATAGAATTTGCAATGGTTGTGCACCATAGGAACAGGGACATAATGAAGTAGCTGCAACTTGTTTTTGTGGCAGCAAACACTGCAGCCCCTTAAAATGATACCATGATAAGGAATTTTCTTTGGCTACTATGAACGCAGAAAATCAGAATTTTTCACTGTGGAATAAAATTTTCTGGTTTCCTATTATGGATTTAAAACAAACAAACAAACCCTAAAAAAATCAAAGTGAAAACCAATTAATGTTTTGCTTACATGTTCTACTCAATGCAACTCCATAAATCCACACATCTTCTGAACTGGTACCTCATAATACTTCTTTTTTCCCTTGAGATTGGCCTCTCATTAGAAACTTCAATAAATCTACAACTAAAGCAATGCATCAGTGCCCCTGAGGAGCTGTGACTCTCACATCTATTGAATTAGGCAGTTTATTTTATTATACGCATGTGTAGGCATGAGATTTAAAGTTTGTGTGGCAATGTTGTTTCTTTTTCCCATGTCCAAGTAGAAATATATTTCTCTATTTAAATGTTATATGATTTCTTCATGGAGATGATTCTTTCCTTCCTGACCTATTCCTTTAACTGATTTAAGTAGTTGGGTTCTAAAGTTTAGGTTTTTCCTCTGCTTTTTTCACATGTTTGAAATGTACAAAGCTAAACTGACAATCCTCAAATCCAGACAAATTATCTTTTTTTTTTTTTTTCTACTTTTGAAGTATATATTATAGAAAGAGAGACTGTATTATTAATTCATAGAATATTCACAGAATATTCTGAGTTGGAAGAGACCCACAAGGATCATCAAGTCCAAATCTTAAGTGGATGGCCCATATCAGGATCAAACCCAAGACCTTGGTGTTATTAGCAACATGCTCTAAACATCTGAGATAATCTCAGGGTTGGAACAGATAGCAGTTATTTTTGGCTTTTTAATGTGTTAATATTTTTATTACAATTATAAAGTAAGACACTCTCAGTAACTCTTTCAAAGGGAACAAGAAATTTGTTTCAGGCACCGGAAGTCACAATTTCTAGTGAAAAATAACATTAAATTTACTAATAAAAATATGATAAACTTAAAAAAATGAAGTTTGTGTGATATATAAAAACAAAAACTTTACTACCTATATGCTTGGTATAAAACAATTACTTCTAAACTAAATCCAGTTTTAAAAAAATTAGGACAAACTTTATTTATTTCGAGATGTTATTTTCAGTACAATTCATTATCAGGGTTTTGACCCTGTCCGGATTTTAAACACTTACTGAAAACTGCTTTCCACCCTCCTCCCTCCCTGCTCTTCTCAGAGAAAAGAGGAAAAAAATACAGTCAGAGAATTCCTGAGTAGGGATAAGAACTGGGAGACTTGCTTATTAATTAATTTTCACTGGCAAACAAAGTGAAGAGAACTTAAATTTATTGATAATAAATTTAAACTAAAAACTAAATTATTGCTAATAGAATAAGAGTAAAAGAATAAAACAGTCTTAAAACACAACACCTTCCTTCGATTCCCCTCTTCCCTCAGCCATGCAGGGAGATGAGAAAAGGGGGAAAGTCTCAGCCAATAGCTGCTTCTTCCGCTGTTAAAATCCATCTCTTAGACAGGAACTCTTTCCAGTTCACTGTCTGGGGGGGGGCACTTTTCCATCGGATGCAGAAGTCTCTCTCCCTCTGAGCTCTGATGGCCTCCATGGACTGAAAGGGGATAACTTACTTCACCGTGGTCATCACCACAATTATAGGGGGTAATGGCTTTGAGTCCTTCCCCTGTTTCTTGTGGGGTCCCTTTCCACAGAAGACAGTCCTTGATAGACCTCTCCTGTGTGGGTCCATCCCTTGGGCCACAGTTCTTCCACAATCTGCTGTCTCTTGGGTCACGAATGAGTTGCACTAGCGTGGATTCCCCCAACAGGACCACAAGTCCTATTTGGGATAACTTGCTCCAGCATAGGTTTCTCTCTCCATGGGCCACAGGTCTCCAGCAGGACTCTGCCTTATCTTAGGCCTCCCACAGAGTCACATCTTCATGCACTCCTCTGATCTGGTGTGAGCTCCTTCCTGAGCTGCAGAGGGGAGTCTCTGCACCCCAACTGCTTTCCACAGACAGCAGAGGTCTTGGCTTTCAGTCTTCACCCTGCACAAAGGGGAGAGGGAGGACTCTGGGCCTTTTCCTCCCCTCTTCCTGCTACACTGACCTTGGAGTCTACACTGCTATCTCACGTTTTCCTTTGCTCTCCTCTGGGCTGTAATTTCTTCTGCTCCACACTCTTTCTCTTCCTCTGTTTTTAAATATGTTATCACAGAAGTGAATATCATTGGCTAGTAGTAGGAAGTCCATCTTGGAGATGGCTATCATTGGCTTTTTCATAGAATAGCAAAAGCTTCTAGTAGCTTCTAATTGAAATCATCTCTATGGCCCCCTATTACAAAAAATTCAGCCACATGAACCCATGACATTCATGAAAAAAACTTTTCAGTACCTTTTTACTGCAGCATACCGTAACAATTTTAGTTTTCCTCCCAGTTCAGAACTCTCAGGAATATATTTGATTGTGCTAATGGAGTTAGACAAAATGAAAAGCATGTAGATTTGGGAATTAATCTTTAAAATATCCTGTCCAGCTTGAAATGTTATCAGTAATAGGTACTTTTATGGCTAATGGTATTCCCATTATTCTCCATTTGTGGTTCCATTGAAATAGTCATCTTTGAGGTTTTTTCCTGTAACAGAAACAATAGTGCTTATTACACTTTTTCTGCTCCAGAGAAGAGCAATTCTCTGATATGAGCTAGTTCAGATGATAGTTCTTTTCTTTATAGAGGCTTGATTTTAGGATAATTTAGTACTAGAATTTTTTTTGTTGAAGAATATTCAATCAACTCTTCTTCATGTTGAAATATAACGGAAGGAATAAAAAGCAAGATAAAATGCACATGAAAAGACAAAAAAAAATTATGAAAATATTCACAGAGTGGCATTCCAGCCATTGAATTGCACATGTGTGATGTTTAATAAAATTTAAGGTGGAGGACATCCCAGTTGTGCTGCTGCTGTGCCTGAAAGAAGCTCCTTTTCTGTACATGTAGTGTCATGTTCAACAAGAACTCAGAACCAATACATACTGCCAGTAATAAGACATGAAATCACAACTAACACTTCACAGAGCTATAGTCTTCTTTTGAACCTATGCAAAGATGATTTTCAGCCTAAATTGATAGGAAGCCAAAGAACCTGGTGACAGGTGGACAAAATATTTTCATTTTACTACTTATCAACTATTATTCTATGACAGCAATTATGTGCTGTATTTGAAGGAATCTTTTAAATAATTTTTGATAGCTATTTAAAGCTGAACTTTAATTTAAAAAGATCTCATCTTGACTTAGAAAACACCTAAACCATACTGTGTTAAAATTAATCTTTTAGTTTACTTAGAACCATGTATTTGTGTAAGTGGCTTTCCCTTTAAAAATAAGATAATCTGTCCTCAAAACAATAAAATCAGGAATTATTCCAATTCCTTTCTGCTGTTGCGATCTCTAATTAGAATCAGAATCTAAACATAATAACAACAATGACAATATATTCCAAGAATACAAACCCCAGCCTTGATCTATGAAATACTCAGAAAGGAGTAGATTAACACAGACATGAGCCAGAGGTCTTGAACATGTTTTTGATAAATTCCTCCCTGAACTGACTAGATGAATTTTATGCTTTGTTTGTGTGAGTCTATAGGCTCTCCAAACTCTTTTTAATTCATCTATTATCATTTATTATTCAAAAAAGATGTTTGGAAAAAAACCTCACAAATTATAAGAGAAAAACTAAGGACTATAACTGAGATAATTTTATATGATTAGTTTGAAATTCAGAGGACAATATTGTTACACACACACACACACACACACATCAGTCTTTCATGAAAAGTTCACCTGTGCAGAGCTACATACAACATTGGACAGGATGAGCAGCATTTCTGCTGTTAACACTGAGAGCAGCTCAGGAATTTGGGTAGATGCCCTGCTGCCCCATGAAACTCACAGTGGAATAAAACTAATTGCATCATCAATAGAAGGAATTTAAGCTCAAATGCATGTGCCATTCCCTTAGGTATATGTTCATATATTCTGTGTTTATTTACTTCCTTCAAGAGCAAGTATACAGAATACAAGATGAAAACACAATTATTCATGGCTAAAGCAATGCAATTGTACAAGTTTTTAGTTATAGCAAAAAATACTTTTGCTTTTTCTTTTCAATATGAAACACTGAATTAAAGAATATAAGGGATTCACTTTCATCTAGGTTTCTTGCTTTGTTTTTTTTTCCAAAGCTCACTTTGAGGTGTAAGACTTCTTTTCCAGCAGATTAATTTTCATTCAGTAACACCTTTCCAACCATACAGCATGGAAGTTATGCAATACTCAACAGACCTTCCTCCCTTTTTTTATACTTATTAAGTGTTCAATACTTAGAAATATTTTTCTAAAAGAAAAAGAAGAAAATATACACAAATGTTGTGATATACTCAGAGAACACACAATTGTGTCAAGAAGTAGAAACAACATTTTATGAGAATCTAAGGTCCTAACTACTACTTGCTATGAAACTATCCCCTTTTTGTTTTATTGATACTTCAACTTCAGAAAATTATTTATTCATGCCTCTGATTTATTAAGTATTAGATCCTCCTAAATAATTGTGCTGTTATAACACATATGCTAAACCATACATATCAAATCCTGGAATTTAAAAAATGGATTTCACAATCTCACAAAAACAGATCAATCCCATACTGGTTTATCCAAGTTATGAAGCTGAAATAGAAAGCACTGAAACAATGAAGCTACTTCAGTAGACATAGATTAAATTTGAGATTGCTAATATAGGTCTCATTGCCACAAGATGTTTTGGAGGCCAAAATAGAAATGCGTTCAAAGTCACAGGGACAACAACATCAGTGACTACTCATATGATGGACTTTTTTCATAGAAACCTAATGGCATATGAAGAAGTTATGACAATGTATGAGGAAGATCCCTTTGTCCATGCTCTTTTCTTATATTCCTCCATAATCACTAGCTGCTTGTCACTGCCAGAGATACAGTAGTTGACTATATGTAATATTGATTTGACACTGGCTGGCAAGTCTTATGCTGTATTCCTACTCCTGTGTTTATGTCATGTTGTTTTCTCACAAATGTTATTCAGTAAAATCTTTGTTTTAGGCACTCAGTCCATAATGATAAAATCTTTTCTTGCAGGAATACATTTTAATTTGAATTTCAAAGTGTATTTCCATGCCAAAGGAGGAGAGATAGTCCCATATACTTTTACTTCTCAAATGAGAGACCATCATAGGGACACATGTTAACTAGTATTAGGTCTTCCCCAGGTTAATAAGTTTGTGTGTCTCCAGTGTTTCAGAGATCTCTAAAGGAAGCCCATTACACAAGAGAGACATGGTGAAAACGTATTTTAACTTTGCAGAGAGAGACACATTTACAGAGAATCAGACAGATCCCTTGAATCAGTGAAGAGATATGTTTCAATTTTTTTTCCTGAAAAACACTTTTCAGTGCTCATCAACAACATTGAAAAGTTAATCATAATCAAACTCTACAAAGAAGATTATTACTCCAGAAATATAGTCAGTATTAGATGTTCTGTGATGAGTAGACGTTAATATTAAAGTATCCAAAGTTTCCAGAATAAATCCACAGATTTTGCAAGCAACTCAGAACAGTTAATACCACTGCTGCAATACTCAATCTATATACTTTACAACAGACATCCAATGATACTGTTAAAATGTCCTATAATAGAAAGAAAGTAAAAACATTATTTGCAGTTACCAGACTACAGCATCAGAGCTGTCAGCAGTTAATATCAAATTAGATTTGACAATCAGGATTTCAACTGCAAACTGATCTTTGGTAATTAATGTAATTAACAGTCTGAAACACAGAGAACAATGTATTAGCAACATGAACATATTGTTTGCTCAGATGAAGCATTTTCACGGTGCTGTTTAATTGATGACTTTTGATTCAGATACCCTACAATTACCATATCATGATACTAATAGAGAGAGGAAAAAATATGTCTAAACTACTGTAATTTTTTTTAAGGATGAAAGTTTAATTAATGGTTATAAAAACTACCTGCTCAATAGTTGGAAGACCGATTCACAAATGTTGAGCATCTATATCTAAAACTCTCCTATTTCAACATGGAAATACCAAAGCTTGATTACTGGTGCCAAACAACATGCAACTTACAGAGAATATTACCATAAGCCTCCTTGTAGAAAGTAAAGACTCACAGAACTGGCAAGACTGAGTGTCCTGTTGGAGAAAGAACATGGAATGTCTACAAAAAAATATTCTGTATCTCCATAACACATTGTTCTTGTTTTCTCAAGAAAGGAATACGAAGTGCTAGCTAAATCAGATGAAGAACATAAGTGAAATTTGCTTCTACAAAGGTCTTCAGTAAACTTTCAAAATACTGTGTTTGCAATCAGAGTACCATTTGCTCCACAAATCATCACAGGGAGTAAGACAGTCACTGTCACAAAGCACTGAACTTCTACAGTTCAGGATGAAGGAGATATCTCTGGAGAACTAGGATTTTATCATGAGAGGAGACAACACGATCGAATGCAATCTATTAATTCTGACTAAGACATAAATTTCTTTTCAGGCAAAGGTCATGCACTGGCAGTCTGTCAGGGAAAAGAAAAAGAGAAGAAAAATTACCAAACAGAATGGAAAGCTCTTCTTCTGTAGGACAGTTTCTAATATTGCTGTTTCAGTGGTTCCTGAAAAGCATAAATACTTTTTCTAAGCATGGACAAAAAGTAACATATATGAAAAAAAATTTGCCTTTTTTTACTATTCCTCCTTTTCTTCAGTTATTTTGAATGGTGTAGAAAACACAGATGTTAGCAAAAATCCAGAAAAATCCAGTCAAAGAAACACATAAATATCTTTTTTTAACAAGGAGCTATGAATACTCTAGGTATTTTTCATTAAATTTCAGAGAATATACAAGCATTTATTCTAAGTCCAAGTGCATTATAGAAAGTAAGAGTATCTTTAGGGTGGATTATGCATAGATTCTTTCAGAATTTTGGGGATCTGTGTTGCTTTGAAAGTGTAATTCTGTGGGCTTGAGAGTCTAAATAGCTATCAAACTGTGTCAACAGCAACTCAAGGTAACACTGACATAATAGGACACTATTAATTTCATGAAGCCCTGAATTGCACAATATTTCCCTTTCTAGATGTAATCCTGCATACTACTACAGTATACCATCGCTCTGCATAGGCCTTCCAGATGGCCTTCATCTTCAAATTCCATTACTATGAACAAGAAAGTGAAATAAGTTATCTAAGCACCTATCTTCTTCCAGCTCTACAGCGTGTACCCTGGTGCCCCTCACTGATCCCTCAGCCCTCAACATCATACACAATTTGTCCTCATTTCATGCAGCAGGAAGGTAAGAGACTGCACTGGAGCAACTTACAGGTACATCTCAATTTCCTTGCAGTAGTTATTCCTTATCACAGCCCTTCATGCCACTGACCCGTCCCACTCAGTGCAGAGACTCTTTCTGTGTGCCCAACTGTTTCTGTGTATTGATGATGATTTCAGCTGCCTGAGTCTCTGTTCTGATGATAAATTTCCTTTAGAGATGAAACATATTGCTGATTTGAGTGAACAGGTAAGAAAAGAACTCTTTAAAGCTACTTTGAACTACATGAATTGAAAAAAAAAAAAGGAATAGTTCATGTGAGGCATGATAGCAAGACAGTGATGACATAAAATGGTTGATACTTGGAAGACAATTCGTTTTAGTAACTCCAGTTTGATCATGTATTGCAGGAAGCAAAAATTCTAATAAAAAAAATTAAATTAGGTAGCTTAAAACCAACAACTAACAAACTATTTTTGGTTTTCAAGGAAGACTGGGGTGTTTGCAGCAACAGCAAGATGAAATACCTTATAGGAATTGGAGAGCCAAACCACTAAATTGGCTTTCCTCAATGCTGTCAGAAGCTGATTTTCATCTCTTCATTTTGCTGATAAAGAAAGGTTAGAAATGCCTATTGTTTTCCACCCACAGCTTGGAAAACAAGGCAATTTGAGGCTCTGAACTCAGTGATTTTTCTTCCTATCACAAATGATCTATAAGTTTCATTACTCTATGATCTTTGATTCCTCAGGCAGAAGTTGTGTTACATAAAATAAGACTCCTACAAACTGAAACAAAACCAGACATGCACAGAATTCTAAGCAAACAAAAACATCTCAACAGAAAGTCTTATTGCATTTTTTTTCTCCTTATCTGAGCTCTGCCTGTAGAGCTACATCCCACTGTCAGCTTGCCAGCAGGTGCTATATTCATACAATTTGTTCATTCTCGAGTGCAAGTACTTTTCTCAAAAGCAAAACATAACAAAACAAAACCCAAGCAAAATACCCCAACTCCCAACAATGAAGAACCAAGTAACCCAAATACTTCCCTCTGGCAGCATAAGCCATTTTCTTTCCAATGGCTGCTGCTCTGGAAGCTGTTTTCATTGCTCCTTATATGCTTGTTTTCTTGCTGCCCTGAAGGGCAGGCACACTGACATAACAATGCAGATGAAGGTAAAAAGAATTTCAATATTTTTCCAAAAAGAACATCTGAAAAATAAGGCTTCTGGATTATTGGAAAGTATTTGTTGTTCTCATTATTCAAGTGTCATCATGAAAAAATGGAAATATTTAACAACGCAAGATGAGTTGTTTATTACCAGTGACCTTTAATTCACTGAGGCCTCATTGAAAAGTCACAATCATGATTAGTAAACTAGTTGATTTATTATTCTTAGCTCTCTGAGGATAAATAAAAGAATTCAGCAGTTGGAGAAACATGGACCGGTGAGTATAACACACTACCGAATGACAGCAGAAGCACAGGTAAGCAGTGATTAGTCCCACACTGGTTTTCACAGAATCATAGAATCACAGAATCAGCTGAGTTGGAAAGGACCTCTGAGATCACCAAGTCCAACCCTTTTGTTTTCATAGCCATTGTCAGGTATACTGTGCAAGTCAGAGAAAACTGTTTTTAAGGAAAAGTATGAAAAGGATAGAGGAAGTTTTGCTAAACAGGAAAACCACTTGAAGCAGGCATATTACAGGGTTTAGTGGTTTCTTTTTTTGATTTAAGTACATGTTGTAACATAAAGCAGTTCATGACTATAGGAAACAACAAGTACATCTAGAACACCCATTGGCCGTATCCTGAAGTAGCTCTAAAATCCAAGATTTTTGTTTCAAAAGGGAGAATAAGGCACAAAATTAAAAAAAAAAAAAAAGGAGAAAAAAAATAAAGGAGATTCCAAACTTTATATTTGTAATCAGCACAAAAATGAAGCAAATTCAGAAATTAACGGGTGTTGAGACAGTAAACTGTCCTGCAAGGAACTCTCATTTCAAAGAGTTGTCTGCCTGTTTTGGTATGCCAGTTTGAACAATCATTTCCATACCTGTGGGAATTTCTTAATCACTAGAATAATAAGTTACTTCTTTTTTCTGATTATTGCTTAGTGTAATTATTAGAATGCCTATACAAAATGAAAAGGCCAAAAGCAAGAACAGTTTGATGGAAAGAGCATACAATATAAAAACAAGAATATGAAGAAAAAAATATAATGAATTGTTGAAAGAAACCCAGGTTCAAATCCTCATTCTCTCTGACTCAGAGTAAAAAACCTGAAACTATGTTTTTGAAATTCCTGTATTAATTAATTAATTAATTAAGGAGGACAAAGAAAAGAAAAATACCCCCTTTATTTAGGTATAACTTAAAAACCCAAATGTTTGTTTTTTTAAAGACAAAGTTTGAACAAGACTTCTTGCAATAAAACACAAGTGTTAATTCCAAATGTTTGTCTTAAAACAGAAAACCCCCACCCAATAAACGAAGTTTCACATTACTTACTCTAACATTGCACTGAATTGAAGAGTACTGCAGAAATAGTAATCTAGAAATAAATGATGACTATATTACATTCTCTTTCAATTGATATGCAGGAAGGAACAAGGGATCCAAACACAGATGAAGCAAATTAGAATTCTGTCCCAATATTCAGTTTGATCATGAATTCTTCACGGAACTTAAAATAAAGTCTAGAGTTAACTCCTGATTTTAGCTGAAGCTGAAATCAACTGAATTTATGGTTCAGTACTACTTGTTTGAAGGCTGCATTCTCAAGGTCCTCTACTCAATCACTTGAGAACTTTTTCTTTTAAACCTATTATTATCATATTTTCATGAGACAGTAAAAATGTCAATAATCAGTCAGAACAATATAGAATTATGACACCAGTTCCAACTCTCTAATTAAAAAAAGAAAATGCTTTTGCTATCTATCAAAAGCTTCATGAACACTCTATTAAGGCTTGACATATGCACTGTGAATATACTGCTCTTTTTATTACTATACCATAGAATGGCCAACAAAATCTTTTCATAATTGTATTTAAATACTAACATCACAAAATGGTTTTAAAGGCTTAAATTCGTATTTTAAATTAGAATTATTTGAAGCTCTGAATTAAATCCTTTGAAGTCCAACTAAATAAACTCTTCTGATATTACTTTTATTGAGCAAAGAAAAAAGACATTTTACATTTTTTATTGTATTCAATAAAATGCAGTTATTCAAAGAAGAGACTGGAATAATACTGCATTGTTACATTGTGAAGCACCTGCATTATTCAACTTACATTTGGAAAATTAATGCAGAACATAGCACAGTGTCAGAGATATACTATAAAATAGTAAAGGGAATATTTCCAAATGTCCACACATGAGAACAATTTTCCTTGTGCAAATGGCATGTATGCATGCCTGGTACAAGCAGTTCATGGTCAACAGAGACAAGGTAATATTTTGTAAAGTTAGGGCAGCTAACTGTAGAAGTAAGCAAAACCAAGTCCACCTGAGGACTGTTGGACAGGACAGTGTTGGAGAATGAGAGAAAGTGCAAATGAAGTTTATCTAGAGACATTGTAAGGCCAGCATATCTAGCACTTTGAAGAAGCTGACAAATCTCACAGCAGTGGAAACTGAGCTGTTGGTAGAGGTGTTTCACCAGAAGACAGTCAGGTGCTCACTGAACTTCAAAGGTAACCCCCCAGAGGTTAACTTTTTTCCATTTCTTAAAATAATTTCTTATTTATCTGCCACTCTATTACTTAATGAAAGAGAAGAGCAAGAGACACAAAGATCAAGCTGTATATGAAGTGATGTCAAACAGGGTGGTAAAACTGGAAGAAATGAGATTTTTCAGAGATTTTCAACTAAATAGTAATAAAATTGAAGCATACCCCATCTGACTGCTGTACTCCTCTGTCTCAGAGCCCAGTATCCAGACAGTGCTGGATGAAGTGACTGCAGCCTGCAAACCTGCTGTGCTGGAACCAGGCATGCCCCAGTGACCCTGGTGCTGCACTGCAGATATCAGCATGTCCACAAGGTTGTTGGCTCATAGTCCCATAAAATGAGGATTTCTCAACTGTGCATTCATGCTCTGGCATGTTACATGTCTCAGAAGGTCACGCAAATGCAACATATGAATGCACAGTGATCCATGGGTCTTGGTGTCACAATGGTCAGGTGTCATCGGCCACGTGGCCATTAAGGCAGAAGAAAGTGAATAGTCTGCATTTACTAAGTGTGTGACGGTTTGGGTTTTTTCAAAGCAGTAAGCACTTAACTTCAAGTTCATCTCTGATCATGAGACGCCCCCCCCCCTCCAAAAAAAGAAAAAAGAGGGGTGTCTCAAAAGTTGGAGACTGTATAATTTTATCTATTAAATTATTTTTGTTGTCTTCAGTGCGACATCTATCACTAAACAAAACCAACTAATCAGATAACTTGTATATTTTTAAGTTAGATAAATTAATGATAGGTAGATAGTAAATCTTTCTAAAATCAATTAATTAGAGAGATATATTTGGTAAATTTTTCTCTTGGGCTTTTAATCAAGTGTAAACATGAAATTCACTAAATCTCAACTTAATGTTCACAAAGTCATCCTTGTACCTTATGGCACAAGGTAAACGCTGGATTTTTTCAAATTTAGGTATCTGACATACACCAAAACAAGAAAAAAGCCTCATAATATGATGAAGAATTCTTAAAATACAAATTTTTTTTTTTTCATCATATTGTGTTGAAACCTCATTCCTAGATTTTCTGCTGTGACAACTAAGTTGTCAGTTAAGGAACAAAAACCAGCTAATTCTCTTAAAAATATCCTTTTTCATCTGTATAAGACTAGAGCAAGTAATAAGTACTGTCAGATGCAGGATCTGGTTTAGAGGGCATTTTTTATTCTGTTTATAAGAACTTCAATCTCTTAATAAACTAACAGAGCAACAACCCATTTCATGTAAGATACTGTCTAATTCACACAGTAGCAACAGCAATCCTAACACTTATTTCCATAAATGCTGGGATGTAAGACCTGCAATATAGAAAAGATCAATAATGCATATAGTACTGTGAAAATTAATAATATAGGATGGTTTCAGAAAATAATGCTTGGGAGAAGCCCATAATGCATCTAACAGCCACACTTAGTTCTACACTTGTAATCTCTTCCAGATATCAGTGATGCATGAATTTACCACTCTTCTCACAAGGACTGGCAGAGCTTTTTTTGTTTTAGCTCATGTACATTTCCTCATATAAATGTCTACTTAGAAATTTACTAGGTGTTATTACCTGTGTCAGTGACTCACCCAGACTATTTTACATGCTGCCTAATGAAATATTTTCATTCACTTGAAATGTGATATATTTATTGGAAAGTACCTTATCTATAAAGTGTAAAAAAGGGGGATTGCTTTGTGGAGTCTTTTTTGGTAATACATTACCTTCTGAATCATGGCTACAACCTCTACTGAGAGAGAGAAGACATTTACTCCATTGCCAAAACTCTCTCTGGGTAAGTACCATTTTAATGAAAAAATATAGCTTCCAATATATGAAATAAATATTAAGATCTTTTCATTTGCAAAATATAATCATCCGGGGGGGGGGGGGGGGGACATGCCTCTTTATTTCCTGGTATTCAGTGCTGACAAAATGACAAATCTTAAACTCTTTTGGCAAGTGTGGAAAAATGATTGAAAACTTTGGCTACACAACCTTCAAGATCAAATGATGAGTTATCTCTTTCATGCTTCCTTGTATTTTGCAGTATAGAAATTGAGCAATTAACTGTAAGCAAATATTCATTATAATTCTCCAGTAATTTATATATGGAGTAATTTCTCACAAAGTTAAACATATCAGTTTGATACTTTGATCATAACTCTTTTTCATAATTTCTCTGTGCTTTCACTGTTGTCTTGAAATTTTTCAACTGTGTTTCAACATGTCTCTAAATATTTTTATACATTTGTTGGAAGCTTCAGTGATGTGAAAGAAAAGTATGCTCTTTTTCAGCCAAGTCTGCTATATCCTTTGGAACTAAAAGAGGTGTTAACATGTTGTTGGTAATATACAAAGCCATCTCTCTCACATCCAGCACCACCAGAAGGTATTTCTTTCATAGGTGAATGTCAGCAAACAAAACTAGTTGATTTTTCCACCTTAATCCAACCATCTGTTTCAGTGACCAGGATCACACTGTCACATGGTTTAATTGTGACTGCAGAAAATATCTTTTTTTTTCTTCATTTTCACATTTTTTAGAAACAACTAAAACTTTCACCATTTGTCATCTTTAAAAACTCACCAGAAACTTTTATTACCTAATTCTGTATTAGGTTCCACGATGCTGATTTCTTCAGGAAAAGCACATAAAAATCCTTACAGAAGCTATTGTCTTCTTAACTGATCCATTCACAGTCTTTTTTCCACTTTTATTATGGTTTGTTTTGTTTTGTTTTTCTTTTCTTAAAGCAAAGTTTCGCACTCCTACATTTTAGGAGATAAAAGTAGATGAAAGAGAGGGAAAACAGATGGAAAGGAAGATGGGGAAGGAATAGTCACATGGAAATAAAACTTAATCAAATAAGGCTTAACTTTAGTTTAGGATCACAGTGCTAAACATCTTTTATGTGTAGGATAATACAAAGCATTTCATGTGTTTGTATTTCATCACACAAATCTGTGCAGAACATGTAGTATAAAATAAAAAGCCTGATCATAAAAAAAAAAAAAAATCCCAATTACTATTCTTCTAGATGGAATAAATATACTGAAAAATGTACTTCAAATTAATTTTTCATTTCGTTTAATGGTTGAAAACGTTTCTCCTTGAAGTATATGATGGCACAAAGGAATCTTTGGTTTTAAAGCTACTTTGTAAACACTATTTGAGGTCTGGGAAGTAAGGTGATTTAAACATCAAGTCATTCTTGGAAAAGAGCAAAGCAGCTCAGACTTTTGAATAAATAAGTCATTCAGAACTGGTAAAAAAACTGATAGTATTTTCCTCCATTATTCCTAGTTCTTCACGACCTAACCCTTTCAGTTTACAAGCAATGTGCCTGGTTTAGAGCATGAATCAATCTCCACCAATTTTGGAGAGAGTCCTTCAACTCTCTCTTTGATGCTTTCAACACGTCTTAAGCTCAAAGAAATCTCACTTCTCAGTTCTACTCTATGGCTTTAACCCTCTTCTATATAAAGAACCCAGAAAACATTCAGATCACGTAACAGTGATGCAGGGTAGTGTCCTTCTTCATTGATATGCTGCTGAGCCTGAAAGAAATTTAAAAGGACTCTGATAAGACCTTCACCTAGAAAATTCCAGGGTCTGGTATGAAGAGTTGACTTGCTACCCACATTTAGAATTCCACTCATGCACACACTATTCACTGAGTGTACTGTCCTTATGTAGAAGAATATTTGTTGGTTACATATGTATTAATCTTTCAAACTTTTTTTTTTTTTTCCCCTGGCATGCCTTGTCATTCTAAAGGAAAAGAAGGCACTCAGAAGAAAAAATGCATTTTAGAAGAAAACGAGTAAAACATGAAAGACTGCCAAAATTTTATTTGAGATGTATAAATTTCTGGGTTTGGGAATGCTAAATGAGAACCTTCTTACTCTTAGTTTTTTCTTTTTTTTTTTTTTTTTTTCTCCTCTTTGCACCTTGTAAATTGCATGTTTTGTTAAAAAGAAGTTACTTCAGACATAATCACATGCCAGAAACCTCTTTCAATCAATAATTACAGTGCTCATGTCACTCTTCAAAGATTTGATTATCAATACAGCTTTCCCTTATTTGTGCAATGGATGAATGAAGTAAGGATTATCTTCAAAAATAAAAGACACCTAGCAGAATTAAAGAATTTAGCAACCATTTCAGATATCAGACAGAAAAGTATTGTTTCAGCAGATCTTGGGTCTGGAATGAAAGGAAAATGTCAGAATGTATTCCTCAATTGACTAATAGAAGAAAATAGCAAACTCACCTAACACTTCAGTTTATCCATTTTCTCATATATAGTCTTAGCCTGCTGTTCTCATTTAATAAAATCTACTTAATGAGTTCTCAATTTTTCTCCTTTCCAACTCACACAATTAATTGATGCTATTTAGGGTTCTTTACCATTTCCCAGATAAATCTGATACAACTCAATTTTTGATATTAATATTGTCCAATACAAATTATTTCTTTCTTTCCAAAGATCAACAGACTAGATATTCTCACCTTACTATGCCCTGTCTCATTTACATCCACATTTTCTTGCTATTGATTTTATATTCTTCTACGTAGCTGGGATTTGAAAAGCTTCTTTCAGAATATTCTTGCTCCTCAACAATAAGAGCTGACAGCTAAATTAAATGTAAGTATTTCAGGGTTAGAATTATGACAACAGATTTTTATGCTGCTTGTTATGATATTAAGAAGGACAACTACAGAAGGAAAACATGGCCCATTTTTAAAGTGTTTACCTTAATTGTAAAAAGCAAAAAGGTTTCAAAACCAGCTTTATTCCACTATACTGGTACTAATATGGTTGTATATGACATTAGTGTATAGTGGGTGTACAGGGCAAGTCTGTTATAGGACTTTGTATACAAATTACCTTTTTTCAAATACAGTAAAGCGTAACATGTTTTACATTAAGAAAATGAATATTCTCTAACAAATGATTAGGCAATAAGACTAGATTACTTGGTAACAGTTAATATCCCTATACTATTCACAGCAACTTTTAAAACAATAGAAAATTAAAAAAAAAAAAAAGGAATTTACATGTTAAAATATTCAATAAATAACATTTAAAGTAATCATAGAAATAGATAATAGTTTGACTTGAAAGTGACTTTAAAGGTCATCTAGTTCCCACCCCGCCCCTCCATGGGGAAGGGACACCTTCCACTAGACCAGTCTAGTGCTCAGAGTCCCATTCAACCTGGCATTGAACACTTCCAAGGATGAGGCATCCACAACTCTGGACAACTTGTTCCAGTGCCTCACCATTCTTGCAGTAAAGAATTTCTTCCTGATGTTTAATTTAAATTTACCTTGTTTCATTTCAAAGCCATTGTCCCTTGTTCTGTTACTACACGCACTCATCAAAAGTCCTTCTCCAGCTTTCTTGTTGACCCCCTTCAGAAGGCTGCACTGAGTTCTCCCTGAAGCCTTCTCTTCTCCAGGCTGAACAGCCCAAACTCTCTCAGCCTGTCTTCATAGGAAAAGTCCTCCAGTCCTCTGATCATCTTCATGGCCATCCTCTGAACTCACTCCAAAAGACCTTTGTCCCTCATGTGTAATGGTAGGTTATGATACAACTCAGTCAATGTGGACAACTTGCTTGGAAAACTCTTTCAGACTTTGACTAAAGTATTTTCAAAAAATGGGTATAAAGACACAGAGAAAGTCAATATTGTTATCATATTCCCTCTGCTTACTTAAAGCAGAGAATAGTATCTATTCTCATTTGTCACTGATGATATACTCATCAAGTTTAGGATTAGCTTCTGTCCCCTGTGAAAGTTAGTTTAATTTCTACTCATGCATATCAGTTAAGCCATATTTCAGGTCATAATTGTTGCTTCTTGATTCTTATGTGAATGGTCTTTTGTTATGTATAAAAGCAATTTCCAATAGTAGATTCCCATGTAGTTTCTTTCTCAATTGCAAAGCTACATAGATCATTCACACAAATTAGGAAATCCCACAGAGATCACAAATTGGCAGCTGTCTGCAGGAGCAGCACTACTTCACTCAGCAGACTTTTCAGTGGCTCCGAATGGGTTATTCACTGTACTTTCTTTAGAAAAAGCAGCTTCTGAAGCCTTGTGCTATTCCCAGACAACTACATTGTAAAAGGCTGGAAGATTTAATTTGCTCTGTCATCATTAGTATTGATAAGGATTTAATTGTCTGATCTTTCAGACCAAAAGGTAGCAGTGAGTTGAAAGAATAAAGAGATTAATTGTGCTTCCTTCACATGTTTCACAAAGTAAACTTAAGTTGGACTTTGATGGTCATTAGATTTATCACAATGCATAACATTTCTGTTTATATTACTGAGTTTATTTATATTTCAAAGTCTTGCCAAAACTGTAAAAAAATCAATCAGATATTTTTCTATCTTGATGACCTGTGATGGGTTGACCTTGGCTGGCTACTAGACACTCACACAGCCTCTCTCTCACTACCCCTGCTCAACAGAACAGAGGAAGAAAATAACACTAAAACAGTTGGTTACACTCAAGATGTGAGAGTGATTATTCTGCCCATTTTACCATCATTTTTCTAGGCTGTATAATTTAAGGCTCAACTGGAAGGGAAGAAGTTAAATTCATTTGATAATCATCTTTACATTTGAATATGGAGATAGCAACACCTAAGGTGGACAGGGAGGTAAGCTTTGTCTTTCTCCACCTTTTCTGCTGATAAAATTGTCTTTTTAAAAATGTGATTGCTTCTAATTTCAAAAAGCAGAACTTTTTTTTCGTTTTTCCCTTATTCATTACACTGCAGTGGTGTAAAACCTCAGGCTCATCTCATTTCAAATGAAATCTCAGGCCACATCTCTTACCAAAATACCTGAAAATTCTGTGTCAGCGTTTGTTCACACTTCTTATTTTGGAGGCAGTCATTAAATAAAATATTAATGATATCCTAAATAAAGAACAATGTTAGTAACTTCTCTCCAGAGAAGTAGTTCTTCTTTAAGCACAACATTGCCTCACTTTTAGCCACTTCTATCTATAACATTTTGTAATTATTATTTTTGTTATTATTTGTTTAATATAGTGCATTTTATCAAGTGGACTGTTGATATAGAGACATGGATCCCTAGAATTTCCAGGTAGTTATCAGAAAAGAAGCCAACCTTGTGTAAATCCTTGCTACACTGCTCGCCAATAGTTCATTTTATTGCACCCAGTTAAAGATGACATTTTTATGTGTATTCATATTCAGGGGAATGTGAAAAAAATTAAAATTATGAAACATGTCTTTCTGAACAGTTTGGAACTAATGTTTTTTTCCCCACAGTCTTCAAAATTTTGTCACAGAAAAACACTGAACTACTAAACATAAGTGAAAATGTTTTCATATTGAATATCTGTCATTTGCAATAAGACATTTCTAGAAGAGAGCTAAACTTGCTTTCAGTTCTTTCATAGTTGGATCTTGCAAGGCCTAAAAAATCTTTTCACTTCATGACTGGTTGCTATGTAAACGAAACTACCAAATTCAAGTCCAACTTAAAGATAAAACGTTTAAATACTTATATTTATTTAGATCTGTAACTTAACTTTGCCAGTGTCACATAAAAGGATATTTGTCTTGTATAGGGAATGTCCAATTGGGATTATTAGGCAGCAACTGAGCATTGTAAAGAAGCTTGGCACAGACACAAGATGCTCAGAAGGAGTAAAAATTCTGAAGAGGTAATAGGTAATTTGTGGGAATACGTATCCATTTGGATTCCCTTAGAAGTTTCCCATTTGATGGTCAACCCACTGAGCTCCAAAACATACCTTAAATTGGAAGATGAAAGTAAACAAGTATAAGCTGATGGATCAAAGTATAATGTGTTTTCTTCGGTCAGTTTTGCTTTTCATCTTTGTTATACCTTATAGATCTTGCTGAGTAGCAAAAATACTTTTTTTTTGGTAACAGACATCATTAAATAACCTTCCACTAGAAATAGAGCTAAATAATTTTTTCTAAACAAAACAAACTCATTTGCATGCAAAATTAATTTTTCTCAAATCTGGGCAAAAGTTTGAAAAAGTTTTGGCATAATACTAAGTCAAGAAAAATTACATTATTACTCAATGAAAAAAAACCCAATACCAGAGAAGCCCACAAAATGATAATAGCTCCTCAAATTAGGAAAAAAGGGAAAAGAAAATTTGACTTCTTTGCAGAGGAGTGTCTTACCCATTTATTTTTTTATTCTAAACATTTAAGCAAATACCCAAAATTTCTATGCTCAGTTGTGAAATGGCCTAGCATAATGTCCAAAGCAAAAGGCACTGAAACAATCAACTGAGCAAAAGACATAAAACATTTCAAACAGCACTTCTAATTTTATAATTGCTGTCTTTTTCATTATAGCATTATAAATAGCATTAAATATATTATAGCATTATAAATATTTCAAAAAACTCTGGACTCAGTATTAAACAAACCAAACCCTACCAATTAATAAACATCCAGAAAAGAGGCACTTGTTCAACACCTGACAGATTTTGGAAGATGTTTAAAATCACACCAAGATCTAATTTATTTTCAATTCTGCTAAAACAAACCCCAACCAACTAAGATTAAAAAAAAAAAAATTTACTTTTATCAATATATGAAATATATAGCTAATCTCTGTCTTCCAGGGAAAAGCCCAAATAAAATAAATTCCATGAACATGATTCAAGTGCAAATGTTATTACTATTTGGAGTAGCAAATCATTGTAAAATAACACAAAATACATTAATTTTGAATAAGTTAAGACAAATACTTGACTTGAATAAAATGAAATACAGTATTCACCACAGTTGAGTACACAGTTTGAAAGTATGTACTCATTTCTTTATGATGATAATTACCTTTCCAGTTGATAGTTTAAAACTTGTTCATATAAATGAAATGGTAGGGGAAAAAAAAGCTGCAGTGTAGAGAAATTCCATAATCTGAAGCAATGGAGACTATAATAATACAATAAAGTTTATCTGTCTTTACTGACTATCTGTAGTATCTGCAAAATATGACCTTCATGACAGAGAGATTTAACTACCAGAGAGACTGTAAAGATTCATTTTTTTGTCATGGACATGGCATATCAAGAAAATATTCTGATCGCAGGCAGCATCCCAGAAATCAGGCACATCATCTGAACTACCTTTAAAAGGGATCTAAATGTCTGTTCCCAAATAATTCCTGGAACAGTGAAGACTGGATTGATTGCAAAGAGTCTTGTTACTTCAAATATTTATTTCATGTGGTCACGAAAATCTTCCTTAGTACTCCCAATGTACAAGGGAACAATTATTATTATTATTATTTAACAAAGAAAGGGTCCAACTCACTTTATCCTATTTGTAGGGTCTACTACTGCTTCTATATAACCATAGACAGTGTTATCCATTTGAAAAACATGTGAAGTTGCCTCTTAATTTGATTTTAGAACTTAGACAGTTTTAACAATTTTACAACTTTTATACAGTCATGACCCATTGCAACTATCTTCTGGATGTTGCAATAACACATTGAAATTATATATGTGGAGTCAATTATTTCTGGTCTTATTGCCTGTTATTCACTGTGTGAACAGTATCGTTTTCACTCCTTGTTTTCTTACAATTGCATACCAGTCTCAACCATAAAAGGTCAATTGATGGTTAGGAATATGTATTCTGACAAAATAGGAGTATACTTAATCTTTTTTTAAAGAAAATGTCATAGTTTTTTTTGCTATAAACCTGCAGCCTCTATATAGTTAGTAGTAATGAATGTAAGTATATAAATTTTAGACCACAATAAACACTTGGGATTTTTTTTTAACCTGCTTGACATTTCAGAATCATATTGAAAGGTACACATTTGACACAAATGATAATCATATCTAGCAACGGACCTAAGGAGACATCCCAGTAGAATATAAAACTAAAAAGTAAGGGAGAGAAGAATCCCTGAAAACAGAGAGGTACAAAAACAAAATTTATTTTTTTTCCATTTTTTGCATAATTCTTTATAAAATAACTTAAATAACTTCTTCATATTAAAAAACCAAACAAACAACAAAACAGCCATCCTCCTAACAAAATTACAATCTGGGCAACTCTATGATATGCACCCATTCATATTACACATACCTTTAGTAACTGTGGAATTTTTTCCACTCCATCCACCTGATTCTTATCTACCATCTCTTTACACTATATACATTGGTACTGTTGGCTAACAATACACAACAAAGTGTGAATTACGACTAAATTTTTTACTTTCAAAACCAGAGAAAATTTTAAACTAGTGTTGTGGTGGGGTTTTAAGGATGGTGTTATTGTTATATGGGTTGTGTGGGCCTTGTTTCGCTTTTAAAAAAATGTATTTCTTTCTGGGCCAGATACATTGTCAAAATGTGACAGAGATCAATCAGTACCTTACTTCTGACTGTCATCTTACAGGATCTCTGAAGAAACAATCTCGTTGCAGGAATAAGCATAAAAGTAATAAATAATTTAACATGCTTTAATATTTTATATATTTTATATATATATACACCCACATATACATATATTCATACATTTCTCATTTTCTCCCAAATTATTTTTATTTAAATTTGGTGCTCCCATTTGTAGAAATAGATCCTTTGTATTTATCCCAACTGGACCCTAAGTGCTAGGAATGATCAGCTTTTCTTTTGGTAAAATCTCCCTCCACCCACATCACATAGGAAGGTTTTTTTCCATTTTAGACATACACACAGAAGATTTCACAGTATCATGGAACGTTGGTTGCACCACTACATTTCTCAAGAGGTATCATTATTAGGAATAACATTAATAGTCACCAGGGAGAACAAACAGTTAGATAAATAATTAAGAGATGAACCTTTTCAAGAATAAAAAGGGAAGTACTTTTTTTTTATTCACTGCACAGTGCTCCCTGACCTGGAACACAATCTTTATAAAAAAGCAAATTATGTGACATGAATTCTCATATTTATGTGTAGTAGTTTTGTTTGGCTTTTTTTAAAGTATCATGAAGAAGAATAAAAAACTATTGTGTGGGTGTTGATGCACGCTTCTGGTGCAAACTCTGTGAATGTGTCTGCCACTGACAGCTATGTGAGAAATGAAGGGTATGAAAGAAATATATTTTTCTTTTTCTAAAAAATTAGTGACAATAGCTCTATCTCTACAAATTTATGGGGCCTAATGGGATTCATCCAATAATCCTCAAAAAACTAGCTAATGGCATCACAAACCTTCTCTCAATGATTTTTGAGTGGTCTTGGGAACCTGGAGAGGTCCCAGTTGGAACATTGTCCTGATTTTTAAGAAAAGCAAGGAGGACCCTGGAAACTGCAGGGCTGTCAGTCTCATTTCAGTGCCTGGTAAAGTTATAGAGAACATTATTCTGAGAGGTATTGAAAAACATCTGAAAGACAATGCAGACACTGGTCACAGCCAGCGCGGCTTCATGAGAGGAAAGTCCTGCTTATCAAACCTCATTTCCTTTTATGACAAGGTAACCCACCTAGTTGATTAAGGGAAGCCAGTTGACACAAACTTTTTGGATTTCAGTAAAACTTTCAATACTGTCTCTCACAGGATCCTTCGGGACAAAATGTCCAGCATGTATTAACAGACAAAGACACTGACCCCTTCTTTCTCACACAGTTGAACTGATCCATTCTAATTATGGAATGTACATTTCTCTATAATCTATTTGGTAACTGCACAAACCTCTCTGACAGCATGAATCACTGTGATAAGTCACTAGATATTTTTATGCAAAAAAGAAAGAAACACTTTTAAAATATCAGAACAGCTTACTTCAGTTCATGTAAATACTGACACTGTAGTTTGATTGTGTCATTGAATGAGATTTACTGGATGCTACTAGTATATTTTTTATGTTCCTCCACCGTATTTCTTTTCTCTTACATTTTAAAAACCAATGTATTTAAATGAATCGGAATATACCAGATGGTTTATGTTGCATAGTACCTTTGGAATCAATAAAAATTAACATCTACACTAAAGTAAGTTCTGCTGAACTTGAGTTGCAACAGGAAATCATTGAACAGACTACCAGCTTCAGGAGTGGACTGGAGAACAGCCTAAAAACTCTGAATAAACTATTTAAACCAGGATAACCTAGAATCACATCATAGACAGTAGGAAAAAAAACATAAAATAACTTTTCCTTCCCTTTTTGCTCAGGTAAGTAGAGATCAACAATGGACTGTTTTGACAATATTGTCTTCTTTCAGGCAGTAAATGTGTTTTCAGATTGACTTATTTGAAAACAAGTTTATAAGTTAAAGATAGAATTTACTTTTTGAAGTTTTACAGGTCTAGAAAATACAAGGAAACACTTATGAAACTCTGGCATCAGTAGTCTATCATCAAACAATATGAAATAAACATTTTTATTGTTTACTTGGATGTACATTTGACTTGAAGAGTTTTAAATTTTTTTTCCTAGGAGACTTAGATACTGTCTGTAAAAGTAACATCTTGAACACCAACAGAAAAGTCTAGTATTTAAAATTCCATTTAAAAAGAAAGTACCCATATAACCCTAACACTACTCATAATCAGCTATAAAATTCAGTGAATCAGAGACAAAGGAGATGCATTCATTAAACATAAAAAAATATACATGACTGGAAGTGAATTAAAGTAGCCAACATGCTACTTATGACAAGTAAGCTTACTTGGTAGATTTTGATCTCCAGCAAAGAGGATTCCCTCCAGCTTCTAGATGATGTGAATGAATGTTCATTATTATCATACTTAGAAAGTTTTCTCTAATGTCAAAATAAGTTTTTTCCCTTGAAATTTGAGTTAATTTTTCTATTCCTGTTATCAGTAAATATGCAGATTCCTGATCATTATTTCTTCTGCACCAGCAGTTCTTAGTAGGTTGCTGTATGCCAACATGTTCTGACTGTGAGCACAAGTGTAGACAACCAGTCACACCAACAGTGGAAATACTTATTTCAAACCTACATTTCAAAACCTTTGTATGATGTCCAGATTTCAGGGTTTTTTACTTTAAGCTGAACAAATGCAGTTCCTCTAACTCTTTCTTAGCAACTGATAGGTTTTAAATATTGTTCTCACTGTGTTCTTCTGTATGATCTCTAAATTGCTTTCAACTGTTTGAAGTGCAGTGTTCTGTTTCATATAAATTTCATGGTCTAATTTTACTGCATTCCCCACAGATTTGTTGCACTCTGACTTTTGCAATCCATGTGGGCCAAAGAAACCCTCTCTCTGTGCAAAGCAAGAATTTAATAATATATGAACCAAAATGTTAATAGTCTGACCAACCAACTATTACTAGCTCAGATTTCATTCCTATTATGAAGAAAAGACTTCTGTCAAATAAAAAGATGCCAAAAAAATAATATAATTACACAATGAAACTTAAAATACAGACACTTCCTCTCATTCTATCCCTTAGTTTTTGATATTAAGCTCATTCTTCCTCTGCCTCTCTTGGAATTATGAGAATGGCTACTTCCTCCTCACTCTAGGACCCTCTAGGGATTATTTCTGTATGACTTCACGTACTCTATACACCTTGATGTCTTCATTGATCCAAAATTCTCTCTACATCCAAATGCCCATTTTAAAGCATATTTTACACATACTCGTTACTTTTCTACATTACATCTCTGATTTCCAAAACTATTTTTTCCAAGGCTATGTTCCTTAAATGATCAGTAATGGCCCATTGGTGAGCTTTTCACAGCCTTGGAGACTCATAATTTTACACCTGTACTCCTTTATCCTGAATTTTTATTCAGAGGACATAGAAAGGATATTCTGCATAAAATATCTACTTTTTACAACTGTTTATTAAATACAGAAATGTAACTAGATTATAACATTGTTATACCATTTGAGCATGTAATGCTAAATTAAAACTGAGCAAATTAGGTACAGTTATCTGACTACTGTTAGGCAATATCTAATATAGTTAAAACCATTTCCAGACAAGACTGAAGCAAGTCCAGGCAAAGCAAACCTGCAAGTCCTAGTCTGGAGACCTTGCAAACTTCACATAAAAGGCTGCAATCCAGCTATTAGCAATAGTAATCCTTACTGTCTTCATAATAATCCACATGAAATATTACTGGAAATAAGAAGAGTCAAATACTTATCTCTCAGGTTTATTCAAGAATAAAATCACTATGACTTATACTCACTGCTTATCAAATTAAAAAATATAATTTGCCACTTACAAAAAGGAAATAAAGCTCACACATTCTTGGTCAATAATCAGCTTGTACTGTGGAACAGGTCCAAGAATGTTTTAACCAGTATTTAAATTATTCACCCCCAGAATATGCAACTCATATATCTCTAGAAAGTAGTGACATTAGATTCAAGATATATATATATGATGCTTTCACAAAAAAACATACACTAATATTCTGACATAGCTTTCAATAAAGACAGAATTTTTTGCCAAGTACTTTTAGGATTGTCAATGAGAGGTCTTTTAAGTAGGGATTCTTATCACTGTGGTAAAAAAATCCCAAACATTCCCCATTCCCTAATTTACATACTTGTCCATCTTCACCTATATGCCAAAATATACACAGATGTGAATTTCAGGTTAACTTGTATCTGAGCATTAGAATGAAAAAAAATAGGTGAGCACTGCATGATTTCTTCAGAGATACTTAATGAGATTCAAGTTGTTCTATTGACCCATCAAAAACTTAAGGAGTAAATACTTGGCTATATTATCCAACTGCCGGATTTAATGTTGAACACAACGTCTTGCATTTGTATTACACAAGGATGAATGACTTCCATTGCTCTTATTTTTGAATCTGGAATGAATTTTACTCTCTATTGAATTAATTTAACTCCTAGAGGTACTTTTAACAAAAACTCCAGTATTTTGTTACCACATATCTTTCCTCCTAAAGTTAAACATCATCTCTGACAATTGGATGTTAGAAAGGAAGTCCTCTTTCACATGCAATTTTTAGAGGTGTGCGGATGATTTTTACCTTTTTTTGCATTTAAAAAATCTTCTAGCAGTGCAGGTCTAGTACATTCACAATGTCCTCAGCCCTTGGTGTTTTCCTGCCTTAAGGAAGTTACTCAATGCTATGCAAAGTCCAAATTCAAACCAAAGTGCAACATGAAGTAAGAGCATCCAAAAGACCATGGACATTTAATACTTGGAAAACAAATACTGGCAAATAAATGAAAAGAACTTGTAACTATTTTCATTACTGAAAAGAGTTTGCTAACTTTAGGCACAGGAAAAAGGTAAAAGATCTACTATCTCTTTATTGTATTAGGTTTTATTCAATAGTGCCAAGTTATAGAATCAGGGAATTGTTAGGGTTGGAAAAGACCTCTAAGATCATCATGTCTAACCATTAAAAACCCATTAAATTATTATCAGCACAGCTACTTGGATAATCTGCATCCCTAAACACAAACTAACTCCTGTCCTCTCCATAGCAGAATTTTCTGCATAGTTGGGACTTATTTTTTCCTCCATTATTTTCCAAGATCTGCAGTTCCTTCATTGTGGCATGAAGCTGAGTGAACGGAGGTTTAGGTTAGATATCAAGACAAGGTTTTTTACCCAGAGAGTGGCTGAATAGTCTTCCCAGGGAAGTGGTCGCAGCACCAAGCCTGCCAGAGTTCAGCAAGTGTTTGGACAGTGCTCTCAGTAACAATAGTATGACTTCTCGGGATGGTCCTGTGCAGGCCTAAGAGCTGTACCTGATGATCCTTGTGGGTCCCTTACAACTCTGTGATCTTTTTGACAGAAGTTCTAGGTCACTACATGAATTTTAAATTATATTGCTTTATGTTGAGTACATTTAATTATGTTATTCCTACATAATTATATATTTCATCTATAATTACTTATTAAAAAATGGAGCATTATGGGTCAAATCCCAAAGTCTGACTATAATAGCCTGAAATATAAGCCTAAGTTCATCAAACTAATATTGCTTTGGTACTCCTCTTTGAGAGGCACATACCTAGAGGGACTAAGTAACCCAACAGAGTTGTCTGCATAAACAGAGTTTGAATTGAGAAGCAGCTTTAGAAGATAATATGAAAATTATTCATTGAAAGAGAAAGCTGTAGTGGGTAAAGTGCCATTATTATCCAAATAAACTGAAACCAAACTCCTTGAAGAAAAATAAATTTCATGAATAATCACAGGCTGATTTCCACAAGGGAGGAAAAAAACCAGTCTATTGACTAATTGCTAAAAGGAATAAGAATCATCCTTCCCTAAGCAATGGAGACTTTGGTGATCTATACATAGCTCAGGGTATGATGCAAGTTCCCAGAGACATAGACTTTTGATACTTAACATATGCTACTAGTCAGGTCCAGAAACAGTGGAAGGAAGTGCCTTTGGAAACTGGGATCAGAAGTTATGGTGCTACATGTGACTGTTCATCACTTGATACCAGCAAACTTTTATCAAATTGAAATCACAGTGTCTGCTAGAATTTTCCCATGATCTTTGAATGTCGGAAGACAGCACGTACATCAAAAGCAATCTCTATATCATTTAATTAAAAGCAAACTGTTAAAAAATTCTGTCAGATTGTAGCATTTTCTTGTTGTCTTTATGGGCCCTTCACAATTCTCGACTCTCTGCCAATTGTTTTTTGTGAAATGAAAAGGGTCCTAAAGCAATGCACACAGTTCATTGTCTAACTGGGCAGTCATAAGGAAACCACAGAGATTAATATTAATATGATCTATGTTGTATGTGTGATTTGACAATTAATAAAAATTAATTTGTTTAAAGAAAGCGTATTACACTTCCAGTGAACATTTAGCTATATAGAAGATAAATTATTTTATTAGAGCTATGTTATTTTTATTATTTTTCTACTACAATAGTCGACTCTTATTTTGTGTGCAAACTAACTGCATCTGAATGGCATTTATTGTCCTCTGTATTAATTCTTCTAATTCTTAAATAATTACAAAACATGTTAATTAAAATTGTCTAATATTACTGAACAGACAACATAACATGTTTACCACCTTCTCAGAAAAATAACTGACTTGCAGCATTTCTTTCAGTGGAAATAATCATTGTTTTCAACAGGGACCAAATATGCAGGAAAAACAAAATGATGAATGTAGCATATTTATGGTACAACAGTGTAATTACTTTACTTAACAAAACATTACAAGAAGAAGATTTACTTTTTCCTCCTGAATTAAAAGTCCAAATGAACTTATATTTTATTCTAAGCACTTCATTAATTTTGGTAGTTATTTCCATTATTGAATTCCTTCAATGCTCTTATTTGGTTCTGAATGTTCAGTAGTGTTTGCTACTTAAACATCACAACAGTAATAAATCTGAAAGGCCAACTATGAACTAGAAAAAAATTAAGACTCTTGAGTGCATTATGCTTGTCATAGACCATAGAGCTCAACATTATCCTTTGTTAGTTATGCTCAGCTAAATATACTCACACTCTGATTGTGTTTTCACAGCATCCAACAACAAGACTAGTCCAGATAATTAAAAAAAGCACGACAGAAATGAAAAGCCCTAAGTTTTATCCTCTAGCACAGTGGATATTTGTAGATCAAACATGCCTCTCCCTTCACATAATATTAATGATGAAGTATCAAAAGGAGAAAAGCACATAAAAACTGATAGGAGTTCTACATTCATTAGAGTAAGCAAAGAAAAAAAAAGATCCAGAAGGATATTTTGTTATTTATATCTGAAATTATGCTCAACAACATGCTTCTTGATTGCTAAAGAAAGATCCACAAGTTACATAGTGTTAAAAGACCCATGAATTATCAATAGGTCATGCAAAATGTAAAAAAAAAAAAAAAAAAAAAGTTTTACTTTGAGTAGGTGAAATGAAGAAGACTGTAAGACTCCAGAATGCCACTATATAAATTTTCATAACAGTTCTTGTGTTTCTCATATGAATTAAACATTACTGTTTTCAAATTTCTTTGCTAGGAGCCAACTAAATATGAATAATCACAAACTTTTGTCAAGTGTAACCATGAATATACATTATTAAACCATTAATAGTGAATTACATCATTTAACCATCATTAAGGTTTCAGCAGTAGAGTACTTACTCTTTCAGATTGAGAGATACTTGCTATTTCAACAAAGAGACTATTCTCTCCTTTTTCATATTTAAAAAGAGTATGGACTTATCTCCTCTCCTCTTCCTCTGTTCTTGCCATCATATTTTCTTTCCTCTCCAGAAAGTAAAGGACATTCATCTTCCTTTCAGGTTGGAAAATGGGACTCTAAAACATTCTCTTTTACCCCCATGCTCTTGTCAGCTCTGCTCTAACAGTTCGGTGCTCTAACTCCACTACTTGATTCTTCAGACGCAGTCCAGAACTGCACACTATAGTTATGATGGTAAACTACCAAATCTGAAATAGATGAAAATGATGTCTTGCTTCTAAACATGCTCCTTCCTCTCTTGTACTCTTCCTTGATCATGCCCCAAATTTTGTTTCCTTCATTTATACTTGATTTAGAATAATATTCTAGATGTATTTTCTCTGCTAAGTACTTCATGCTATTCATAAAATCTATTATGAAGTAGCTTTGGACAAAATACTTTATGTTTTACATGACAGCAGACCTAATAAATCATTTAATTAAAAACATATTACATACTACTCCTACATATATTTTATCTTTATTTTATTTTTTAATTCATTATTTTATTAATTATTATATTTATTAAAACATTTAAAGCTATGGAAAAATATGCTTTCTTTTATTTACTACAAATTTAATTAAGTGAGTACATGATTTTTTCATGTTGATACTGCGATGAAGGGAAATACTCAAATTCCCATTTGAGAAAATACAGTGACTTTATTCATAGCAGGTGAGATCCCATTGATTGCTTCTTTCCTGCCCTGAGGGAAAAAAAAAAAAAAAAGGAACTATGTATTTAAATGTTTATATTTTTTTTCACCTCAGTGTTCTGCGGTAACATAGATGCTCCTGGTATCAGTAGCTTTAAATTTATTTTATTTTGAAACTCACATATTTTTAAAGCTAAAGTCTTCTCTGAGCTGTTTTCCCATACATTTAACCTTGCAATATCCAAAATTTTAATCTTTAATTGAGTTCAAAGGAACAGTGTCTGAGAGCAACCTCAAGTTTTAAATACAGCAGCAGTTTCTCATCTCTATGTTCCCCACATTTTCTGTTGAGGGAGGGAGATGCATGCACACATTTGTGCTCGTGTTTTGGAAAGGAAACTTGCCTTCTGAACAACACAACAAAATTCTGGGACATATTCAGTCTTACAGCAGCCTCAAGCCTTTGATAACTCGATCTTTTCCTTGATTCATATAGAAGAGGTTGAAGCCATGTTTAAAAACCTAAAAAAACATTAGCAAAACAACTACACAACCTTTCAGTTATTGGACTATTAGCTCTGCTGTGCAGAAAGCTACTTCTCCTTACTACCTGAACTTTTAAAACTTTCACTGTGCAAATATTATTTTTCAGCCATATTTTTAAAAGATATTTTAGTAAATGGAAGTAAAACCTGGATAGCGGTTATTTCATCTGCAATTGATCTACAATGACGCCACCAGTGGTCCATTCCATCCTAATATTTGATTTATATGAATTATTTTAATTATTGAATATACTAATTTGTGCTCATTTGCACATAAATATACCCATTTGTTGCTTCCTATAGAATATCTTTTCCAGACTTCACTGGATACTCAAACTTTACATTTGCCAGATATCAATTTTCCCTTTCTCTGCAGCTCCTACAAAAAAAAGTTACAAATTGTCAGTGCAAACTCAACTGCATAATAAAAATTGAGACAGTTAATCTAAAACTGAAAATTAAAACAAAAATGCTTTTAGCAGGATATTCTTATCATGTTTCTTTTAGCAAACAAGTAAAGCCTAATTCTTAATAAGCCACAGAAGTTGATACTTTTTTTAAAAAAAAAAAGTCAATTTACACACATCTAATTCCAAAGATGATTCAAAACAGTATTAACATCACACATTCGATGTAAATTATTATAAACCATGCAAGGCACTAAAATATTTATTGCAAAAAACAAACCCAAAACTTGAAGTGAAAGTTCAGACATTATTTTTCTCTGTCCTCTTCACACCCCGTTGTTTTTTTTACAAGAGAAGCTTGAAAACAGTAATGAAATCATAAGCATTTTACCTTCTAAAGCATCATTATCATTAGAAAGTTCCTGTGACGATTAAATAAAGAAAGAGTTTATATATATGTATGTAGCTCTGTATCATACAACCACAAGTATTAACTGATCAGGAAGCAGTAATGAAACTGTATTTGTTAATAGCATAGTCAGTAATATGACCTTTTCTACCAATCAGATTCAGAGATTCCTCCACATGAATAATCAGCACATTGCTGTACAGTTCTTCCAGGTCTCTCACAACGTTTATGCCCCTAACTGCAGTTCGTCATTCCACCGGAATTGTACCTGACATACAAGTTACTAAAGAGAAGGAGGCAGCACTCAGTAGCCGACAACTGCTTGTCTCTTGCTTAAAATCCTGTATCATTGTCCTGTCTCTGTCACGAGACTTCAGAAGAGGGTGTGCTTCAAGTCATCATGCTAAGTAGGTGGGTACATTCGAGAGGGGAGAGGACATACTTCAGCACCAGATACGAGCTCATAGCTACACAGTTCACAAGCCTACTCTGCCACCTGCTTTTGAAAGAATCAGTGTATCCCTATGAGTTCATCACACTAAATTCTAAGTTGATTCCATTTGCAGTTTGTGCTTTAATCAGACTCTAAGTTCTGATTATTTACAATGTGTGAGGTAAAGATAGCCCTTATTTTGTCATTTTCTCATAGTATAATTATTTTTAAAAATTATACTAAGGATATGAAGAAACTAGCATTTTAAGCAGCAAGTAAATTAAGAATCTGATGAGGTTAAGGAGTATTATTTCACTGTAGAAAAAGATGTCTGAATTAGTTACTGACTACTCCCTGGAGATCAAAGAAATTGTATCTCGAGTGATTGCACACCTCATCTCTGCTTACACATCTTCATTTAATTAAACTTTCTATAGAGTTTTCTTTAACAGTTTCAGAATAATTTTTGAGAGAACATTCCATAATACCATTAGAATCTTTATGCATAATCCTCTCACCAAAAAAAAAAAAAAAAAAAAAAAGATACTCATGTAGATCCCTCATCACAGGAGGAGTTGTTTTACTCCTACAACATAAAATGTCATAATTCTCTTTTAGTCCAATAGTCAATGTATTGGAAATTATTATACTGTGACCAGTAATGAGAATCATAGGATCATAACTGCATTTATGATAATCTATAATCTGACTGGAATCATTACTTGGAAGAAAAAGGTCAAAGAAGTGTTTAAAAAAAATTAAGAAGCATAAAATGAATATTTTTTAGCAAATTATTTGCAATTCCAAAAATACTATTACAACAGAATTTTGGTCCTATGTTAAGTAAAGCAGTTGCAATATAGAAGATAAAAATTGACTCAGAAAAGATTTGTAGATGTCCCCTTAGTGCTGTGGGCGTTCAGGGAGGCACAAGCAAAAAAAGGCCACTGAACAGTTTAATAATTTCCAAAGACTAAAAGGCACGCATCAAAGCCTAGTATTGTCTATGAAGCCGAATGTATCACAATCCTGCATTATTTATTCTTGTAAAACCAGGCTGCTTGGAGAAAACTAGCCATAAAAAAATTAAATAAAATAGGAACATACTTACTCATCAGTAGGATGTTATGAAATACAAAGGGTTTAACAATATTGCCAGAGAAAGAAATTTTGCTTGCCCATTGTAAGACTTGCTATTTGTTAGGCTAACAAAGATATGTCAGAATAAACAACAACAACAAGACTCCTAATTTAAAACAAAACAATTTCTTACACTCAGCTTCTTGACACCAGTCATAATCAAATCATAAACACTTTGCATTTCTCTAGTGGCTGGTCTGCAGTGGGGTTGCTCATGAAAGTGTAGTAAAAATACATAGCAATGGTAGCCAAAAAGTTTGTAATCTGATTTGACACTGATTGTGACAGTAATTACTTTCATTCACAATCTGAAAAACAAAAAATATAGAATTTATGTTCTGTGGAAACCAAAACAACATAACTTAGCTGTTTTTTCTCTTACTAGAAAAAGAAATGGTGAATGTATTACAGCCTCATGAAAAGCTGCATTCCCTAATACCAGACCAAAGTTGCAATTCAATGGTAGTGTTCTCTAAAAATATTTTTTCTAATGCTACTAAAAAAACTCCACTCTAATTAGCATTACACATGTTCCTCACTTCAATATTTATTCTCCTCATGCACTCCAACTGTGCATTGCTCAGTTTGTTATATGAAGATTGTGTATATTAAAAAGTTGTAAAAGAAAGATATTACAAAGAACGTAATTCCCTTCACATAAGCCACACTGATTACTCATTTATGCTCATCAGAATATATTACTATTCATAAATAATGATGAAAAATACTTTGATCAGTTGTATTTTGTTACTGTCCATTACACTGAAGACTAATGTAAGTGTTAAGACACTGAGAATAATTGAAAATACATATATTTGATATCAGGTTATGAAGGAAATAGAGCACTTATCAGAGTAGTTACATAGTACCCTTTTTTTAAAAATTAACATCAGAAACCCTATGGAAGTTTATAAAAAATCTTCATTGGTAAATGTCCTGGGAGGAAAATGGAAATATCTGGTAGTCTTTTATATTTCCTTAACTTTTAGAAGGAGAGAAGGTATTTTACTTTTACACATTTTATCAAGTGAATCAAGAGAGCTGTGAAGTAATATGAAAAATTATTTCCAGTTAAGATGCTTATCCAGTAGTTCAAAGTAACTATTATGTGTAGCAGTCCAAACCAAGCTGTCAGCAGAAAGAAGCTTGCAGAGTTTGAGTGGCAAACCTTGGAAAACAGAGGTAGATAAACATCCCATGATCTAAGAAGCTGGACCCCAGTCACAAGATCTATCAAAATACAACCGTATGGATTTAGCTGGCTCCAGCAGAATCAAGAAAGGGCTTTTTGAGATTATGTTATTAAACTATGTCTAAAACCCCTTAATTCTTTTGATCTTGCTTGAAGAAAAATTAACCTATTTGGAAACTATAGTAAAAACTTGGGTAACTTCTTAATTATCATAACCCCTCCTTCCATTAACATGTCCAGCCCCCGAGGCCCTTAAAAATGTGTTTTCTGTCCAATAAAGCATTCCAGTTTTACCCCATACTGGGATCATGTTAGTTTTGTTTTTCAGACAGCCACAATTATGCTTTATGTTTATTAGTTTACTTTAAATCTTCTAATTTGTCTGGCTTAGATCCATTCTTTCAGGTTGGTTATTCAGCAAGTATATGCTTAGTCCAAATAGTAGTAAGTTTGCTGACTTGATCATTGGATTGTATTAAATAGGAGTTAACATTTTGAAATATAACCTAATAATTACAAATCATCCCTACTTAAAAAAAAACTTAAATATATGTGTATGATAGCAAAGTATATAATAGCAATAAATACCTGATGCATGAAGAGTAAAGAAGATGGAACCAGACTTCTTAATTGTGCCAAGAGGCGAAGAGCACCGACAACAGCATGAGAGATATTCAAAACCTGATGTGACAGAGTCCTGATCACCTGGCTGCAGCTAAATCTACTTAAGGAAGGAAGATGAACTAGAGGATTGTGGGAGGTCCCTTCCAACTTCTGTAATTTTGTAATCCTATTCAATTGAGTGTAGTTAGCTGAAAGATAAATTTGTCAAACATTATGAATAACAATTTCATAAAATGCCCCAAACATTCTAAACAATTTTTTTTAATGCGTACATTGCCATCACCATTTTAGCAATCTACGTAGGAACCTGATTTGTATGTGTGACAAATTATTAGTCTGGAGAAGCTGAATTTAAGTAGCTAAGACTAAAGCAGAGTTTGAGACTCATTACTAATCTACATAATTCTTGAACCAAGAGATAATTGGATTATATTACTGTATTAATAGTCTTGAAGAAAATACTTCTGATTCCTATTAAAGGATATTAAACTGACAGCAGTAAAACCTGGGTTTATTGCAATGTTATCTGTTATGATTTCTTTAAATACAAAAGAAAACTGAAGTTGCTGCTGAAGTCTGGTAGTTTCTGACTTCCAATATAATGAATACTAGAGGGACATGAATGCATAGTTTCACAGTCAGTCTTTCATTTTTCTGAGAAACAAAAGAATGAGGAGTTCTGCCCTATTAGGAGTAGCAGAAAAATTTAACTTTATGCTATTCTTGTCAAAGAGCAAATCCTCTCCATGCTCATCAGGAGAGCTGCCCTATTCATTAAGAAAACTGCATGAAGTTTTTTTAGAATTGCCAGTTGAATGCGAGACCCTTAAAGGAACCTGACTACTTCCCTCCATCTTTTGAACTAGCAAGATCTTTACTTCTTTAGTTCTTAACAATCTCCAATGCAGAGAACACTACGCAGCAGAAACAAATGCATTGGAATAGCAAAAACATATGAAAGTTCAAGTCAAGTAAATAGTGACAATAAAAACTTACTTGAAATGATCTGAGTTCTTAAAAATTGCTGCTGCACCACAAAAATCTATCTGCTAGGGAAGACCAGCACATACAGTGTTATGAAGATTCTGAGCACACAGTCTCTCCACCATACGTATTTCTTTCCACATATTAGATATACAGGAGCTAATTGGGCACTTGACAATTTTGCCTCAGAAATTTCAGGAAGTAAAATTATTACAGGAGGTTCAGACACCAAAGTCCATGGACATCAGGAACAAGAATAAGAGCACTTACTGTCACCTGGCTATTCACATACTGATGTTTTAGAAAAGCACAGCTCCTGGAAAGAATCCAATTTCTCTGAGCTAAGTTAAGTGCCAGATGCTGTTGAGCTAATAACTCTCCACCTCCTTTCCCAACCAGCACCAAAATAAAGGATCAGCGTTCAGGAATGGCAGTCCCCTCATTCAGCTGTACAGTGGCAGTAGTGCTGGTCAGGAAGGAGGCAGAAAAATAGTTGAGAGTGGTGAACATTCCCTTTTAGAAGCAGCCTGTATTTTTCTTGGCTTAAATTTAAACTTTGAAACTAACTGAAGAAAATTTATTTTTAGGCAGATAAAAGTTATTCAAAATTCTGTTCTATCTCGGATGTCATTACTGATTGTTCATTGCTACTGTTTTTACACTTGTCTGGTAAATGTCAGCATGGGAAACCTTAAAAGTTTTGCAGAAGTTTGTCAAAGAATGATCAGGGAACAGAATTAAAATAAATTTTAGGCTTATGCTCTTCATTGTTCCCAGTTGGTCAGTGAGAAACATGCATTTCAGAAAGATTCAAAGTGATTTTAGAAGTAACCTTTGCAGGACATACATGATACATTTGCAGTTCCCCAGTAGATACATTGATTTCATAAAATTGTCATGACTGTATAACCAACAAAAAAAAAAAAAATAGATTTCTTGCAAGTAACTTGCTAGTATTTTTGCTATTTTTTAATTGCAGTAATAATTCGATTCAACATTCAATATTGACCACTACAAGCTTTCAGAAATTAAAAGACAAATCACAAGCTTTTTTTAAAAATATTAGATTTGAAACAAAGATACCTTTCTCTTGAACTGTGCTTTGTTTTTTTTCTTAACTAGTATTAGTTCATACTTTCAGGCAGCCAGAAACTGAGACCTTTTATCTTAAATACAAGTGAGATGAGCCTAGGATCTGAAATTTTTAAAATGTCATAGGAGTGGTTCATGTATATTCCTGAAATTTCAGAACTGCAGTACCAAGATGTGTGTTTACCTTGCAATGAACAGCAGAAATATCCAAACAAGCAAAAATTGGCCTAAAGTTTTATGTAGCACCTTGGGATGACGAAAACCAAAACAAGCATACATATGTAACTTCAGAATGAAAGCAAATGCTTTAAAATTAACTGGATAAAAATATTGCCATTACTATAGAAGTTTTTATCAAGTTCACTGACATCCTGCAGATGGCACAGAGCAGGGCAAAAAATAACTTTCTTTCCCATGCAAACCAAGACCTAGTAAAATTTATCCACCATTCCATATTAATTGCATATTTGTGAGACAACCATGAAATTCTATGAAAGTTAAATGGCTGATAATCTTGTTTCTAAATAATAAATATGAATTTATGATTAACTAATATATCATTCAATCTGAAATGCAGCAAAGAAAATTTTTTGAAGCTGTATATTGCACACTTTGTAAAACTGGTGCACTCTCACAAGATTTTAAGGTTTGGTTTTTGATTTTGTTGTTGGTTTTTTGTGTATGTGTGTGTGTGTGTTTTTTGTTGTTTTTTGTTTTTTGGTTTTTCTTTATTGCAATGTGAAGAAAAAAATGCCAGTTAAACACAAATGATGTAGCAAACAAATGTTATAAAATTACTTTCTGACAATGGAAACGGAATTATATGCTGCATGGTACATAACCAGAATCACAAAGAGAATCACCAGCTTTACATGGTTGGAACAAGGAATACTCGTAATAACGAAAGTCATTTTTATATCCTCTTAACTTCTTTACATTTATGTACAACAACAGATTTTAAAATATTTGACATTATGGTGTTCAAATGCCTGCTAGTATATATTTGATAAAGAAAAACATATATAAAAAAGTGTTTTATTCATTGCAGAGAGATGCATTTTTCTTCACTTATAATTTGCCATATTTTACTGAGAGTAATTGTGCACAATTTAAGTAATGAAATTGGGAATGCAAGTTCTGTTTAGGATGTATTTTACCTTAAAAAGAACACTTGATGCTTTGTCTTTAATAACTGTTTCAGGAAAAGTTTACAAATTGTATTCTTCTGTAATACTGACAATATAAACTAAATCAATAAATTCTGTAAATTAAAAAACAAGACAGAAAAGAAAATGTACAGCACAGTGAGAAAGTCTGCTGTCGACACTAAGTTACTCACATAACTGGGACAACTATTTACTGCAGAGAAGTGCAGAAAAACTCTGTAAAACCACTGTGATTATAAATAAAACATCATCCAAAAGTGAATGAGGATAACCCAGCTTTACAAATAAAATAGTGGATCCTCAGTTATTCATTACAAATTTTAAACCAAGTTCATAAGTTTTTCATAGAAAACTTTTCAGGAAAAGGTTAGCTTTCTTTTTAACAGTAATCCACCAAGCTACTCAAATATTAAAAAATAAGAAGATGATTTAGAGGAAAAAAAAAAAAGAAGCTAGGTTTTGTAAGACTATGGTATTCAGTTCTGGTCCTCTTAAAATAGTCATAGAATGTAGTAGAATAAGACAGCAAAATGAAAAAGATATTCAAAGTTATATAAAACTTTACACAGAAAGAACAATCCTATGGAGAAAAGTCAAATGAGTTAAGAAAGATATATCACACTATGTAATAATGCAAGGTGTGTAGAGGATATATAATGACTGATTATTAATGGACTTCCAAGAATGAGAGATTATGAAATGAGACTTGTAGGAACCAGATTTCAAACAAATGTAAGTAGATGTTACATGCAGTTGGACTAGAGCAAAATGTAAAAAAAAAATTGCCATGGATACATAAAAATCACCTGTATTCCAAAGAGATAAAGGACACATCATAGAAGAGAGATCCACTGATGGTTACAAAGTGCATAGATATCATATCTGATGTCTGAGAACATTTTAAGACTGAGAAAATATTAGAAAAATTTTCATATAGGCCTGACCTATTTATAAATTTCTTTCCTAAACATTTGTTTATGGGCAATTCTGAGCACAGGATATTGAGCTCTTTGAACTTTGTGGTGTTGACAGAAGTATAAATTAGAAGAAACAATTTTTTTTTAATGCTAAAGTAGTAGCACTTAATGAACTCTAAACGTACTTACAATTATTACTATTTTTGGCAATATACCAAAAGCAAGCTTTTGGAAAAAATACCATTCTGCTTTGGGTCTATCTAGTGCTGAAAATCCCTTCCCCCTTTCATTCGGTCCTCTTCAGTAATTATTAATACCTTCCTTAAAGTGTTTGAGTAGAAAACATGAGATACAAAAATGTAAGATAAGAATAAGAAATTTCAGGAAAGTGTGTATCTGCTGTAAAACATATTAAATTGCATTTAATTTGTATTGCATTGCATTTTTTCACTTGAAATGATGATACTTCATGAAAAAGTCAAATATTTCATAATCACAGTTTTAAATTCAAGGTTTTTTTCTTTCTATAAAATACCAATACTATGCACCATATATACTGTTGAGTATACAGTTTTAACATGCAACTGATTTGACTTGTTCAAGGAACAATTACTGATAAAAGACTATCTCAGAAACAGTTACTATCAAGCACATAGCACTGTTCATTTATTACATTTTTCAACAAATAACATTCTACCACTTGTAGAGATGCTACACACACCACAAGGGTCTTGAAAACATATGGTCTCCTTCACTAGAAAAATTTAAAAACTATCTAAGATAATGGTAATATATTTAAAAGTCCCAAACCAACTTTACAAAAACACACATCCCTTAATAACTATGGTAACTTTAAACATCTCAGTATCGACACAGGAGATTTTAATTTCATTAATATAATTAATTATACATTAGAATCTATCCAGTGAAATTGAAGTATACACCTCCATGAGTTATTCTATCGTGTTCTCTTCTATCAGCTACAAACTCTCCCCCAATAACTTTTCCCAAACAAGACAGGTGTCCATGCATCCCATAACTGAAAAACAAACAGGACTAAATCTTTTCATAGGATTGGCTGATGAGTCAGAGTTCAGAAACTGCAGCTAAAACTGCCTCATTTTTAAGTCTACCTCTTGTATATGATACATGTTGCACATTAGGGAGGCAAATTGACTTGACTTTAATTCTAAGGAACTGAAATGTTAAGTATAAAAGATGAAAGGTTTCATAGCCTGGGCTTTGAAATTCTGTCATATGGAAAGAAAAGTGTTATGGTACAAACTGAGGCTTTGATCTATGCACAACATATGATAAAGGACAGAAATAAATACATTAATTCAGATTTATATAATAATTACTTCTGATTTGTTTTATATTTTCCTCTGTTTTCTGTTAGTTACACACACTAAATTACAAAATTATAATTGAAAAAAAGTATATATTCTGAAAAGAAAGCATATAAAAACTGATAGAATTTTAGGTTTTCTTATTCTAAAACTATTAAGCGAAGTTAGAATTTGTGTACCAAGTTTGTATTTTCTTCTGACATAAAAGATTTTGTGCATTTGAAATACACAAAAGGAATAATTTATCTTTGCAAGAATGATGTGGCAGCTCTAGCCAGAGTAGTTTCAATTTGAGAACCAACCCCTACTTTGTCCTATTTATGTGTTCTACTTAAAAATCTGGTTTAGGGTACAGCAGAAGTGTTTTGAGAATGCCTGTCAAACAACAAAAAATAAGATAATATAATGTATAATTAGAATATTAATATTCAAATTAGAACATGGAATTAATATCTGTGTTACAGAGGCAGAGACAATGACATATCTACAAATATTATTTCAGTTTGTGATATGGGAAAATTATTTTCTTCATATCTGTTTGAAAATCATACCCACTTTTCTACCATTTGCAGAGACTTACAGAAGTTGTTCCCCAGAGCCACATTTTCAGTGCAACGGTGGCTGTGCCATTCTGTTACTCTCACCAAGATATATGCAGGTGGTCCATTTGATCCACCAATCATTTCTATCTGTCAGGCAAAGGATACAGCTTTACTCTGAGACTGAGACGGTTGTACTTCGCAGGATTCCTTCCCCTTCTCCTGGTATACATCTACACACACACACTCTCCCCATCTGCCTCAGCACAGCAGTAAGAGAGTTTCTAGGAGCATATAATGCCAGTTTATTGATAATATTTTACCTGGTCTTCATATCTTTTAGCCTGATGCCCCAAAAGGCAGATAAAAACTGCTTAGAGACAGAGTTTTATGCCTTTAAACAGCAGGTGTTTATTAAGCGATGCCAGAGAACTCCCTGGCTCGGGCCAGACAAAAGGAGTTCTGAAGTGGTCAGGCGAGAATGGATAATTTATACAGTCTTTGATTATAATTACGACATATTCACATACATATTCATATTAGATTACAATATTCATAGCAGGCAGAGTCAGGGGCAGGTTTTGAGGCATGGTCTTCATTTTGGGGAATGATCTGGGGGTACATCCAATCTTACTTCATCAGAGGGTCTCAAATTTACTCCTCTTCATCAGTGACTCTGGGTGAACTTCTGAACTTTCCATTGTTTCGTGTTCTATTCGCTGAGGCTTGAAGAAAGCCTTGGCTTCAGGCCTATTTTACCTATTCAAATGTCTACCTTTGTTCATTTGGCTATAATCTATTACCTCTGAGCTCTCTGTACAATGTTCCTTGTGAGTTTAGGTCTGCTGAATTTGTACAGAACAAAATTTCCTTTGAGTAAGGTAGAAAATGGGGGGAAGAAAAGCGGGTCTTTGCAGTAAGATGCTTCGATTAACCCTTCTAAAGCCTTGTTTCACTTCATCCCATGAGTCAGTGCATGTGAAACTGTCCCAGAAAGAATGGAAATCAAAGGTCTGAATCACACAGTTCAGGATCGTTAAGATAAAACAGATGCCTGTTTGCATCTATCTTTTGTCCACTGTGTGTCCAAGCATTATATAGCACAAGCCATTTCCAGATAGTTATTGGCATAAATTTTTCTATTCAGGTTTTCATTAGCAGAAGATAATGACTGAATAACATTGGTTTGACTCTTCCTCTGTCTTAATGGATATGTTACGACATTAAAGATTTTCATTATATCATTTTCCAAATAGGCATTTTTTGAACTTAAAATCTTTTCCATAAATAAGATCTGTATAATACTATTATTTTTAGTTCCCAAAAAACACCCTACACTTAGTCCATTTTTTTACAGAGAAATTAGAATGCATTGTAGCAATCAGATGATATAAAATTAATCTCAAATTTAGAAATAGTTTTGTATTTGTAATATTTAAAGCTGTTCTGTGCAAAGCAAATCTTTCCTTTTCATTTGTTAATATTGCATTGAATTAGATGTGAGCATTTTATTGCTGCTCCCCTCTTTCTTTCTCATGTCAATCTTTCCAAAAAAGTCTGAAATGTAACAAAGGATTATCATGCAGAGGTTTTATTAAAGGGGAAATCAGAAAAGTTATACTAGATATTAGTATGTATATTTGTGTAAAACAACATTGTTTGTCATGGTTTGCATCGGAGTGATAAGCATAAAGTTTACTTTGAAACCAAAGCCATTTACGTAAAAAACTTGCCACAAAGAACATTTTGCTGATTTTCATAGGCAAATATATTTTTGCTAGATAAACATATTTAGTCTGCAAATCTGAATAGAAATCAAAGCTTTTTTTCTGTCAATTATTTAATAATTTTTATTGTTTTAAAATAGAGCAAAATATGGATCCTTGGCAAATATATTTCATACAATTTCAGACAAAGACTAGTTTACCCACTTTTTTATTATTACTCAAACTCCATCTTTAATACACATCTTTTTCTTCTTCTAAGACTTCTCTCGTTATAACAACCATTTCATACTAAATCAGACATCCAAGGTTTTAATTAATGTTGAATATTATATAACAAAAATGGTTCAGGAGAAAATGAAGGTTACTTTATAAATTAATAAAGATTAATTTTCTACAAATTTGTGTTCCACATCTCTACAGTCACCACCCTACCAGATCATCTCCTGCATTCCTCATACCTGGTTTTCTGGCTTCCTTCAGACTCTCCTTTCTCCACTGACCATGAGGAGGCAAGCAGTGCAAGTGGTGGGGCAAGGCGACTGCTCTGTGTTGGCTAACTAGCTGGCTGATTAAATAGGTGACAGACTGATCTGGCATCAGATTGACCAAAAATGATAAGTTATGTTCCTGCTGCACACCCTCACTCATCTGGTCTCATGACAGAACTACAGTAATCATTTATCAGCATAAGAATTCCCTGACTTCAGGCATCTAAATAGTCCAAAGGGCTTCACTATATTTGTCTGTCACATTGGCTTTTTGGGTTAATTCTGAAAGGTACAGGTGCCGGTTGAACAGTCTGAAAATCAATACTGCTGCAATACCATAAGTATTTTTTGAATATTTAGGTAAAATGGAACTCAACTATACAAAACAAAACAAAAATGACAAAATATATCCATGAATCGTAATTTTAACAGAATGGTAAATTGGTATCAGTAATTTTTGTTAAGTATATGAATCATTGCATATATGAAAAAAAAACCAAACCATTTATTGTGAGGTAAATACATACAGGCAGACATCTGAAACATTCACATATCATTTTTAGTATCTGATATACAAGCAATCTGTATGAATTAAGATTATAAAGAAACACTGAAAACCTAAACATGCTTAGTTTAGACACAGTAATTTATCTATATTTGCAGAGTAAATGACTGAATAATTTTAAGTAACGGGACTCATTCATGTTAATGGACACTAAATCAGATGCCAATTATGATATTTTAAATGCCAGCATTATTAACCTTGTTAATTCCTTCATTGTTAAAGGAAGGGTAAAAGAAATTATGTATCATATTAAAAAGAATAACATGGGCAACTCCTGCAGACTGCTCCTTAGGGACAGCTTTTATAGCAGATAATAGAGAAGAAGAAGGGACAGCATTTTAGTCACACTAATGCTTAATTTTCAAACAGTAATAAAATATTACTACTGGATTGAATATTAAAATAAATTTGTATCCAAAATTGTCTTCTAGCTAATTAGAAATCTTACCCATTGATCTGTCTATTAGGGGGAAAAGCCAACTCATTCAAGAAAAATTCTGTTTGTCCCGAAGAGAACAAAGTGCTTCCCACTGTAGGCAAAGGTCAGGTTCATGACCACCTGCAGAACCTTAACATACATAAATCTATGCAGCCTGACAAAATGTATCTCAGAGTCCTGAGAAAATTGGCTGATGTAGTTGCCTGGCCACTCTCTAGGATATGTGAAAAGTCATGGCAGTCGACTGAAGTCCCAGGTAACTGGAAGAGGGGAAACTTTATACCCATCTTTTAAAAGGGTAGAAGGGAAGACCCTGGGAACTACCAGCTTGTCAGCCTCACCTCTGTGTCTGGGAAGATCATGGAATGGATCCTCTTGGAAGTTATGCTAAGGCATATGGAGAAGAGGAAGGTGATTTGAGAAAACCACCGTGGCTTCACTAGGGGCCTTACCAACCTAGTGACCTTCTGTGAGGGGGTGACTATATCTGTAAAGCTTTTAACATGGCCCCCCAACATCATTTTCTCTCAGTTAGACAGAGATGAGTTTGATGAGTAAACTGTTTGGTGGTGTCCCTCATGGGTCTGTATTGGGACCAGTGATATTTAATATCTTCATTAATGACATAGGTGAATGGGTTGAGTGCACCTTCAGCTAATTTGCAGATGACACCAAGTGGAATAGTGCATTTGACACACTTGAAGGACAGGATGCCATCCAGAAGGACCTGGATGAGCTTGAGAAGTGTCAGTCTTATGTGGTTTGATAAGACCAAGTGCATGATGCTGCACATGGGTCAGAATAACCCCTGGTATAAATACAGGCTGGGGGATCAACAGATCAAGAGCAGCTCTGCTCAGAAGGACTTCGTGGTGAAGCTGGGTGAGAGCCTGGACACAGGCTAACAATGTGCACTCACAGCCCAGAAAGCCAGACGTATCCTGGGCTGCATCAAAAGAATAGAGGCCCGCAGGATGTGGGAAGTGATTCTGCCCATCTACATTGCTCGTATGACACCCCATCTGGAGTAATGCATCCAGCTCTGGGGTGCCCAGCAGAGGAAGGACATTGACCTGTTGGAGCGAGTCCAGAGGAAGGCCACAAAGTTGATTAGAGGGATGGTGCATCTCTCCTATGAGGAAAACTGAGAGTTGGGATTGCTCAGGCTGGAAAAGAGAAGGCTGAAGGGTTATCAAATTGTGGTCTTCAAGTACCTGAAGGAAGCCTACAAGAAGTCTGGAGAGGGACTTTTGACAAGGGCATCTAGTGACAGGATAAGGGGAAATAGTTTCAAACAAAAGGAGGGTAGGTTTAGATTAGATATTAGGAAAAAATTCTTTACTGTAAGGGTGGTAAGGCCCTGGAACAGGTTGCCTAGAGATGTGGATGCCCCATCCCTGGAAGTGTTCAAGGCCAGGTTGAATGGAGCTCTGTGCAACCTGGACTAGTGAAAAGTGTCCCGGACCATGGCAGAGGAGTTGGAACTAGACAATCTTTAAGGTCTCTTCTAACTCAAGACATTTTATGATTCTATGACTGCATGATTTTGCCTTGAAAAAAACCTGCTATACTTCCATCAATACCATCTCACTATACACATGCACGGAGACACTCTTCTCAGTGGTGCCCAGTGACAAGAGGCAATGGGCGCAAATGGAAAATCCATCCATAACATCCATCTAAACACAAGTGCTTTGACAGGAGTCAAACACTGAAATGGGTTCCTCAGAGAGTCTGTGAAGTCTCCTTGGGGATATGCAAATACCAGCTTCATCCTGGGCAACCTGTTCTAAGCAAACCTGTTTGAACAAGGAGGGTTGCCTGAGGCAGTGTCCTGAGGTGACCTTGAAGCTCAATCATTTTCTGTTGCTGTGACAATAGTATGAGAGCACATCAATTCTTATTAGAATAAAATGATTCAAGGTTGATGACATAAGAATAAAGAAAGATCATTTAGACTATAGGCAATCCAGAAATGGCACCGTGAGTTTTTAGAGAACACTTTCAGTTAAATAAGTTGCCATACTGTTTGTGGCATAAGGAAAATAAATAAAATAAAATAAAAAAAAAAGAGAAAAACAATTTCAGTATAACAAACAAATTCTGTAATGCTAAGTTTCATTTTTATTTTAGGGCCTACATTTTGCATGAAAATATCTAGGCCACTACTATACCTCACTCTATAGCTGTCTGTAAAATTATATCTACTCTCTCATCTTTTCATCCCAGCTGGCAACCAAGCACCATGCAGCTGCTTGCTGAATTTGACTAGAATCAAAAAGACAAATTTCAGTAAAGTCAACAGAATTTTTTTTTAAAGCAAAGAAGGAAGTTTTTCAATTGGAACCCAAAATGACTGGAAGGAGAATAGACCTGTCTGAGAGTGCTGGTGCAAAGATCCTCTGTAATATGAGTGGAGTCAAAGAGAGCTGCTTGTTCTTTTGAGTCTAGAACAGTGGATGTAGGTAAGACACAATGGTGGCATAGTAAAAACAGAAAATGCTTGAAAGACTACAAAAGATAGAATTTAATGAACCCTAGCCCCTCCAAAAACAGAACAGACATTGAAGAGTGAGGCTCCCAATCAATCTCAAAATTCAAGTCTGAAACCCCTAAATCATAAGTAAAGGTCTTCTCTGGATGGTTGTCTGGAAGAAGCATGGGATGCTCTGGGTTATCAGCAGTAAGAGATCAGCTAGAGAGGTAATGTTGCAAATCTAGCCTTAATAAAGTACTAAAAAAATTTTCAAGATGCTGGCACTTTATGTACTGTTAGAGTTACAAGTAAAAGTTATTTTCTAGGTTTTGAAAGTAATTGAAGCTTGGCAAGAGATACCTTTCTTTCTGTGAAGAATAAAAAATGAGAATGCACAGTTTTACAAGGGTAATACAACACTATCCACTGTTCTTGGTTTTCAGGGGAAAAAAAGATTTTTAAAATTATTAGAAAGTTGCTCATACTCACCCAAAATATACCTAATACCTCTATTCTCTGAGCCTGTTCACTATCATTGTGCTTCCCAATAGGAAGAAAAAAAAGTAACTAACTCCTCAGGATGCTCAAACTACTATTATTAAATATAGGTTTAAAAACAAATAAACACCCCCCCCCCCAACACCCAGGCAACCACAAATACTCTGTCACAATTCAATTTCTTTCATTTATTGTTAGGTAGGGGATTGATTTTGAGATGTAGAAGTTCTTAAGGGTTCTGAAAAAATAAACCAGTAAGTAAGTGTGTTTATCCATTATTGTGAGCTGTTTGACTCTGTGTCATTGTGCAGAACTTTTTGTCCTTGAACAACCTTTAGTGTCAAGAAGAATCAATAGACTGTATATCTACCTATCTATGTATTCCAGAATTACTAGCTAGAAATACTGTTATCTGAAATACATTGTATGAACTTGTTATTCTGAGCAGATCGAGGAAATAACTTGGAGCATCACTAAACCACAATTAAACCACAATTAATTTCCAGAAAAGAGAAAAAAAAAAAAAACAAAAAGCCCACAAAAAGCAAACAAACAAACAAAAAACCCACACCCCACCCCCCCCAAAAAAAAAAAAAAAAAAAAAAGTGAGTGGGTCAGAAGTCAATTCTGTGAATTTCAAAAGAAACAAGCATGGCAACTGAACTTCCATTAGTATATTAATCAGTAAAATAAGCAGTGTTACAGAAAGACAATATTACTAGATTCCTCTAAGTCTAAGAGGGAATTCTACATCTACATATAGTTTAGGATATCATTCAGGAAAATTATGTATAAATATGAATGCATTTGTGAGTTTGGTATTTGTAGTCCTCACTTCTCTATATAGCTCTACACTTCATAGCCTATCCAAATAACAAAACAAACCTGAGTGCAAAGAATAAGAGATAACATCTGTTCATTCGTCATTACCTATATGTCATGATGGAGAACCTGAGTATCAAACTGATGTCAAATCAAGGACAAGAGGATTTGGATTAACAACCTTACCAAAAGAAATCTACATCTGTGTTATTCATGACACTTAAACTAATGGTTCACCACACTGTAAGAATCCTACCTTCTTCCTCATTCAGTGATAATAACTAGTAGGGGGCTTCCAAAACTGTAGTTAGCATTGCATGCACTGTTTGTTAAAATGGTGTAATTACTAAGGCTTTTATTTCTCATGACTCTTGAGGTGTCATCAAATTGTTACAAGCTGCACAATTAGTCAAGAGTTTTTTAGTCAAAACATTTAAAAGTCACAAATCATGAAATGTGCCTGTGGACATTTTATCTGAAAAATCACTATTCTCAGCTGCAATCCAATCAGCATCACCCTGAAGATGATCCATATAACTTACAAATGAAGCAGCTGTTGCAGCAGAAACTTTTGAGGGAATGTGGTCTTATTTTGTAGGAAGACAGAGTAATTAATCTTAGAAATACAAAGATTTAAATTAAGCAAAGCCTTTGGCTAGCATTCTCTGACTTAATCAAGTATTACTTTGCTGTCACAGAGAAACAGCCCAGCTATCAAGAAAAACAAAGTGGAGAGAATCAAGTGAAGAAAAGAAAGAGCAAAATTATCTTAGTGTTATTTTCCTTTTACTGAGAATAATATAATTCCATCTGTCCTACTTAAAGAAAACAAAAACAAAAACAAGCTAAATTCCACTTACATCTTTGTTTTTTAGATGTTCCCATCAGTGAAACATGGGATGACCAGAACTTGGCTCTGTGAACAGAGGAACTCATGCAAGTAGGCAGAGGTTAGTAGTGTTTCTTGGAGAATGATACACCCTTTCCTAAACATAATTCCTCATCGAGGAAAGAAGAAAAAAAAAATAAGGGCAGAAAAAGCTCCCAAAACACCACAAAACACCAAAACAAATGTCAGATGCCTAATCTTTACCTCAAACTATTTACTAACTTTTTAAAAAGAATCAGCTGACCTACTTTTAGTAAAAATAATGCCACAGTAAACATTCTTATTAAATATTTTTAGTTTGGCTATTGTGTAGACAAGATTAAAATGGAAGATGATGAATTTTATTTACCTCCTTTTCAAAACACATATATGCACTAAATCTTTATGGCATTTAATCAAAAGCCATTAAAAGTATGAAGCAAAAGACTACTTTGTATAACTGAATAACTGGAACAAAAAAAAATGAAACATGATCCAAGAATATTGACTTCAGTGATTTGGAGAATCTTGTTTGTTTTGCAACCAATATGCATAGAAAATGAAAATGAATATCTTAAAAAAATGATGTGCCTTTACCAAAAAGTAAAATTCTTATTTGAACAGATACCGAAAATAATTTTTTTCCCTTTGGAAACAGATGAATAAAAATAAGATTGATAGATAAAGTAGTAAATGTTGTATAGAGTACAGATAAGAAATTTCTGTTCTCAATGACTTCTAACTCAAGGAAGAAAAGACATCTGGGTTCAACTCAAAAAATTTATTTATTGGATGGTATGTTTTTTACACTTTTCCATATGTGTGCATATATATATGCTTTGCCCTAATTACTACAATACAAAAGTGTTTATGCACAAGAGTATTCTGCATTTTCATATCCTAAAAAGATTGATTCTGTGCTGCAATTGTCATGTATATAGTAAAAAACTTGCCAGAAAATCTTAGTATAGTCTATAGCAAAAAAAAAAAAAAAAATTGTCTGAATATTTCTGTTCTATTAATAAAATTCCAAATCTACTCTTTTTAAAGTTGTGATTGACTTCAAATGCTGAGTTATTCACTCAGATTAACCATTAGCATGTAACACCTCTTCTAATTTATAGATTTTGCTTAGCTGGATGAACCACTTAATTATGATCAATTATACAATTATAAAAATTACACAATCAACAGAATGGTAACTCTGAATTGTTATCTTTTTACAATAGAGTTTGTTAGCTCTCACTGGATCATTCTATATACAGATGATATAAAGGTAGAATGTCCAGCAGCATCAAAATAAGCCAAGGAAAAAAAAAAAAGTACTTATTTTGGGAAAAAAACCATTCTACATGGAGTTAATCAGCAAAAGCTGCATATGTAATTAAGACCTTAAAATTTGATTATCTAGTCTACTGAAATTTATTCAATCCTAGTCTAATGCTTTAATAACTTACGTAATTTTTATTCAATTTACATAGTTTCTTTTAAGTTTGGTAGTATGCGGTCATAACTTTATCTTTTCATACTCAACTGGCTTGAAATCATCAAAATTCTACCCCCAAGTAAGTTAAATTCTAGTGGTACATTCTTACTCCAGTTGGTTAGCTGGGTGATACTCCAACAAGGTAGGAAGCATTAGATACTACTGCTGTAATCACCCAGCGTAGAATTTACAGCCTTATGTAGGCTGAGCGCATCATTTGTTATAGTTTAGTTAAATACAAATCTGGCTGTGAAACTATGGTTTGTGGTACACATTACACTGTTGACTGTGGAGCCTTTCAACTTAATCAATCATTATTTTATCTTCCAGCTCTTCTTAGCACCATGTTCAAAATTCAAGAATCTTTACATTCAAGATGAGAATGGAAGGAATCTAAGCCTTTACAGTACTCCTGATGAACCCAATTACTTCTGATACAGCATCAGTTCTCAGACTCTCTGGCAAAGTGGTAGGAAATTAAATGTTCTTCAGTGCCTTTCATGCTTCTGCAGATGACACCTTACCCTGATGCTGCAGCATCCACCTGGAACCACCCATATATTGCTAATGAATTTACACAGATGCGTGCTTCTTTCTTTATGTTGTGTTGTGACTGACTGGAAGCCACACTACATCCTGTTGCTGAGTATGATGCATAAATAGTCAAAGTATAAAAATGAAAGTTTCTGTAGTTGCTTGTAAGCCAAACTGCCTGCCATATATAGGGATATGTTGTTTCTGGAATCCTGCTGCACCCTCATAGCTAGGAGTTGCAGTCCCGGTCACATCTACAAGATACTATTTCTGTGCCTGAGGAAATAACAGTGACTACAAATCCCCCTCATAAACTCTAGTCTGCATTACAGCTTAAGAGTGGGAGAGCTAGTAAAAACAAAGCTGCTGAAGATGTGTGGCTTGCAAATAAGCAGGTTGCTGAAAAAGGACAGTCTCCACTAAAACTATTGTTTACTATTTAGAATGTAGAAAACAAAAAGATATATGATAAAAAATTCTTTGAGAAAAGATTTTGCTGACTGACAATTCAAACTCTGTAAATTGTTACTTCTACTAATATGTAGCCAAACAGCTACTGCCAATACAGCTTAGTTATTTAAAGTTCTTGACAGTGAGAGGCAGTTCCACTAGGGACTGCAAAAGCTGAATCAGGAAATTTCTTTTTTAGAGATGACAACAACATAAAAATTTTTCATCAAGAAATAGAAATAATGCAAACATGAAAAATAATTCTCTTTCTTACACAGTTCCAGTATTGTGAAGTCAGAAAATGGTTGAGGTTGGAAGGAACCTCTGGAGGTTATTTGGTCCAACTCTCTGCTCAGTCTGACTCACCTGGAGCAACTTGCTTAGCATCATGTCAAGTTACCTTTAGATTGTTTCCAAGGATTGAGAGTCTTCAACTACTCCTATCAAACTGTGCAAGTACTTGGTTACCCTCACAAGTAAAGAAATTTTCCCTGTGTTCAGACAGAACCTCCAGTGAATAAAAAAAAAAAAAAATGATACGAGGATGCATTTGCTTAGATGGACTGGAATTATTTGCTTAAAAAAAGAAAAAGACATTGGAAGTTAAATATTTTGTAAATTACAAAGCATTAAATAATTTTCCCCAGGAGATCCAAGCATGATGGCAAGAGGAGATGATCATCTATTCACTAAAGCTTCTCTCGTATGTGCTCAACAATAATAAAATCTAATTAATTACACACAATCCAAGGTTTACTTAACATTTAAATGACACAGAATTAATCTTTTCTTCAGTAAAATTTATTTCTGCTAAAATTCCCAAATCAAGCTTAGATTACCACAGCATATCAAGATTTCGAATTGTAAGAGCTCATACCCAAAACAGCTTGTAAGGATTCATCTGGCATGTGAGCAGCTGAAGACTGATCACAAACAATAGCACTAAGTAAAATTCTGTAACTCAAGGACAGTTGAAATGTTTTGGCAGGTATCAGACTTTTCTTATATAACTAATAGAACCATGCAGAATGTAGCACACACTGTCCCTTGATGGATCTTCCCCTTTCTTTCACACGTGTTACATAGCCAGAGTTGCTATTTAAGTTTTATTCTAGCTTAAATTGAATGCTAAAAATAATACCTGCTTATTAAAGGCATCTCTTTCAATGCCTTAGCTCCACACATGCAACAGAACAAGGCTTGCTTTCTGATAAGAAACAGTATAAGTCACTATTTTTTTCTAGTTCTAGAAGTAAGACATAACTGAGAAGATTGCTCTTACATTTTAAAAAATGTAGATTAGGCTCTTGGAATATTATCTAAGTTTATCACTCCCATTTGAAAAGAGGAATAAAAGTATCGGTCAGCTACTGTAGCTGTTACTGTCATGGCATATTCCTCTGATGCAAAACAAAGCACTACAAAATAATGAAGTGTACCTCACGTGTGCCTAGCAAAACTGTAAGATGGAGAACAGGGAAGGTGAGATAAAGTGTAGTTACCTTGTGAGCAGTGATAGCTGGCAGGTTTTGCAGATTGAAATATTTAATCCATTGAGAGCAGTAAGAGTTCCTCCATTAAGTGCACCAAAGAAGGCTTCACCAACACTTGTAACATGAATAAACATCTTGAAATCACTTGCTAAAGAGTCAATATATCTCCAAGAGAAATGCTATCCTCTAAAATATTCACACTGGTAAAATGCCATCCGCTTATGCTTAATATCTGCATGCCTGTATTTCACGGGATAATTTACATATTTCAAGGACGTCCATTCCATAGCAAATAACCCTGATTAGAGGAAATCAAGTTATTTGAAATCGTGCTACAAAAGAAATCTCAACCTATTAATTACATCAAAAATTACCCTGGTATTACAGATATATTCACCATCCTCTGTGACATTCAGATAAAGTTGACTGCACTGTATATCATGCAACATCATACTCTGAAGTGCAAAGTCCTAAATCTGTACCTGTTTATGTATTTACTGAGTCATATGCTAGAAAAACCAAGTGCTTATTATTTCCAACACTGCTATGCATAAACACACTGATGAGAATGCATTTATGGTGGATTGCATCTAGTCAGTGAGAAGTCACACAGGAGAAATAAAAGACTGCAAGAAATCATCCTGGCTGCTGTATAGGACACGAAGGTCATTTTCTTGTGGACAACACTAACCAGCATTTTATGCAGACAAATCCCCTACTGCTTCTTTCATGGAGGGAAAACAGTGTTTTATATGCAGGATTTGAAAGTCATTCTACAGGAAAACAAATAAGCAAATATGAAACCCACATAGAATTATGTTCCAACAACATAGTAGTAAAGATTGTTTGTAAATCTGTATTAAGAGGTTATAAATTCCCTCTGAATTCTTCAAAAACAGAGGCAGAAGTCACTCTGGGAAAGAAAGAAAAGAATAAAATATAGCACTGGTCCATAGTTAAGACAACAGCAAAGGTAAAAGAGGACTATTACCTTACACAGACTGCACAGAGAACGTGAAGTTCTGAAAAGGCAATATATTTACAGAAAAGCCATGATCAATAAATAATACAAGATTTGAAAGCTATGTCACACATCTTCATGTATGAATTATTTCTTTGTATTATCTTACAACAGGGGGTCAAGAGGCAGATTAAAAATATAATTATTGCACTAGTCTCAAGATATTTTTTTCTGACATTATCTGTTAATGAATACCAGTGAATTTCATTGCTCTCCTTTTATGATTCTCTCTAGCATGCAAAACAGAAGGAACTCTCTCATCACAACTTTCTGTCTGAAGACCTAAAAATTGTGAAGTTGAGAAATGTCACCACCTACACTATATGGACCTAGTACACAGCTTTATATAAGTTCTACTGAAATTAGTGGAGATACCTTCTGACACAGCAAAGCTACATCCAGCATACAGCTATTGCACAGTTGTTGACATTAGACTTATTATTCATTTGAGCAATTGCCTGTTTGTAAAAGATTCGCTATCAGGCATTGATTAGAAATCTCAGAGTGATTAACTCACAGTAACTACATGTATAATCTGAGAGATGATGGCTTACTTTCTCAAAGAAAACAGAGTAAAAATATCATGCCTACATTCCTGCCAGTTTAATGTTGGAAAAAAGGCTGTAAGAACCAGTAGAGTCCTTTGATGAAACTGAAAAAAATATCCAAGATTGGAAAGAGTTCTTTGGCTTTCCAGGCAGCACCTCTATTTGTTTTAGCATTACAGCACATAATCTCTTCAAAAGAATGATTTAAACTTCACATTAAATTTCCCAGATTTTGTGTCCCTCATTTTTCTAAAAACTTAATCAAAATAAGGACATAACAAAGACAAGTAAATTAATGAAGTAAAGTTCTGGCAAATAAAAAAATGTGCACGATTTAAAAGAATATATATATATATGTGTATATATGTCTCTCTCCAAAAAATGAACATTTGCAGTAGATTTGGACCCATATCCAACTCTCCCTATGCATATATATATATATGCATATATGTACACACACACACACACACACACACAGAGTTTATATATGTAGTGATAATGTGGAGCCATACTTTTCTAATATCCAAAACACCCTGCAGGAAGCAACCTAGTTGGTATCCCATATCTTACTTCTCAAATATAATACATGCAGCTGTTCGTTGACTATGCTCTTCTATCATTCCTCTTCAGAAAAGGAAGCTTCTGTTCCATAAATTTGTATTCTTACAGGTACTAATATTTTGTCTTGTGTTCTACTTCTATTGTTTACCTGAAGCTCACCTTTCTATTCTGTAAGTACATGCTAATAGCTGCTCGGTTTCCCTTTCTCTTACCATTGTGATCATTCCTTTACCTCTTCCCTCCCAAGCTCTTCCCTTCCACATGGGTTCTTGGGCAAATTTAAGGAACAGCCATTCACATTTAATTTTTCACTGTTCCTAGTCATTAACATATATTTCCTACTCTCTGCCTTTAAAAGCAGTAAGTGGTAACCAGTAAGCCCTCTCTTTCTTCCTCTTACCCTTCCTCTTTTACCATCTCAAATGCAAATCCCCTTGCTTTCTTATTTGGATTTCAGAGCTGTTACTGTTTACACTTTAAGGTTTTTGCCTTGACACTGTTAACTGCATTAGTAAACAAAATCAGTGCGTATTTCTCATGCCTTCAACAATAATGTTTCTGCCTCTATATGCTTATTACAGAATTCCTGTAAAACAGTGTCTAAACTTTAAGGTACAATCAAGCTGAGCATGATCAGTCACTTCTGGAGGCAGTGGATTTGCTGCTAAGTCCTCAAGGGCAAATCTCTGACACATGCAGCTCAGAAATTATTAAGCTAATTAATAAAGACCATCCACATATGCATGAGCTTCAATGTTTTGACGGTGAGAATGTAATAATAATAATAATAATAATAATAATAATAATAATATAACCCAAGAAGTTGTTACAACATTGTATGCTGGCTTGTAAGCCCTTCATAGCAGCCATATGGGATGTAGAGATAACTCTTCCTACACTAGCTTGGATGCGGATTTTTTTTACTCAATCAGCCTTGTCCTATGGGTGAATACTAAGTAGAAAACTGAGATCTGATTACCTCTGTAAGCAGGGAGATAAAAAAATAACATTAGGGTTTTACTGATTTTATTATAATCTGACACAAGATTATTAATAATTGTAGTAATCTATTAGAAAAGACTTCTAAGACTGAGCCAAATCATTACCCCAACCCTACCAACCTATCCTTACAACTTAGTTTTTTTCTGTATTTTATACAAGTTATACAAAAAATAGGAACAACCAAGTCATATTCTTTTCTTCTTGTACTTGTAAGATATAACCTTAACACCTGTCAGGTAATTTTGTTCCTTCCCTTACAGTAAATTATATCCTCCTCCTGTTGCTGATTTGCCTCATCCCTGCAGTGTGGATGATGAATCTCTGTTTGCTATTACAGTGTCGGGAAGCATTCAGACCGATCTTAGGAAATGCAAGTTCTTTTTCAACAAAGTGTATGGCATTTGCTAGTGTGGCTAAAAACACAGAGAAATGGGATTTTGCCAGTGTTGAACAGACTGATGTAGGAAATCTCTGAGATGCCAACAATAACAAACATTCCAATTTACAGCAAACACATATGAGGAGATAATCTGGAACTCTGGGACACTTCAAAAAATGTTGTTATTACAAACTATTAGAAGATTAATTCATTCACTGACCTATAACTTCACTCTTTTTTTACAGTAGACTCAAGGCAGTATCACACATTTGCACAAGCAAATCTGATGAGATATTGCATCAGCAAGATTGGGTTATTTCTCACAAAATTCCTATTAGTTGGCAAAAGAGAAGTAAAACTAGCTTTAGGTGTTCTTTTTGTAACTCAAAACAGCAATCTCTCCAAACACATGAAAACCATCTCTCCAATGTATATGTTTTCTCCAACTAATAATGAGATTAGCAAAAAATGCATGCATAATATCATCTAACTGCATCTTTTTTATATTAAAATTAATGTGAGACAAAGGATATGATGATTTTAAAGTATCTCTGAAAGGACCAGTCAGGAGAATTTCTGTTGTCATACTACTGTAAATACTGGTAGTTCAGTTATTATGTTAAAATTTACATGTGCATACAGAGCAATTAATGAGACTACATTTACTTTAAATACATTTAAATATTTAGAATAGAACTGTACTGAAAAGTTTTCTTCTCTTCATTCCCCCAGAGGAGCCCTAATGCAAGTCTTAGGAGTCAAAACATTAGCTAGAATATACTACTACTAGTGTAACATATCCCAGAAGCTGAAATGGTAGATTAGATAAAACTCAACTTCTAAGCCACATTATGATTAAAGTGAGATGGTTAAAGAAGCTGATGGAGTAGGAGAGATTAATTTCATCATAGAATGATAAATGGAATGATTTGAGCTGGAAGGGAGCTTTAAAGGTCATCTAGTCCAATCTCCCTACCATGAGCAAGAACATCTTCAAATAGATCAGGTTGCTCAGAACCCTGTCCAACCTGGCCTTGAATGTTTCCAGGGATGGGGCATCTACTATCTCTACTACCTCTCTGAATAACCTGTTCCAGTGTTTCATAAAAATTTTTTGCCTTACATGTAGTCTGAATCTACCTTCTTTTAGTTTTAAACATTTAGGCCTTGTTCTATTACAAATGGATCTGCTTGAAAGTTTGTCTCCGTCTTTCTTATAAGCCTCCCTTAAGTAATGAAAGACTGCAATTATATCTTCCTGAAGTCTTCTCTTCTCCAGGCTGAACAAACCAAATTCTCTCAGCCTATCCTCACGGGAGAATTGCCCCATCCCCTCTGATCATCTTCATGGCCCTCCTCTGGACCTGCTACAGCAGGTCAATGCCTCCCTCTTCATTAGGGCAGAGTAGAGGTCGAGATTCACCTCCCTTGACTTGCTTGTCACATTTTGTTTTGTACAGCCCGGAACACAGTTGGCTTTCTGGGCTGCGAGTGTACACTGCCAACTCATGTGGAGCTTCTAATCAGCCCAGCACTCCAAGTCCTCCACAGGGCTGCTCTCAATCCGTTCATCCCCCAGTTTATATTAGTATTGCAGGTTGTCCTGACCCAGGTGCAGCACCTTGTTGAGCCTCAGGAGGTTCACATGGGCCTATTTCTCAAACTTGTCGACATCACTCTGGATGACATCCCATTTCTTAAACGTGTTTTGGTGTCACTCAGTTTGGTTTTCTTCAGGCAAATAAATTCAATAGCTATTTTTTGTCATTGTATATAGTATATAAAGCTCTTCTTTTCCCATGTGCTTTTTTACATTTTACTAACCTTTCATCAAAGTGTCAGGGTCTACTTTAAGTGCATTATTTTGAGGGATATTCTAGGTTTCTGTCTGGTTTTAATTTCCACCTCTGACTGTCCCCTCCCCCTAAGTCTATAATTGCAGTTTGCTTTTTTTCCCCCTCTGTTGGGTATTTTCTTCAAAGTTTTCATCAGATTTCCAAGATGACTATGGTATATTCTCCTACTAAATATTTTATTACAATCCTTTCTAATCACAGCAAAAATCAAAGAAAGAAAACTAAAAAAAAAAATTAGTATATTGAAACTGAAATCCCTTGAAGTAAACTCTCAGCATCTTCAATGGAAAGAAGAATTACTCTGTCATTTTTACACCTGCTTTCATCTGCTCTCTGGGGTTTTTCCCACTGTGAACACCCTAAAGGCTATTTTTCCTCTGAGTACACAGATCTCTTTTTAAACTGCCATCTTATACACTTAACATTCTGTGCACTTGAGTGCACTTACCATTTGCTTTTTGCTGCAGCTATAAATAATGTTAAGAGAATGTCAGTGTCTAGATGCCTTACCCACATACATACAATAGGATCAGCAGGTTTTACAAAACATTTATCAACATAACATTTGGAGCTTTCACTCTGCTTTCATTTGGAAACACAAGTACTGTTAACAAATGCTTTCTCTAGCCAAAGTAGTATTCAATTATTCAAATTGCTTTAGGCTATAATAGTTGTACTAAGCACTGTTCGTTTTATTAATGTTGAATGCTGTTAACACCTTAATCAGTGATATTTTAATTCACTACTTAGACAAAGATTTTTGAGTAAATATAATAAAATAAAGAAGAAGCGGTGGCTAATTTATTAGACCCAGTCAAAAATATACATAACTTGCTAAACTGATAAGGTCTTACTTGAAGCAAAATAATTCTGTCCAGACCACACATCGAATAATGTAATCAGATGCTAGCGATTAACATACTTTAAAAAAAAGTCATTGGCAAAACCTTTTTGAAACAAACATTTTCTATAGGGGAGAGGAGGATGGAAACAGTTCACAATGTATATATGCTTCAAGCAGTAGAAGGAAAGAAATTTGAAAATCAAGTCAGAAGTACTTGATTGTGGATCCTGCCTAAAATGGAATTTCTATGTACCTGAAATCCCATCTCTCCTACCTCTGAAAATACCATACACTATTCTGCAAAACTGAAACAATAAGCATGTTTTTTTTAGTATTGAAGTTCAATTAAGGTTATAAAAAACACCCTCTTAAAGCAAATAATTTATTCCCTAAGGTAGTTTAACTTATCTATGGTTTAGATTTTACCATATTTACTGAGATGGTAGTCCCTTATGCCTACTGACCTGGATTCTCAATTCTACCAATCTCTGCTGAGTCTCTTTAACAGACCCCCCAAAACATGACAGGTTTAATGAAATATTCAGCTCAGTGGAATATTTGCAAATGTTCCTATAATTCAAAATAAAACCAGTCTGTGATTTGAATGGGCTTTTCGAAAAATGACTCCCACAGACTACCTTAATTTATACAATAATCTTCTGGCAGGAACCAAGTTTTTTTTTGGCTGTCAGCATTACTATTTGATTTTTTTGCAAAGAGTATAGGACTTATAGAATCAATGAGATTTCCTTTTTCCCCAAAAGATTACATTCTTACCAGTATAAAAAAGAGTGAAGATGGATAATAGTGAATATGTAAGGAAGTAGCTGACAAAGGAATAAATGAACATCATATTTTCATGAGTTTTTTTCTCCAGATTTCAATGCATCAAACAGCCTTTAATATCTAATCTTTTGATTAACAATAATAAATGCATTTAAGTATATATTTAAAAATTACAACAGTCCAAGTTTAAAAAGTTCTAAAATTAGCAATGTTAAGTTGTAAAGAATTATTTCTTTCTATTAAATGTGTGCTAATAGTGAAAATATTTTAATAATGCTTTCTGTAATGTTGCTATTCAAATAGTATAACTTTGGCCTCAGCAATAATCTGATAATAAATTTCAGTAATCATACTAGCTATACTTATGTAGTATAAACTATAAGCACACAAGATCAACTTATTAAAAAAAAAACCACTAAAATTAATATTCTGTACTCATTCAAACACTGTAGTCACTTTCCATTCTTTTTCCTGTACTTAAGTTCTTTAGGCCCACCTATTGATTACTTCACTTGACCAGGATTCTAAGTAGATTTAATATCTATTTATTTCGAATTATACATTCCTGTGCAGCTGATAAGAAAAATGTGAGTCAAAATCAAGTATCTAGAACAGATTACCCTGGAATTGTTCACTGATTTTATCAACAGAGACAATGGTATTTTGAAATAAATGAGACTGATAAGTCTGTTCTGTAAGAAGCAACAGAGGAAGACTTCAAAGAAGCAAACCAAAGGTGACATTCTGCAGTTGTATCTGTGACAGAAAATTTGTCTGCAGTAATTAATGATAGAGATAAACATTAAAGAATCTGATTATAAAATAATCTGTAACAGAAGAAAAAAATCGGGGGAAGCAACGGATTTCACTTTTAGCTATTGGCTCTGTGACAATTTGGGCATAAACAGCTATGTTAATTTCCCATAATATTAATCTGCTGCTCAACAATAATACATTTACTTCTTTTTGGTCTTATTTAATTTTTTTTTTCATTTAAAGTTTTAAAAAGAAAATTTAAACATTTTTTAATGCCATCTGAAAAAAAAAAATATTCTTTTGTCTCATGGAAGACTTCTTATTCAGACTTTTTAGGCAGAAAACGTTATTATTTCTCAAAGTTATAGTTCTTTAGAAGACTAATAGTAGCATATCCTCCCAGTCACTGGCACAAAAGTTGCAGATACATGAAATTTTAGCCTGGGAATTCTGCCCTCAGTAAACGCATTTAATGAGTGGACATGGTTGTCTGTATGCTTACACTCACAGCCATCTGCTATGTGGTCACTGTTCTCATTTTTTTTTTCACAAGTGGACTGGACATTTTCCTTAGAGTATTTATGGCAAGCAACACGAACAATAGGCCAAGGCTTTTACTTTCTATTACTTTCTACCAAAATCACTTTTTTTGCTGTTTATAAACCACTGACATGAACATCTCAGTTAGCACACTTAGAAAGTATGTTTCAGAAAGCAATATCTGAAAAGTAATAATGAAAAACAAAAGTCCTGCTACCTCTAAGCTTTGTTGCAATGGCACAGTAGAGAATAAAAATAACCACTTTTGATGAGAAGAGATATAAATAAAAAAGTATCAACATAGTAGAACAATCTGCAAGTAAAATATGGCAGAAAATAACATTAGAAAACAAATTCTTTTCTAGACATGAGGAATATTCTTCAGAAAACACATCTAAGTATTAGTGTTTCCATAAATGAACTTGCCATTCTGAATTCTTTCATGTCTGTGTAATTAGACTGAGATCAGCAAACAGATTCCCAAACATCTTAGAAATGCAGGGTCTCAAAACAGGCTGAGCAAGCAAAAGCCATGGAAAAGAAAATAGACAGGAATCTGCTTGCAAAATTTTTGGTTACAATGTTCACAAATAGGTCTGAATCCACCAGTGACATTACATCAAAAGTTGCAGCTTCAGAGAGTACATGGCAGTTTGTGGGGTAAGCCATGTGCTTTTTTGTCCTTGTATATAAAATTTCTATTTTAATCAATGTGGACTGTTTGATTCTGTGAAAGTATGATGATGACAAATCTCCTGAACTATTTTCACTGCTTCTGTCTTGACATCTTCCAGACAAAAACAGCCAATGAACTGAATTAGTGTAACTGCAATTAAACTGGGGAGGGGGAAGATTACAAAAGAGGTTAAACTACTTCTTGATAGTAAAGGTGTGTACAACTGAGGCAAAACCAAATTATAAGAGCACAGTGACGGCTAGGAAAAAAACATGAATAAACCTACTAGAATGGTTTTGCCAGAATTTGTTCTGCAGCCATTATCTGCTGACACACCATTTTCATTCCCTAAAAATATGTACTGCCATTTTACACTGTTTCTACTTCATTGCATTTTATATTCAAAAGCCAAAAAACTTAATTCTCAGAGCACTGAAGAAGAAACCATTACTATTGTTAATACTATGACAGATTATTTAGATCAATTTCTGCTTCTGGGAGTCTAAACATGGGCTCATCAGTGCTAAGAAGGTCTGTATTTCCCTAATGACTCTACATCACAGAGCACCTTCTAAACTACTTCCGTACAAATGGGAAACAAAAGGCTATCATCCTTATTTAGTACAATTTTTCTATGTTTTGTTTAGGAATAAATGTCCAAACAAGACTAAGGTAGTACAGATCTCAGTCTTTATAATTCACATTTGCATTTTGGCTAGTACCAAAAATGAAAGCATGTAGAAGCGTTTCTCATACAGAACAAGGATACACAAGCAGAGCCTTACATGACTTATGGAAGAAAACTAAAATGACCACTGACTTTACATAGTAATCTTTTAAAAAATAATATATGATAAATAATGCCAAAAAGCCAAATACATTTGTCACTATCTGTAGAAGTCCAGAAGATAAGAGGCTAAGTCACATGTCTTATAAATGGATAGCTGGTTATCCATGGAGCAAAACAAGTATTGTTGATAAGAACACACAATGTGAATTGGCAAGAAAGAAAAGGGTACAGCTGGAGAAGGAGGCCATACGGAGGTAGGGCAGTGCTCTTCTGGGACAAAGGTTTTGTTTTAGCTCCTGGAGATAAGCACAACACAGTACAGAGCAAGTGCAGGAATAAAGTTGAGAAGCGGGCATGGACTGTCAACCAAAGACCAACACAGTAGAGGGGGAATAAGAACACTGAAGACAACTGAAGGCCTCTGACGCATTTCCAGAGAGGTCTGAATGTCTGGAAGAATGAACTGTGCATGATAATTCACATAGAAAGCCAGAAACTTCTCTCAGGGTGAGGGGCAGGGGAAATTTATTTATTAAGGCACTCCCACAAAATTGAGATGGTGTACCTCAGGACCCTAAACACCCCATCAGTTGCATCAACACTGAAGCCATGACTGCCTTCCTTCCTTCCTGCATTCCTTCCTGCATTCCTTCCTGCCTTCTTTCCTTCCTGCCTGCCTCCTTCCTTCTCTTTTCTTTTACCCTACCCTTTATTTAAAATCCACTGCCTTGAGTTTGTACAATAAGATAAGGGACTAGCTTATACCAATTTTTGTGTTATGTTTATAATTTACTAATAAAACATTGTAAGTTTTTGTGGATCCTCTGACTTTTTTTGTCCCTTTTTTGAGTGACTACAGGCATCTACAAATCTTGGGTTTTCCCGTCCCTTTCAGGGAGGGACACCACACTATTTCAAGTTCTACTGCTCAGGATCAACATCTTACCATAGAATATCTCTTAAAACATACTACTAAGAACACAGGAAGAAAAGTAATTTTTAACATGCATTTGGGAGAAACTAAGTATAGAAGGCTAATGAAAATATACTATATTTGAAATTAGGTCATAGCCTTAAAGCTGAATGTTGATTTCAAAAGGCAGTCTCTGCAGAGAAACAGGACCCTGAAGAAAAGCAGATATCCAATGATTTGTCCAAGAGGACTCTGGTTAGGAAATATTCCTACACAAATGCTTGTATATGCAGCCTGAAGTGAGTGTCTCTCTTAGTAAATCACGTGCTGTTTAAAAAGTATTTTGCTTGATGTATACATCTGTAACCAAAAAGCACATCAACACAATGATATAATCCTGGTACTTCCATTTATATTTGTTCTCTCTCTCTCAGTGCCTCATAACTGTCTCTCACTTTGCAATAACCAGAGTGTTTCTTATTCTAAATCAGAAAAGTAATTTTACCAGACACATGTAATTACTGTCCACAGAGCAAAGTCAGATTATTTCTTCAAATCCACATCTAGTATTTAAACACTGGATAGGCCGATTTACTTTATGGAAGCATACCATCTTTAATATTTATATGACTAAGGATTAATTGTTTTCTTTTTACAATGTTTAGATAAGGCTAAGCACATATCACAGTGAGCTGAAACAATCTTGCAAGAATATTTTCAGCAATTATCATAACTAGGTACAATTCAGGAGTCCATCAAGGATTACTTAATTGTTTTTAAATAATGATCTAATCATAACAACTGCACATAATTAAAAATAAACAAAATCTGCAAATAGCTGCCTCTCATTAATCTCTCCTGTGCAACTCATCTGTATCATCTAGTTATATAAAAATGGCATGAAGAGCCTGAGAAAGTAACAGAATTTTACCATGATTTCTTATGTTAAGTACTCCTTTAGAAGCAATAAACATTGAAAAAAAATCCATGATAATATGACTTTGGTAGTGGGATAGTTCCCAATCAATGCTAGTCAGTTAAAATTAGAGCAACCTGGCTCAGTTCCATTCTTCTAATTGGACTCCTCCTGATGTTCCAAAAGACCCAGCAATGGAGCAGCAGTTGCACCCTGTGCCACAATAGTGGATTTTGTATCTTATTCACCTACTTTCCTTCTCCATTTTTTTAACTGCTGTAATTCCTCTTTTCTTGAATATTCCTTCGAACAGGAACATTAAATTTTTAATCTTACGTAAAAACAAAATGAAACAAAACCCTCAAAGCCCCCCAGAAAATCCAGAAATCTGCTTGCTGTCCTCTAACTGCAAAGACATCCTTTAATAAGCACACAGATTCCTACTAATATATTCCTAACAATTGTTTAAAAATAAAAAGTATTCTTCACATTTCTGTGTAGGAACACAGTTCTAGACAGATTTCTTTTTTTTTCTTTTTTTTTCTTTTTTTTTTTTTTTTTGTCATTAAAGACAGAAGGAATGTTTTAAATAATGAAAAGTAAGCTTCTTGTGAAATGCATCATTTTCCCACTCCCAACACACATTACAAATCAATATTCATTTTATGTGTTTTTCCCAGCACATCCTCTGCAGAGCATTCAAACAGTTTTTAATGAATCCTGCACTCTATACTTATATGCTATGGCTTTCTTTGTATATCCAGAATGGAACACAGGAAGAAAAATTACAGCAGACAGCAATATAAGGTGTGTTAGGATGAGATAAGTTACTTTCAGAAAAGTAATTTCAATTATTACTAACAATCTGAGTCGGTGTTACTCTGTAGACTTCAAAGAGTACTAGTAAGAGCAAAGACAATGTTTTACCCACTGTTAGCAACTGTATTTAAGCAGGAATGAGCTGATATGAACTACCACAGAGATGAAAATAACATTTATATTGGGAGTGCAAAAGAAAATGAGATGCTCTGTTACCTAAGTTAGTTGAATTAAATTTTCATTGGCCTCACTGAATATTAGTCACCTACACAATTTGTCTTCCTATTGCAACCAAAATCTCTAGTTCTCATAACGTCTACCTGAAATCCCTTTCCTTTTACATCTATTTAGAATTCTATACAAGATGTTAGTTGGATATATTTCTTCAAAGCTTAAATACATTTCTACTAACTATTTTTCTTTATAAGTTCATTTTCTGAATATACTTAGTAAAATCAACTGACGAGTTTTAGACTGTGCCTGAATCTTGCATCATAAGAAAGAAGCAAACCAAAAAATCTCTTCTTCCTACATCGCTTAAACCTAACTGAGCAGTCTTGGTCAGAGTTAATTGTCTTCTGTCACTGTTATATATATCAGTCAATTAAGTCTTCACACATCATGTTTCTGTGAAAATACTCCATTTTTAAAGATATGTATTTATTTCTGGACATATGCCTCTTCATTTCATTTGTTTTCATATACAATATGCCAGTCCATAATCCAGTACCCAATGACACTCTTATGATAAATTTAATTGAAAACTCTTGTTATGAGTTCTTCCACGAATTATAATTTACCCATGCATATTTATTTTAAATGTATCTTGCTTTTTAGAATGTCTACTTTTCTTCAGGATGCAACAGAGCAGCTGCGCTACACAGCAGCTCATGCCAACGCATGTTAGAGAATCTCAAACTATCCTGATTCAATATTGTAAGACAATACAGCTGTCTCCAGAGTAACTCATCCTCTGTGGCCAGCGGAGGTCCTTCAAACAGAGGTGATGTGACATATCTTAGAACCATAATAATTCTTCTGATGTTACCAGAAACCTTCACCTGTATTCAGTCCCAGAATTCTGTTCTAAAACTAATAATTAATTTAAATAGGAATTTTTACAACAACTCTTAAGGAAGTAGTTTTGTTCCTTTTGCAACTGGTAATTCAAGGTCCCAAACCCAAATTTACTTATTTTCATTTAAGTAAAAGGAAAAGGAAATATGATCCAAGGATAAAATAGAATCAACGAGATATTCAAAACATATGTTAAGTGTTCAGGAATTAATATTATAGAAAACTATAAATGAAAAAACTGCGAACACAATAGAAGACTTACACTGGTTACTTTTCATATACTGCATTAATTAATTAATCTACTACTTGCCTAAACATACTTTTAGAATGTGTAGCATGCCATAATAAAAGTGATGGTCTGTTTTGTTCAGTAACAAAGTATGTGAAAGGAAGTATCTGAATCTTATTGCAGCAAAATTTGTTTCCTGATGACATAAAAGGGAACTGCACAGCTACAGCTCTTCAAAGGCTTTGAAGATGTGCAGCATTGTAATATTAGTCAAAGAGATCATGAATTTGTGAGTGTGTCATCTGATGAGTCCCTTATAACTAAATGTCTTTATTCCACCTCTCTGTGTTACAGTTTAACCTACTCAATGAGATCACGCCAATGTCACGCCACTGAAGCAGCAACATCTTTAACTATGACTCACTAACATCAATCACTCTCTTGCTTTTTTAGCACACCAGAAGAAAAACTGGCTTTGTTCCCTATAAGAACTTCTTCACTTTTATGTTAATGTGATAAAAGAAAGTACAGAAGCAATCCAAAATTATTCAATAGTTAAAGAGCTGGAAAACCTTCATGACATTCAATGACATTGAAAAAACACCTGTAGCATAAATCCTTAAAATATTATTCTCTAACTTGGTCATAGATAACTGACATAATGCACACTGAAGTTACTTGGATGTAGTATGAACAAAATTATGGGATGTCATATGAAAAAATTAATATTATTTATGTTAACTTTCTCAGTCTATGAGCAGGTATATGACTGAATATGTTCCCTTCTTGTATATGTTGGAAGACAGAGAATATGTAAATATTTTGTGTTTACATGTCAACTTTTGAGTGACACAGATGCACTTGAACATAATGATTTTTGCACTTGAAAACTTCATTTAACATAAAAACCTGTACATTCAGACTTCATTTAGAGTCTTAGAGGTATATAAAACACCAAGCATCCCAAATTATTCTAGAGGGAGAATATCTGTAACAAATTTTCTAGACAGCTAATCTGATTAATAACTTAACTTTTAATTCTCTAATTTTTAATACTTGATTCCTGTTTTATTTTTCCCCAAGTTGAAGCCTAATTTTTCTTCCCAGATTAAAGTTAGATACTGCTGCCTTCTATGGGAACTAACTGAATTAAACATTGGAATATCACCATTCTTGCTGACAATTCCATCAGTTCAATCAACATAATTTTTTTAGGCTTAAATTCATAAAACAGTATTAAAAAGGGTATGTAATTCTCACTCTGTTATTTTGTAAGTTAAACAGTAATGAATGACATGATCAATTTGAGTTATAAAATTCTAGAATAAATAATCTTGGTACTTGTTCCCTACAGATAAATACACCTTTTTTTTTTTTTAATTTTGACAACTGATGAAATAAGATTATATTGCTGAACTGACTAATTAGAAATTATTTCCAGCACTAAAACTGTATTTTCTATTTCATCAGATAACAAATAAAGGAATAAACATTGCTAGTTTTCATGGGCTGTGATTGTAAACAGATTCAAATACATATTTTTGAGACCACTTTAAATACTGCCACTCAGACTGAATCAATTTCTTGAACTGAAAATTAAAATAACATTTATGTATTCTGTGATGGGGAAAAAAAAAAAATCAAAATCACTACATTTTGAAGAGAAGTGGCCCAGACAGTGCATGAATTCTTTAATCTCCACCAGCATAATTTTTAAAAGGTTAAGTCTGTTATCTGAGTAGAATCTGTAAATACTGCTTAAATGTAACAGCTAGTTTGCCTCATTTTACAGTTTTATGATTTGAGGCTTTTCCTATAATTTCCCCACTTCAAATGCTTTCCCATCAACCCAGTTTTCATCTTTAGGATTAGAAACAGAGTAAAAGAATGGAAGTGAAAAAAACCCAATAGATATAACAACATCACAAGAGAATCTGCTTTTAATGGATGGCTTATCATTTGTCTAAAGGAATTAAAAAAAATTAAGATGATACTGGCATGAAGAACAAAGTATGTGAAATAGTAAGCAAAATAAGAAAATCTGAAAATCAAACAGGTGGATGATAGTAGTAGAACCTAGTGGTTTTGTAACCATTTAACCATTTCTTGAGGGGTACGATTTAGATTTACCTACATGACACCATTCTTGATCACCTTACCATGCTAATGGAGCCACATTTTTAGATTATTTGTTCAATTCTTATTCCTACTTATGCTTCATAATTTCGGAGTAATACAGGTCACTGAACACCATTCTGTTAGGTGCTGAAAGGGAATACTAAGAAAATGCCTTTTTTTTTGTCCTTCTAAAATACTTATAAACTCACTTAAATGTGTTACAGACTGTAAAGGAACACCAGACATTAGAGAAAAATGGTTTTATATAAAAGAAAGTCAAAATAATGGTGATGTAATTAAAAAAAATATTTATCTAAGACAACACAAACACTTCATTGGAGGTGAATGAAAATTATATAAAGACAAAAGAAACTACTTACTTGATGACTAACCAAGAGCTTAGAAAATATGTTTTCTGTCAAATAGTCTTGGGAGCCTCCACTGTAGATAACAGAAACCTGACAATACAGCAGCTTTCACTGAAACAGAATAAAAAAATTTTTAACATGATCAGAAAATAATGTCTTCCATGGTACTTATGTAAACAAACAACAGTATAGGCATTGCATTGCCCATTGCAGCAGAACATGAAGACGTTAAGATGTTTTTTACCCTGGTAAATCTATAGAGTCAGTAATACAGCAGTGTACAATTTTTTATTTGTAAGCAGCTGTTCAAAATTAGAAATCTAATTGAAATTACTAAATACACAGCAATGATATTTTCGGGATTTATAAGCAGCTTGGGAGTAATACGTGAATTCTTATCTCATACCAAATTTAGGAAAATGAGCTAATTTGAAAACCCTCTGATTAAAGTCAAATTAGTTACTTTCACAGAGCAATAGGGAAGCATTGGTTCTGAAACTGTTCATAAACCACAAGAAATACTCAAACAACAAAAATAATCTAGTCTCAACTTTGCACAAATTTAGAACTGAATATGTTTTAGAGAACCTTTTTCTTCATTTATATACATTACTTACCAGTCCCTCTCAAATATGCACTATATCAATATAATCTCACTAAACACTTTGACTTGTCTTTGCTATTATCACTGAACTAATCTCACAGTGTATGATACTAATAAATGCTAATAACCAAAGAAGAAAAAAATTAAATATATATCGAATAACCAAGAAATTATTTTTGCATTACTCCTGCAAGCACCCTCTCAGAAAATATACTGACATTTCTGTAGATTCTTAATTAATGTGAAACCATATAGAGAATCAAGGTATACCATATAAAAACTAAAATAAACTTATCAATTTAATTTTTTTTTTTCTTGAGCTTTAATGTCTGTAGATTTATGACACTGAGAGAGTATGCCTTAAATGGAAGACAAATTGGCTTTAAAAAGGTATATGACATAGAGCATTACTCAGTGTGCTGTCAATTCTACCAGTGAAATATTTGAACTTCATTTACATAGAAACTTTGTTAGCTTTCTTAAAATGCACTGCTTGCTTTAACATACTCATGAATTGTTCACGATAAGAAATAGAAAAATCACAGGCAAGGCTAGCCCTCTGTTCCGTATGCAGGTGGGTTTTTTTTGCCCCACAACAAGATATCGTCTTGGAAGTAAAGAAACCTTGGCATAGACCAGCAAGTCCTTAAAAAAACCCAAAGTCCTTCCACAAGAATTTGGGTCGAGGTATCAGCAGAAGTTACAGAATTTTTACTGCTTTTCATTTGCCTCCTTGTAATACAATTAGTAAGTATCAGAGATCTCTAGTCATCCCAGAGAAACTACAGACAGTAAAAGCTAGGATACGAGCAGTACCTATGTTGCACAGCTGCCCCAGAACTAGGCTGCTGATTCTTGGTGACATCTAAGATGTGTCATCAGTGACATGACTTATTGGGCGTAACTCTTCCATACAATAGAAAAAGTGTCAGTTTTGCTCAGTTTACCCTTTAAAAATATTTTAAGATTCACAGTCCTATCTGTTCTTTTCTTACATTCTCTTCTTTCACATTTGCTAACTTTTCCTGGCTCACTTCCACTGATCTCCCCGTTAAGAATTCTCTTGTAGTTGTAGAACAAGAAGATAGATTCACTTTTTTATTCCATTGGGATAATTTGTCTCTAGCTAGTCTTATAGAAACTGTTATTGATAGCTTTCTGAATTATAGTTTTAGTAGGAATCAAAGCTGTGTTTTTCTTTGTATGCATAATCTTGATGTGTTTCCTCCTAGTATTAAGGTTCTGTTTATACACTGAGATGTGTAGAATTCTTCATTATTACCATTATTAATAATAATAGTATTATTATACTAATCCTCAATTATTGTTGTCATAATTAATTAATTTTAAAGCTTGTTTCCTCCAAGCTACAGAATTTAGAATGAGTGGAACACAAATCAATACATTAAATAATTGCGTGTAATTTTTTTATTTGTTTGTTTGTTTCTGTTAGTGTGTTTTCTTAAGAGGTCAAATTTGGCCAAGAGTTTTTCTTATTCCTGTGCTATTTCTTGGAAATTGAAGACCAAATTTTTCTTCTCAATGTGATGCATAATTAGTTACCTGATATTAGCCTAGTTGTTATCTGTAAGAGTCCAATTTTTTTTCTGGGTTTTGCAAGTGTTCAGCTCAAAGGTATAAGAAATAAGCCCAACAGGGATTAAAAACTCTGAAAAGTATCAGAATAGAAAAAAAGCTGTTGGTACATGGGAAATTACTGAGTTTTGGTTGAAAAGGCAAAGGGACATTAGCCACTACCTTCTTTAAGACAGACATTCAGAGCCAGAAAACATCATAGGTGAGTCCGGCTAAGTATAGGTATCTAATGGCAGCCAAATGGGACAGTCAGATATAATATATAATATGGATTCTACAGCAGACCTTTTGAAGTGGTCGTCTGGACATGATTAAATATCTCAGAACATCTAACATGACCTTAAGGCAGCTAAATCCCACCTGACTATGCTGTGATATTTTCAAACAAGATTTGAGATCAGTCTCGTGTATGCCAGGAATAGTGAAATGAAATAACTAGAAGAGTATCTGCCTTTTTTTAAATGATGACACTCAGCTTTAGGGTGAGCTGCTTTCACCCCTTAGAAAGTATGGCACACAATAAGACTATCTTAGGTATATCAGAGTTCAGTAACATACACAAAACAACTGGTGACCTAAGAGGATGTATGGAATCACAGACTTTGTAAAAACTCCCTCTTCATTTGCTTTGAAGTGATACATATTTGAAGATATTTTTTTCTCCCAGAGTTCCTAATCTTAAAGCAGGTACTTAAATGGAGAAGACAGTTTAATTACAGAGAACTCAGATTCCAGGATTCTTGAACATTATCCTCAAAGTAACTGAGATTAATACTAAAGAACAAGCAACAGATTTTTTTTGGTTGTTCTGAAAAACACCTATCAGACTTTTGAAGAAAAATTACGTTGGCCCTTACCTCTCACAAACAAAGCTACTCTCATCCTCTTGCAAAACTATTCATCAGCAATGTAACATGATATATGATGTATTTGATGATGTATTTTAAAATGGCTGGCAAGTCACGGTCATAAGAACATTATACCATTTGTAGCAAATTCCTATTACACATTTTAGTCCATAAAGATTATTTATCCTTTGTGAGTTTCACCTATAACCACATGGCTCTGTAATGCAGTACTGTCATTGCCACTAGGCAAATAACAGGCCATTACCTCTCCATAGAGGCTGCGCAGTCTCCATCCTTAAAATGTTTCAAGACCCAAGTCTTGAAAGACAAAGCGCTCAGCCATCTGCTGTCAACCACATAATTTGAGAAACAGGTTGGAGTACGTGACCTCCAAATTTCATTAATATTTATACAAATAAAATGTACACGTATTGTCTCTGTTCTTATTTTGTCATTAGGGATAATTGTAAAGCCATAGATAAATTCCTTTTTTTGTTGTTTTATGAAATATTATGGATGAATTCTTGATTCCATGAAACTGGATGGGAAAACTGACAGTGACTTTCATATAGAGAGTTTTTATCCTGTTCATATTAGACAAAGTCTAGTGGATATTAAGCATTAATGGAAGTCAGGACTTGAGTTTTGATCACATACGTTCATGTAACTGTTGTGATGTACTTCCATATGCACTAGAGCATCGAAGGGCATGCCTACACTGAAGAAAGTTATCTATCTGAACTTTGGTAAAGCCTTTGCCATTACCTCCCACAGTATTCTCCTTCAAAACAAAGCTGGCAGGAGCAGCCCAGGGGGCTGCAGCCCTTTAGAAGGACCTTGACAGGCTAGAGAGAAGGGCAGAGAAGAAGTGCCTGAAGTTCAACAAAGAAAATTGAGGGTTCTGTACCTGGAGAAGAATAACCCCATGCCCCTGCACAGGCTGAGGGCTGACTTGCTGGAGAGGGGTTCATAAGGATGCCTGCAGGTCAAGGGAGGTGATCCTTCCCCTCTGCTCAGCTCTGGTGAGGCCTCATCTGGAGTGCTGTGTCCAATTCTGCGCTCCTCAGTACAAGTGAGACATGGAGCTTCTCGAGTTAGTTCAGCAGAGATGGATGAGGGATGATTAAGGGACTGGAATATCTCTCCTATGAGGAAAGGCTGAGAGAGCTGGTTTTGCTCATCCTTGAGAAGAGATGACTGAGGGGCGACATCCATGATACATATAAGTATCTGAAGGGCAGGTTTCAAGAGGGTGGAGCTAGGATCTTCTTGGTGGTACCAAGAAATATGACAAGGCAATGGTCAGAAACTGCTACAAAGGAAGTTACACCTGAATGAGGAAGTACTTCTTTACTGTGCAGCGGACTGTGCACTGGAGCAGATTGCCTAGAGAGGTTATGGAGTCTCCCTCACCGGAGACCACAAAACCACATAATATTGAAAGGGATCCACAAGGACCATCTAGTCTAACTCTTAAATGAATTGCCCAGATAGCATCTAACACACAACCCTGGTGTTATCACCACTATCCTCTAACCAACTGAGATAAACTCAGGGTCAAGAACTGTGCAACGTGTTCTAGGATGACGTTGCCTGAGGCAGGAGGTTGGAACAGATAACCCACAGTGATACCATCTATTCTGTGATTCTGTGAAACTCACTGTTCGTGGGTGGCTTGGATGGGCGCACTCTTCATTGGGTCAAAAGCCGGCTAAATGGCCAGGCGCAGAGAGAGGTTGTGAATGGAGTTACACCCAGCTAGTGGCTAGTCACAAGTGGTGTTCCCCAGGGCTCTGTACTGGGTCCAGTTTAGTTTAATATCTTTATTAATGATCCAGTTGAGAGAATCAAGTGCATATTCAGTTAGTTTGCAGATGACACCAAGTACTTGAAGATAGGAAGACTGAAGGAATACAGGCTTGACCTATGGGTTGAGGTGAGGTGTATGAGTTTAAAAAAGGTGAAGTCCTTGGTCCTGCACTTCAGTCACAACAAGCCCACACCATGCTACAGGTCTGGGGATGAGTGTCTGGAAAGCAGTCTGGAAGAAAAGGACCAGGGGGTTCTGCTCAACTGCCTGCTGAACATGAGCCAGCAGTGCGCCCAGAAGGCCAAGAAGATGTCCTGACTCATATTAGAAATAGTGTGGTCAGCAGGACTAGGACAGTGATTGTCCCCCTGTACTCAGCACTGGTGACGCTGCATCTCAAATCCTGTGTTTAGTTCTGGGCCCCACACTACAAGAAGGGCATTGAGGTGCTGGAGCCTGTCCAGAGAAGGGCAACAGAGCTGGTGAGGGATCTGGAGAACAAGCCTTATGAAGACTGGATGAGGAAACTGGGGTTGTTTAGCCTGCAGAAAAGGAGGCTGAGGGAAGACCTTATTGGAAGGTGTAATGAGGTGGAAGTTAGTCTCATCTCCCAGGTAATAAGGAATAGAACCAGAGGAAATGCCCTCAAGTTGCACCAGGGCAGGTTTAGATTAGGTGTTAGGGAAAAATTTTTCACTGAAAGGTTGGTCACGCATAGGAATAGGCTGCCCAAGGAAGCAGTGTGAACATCCCTAGAAGTGTTCAAAAGATGTGTGGATGTAGCACTTAAGGACCCAGTTTAATGGTGAACGTGGTGGCTCTAGGTTAATGATTTGACTCAATAATCTTAGAGGTCTTTTCTAACCTTAAAAATTCTATGATTCTATATGGGTGCCTAACACAAGAGAGAATGCTAGCATGCTTGGCATTAGCCATGGTGTGAACTTGTTTTCAACAGCAGATGATTCAGAAGTTTTATGTTTAAATAGAGGTTTATATTAGGGGATTTGACTAGAAAGCAGAGGTGTCACCTTCTGAGTAATATCATGAAACATTTCAAATGCTGCTGATCTCAATTCTATATCATGTGTTATTTCATATCACAATGAAAAAATAAGGACAAAAATAACAGAAGTTATTGACAGCTACATTTACTAATGCTTTGCTAGGGCTTTTATTTCTACTGTCTCAAAAGTGAGTCATCTGTTAAGTTCACATTAGAACTCAGATCTCATTTATAGGTCTTTAGAGCTGAGATCTGAACAGACCAGAATAAGCTGCTCTATCTGCAGGGCATATGAAGGAATTCTCAGTAACTCTCTGGCATTAACAGTTTGTACAAAACACCTACTGCCATTTTACAAATCTTCAGTGTTAAATGTTTACTAAAGCAAAAACTCTGTAATGCATTTCTGCATGCATTACCTTTTAACTTTCCTTCAAGATAATTCTTTTATATGGGCAATTTTGTTTTGACATCATAAATAGTTAAGAAATGATGTGATTGAGAGCATTTGACAACTCAACAGTCAGAATAGGGCAAAGCAGTAGTGGTCAGAAAGCTTGCTGGGATACCTGGAACTTTTTTGATTTGTTTGTTTTTCTTGTTGTTTTTAAAAGTTTTATAAGAATAGAAAAAGATTACTGAGTGAGAGAAAAAATGGCCCTAAAAGTGGAGAAAATGAAATAAGTTGGAGCAGACTTTGTGTCTCTCTACAGTTCATACACAAAGGTATCCCAGGGATACCTAATAGAAATTTAGGAATGGAACTGAACTTAACTGAGCGTACATACCAGATATGATTGCAACAATCTTAACATAACATTATTTCAGATAGGGACTTGAAAACTAAGGAGGAGAGGGAAAAGAATTATCTCAAAATGGTTGGGAAAAAAGACTTCAACACAGGACAAGAATACTGTAAAAAAAAAAAAAAAACACCACCAAAACCAAACAAACAAGCACAGTCCACATGATCATACATCTACACAACCTCAGAAGGGAGATGTCCGCAGACTCACAGCAGTTCCTGAAAAAGTAAGTGCTATTGAGGAGGTAGCAATGGGACAATCTACACAGTAAATCCAGAGAGCAGAAGGGCATGTGCTTTACTAGCAATGTGTAAAATAATTTAAAAAGAAAAAAAAAAAAAAAGGTCTAGCACTTTTAAATTGTCCTATAAATTGTAGGTGTATTGAGCAAGGAAAAATTAATGAAAGAGTTCCCTTAACTGGAATATAGATACAGAAAAATGGTGCAACAAACAATAGTATAACAGTTTTTAACAGTTATAGCAGAACCATAAAACAGGCAAGAATTTTACCTAAGTGACTCTTGTGTCTAGGGAGTAAGTCCTATGCAGAGCAGCTGAGGGAGCTGGGGTTGTCTAGCATAGAGAAAAACTATGCTCAGGGGTGTCCTTATTGATCTCTACAACTACTTGACAGGAGGCTGTAGCAAGATGGGGATCAGCCTCTTCTCCCAGACAACCAACAACAGGATGAGAGGATATAGACTCAAGTTGCGCCAGGAGGAGGGGCAGTTCAGCTTGGGCATCAGGAGGAATTTCTACACAGAAAGTGTTGTTACACATTTGAATGAACTGTCCAGGGAGGTAGTGGAGTCATCACCTCAGAATTGTTCAAGACTAGACATGGCACTTTGTGGCATGGTCTAGTTTACAAGATGGTGATCAGTTAACTCAATGATCTTGGTGGTCTTTTCCAATTTTAACGATTCTGTGATTCTGTACAACACAGAAATCCAAGATCAATATTTTTACCTAAAGAAGGAGCTAAAGAAATAAAAGTGAACTTTGGTGGAATTCTAGTACTTTCAATACAAATGAGACACACAATGTAACAAACAAAGAAGTGAAATATCATCTGCAGGAGTATATCTAAAATTCACCAACCAACAGAAAGCAATCACCAAAAGAGGATTTTTCATACACAGATTCCACCAAAGATTGAGGAAGAAAGTAGTAAGATAAGTAGTAGGAGCATTAATTCAACAAATAAAGACAAAATTTTGACAGTCTGAAATGATCTGAATATCGAGTTTTAATCACTAGAAGAAGAAAGGCAGTTTAACAAGCTCAATGGGAAAAGTAGTGGATCTAGAACTGAACTAATTGCCAGTAGTGAGGAAGAAAGTACTAGTAATGAAATAAGGATTTAGGTCACTGGTACACTTAGGGAAAATATTGAAGTTAATATCTCTAGGAAAAAAGATACTGTCAAGCAAAATAACTAAAGAGTTTTGTATGCCAACAGCTTAGACAATATAATATAGAGGCTTTAAATATTTGTGCAAGACACATACATAGATGGAAAAAAAAAAAGAGGAAAGAGAAAAAAGCAAGAATAGCAATTAAAAACATGGTACAGTGGTAATGTTACTACAGCATAGTTATTGAATAATAAACACCTTAAGGAAAGGGAGAATAAATGTAAGTAACTATTATAAAATAAGAAGAGATCATGTAGATATATGGATTATAAACATGAGAAATGTTCATATGTACAGAAGAGTCAAGTGAATCAAAATAAATTCAGAATAAAAAAAAAAAAAAGATGGGGGAGAAAAAAAAAGGCATTTTACTGGCAGCTGAATTGTTGAAATCCTTCCTCTAGCACTTTTGCATTAGATAATTGAGTGTTCTCTCCATGCCTTTCTCCTGCATTGTGCAGGAGGCAGTACAGCCTCACACAGATGCAGCCGCCCATTCTGGAGGCTGGGACATCTGCTGAGAGTCATCTTTCCAAAACAAGCAAGGCCCAAGTACTGCACCCAGCACTAGTTTACTAACTGGGATAGTTTAGACTTGACTGTGTCTTTAGTGGTTACACTAAAAATCAGCATACTTATTTGAAATTTTTTCCATTCCCTTCCTTAGTATTCCTTGAAATACATTACAAATATCCTTTGTTTCTGAAAAAAACAGCTAACATTTTATTTACCTGGAAGCCACTGAGTAAATAGGAACTTATTTCATAAATGATTTTGAAGAGTACCTGAAAGAAGATCTGATTATAGAAAACAATTCCAGAACTGCCTGAAGAATTTGAAGAGACTAACATTGTTAGGGACACTGTCAGAGACCTAGTCTCAGTCTCTAAGTCAAACATTCCTATATTTCATCAATACATATAAATAGTTCAAAAGTGGGTGTCAAGAGGATGTAAGACTCTTTTCAGTGGTGCCCAGTGACATGGCAAAGAGCAATGACCATAAACTAAAACACAAGAAGTTTCACCTCAACACGAGGAGGAACGTCACTTTGAGGGTGGCTGAGTTCTGGAAACAGGCTGTCCAGAGAGGATGTGGAGTCCTCCTCACTGTGTAACCTGCTCTACATGACCCTGGCAGGTGGGTTGGACTAGATGATCTCCAGAGGTCCCTTCCACCCCTATCCACATTGTGATTCTGTGATTTTTGTGATTCCATGATGTCATGCAACAACTACGAGCAAGTGGAGAGAGACACTACTTTAATTAAAGCTTAACTGCAAATTACATTTGAAAAAAATCCATCTCTGGCAACATAAATCACAGGTCTAATGTAAGCATTTAAAAAAAAAAAAAAAGTTAATTTTTACTGCTGAAATAAAAGCAAAACAATTTCATACATGAAGATTAGGAGAAAAAACTTGAGCCTTATCAACAATCACAGCAGAGTCCAAATTAAAAACCATCTATGTGTCCCCAAAACTAGATTGCACCTTGTATATTTGGATGTAATTAATTAACAGGACAACATAAGTATCAGAAACCAACAGAAACTTTGCAAGATGAAAGGAACACTAGAATTATCAAGACTCTCCATTACCATTCCAGACTTCTGAAAGAAGTAGATTTTGTTATTTTTTTCTTAATAGCTTTCTTTGATAAGGCAATGGATTTTTTGAATGGAAAAGTACAATTGGTTTCACCTATCTAGATTTCAGTGATTACTGTGATACAATATGGAATAAGAAATTTCTACTTAAATGGGAAAATATGTGAATCAGTGCAAGAATTTTAAAATTAGTAAGAAACCATTAAAAAAAAGAAGAATGGATCAATGGTCAAAATTAGGGTTAGAGAAAAACTACTAGAGTACCTCAAGGACTTCTGTTGGGATTTGTATTTTTCATTAACCTTGGCTAAAAAATCAAGATTTTTTTAATGAAATGCAGTTTTAATGAAAAATGTGATATATTTAGGAGTTACTGTCAGAGGACTTCAATATCATACCTGAAGAATTATACAACCTTGAAAAAAATATTAAACTCCTTTCTAGTACAGATTTTCCAGTACAGACTTTCTAGTTTCTCTCATTGTTTTATCTTCATTTTGACACTCTTGCATCAGAACAAACATACAAAAAGGAACTGGCTTACAACACCTCTATAAATCCTATCTACATTTCTGCCATATATCCCCAAGGGGTTACTCACGCTTTGTAGTATCTCTATACCAAAACAATGCTGTTCTTTGTCCAGCAATGAAATTTCTCCAGAATTATGACATTTTATCCACAAAGCTACACAGGCTACACAGGTACTCAGACAGGTAATATGACAGGTATGTTTTCTTGGGGAGACCTGTCAACAGCATTTTTCACTTCATGTGCCTTTGCAACACAAATCAAACTTGAAAAAAAACCTTCAAAAGGGATACTATACCAGCATGACATCATTATTTTATTAAATATCTTTTGCTGTTCCAGGATTAAATTACTTGGGACAACCAAAAATTTGGTCAGTTATGATGCTTTTATTTCAATATGGCAGTGAAATGTACCTGTTAAAATTTTTAGTTAGTAATAACAGCAAAGCTGGTTTCTGATTAATTTTCATTATCATATTATGTTACAAAAAAATTGTACTTAATTTCATATCTAAAATCAATATTAATCTCAACTACAAAGGAACAGCAATAAACACCTGCAGCATTTGCTCAAGGACAAATGAGGTAAAAGTTGAATGAGGTGAATATTTGCCCATTAAACTTATTTCTTTTAAAATGTTTCAGACTCAAATTTGCATCAAAGAGCAACATCAATATACCTTAATAGCAAACATATTACCTGAACAAGTACAGAAGAGTCTTCTTAAAAACCTGAGATCATTTGGTGTTTTTACAGTTCTTAGTCATAGTCATTTAGATCAGAATGCAGACTTTCAGTAAGCAACAAAGGTGAATTATCTAAGTTACAAAATATATTATCTTTATATATATTTTGCATCAACTGGATCTGTGTATTTCCATGTACACGGAAACATTCATGTTTTTGAAATTTCCAAAAATTGTTTCCTAAAAGAACATAAATATAACTGCCTCATTAAAAAAAAAAAAAAATATTCACTCCACAGTTTCTGAACAACACACTACTTTTATTACTTTTGTCATTTAATATGAAAACTTGAAAAATTTGCCCTATCAAATGCTCCCAATAGCAAAAGAGAGGAATCTCAGGAATTGGACAGTATACAGAAGTGAAGGAATCGCCAAAAATGTGATGAAGCTTGGTGTTATTCAAAAACCAAAGCATGGTTCTCCAAGAAAATTTTTCATTGCTTGCTAGACTAACTAAATAGTAACATATGAGGGAGTTAGTGCTTTTAGAGCTGTTAGTTTATAGAAGCAGAGCTTTAATATTGATTCCTACATGTGACACCATTTTATTGCAGAAGAGAGCCAGGGGATTGGTCTTCTCTTTCTTCCTCTCTCTGTTTCTTTTGGTGTTATGATCACTGTATATTTCTGTGCAAAAAGAAAAAGAAATAGAGTGGATCTAGTTACCAGAAAATTCTGCTTTTGAAATGCAGTACTGGTGGGTTTGCCTACATGTGGTTACATCTGCACCTGTGAACTAAATGGGGACAGTGCATAGGAGTAGGCAATGCTACCCAACAGCCCACATTGTTTGATTATTGGCACTCTTCTCAGACTATTTTTAAGTCTTGCCCAACAGGTCCCTCCTCGACACTGACTGTGAACAGTTTGGACAAGTGCGCAGTTTCCAGTAGGCAGGTGGATAAACTACACCCTATTTTTGCAAGGAGAAAACTGTAGCAATGAGAGTCTGAGTGAACACTCCTTGCTCACATAATACTCACATTATTGATGTGAGTTTTTATGGCCAACAGGCCATAAAAACTTAGATGAGTAATATGAGTAGGCAAGGGGCTTGATACTCTCACAAATAAATTACTTATTTAATTCACTAATATAGCTTACAAACTAAAGTAACCGAAATTGCTAAAGACTGTTAGAGCTTCCAAAGTTCTTCCTATTGGAAAAAGTATGAACTTTTCTTTGATTTACCATACAAGGAAAATAGTTTTTAGCCTGTGAGTTGAAGGAACAGCTTCTGGTTGCCCTCCATATTTTAACATATAGTATAGTGTTTCCTGATTAAGCAATTTTCAATTATTCAAAAAACCCCCCAAAAACACCACATTTGAAATAAAATTAGCAACATATATCCTTGTTCAATGTCAAGAAAATGTCAAGTTTGCTCCATGTCATAAAAATATGACTTCATTTTCAATTCCATACATACAATCATTTACTTTAAAATTTATAGTTGTTTACAAGTTCTTTGTAGCATAAAAAGAATTTTCATTAATACATTAAAACATTAGATAAAACAAGTCATTAGAATGGCATATGGAAAAAATCCAAAAAAACCTTGAAGAAGTGCTAACATAGCGTAATGGCTCAGATGAAAAAAGTAAAAAGCTTCACGTTGGCAGTATGGGTTGAAAATGGAGTTCCTCAGTAAGGTCTGCTTTCTTTCAATTCAGTGAGGTTAATAACACTGATTTCAGGCTATGATCATTCCAGAACAGAACACTGTACCTTCAGGGATCACATTGCTTGATATGCAATATATTTTTCTATACCACAGAGGTAAAAAATGAAACCAAACCAAACCAATAATTTTCCACAGTGTTATTATTACACTATCAAATACTTAGAATGAAAGTTTATTATTTTTATTAAGCTTTCATAAAATATTAATAATTGGGGAAAAAGTCCTGTAACCCTAGGTAACCTAAGCTTCCTCAGACAAAAGAGTATTTGAAATACTTTTCTGTCAGTGACTATAGCTAAAAGACTAGTCCTATTGTCTATGCCTTATATACACATATGTGTAATCTCAAAGAAGAAAATGAAGAAGTGTTCACTTTTTAAATGCAAATCCATATACTGTTCAGATGGTGTTATGCAAACCTGATTAGGTAAATCAAAACTAGTACTAATTAGATGTCAAGACTCAGTAAACTAAAATGACACTTTAAATATTACTGTTTAGCAACTCATAAAGTAGAAATCAACCTGAATAATTCCACAAAGAAGTTACATAAAATGTAAAGATAAGAAACCTCACCATTATTTTCCAACTTACCTCCTCCCCAGTGTCCTAAAGAAGGGTCTGTTTACTTTGTTTTTCACAAAATAAAGATATTGATAAGGAGAAAGGGAAGCCATTTATGCCCAGAGTCCCTTCTCTGCCTTTGAAGACTCAGGTTTATAAGAAAAGAAACTTTTTTTTTTTTAGCTACTGCTATCTTCATAAGAATATATGATAAAACGGTTTATGTTTGTAAAGGAGAGACCCTTTATGTAAAAATCACAACTGTATAATTAGGTAGATTTTAACAAATCATTATTTAATAACACAAGATTCCAATTAACCTGAATCTAGAGTAATACAAGATCTTGCTTTTCCTCATCAATTACCATGCCGGCTATGACAATTATCTGAAGGAGTTTCAGGTTAGTTATATTTCTAACTGGGTTTTTAAAAAATTGATTTTAACCTGAAACTTCCTTTATGATTTGGACATTTATTTCTCTAACTGATAAGATTTCAATGACCACTCATTGTCTTACTTTGCAAATGTTCAGTTCACAGATACCTACATAGAAAATAATCCCTTTGTGTACCACGCAGACAAGTCCATCAGCATAGAGACTATTATATGCAAAAGACTTAAAAAGCTAAGATGTAGCTATGAAAATTATTAGAAAATGAGACAAGAAGGTTGTCCGACATGTGACTTTGCTGGGAACTAGCATCGTTCAGTTCCACTTAAAATTAGACAAATAAAATTTCAATTTAGCATCAGTTTTAATACTATTAACTTTAAAATACTGCAGAAAACGTATTACACCTTCTTCACAGAGAAAAATGCTAACTCATCTCTATAACAACTGAAGAGCCATCTGGAAGATCATACTTGCAAGCATGTGCACATCCACTGGCTGATCTTTCCTTATATAGACCCACAGCTGTTCCACAGCTGCTGAGGCAGCAGCTTCATCAGCACACACAAGGTCCTCAGAAGTCCTCACCTGGTCTGATCTCTGTGGCAGATTGTATTTCAATGCCTAGGGAGAATGCTGGGTGGCACCAAAATCTATGTTAGCCACACAGTGTTCCTTTCAGACTATCTTGGTTTCTAATTTTCATTATGACCATCAGGATAGACAACCTCTGGTGCCCTTCTGTTACAAAGTGTACAGAAGCTTATTGATTATTGATGCCATCATTCTAAAACAAAAAAAAACCCAAACAAACAAAAAAAAAATTGGAAAAAGAAAGCAAATGCAATTTATTGACCTACATACATATATGGAAAAGGTTTTAATGGACATGCTGGCTGTATTTCCTACATATTATATCTCAACAGGAAACACTCCTGTGTCTTCAGTTTATTCCCTGCATAGTTTTTATTTGCATGAGGAGACCATCTTTAATATGTGGTACTCCCAACAACCAGTGCTAGTGGGAGGTTCAGGTCTGAGACAGAAGGCCAAGTAAATTAAAGTCACATCAGAGCTCTTCCCAAATGCCAGGATGCTCACGAGTAAGACATTGCTTCCCAATGTTAACAATTTCAATTTCACTGAGTTAAACAAAAAAACTGGGCACCTATACTCCATTTATTAATTTTCTTTTCCATAAATGAATACAAAGAAACTATTTACAAAATAATTCAAATTCTTTAACAAATGAAATGCCGCAGCAGATAAACTCTTTATTTTTACAATGAGTGATTTCTTTCCTATATGTGAAACTCCCGTCTACCATGCAGCACCCTTTGGACTTCTCTTCCTCCTCAAAACCACCTTTCTCGTTCTTGCCTGGGATTCTTCATACAGCTCACCTGACAATTCATACTGAAGTTTTATAAAACTTTGCTGAGAGGAACCTATGTATTTACTGTTTGTGGTCTCTTCAGGCATCATACTAATGAGACAACAAAGTTAAGTTAAATGAAATGCCTACTTCTAAACTGCATACTAAAATGTCTATGTCCAAACTGTGTAATTTCTTGTTGTGTAGAGGGCCTGAAGGCATTGCCTATTCTACTTCTCTTTCAAGTAGCCATCATGTCACCTTACGGTAAGCTACTAAACACCATATTAATGTTTGGATTAAAAATCTCTTTGGAATAATACGATTAAACTTTTAAGTAGACATGGAAAACATAATCAGCTCCTGAAATATTATCTATTACTCAGCATTAATTAGTGGTTTAACAAATTACATCATTACATTTTCCCCCTGATTTTCTACATTTTATTACAGGGAAAACATAAAATAACACCTTTATGTGGCAGTTTTGGGATCCTTTGCTATGAAAGGCACTGTCTAAAGACCTGAAATAAATATCCTGAAATTAATTTATTGCAATGTCTTTTATCATAATTATCTGATTAGTTTAAACTGATGTCAATGAGGATAACTGCCCTTCTTTTTTTTCTGTCTCAATTTGAACTTTGTAGTGCTGCCCATAGTGCTCTCCCACTTAAGCTAATGTAAGTATGTGTGATACACATGATAAAACAGACTGGGCAGGTTTTAGGCAAAACTTGCTGTAAAATTAATACGTAAACTTTTCCTCTAATCACCCTCTCAATTGCAGGGGAAAACAATTTTTTCCTAACTGCTATCAGTTAATCCCAATTTAGTTCACTGAGCAGTAATGTGAATTAATAGATTGGTTCACAAAACAGAAAAGAAGAAACCATCAGAAGAGGTTAGAGAACAGGAGTATCTCATGGTATCACCACTGGATTAAAGGCAGAGTTGAATAATGGCATCACAACAATAGTTTAGTGTTGAATATAACATTGGAAATTTCAAAGATTCATGATGAGCAAGTTTATCTGAATTTTCCCCTGAAAATGCAGGAATGGAAGATGAGTTGAATAGTTGTGTCAGTTTCTTGATTTAATACCATAAAACATGACTTGACTTAAAAAAAAAAGTAACAAGTCATTAAAACTTCTATAGCAACTCTTAAAGAAAACTGCTTTTAGTTTGTGAGATAAAACAAACAACAAAAAAGTAAAAATAACTACAGAATTCTGTTGTTAACGTAATTTGAAGATAAGCATATCAGAGACTGCACTACATTGAGATTAAATCATCACCAAAAGAGTTTCAAAACTCAGAACTTGAGCACTGAAGTTCTAATTGTTATAAAAACTTCTCATGTAACATTTAAGTTTGATAATATACTAATAGTCACAGTTTTGAACAACATCATCCGACAACATTAAATAAAACATTTCAAGCACTTACTGGAGACCTTTCCAATTTTGCCAACATAACAAGTCTGTGCAGTCTTCTTGACCTGATAGACTTTTAATGAGTTATTAGTAAAAAAAAAACAAAACAAACAAAACCGCACAAAAACTCCAACCCAAAAAACACAAACCAAAACACTTTCACAAAAACTGCATATAAATGTCAGGAAAGAGCACAGCACAACTCAACAAATGAAATAAACCTACTTTTCTGTTAAGCCTATTACTTAGAGACTGATTCCAGTTTCGTTAGAAAAAACGCAAGGTTTATTCTTTCTTTCATGCACCCACAAAGTCCAGCTAATTTTGGGTCATCTTACAAAATGAGGAGATGTCTTGAATATGCAGAGGCAAGGAGAACTGGAAATAGTCCTGCAATTACAGATTATCTGGTGTGCAGGTCTCCAAAAAGAGACTACATGTCACTGTTATCCCTAGTGCTTTCAAATATTCCCCCCACCAAAACCTGAGCCGGCAGGATATCAGCAATTCATCTTTGTAATCTGTGACTTTGTCAGCCACAACTGTCCTGTCACAAAATCCATAATAAAGATTATGAGAAACTATTTTGGGAACAAACTGCAGGTATATCCAGTGGACAGCAATTCTCTCACAACTGCACCAAATAAAACAAATCTCAGAGACATGCCCAAGAGTCCATTCACTGAGTTTGCAAAACTAAAAGGAAATTCTGTCCGTTACATTTCCTGATGGCTGCATTGAAAACCAGCAGCTTTCCTGTATCCAGCCTCCCCATTACACCTATATACTACCATAGCATGCTATGATGTTCTTCTTCAGAAACCTGAAAGCACCTGTATTTGCATTACAACAAACAATAAAATCTGTGACAGCAATTAACGAATGAACAGTCTCCTTTCTTTTCCCTTTAGCCTCCTTTGCTGGTCTGCCTTTGAGCCAAGGAGACCTGCCAAGAATGCCTTGTGCCAGTTTGAAATGGTGTTTCCTTAACTGCTCTTGGCATTGAGACCAGTTAAACAGTTCATAATTGCAAGTCTCAAGTTTTAAATATTGCAGGGCATTTTCACTTTAAAGACCTTAACTATATTTCTTCTTAGAGGCATGAATTAGTCCAAATCGCTATCTTTTTTTCCAATTATTTCCTTTAATTCTGCAGCATGTAGATAATCCCGACATCATCATTCCTGTAGAGATTTGAAATAAGACATAAGGTACAAGAAAGGCACATTTAATTGCAGGTGTAGTGAATACAAACAAAATTGAACCATGAGATCATAGATGGGGACCAAAGAGAAGCATCATGTGGATGAATAAGGAGGACCACACAGAGTAGAAAATAACAGACAGTTTATGAAAGCAGTTGGAGCACTAAAATAAATAAGGCAATAAAATTACTGGGAGAACAAGTTAGCTCAGAGATGGTTCTCTCTTGCTGTGAAACATTTACAAGAAAGTTAAAACTAGGCAAGGTGAAGTAAAAGGCAGAAGAAGATCAATTTCATTTCACTTCCACAAAGTGAAGCAACATTTCAAATTGTCATAAACCACTTGTTGTTAATTGCCATTATTGATCACTTTAGTTGTGTTTAGATAGCCTCTGTTCCAGATAGTCTCTGTTACTCAGCTGTGCTGTAAAGTAAGACATGCTTTGGATTCGTGCATTCTTAAACTGAAACTGAACCCCAAATTTTCAATGTCTTCATACTGTGCCTACCCCACAGTTAAGGTCTTCTTGGCCCAGCTATTTAGGTCCTCTTCACTCATCCTGAACAAATGTTGCCATCTCTATTTAGAACAACACATTGGTGAAAACAAAAAAACACATTCGGTTCTCCCTTTCTCCAGGGCATTCTGAAAAACCCTGAAGATTGATGCCTACAGCAAAACAAGATGACAAGTCAGTAATGACATTCATTTAAGAATGTTTCTCTTCATGGAAAATTGCTTTGAATGTTTTGAATGATTTCACTTATTAATAAACAGTGACTGAACTGGAAGACAGTAATGCATTTTTTTTCTACTTGATTTCTAGAAACAAAATAGACTTAGATATGATAGAAGTGCTGCACACTCAGTGTCTTTCTTAATACATTATCACACAACTGAGGTAAAGCCTGAATTTCAATATCTTTAAGAGATGACTCTAACAAACAAGAATTTAGAGAATTGAAATCTAGTCATGTATTCAAAGCCAAAACCTCCAACATATATCTGGTAGAGCAAACAGAACTTATAGGATTCTTATAATTGAACTAAAATTCACGCCAAGTATGTTATCGTTACATAGAACATGTTTGTGCAAACAGAACATAGTGCAGTGCCAGTAATGGAGGCATTTCAATATGTGCTGAGCTACTTGTAGAGAAATCCTGTCTTGGATAGCAGACAAAATGCAGAGCAAAACCTATAAAAAGAGACACTGACACATAAGTAAAGGACAATACGTAGCTGAGGAGCTCATCTAAATGTTAGCCTACTGTAGTTACAGAGAAAATGCATTACATTTAGATCCGAAAAACATGAAAATGTCACATGAGCTAGCACTCAAGATAGCAAACATTAAATATTTTTTATTACTATGCAAAAGTTAAAAAATAAGTGTATTTTTCAGTGATAAGACTGAAAGTACAAATAAAAGAGAAAAAAATCTATATATTTCATATATCTCATTAAAAATACTGAGAATTCTCCAATTCTAGCATTCCAGAGTATTTGAGGAACAAAATACAAGTAATGATCCAAATATTGGTTTGGGAACTTATATCCATTTTTAACAGTGAAAAAAGCACTTGCTTTTCAAATATTTGTGTAAAATTTTTTTCATATTTCTCCAAGTACAAGAAAATATGCACCTGTCACATAAATCTAAGTGTATGAGACACATTCTTTAGTTCAGTGTGGGTTGGGTTCAGGACAAAGTCAGGTAAGTTTTGGTGTCACTTTCCAGAATAAATAAAAAACATTATTACCGCTAACAATGTCTTCTCTCGTAAAATTTCTCACTGACTCACATGACTATTGCACACTGAAGTCTATCTCCTCTAGCAGGTGACGAAAGATCCCACTTTGTGGGTTTATTGAATGGCAAACAGCTTATCAAGATGAGGTAAAGATAAGTTTAAACTAGATATTTCATGCTAAAATCACCAAAGTTGCTTTTGCTGTGAGTACCTCTACACACCTAAAAGCCCAGTGTCTCATGTCCAGCCTAATCTGCAACAGATCAAAACAGGACAATTTCAGCATGTGGTTCCAGGAATAACAAGAAATGCAAGGCTTTGCCAAGTACGAAATCTGACACAGTGGAATGCCACCTTTTTAGTAAAGTTAGGATTTCATGCAAAGGACTTCACTAGGACTAGATTAACCTACCCATTCTTTCCTCAGTTATCCAACTGTCACGGATCAAAAAGAATACCATTCCACAAAGCTTATTATTCTTCATCAATTTTACCTCAGCATCAAAAAAGAACCCTTAAAAATCAAGTATGGGCTTTAAATTTTAAATGTAAATGAAGACAGGTTGCTTACAAAGATGTGAGTCCCACTTTAAATATTTCTACTCAAGTCATACAGTGAAGCATTTTTTCATCACTTTTACCCCTTTAACATCAAAGATAGTGTGAGCACATGCTCAGATTGTCTTCATCAGGAATCAGAACATAGACATGTACCTTCTTCAACCAGGGTCTTTGTTACTTAATAACTTGACCTCAGACTAACATTTTTTCTTCGGCTTTCATTGTGTCACATGGGAAGCGATGCATGCAGTGCAGAGGCACACAGCAAATACAGCATCTTTAAACCAGGACAATATTTTAATTCAGAAACACACTCCATAGACTGAACGACTGCATATGTCCTCCCAGTGTCTTCACTTTTTGTTGATGTCTAAAGCACAAATACTTAATTCAATTTTTGATAGCAAGAAGAACAGAATGTCATTGCTACATTTGCTTTTCCAGAGTAAAGGGAAATGTTGCTGTACTACCAGTATAACTCAGTAGATATGTTTAGGACTTCCAAATAGCTGCAGAGATAAGAGAACTCATCATGAGAACACTATAAGGACACAATTTGCATGCAAGAGAGAACACAGTTTTCAAGCTAGTCAGTGTCAAACTGGCTTTTAAATTTAGTCATCTAAATCCAAATGTTCCTTTCATGTGAGTATATAAGAAATGTATCTTTTACTTGTAGCAGTGAATTTCAATGCTTGTTCTGCAACAAGCTCCCATTTTTGCAACATTTCTCATTTTAGGAGGAAAATAAATTTTCATTCATGATTCAGGAATAAGATTTTTTTTTAAAGTTTTTATTTTTAATGGGGATATATCAATTACCAGACATAGCGCTGTAATCTATGTGCTGAACTATTCTCTAGCTTTTCAAAAGAATGAAAAATAAATTTTTTTCCCTAGTTTCCTGCTGTATTGCAAGTTCTCTTAAGAACTGTTCCATAACAGGGAAGAATAAGGTTAAATTTCTCATTAAACATTAATTCAAGATTTAGCTCCTGAATAAAATAATTCTTGATTCTTTAGCAACTTTGTACAGTGCCCCTGAGGTACCACAGCCCCTTTAAACTAAAACTAGCTATTATGTGCATATCTGCATATCTATATTAAGACATTAAGGTCAAATTACAGTATATCAAGTCCTCTTAGTAATTAACTGTGGTCCTGACACAGCTCCCTCTGAAGCAAATGCAAGTCTTTTCTGATTTAAATAGGAAGTCGAATGAAATAGCAAGTTTGAGATAAATGTGCACTAAATACACAAAAATAAAAAGTATTTATTGAATGAATATAGGCATAGATTGTCACAGTAGTTACTCCCTTTGCAGATACTTCATCAGTTTTTTCTTAAAACGTCTTATTATTCAAATACAAAGACTTTTTTTTTTTTGTTTCAAATGAAGAAAAACAACCATCAAACCAGAAATATCAAATATACCACAGTTTTAAGTCCCTATTTCAGTTTATACCTTTTTACTCAGCTTTAGCTGTTCAACACAGCATAAAGCCACTCCTCATATTTAAACTGCCCTGTTCTCTGTGGGCTCTAGTCTATTCAAATTATGTGACTCATATGGTGCATTGAAAAGCTTCAGTGTTTACATTGAATTTAAGAGCTAAAGAAGAGAATGAGAAAAGTGGAAGAATAATGTATGCATGCATCTGTTTCCTGTCTAGACACAGAACTGGTGAAATTTATGTATACTTTTTCAATCAGGGTGACCTTAAATGTTCAGGAGTTTTGCCACGCCCCCCCTATATGAACCTATAGGAAAGAAACCTCAGTCTGGTTTTATAAATACCCCAAAGTATGTATATACTACGCACCCACATCACTAGTGAGGATAAGAAGCAGAAAGCATTGTTACTGATAAGCTGAAGAAAACAAAAGCCTTTATTGAAAAGACACAGGCAACACCTGCTTTTTATGCACATCAAAATAAATAAATAAATTATAACAAATTCATATATGAAGAAAATGTTGCCCATCTTCCCAGGTATCTGGTTTTCCCTTTCATTCTTCAAATCCTGTAGAACTGATACAGAGTATCTCTTAGGACAGGAGTGAAAGAGAGGCAGATGCACTGTAATTCTTACAAGACAGTATAAGATCTTATTGTTTAACATACATAACTTCATGACAATGATTTCTCACCTTTTACAGCTTAAACAGGTCACAGTAGATTCCATCAATACATTTGCATAAATATTGCCTTTTTAGCAGACACACTTTCCAACATCTAGCAAATTGTCTCATATGGATTGCAATATATTCAGACAGCCTGCGGGTTTTCTAAATGCAGGAGGTGTGCTGTAACTGTACTAATCATTGTCTCACTAAATCACAAACAATAGCAGAAAAGTGTGAATGCAGCCAGGCGGTAGCTCTGTCCTTGTATCACATATCAGCAATTCCTACTTTTCTTTTGGCACTGAAAAGGATCATGGGCCAAAACAATGCCTGAAGCATTCATCTAGTCACTTTGCAAGATTAGTTTTCTGGTTCACTCAAACATTCCTTCACAACTACACCTGCTCCCCATTCTCTTTTTATATCTCTAGGAATACAATATCATTGTAGTACACAAAGAGGGGGATCATCTCAGGCAGCCTCACAGGCATTCCAGAAAAAAAGTGATTAGCACACTTCGCCTGCTTTTCCAAGTTCAAAATCAGCAGTGTCTCAGGTCTTCAATGACTTGGAATGAATTCAACCTCTGTAACAGCTACAAGACTGTGCATTTTCATATTTTTTTAACCATACTGAGCAGTTGTATATTTCCAGTACATATACATTTCCAGAACAGTAACGATTTCAAGGTCAATTACTAATTTTAGTGTGTTTATGTTAAATACAATTTATTTTGAGGTTATTTTGAAAGGTTTGATGAAGATGGAGAAAATCAACTTGCTAGCCCCAAAGCCTTTTCCAGCAGACCTTCATGTTTGGGGTTTTTGGTTTGGTTTGGTGGGTTTTTGGTTTTGTTTCTGTTTTGTTTTGGGTGTTTTGTGAAGCACGCATGTTTAAAAGAAAAAAATGAAAAAAAAAAAGCAGCAGATACAAGGCACCAGTGCAGCTAGTAGCATTCCACTTGCCAAAGAGTTCAACTTGATAAGAATGTATAACATCTTGCCTGCTACCAGAGGGTCGTGAAAATTACTAATCAATCACGTAGACCTTTTCATGTCCTTAACGGGAACCAAATTTACATCTCAGCCTAACATGCTCTAATCAATTTATTATGAGTAATTCCAGGGTCATCACATTAAAGATTTCATATGGAAACTCTTCTTGCTTTGCTTTACAATTTTGTATACCTTAAGGGTAGAGTATAAATGTATTTTGTGTCTACAAATATGAAAACATAAATACATGCAACAAGAAACAGCATACTGTTTTGTGGTTTAGACTGTGCATAATGCACATATAGAGAGAGAGAAAGAGAAGACCAAATGTTAGACTACTGGCAGTGAGGTACAAATCTGATTCCAACCCCTCCTTTTGGTCCTAAGGGACCAAGACACAGACAACAATCACAGCATCTAAATTCGAGTAAAGACTGGGTGTGGGTTTAAAGTCCAAAAAAGAGGAAAAATAAACTAGTTTTCACAGTTTACTGACATTTTAAATCCTAAAATTAAATTAAAAGGGAAAAAAACACTGAAACAAACAAACAAAAAAAACAAACAAAAAACCCCCAAAAAAGCCCCCCCACACACAAAAAAACCCCAAAAACAAAAACAAAAAAACCACACACACAAAAAAATCCCAACAACCACAAAAACCTTCATTCCCAGTCTCCCAGGTAGTATACCAACATAACTATTCATTCTGTTTTCTTGCATTAAAATGCCTAAATTGGAAATGGAAGAATTTAATTTAGCTTGCTTTTGTTTCAATTCAGTGAACATGACAAACAAGAAGAGTAACTGGCTCTCACGGAGTTGAAAGCTAAATTTGATTCATAAAATAGGTTTAGTTATTACTCATATTGAGTAAAGAAGTATAATTAAGCTCATGTTAATACAGGAAGTTAAAAATTAATTCATTATATGTTATGGAACAAATCTCTCTTTTTATCTGCTAGCAAATTAGCTATAGTCATAATTTTTGTTAGTGTCTTCTCTCTGCAATAATTCCTTGACTAAAACTCGTTTTGAACACTGACTTTCTAATTCAAAGGGGTTTTGTCTGGATAGAAGCCCACATGGGAAGTCTGTTCTCTAAGTGAATGGCAATAACTCGGAGTTCCAGTGTGACTACTCTAATTTAAAAATGAGAAATTCATTTGAGGGAAAAGGATGAATAATTTTTTTCTATATTCACTGTATTTAAAAACAAGCCAAAGATAAAAACCAAAAACATACAAAACAAACAAACAAACAATCCAAAATAAATGAATGTGCACAGCACATTCTAAATTTAAAGCATGTACCGGGAACATACTGTGTTTCTTATTCTGTTTCTTCAGCTTTTCATGTTGTCTACAGCTTCAGAATACCATGGGGAAGAGTTCAGCTGGATGCAAACAGTCAATAATTTATTAAGGTACCTCAGCACTACATTGTAAATGTTTCAAATCCAAAGAAGTGCCAGGGAAAAAAAAAAAAAAAAAAGACTCTTGAAAAAATTTCAATTTTTCTGCCCATCAACTGTCTGCAGAGAGACTATACTTTTTTTAAGATACATTGTACATCCCTGGACTGTATGTTGCTTTCAAAAGCAGTTCAAGTTCACACTGAACTCTGTGATCACCCACATCTGTATAACCCATTGGAACTATAGTTGAGTTGATGCTACAAAACATGCATTGCTAACATAGAGTTAACATATTGAGCTAAAACAATCTAATAAGACAAAAGCAGGTCAATATTGGTACACTAGAGCCGTGAAAGAGAAAAGAATGTACTTTTGTGGCAGGAGCGCACCCCTGCCCCACAGCCAATGGGAAGGAGCCACGTTGGAGAGGTTTGTAGAGTTCTGTCTCCTGTAGGAGGGATCCCACACTGGAGCAGTGGAAGACTGTGAGGAGTCCACCTTCTGAGAAGGAAGGAGTGGAAGAAATAACATGTGATACATTGACCACAGTCCCAGTCCTCCTTGAGACACTGAAAAGAAGATAAAGAATCATGTGCAAAGAAAAGCCTGTGAAGAAGAGAGGTGTAGGTGTGTTTTCAAGATTTGATTTTACTTCTCATTATCCTAGCTGATTTGATTACTGATAAACTCAGTTATTTTCCCCAGGTTGAGTCTGTTTTGCCCATGATGGTAAAGGGTGAATGATCTCTCTCTGTCCTTATCTTGGCCCACGAGCCTTTTGTTATATTTTTTTCTTCCCTGTACAGCTGAAGAGGAGATTGATAGAGCAGCTTTGGTGGGCACCTGGTGTCCAGCCTGGGACATACCACCACAGAGTTAAGTAAGTGAGCCTTTTAAAGCAAGGTAGAGGATTGGATCATAATGGATTTGTACTGTATAAAAGATAGAACTACAGAATGATTTGGGTTGGAAGGGATTTTAAAGATCATCTCATTCCAACTCCCTGCCATAGGTAGGGACAACTTTCACTAGACTAGGTTACTCAGATATGTCTACTGTTCCTATTAGATCACTGGGTCTCACTTCTCCAAAATGCTTACAAAATTTTCGGAAAGACTTAGCACAAAATAAGATGAATTACTGATTCCTTTGTCTTCTCTTTTGCCAGGAAAAAAATAATCAGGTACACTCTTTTTGATTGTTCCTGTATTGCTGAACTTTCTCTTCATTGTTCTAAATGCCATGTGTTCACATGGTAGTACTACCTACACATTACTTTTCAACTTCATTAACCACTAACCAAACTCATACAAAATAGATATTCTACCTCGTAAAAAAATCAAAGTATTGGCCTGAGGTAATACCAGCTAAACTTTTCTTCATAATTAGAGTTAAAATTGCTTATGCGGTGTAATGTACTACAATATAGGTAGAGCATTTTTACTAACAAATTAATCGATCAGACATACAGTGGAAAAAAAATCTGATTTTCAATTTGTAAGAGAACACGTGTAAACAACTGGACATGTTTCCACAGGATTTTTGAAAATTTGTTTGCATCCTAAATACAGTGAATTCTTTTTACAGTCTAAGGTAAGACACAGGCATCTCCTGAAAACAATTATTACAAGAAGGGATATATTACTGTAATGAATATAGGATATTTAAACTTCTGAGTTAAGCACCTCATAAATGACTGCAGCAAAGATGGTGATCCCTCCGTAGTAGCACCAGCTCTGACAGTGACATAAATTTAGACCGGCACAAAAAAGAAGCAAATTACAGTGTTCCTTAAGTAATTTTGGCACCAGTGACCAAAAAAATTAGCCACAGCTGGCCTTAGGATAGAGGAGATGAATATGGCACTATCTCTTTTCATACTCGACAAGTCTGTTTCCTCTGAGTAAAGTATTATTTCTAGGTCATCATGTAATACACAAAACAGCTACAGTCATTGAATCTAGTAATATAATTCTGGTAAAGTAGAACTTAATTTGAAAATGGGTTGTTTGTTTGGTCTTGTTTTGGGTTTTGGGGTTTTTTTTGAGTTTTGTTTTGTTTTTTTAAAGTTTGGTGGTTTTTTTTTTTTGTCTGCAAATGTGCATTTCCTGTATTTTGGGAAAAAATGACCTGGTAATGTTTGTTTAAAACATTTGAAGCAGGTATTTCCGTGAAAGCAGTTTTGCTTAGCTGAGAAATTTCAGATCAAGTCATCAATACTGAAAAATGAGAGTGGTACAAGAATGCTTTGATAATCATTACCGTATATCACCATTGCCAATAACGGCCAGTAATTTCCCTGTACTAAGTTAGAGGACAATGATACCATGATATTTAACACCAGGGTAAAATGTACTTGTATAAAAGAACTGGACATCTCTGTTGTACATGTACTAACCTTCTGCACATTAATAGAGAAAAGAGAACCTTCTGGATAACAGAAAAATTGCATGAAGACTTGAAAACATCTTACCATTACCATTGTTTCATGGGGAGATATCAGAGTTGTACTTTTAAGGAATAGAACTCAAAGGTGATTTTTATTTTACCCCTCTTACTGCACCTTGAATGTGCCTAATTACATTTGTTTGTATTGCTTTATTAATTATGATAATCACAGTCACAGTGTAGCATAAAAAGCTTATGCTTACAAGTAAATGTTATTATTACAGATCTAATGAAATGCCAGTGATCATGTAAGTGGAAAATACTGTAAAATGAACTTCAATAGAGTTCAGAGTGGTAGTGCTGAAAGGCCTCATTGATCTGAATGTCTTATGAATGGGTTCCTACACATTTGAGTGGATAAGCCTCCCTATGAAAAATACATTCTGAAGACTTAGTTGACAAAGGACTGGTAAATTCTGCAGGGTAACAGAACTGTTGATTCTACATGTACCAATAATCTGGCACCGAGAACCTGTTGAATCCCTAGTGGCCCACATCACACCCCATACCAACAACAGGTTGAGTAGCTCAGACCACTTTCAGGAGGCTGTTAGCCTCTATATGCATATAAAGACTACAGGATTATGATAAAATAAAGGATTGAGTTAGGGCCTTCATGAATATGTACCTCAGAAGCCACTGATAGCTTCTAGGTCCAATCTTGTTTACCTCAGCCCAACAGTTTTCTTCAGAGTGTGCAGCAAATCTTTCAACTGTTGCTCCATTAGTTAATGTGTGAGCAATCATTTTAAATGTCTATGGTGTGACTACTTATATTGTTTATGACAGCTTGACTCCACTGATATTGACTGTGGATTAAGGAATAAAGTCTAGGTTAGTCTCAGAACACAGAGTTGATAAACATTATTTTTACTCATGGCTTCAGGGTTTTTTTAAAAATTTCTAAAACATTTTAATTGTCTTTTTAATTAATAATAACCTATCACATTGAGTTCCACATACAAACTGCAACTGGACTTTTTCAAATATTTTTTTGTCATGCAATTGTGTAAAGAGAAAAGTAATCCACATCAGACCAGTTTAAAACATGGGAAGACAGCAGTTTCACTAAAGGGAAGGAGTGGTGGGGAACAGTGTGAAAGGGGAGTAGGTACAAGACAAAATTAGTAGCTTTGTTAAATTTTCGAGTTATAGCCCCAAGCTAAATAAAGTGTGTAGTAGTTTGTTCTACAAAATAAGCAGAAATATGCTCATTTCCTGTTTAAAGGGATGAACTAGAGAGCAAATGGGATCAAATCTGTATGTTCACTAGTTTATTTCTGCCCATTAGCAGGATTATCTTGTCTTATGTATTTTAGCCTTTTACATGACCCTTTCTTCTTTGGGACTTGAACATCTCACAGCAATAAACAAGTTTCTGCAAAAGTGATCTAAAATGTGGCAGTACTAAAAACTGTATTTTAAAATTTCAAAAAGTATTTTATACTATTTCCCATGCAAGCAGAACAGAGAACTGACTTTCAAATGCCAGATAACAAGTTAATCAGCAGGTCATCCTTCCTCTATATGTTGTTAAGGAGACACATCAGTAAATGAATAAATATTTAAAAGCTAACCTAAAGTATAAATGAACTGTAGTCACTATCAGTCTGATCTCATGCTTCTCACCAACTTGAAAAGGCCTTAACACAGTCACAGCCCCCTGAAAAAAAACCTCAAATCTTGAATTCCTTCACTCCAGCTGGCACACAGGTTAGATGCATGTATATACCAAGCATACACGGGTTGAACAAGCCTGGAACAATGGCATGTATATTTCACCGACAGCCAATTTAATTGTATTACTTGCATTTAAACATCTGTTTCCTTCTAATTAGAAGTAAAGGAAATTCCATTAAGAATGAAAATATCCACAACATTTTGGTAGATCTGAAAGGGTTGCTAACCTCCATCACGCATGTCATAGACACTCTCCATTTATCTTTTATGTAAAATGATTTTCAGGTAATTGCACTCTCTTCAACTAATATAAAAGTATTTTCACTAGAACTACTGATTGTGACAAGGGTGTCATACTGACAAATTGTATTTGACAGCAATTCAACATCACTTTGAGAAAGCAAATTCAAAATAATCCAGAGACACTGGTAGAAAGGCAGAATTAGAAATATCTAGTATGAAGAAGCCCAACATTCAACTATGAAGAATACGCTCAGGAAAATTAAGTATGAAACAGACATGCATTTATTATTTAAAGCTAGTGACAATTTCTTATTGACCTTAATGAAAGAAAAGCCTGACAGAAAACAGAATCTTCAAAAGCATATTATTTGTATTGTGCAAAAAGCAGTCCCACAAAATCAGAGGCTGATACAGAATCAAACAGAAAGCAACATCTCACTTCTGAGAAAGAAATTACACAGTGTTCTGATAATGAACCAATAGATTCTGATACCCAAACTCACCCTACTTGAGGGTACTTCCAGTAGGACCCCAAGACATAAGAGATTTATTTGGGAATCAGTGATGCAACTTTACTCTCGGCTTCATTTTTCAGAAGATAGATAACATGACATAACTGCATATCAGTAAATTTAAACACTGGCCAAAAATATTAAACAAATGCATCCTGTAGTTTTTAAGGTCAATGAAGCTATGTCTAGTTTGAAATCCTCTCTAGGAACTGGGAAGCAGCCAAGAAAATTTTCACAGACCTTTTCAGGTTTTTCTGCCCCTATTTTCCTACAACAGATTTTCAGTTTATCAACCTCCATTCTCAAGGGCTTTTTGGCCCCTATTTTCCTACTGCGTCTTCTCTGTTTTATAATCTCCACTCTCAGCTTCCTATAAGAGCATCATGACAATGGTGCATTTTTTTCTGGTACTCCTGAGAAAGAGCTGTCTCACCTAGTGGAAAAGAAAAAAAGAGTTCACATGGATTGGGAAAGACAGAATTGGTTAACACTCCTTGTTCTTTAAAAACATTTTTTTCACAAAAACTAAATTGAAGCTTTTATTAGAAGTTTAATAAACCATTAGTTAAGATTATTCTTGCAAGAAGACTAAATTTTAAAATATCTATTAGCCCAACTGAGTTGCAATGAAAGCCAGATGAGGTCAATAGAAACACTCCTACTGATTCAAGTGGCCTTTGGCTCAGGTTCATGGCAGTTTTCTACTTTCTGGACTATATAACATTTCTAGGTTAAAATAAATAAATAAATTAGTTATTTAATCTTGGTGCAAAGTGGCCTATTTTCTCTCTTTTTATGAAAGGTTTCTTTTTTGCTTTCAGTTTCACTGTTAACATACAAAGAGCTCAAATCATGTAAAAACAATCATCATTCTTACTGACGGCGTAGGAGAAGCCTCAAAGCACAACTATTTACCATGTACCTGTGTGATTTCAGACTAACAATTCATGCACAAAGATACACTGTAAAGCAAATTAAATGGTGAAGCAAAATACAGTATCATAGTGTGAAAATATTTTTTTCAATTCCACTGAATAGCCACTGAATACCCTTAAAACAGTTTTCCTGTTTCACCTGAAGACTCTCTCAGAGGTTTAAATCAAGATCCTTTGATGTTGTATATGATCAACTACCTCATTAAAGTGAAGGTAAGAGTGCTTCTGTTTCACTCTTCTCAACAGCGCTCTCAACAGATTTCTGTTAATTCAAATCTAACACTGACTTTTTACATTTAAACTTCAAATCAGAATTTTCTACTTTTTAATCCAATGTACTCAACTATTTAGTTTTCTTATCACACATGGCTCTTTCCACTCTGGTCAAACTAGATAGGCTTTATGGATTTTGTTGTTTGATTGGTTGGTTTGTTTGCAATGCTTTGTTGAGCCTAATCTGTGGCAAGGCAACTACAACTTTGCACTCCTTAAAACAGTGTAATAATAATTTTTTTTTTAATCACCTTCTTACATGTTTCAAGATGTAAGGCTATCCTTTAGTTGCTTCTATAACTTAAGAGAGTGAAAAGAGGCAATACCTTGTAAGCATTTTTCTGCAAATAGGTCAAGATGACATAAGCTGACACTTGTCTAAGCATTTAGGAGACTTTCTAGATGAATGTGACCTTTCATTCTCATTGCATGTATCTTCCTCTTTATTCCACCCTAGAAACAATAATTTTTTGTTGTAGTTTTTCTGTCCTTAAAGTATCTGATGTCTTACAAGGCAAAGAACTAAAGATATAACAAAGACCACAGGAGAAATTAGGCTCATTTCAATGTGCCTTCATTTTATATTGAGCCTATATTTATATTGGACTTATTTCTCATTAGGCATATTCCTGTATTATTAGAAGAAATACTAGATTCATTTAAATACATCTACTAGTACTACTTAATTTTATGGGTAAACATTGCCCTGGAGAAAAAAATCTGTGAGGATCTTAGGAACAGCCAAATGCATATCTTACAATATATAATAAATCTGGATTTCAGGAGAGCTAGCTTTAACCTCTTCAGGGATTTCTTGGAAGAATCCCATGGGAACAGGCCCTTCAGGGAAGAGGGGTCCAAGAAAGTTGGTTGATATTTAAGGGTCACTTCCTCCAGATTCAAGAATGATTCATCCCAATGAGCAAGAAATCAGGCAAAGGGAGAAAGAACAAGGACATAGTGTGGACAAACAAGGAACTCCTGTCATTACTCAAGTATAAGTGGGCAATTAATAGAAGATGGAAGCAAGGTCAGACCACTTGGAATGAATAGAGGTTGTCAGAGTAAGGTGAAATAAAATAAGGAAGGCCAGAACACCTCTGGAATTAAATCTGGCCAAGGATGTCAAGGACAATAAGATGGGCCACTTCAAATACATCAATAACAAAAGGAAAACAAAGGATAATGTGGGCCTGTTACTAAAAGCAGTGGAGATCCTGGTAAAAAAAGAGAGGCAGAGAAGACAAATTACATCTTCATCAAATCATTCTTTACTGACAAGATCAGTCCTCAGGAATCTCTGACCCAGGAGATCAGGGTAAAAGAATGTTGGAAGGAAGACTTCCCCTTGTTCAAAGAGGATTGGGTAAGAGAATACCAAGGCAAACTTGATATCCACAATTCATGAGCCCTGACAGGTTGTATCCAGAAGTTCTGACAGAGCTGGAAGACTCCATAGTGAGTCTTCTCATGATCATCTTTGAAAAGCTGAGACAATCAGGATAAGTGCCTGAGGAGTAGAAGAAAGCAAATGTCACCTCACTTTTCAAAAAAGGGCAAGAAGGAGGACCAGGGAACTACCAGCCAGTCAGCCTCATCTGAATTCCTGGAAAGACGATGAAGCACCTCATTCTGCAGGCCATCTCTAATCACATGAATGACAAGAAGGTGATCAAGAATAGTCAGACTGAATTCACTACATGTAAATCATGCTTGACCAACCTGATTGCCTTCTACAATTACACAACTACCTGGATGGATGAGGGGAGAGCAGTGGATTTTGTCTACCTCAACTTCAGCCAGGCTTTTGATGTTGTCTCTCATAACATCCTCATAGGTAAACTCAGAAGAACTGGCTGAATGGTAGATCCAAAAGGGATCAGATAGGGTCTAGCCACTAGTGTGGGAGGCCTGTCACTAGTGGTGTCCCCCAAGGTTCAATGCTGGGCCCAGTATCATTTAACTTATTCATCAATTACTTGGATGAAGGGCTAGAGCAAGTTCACTGATGACATAAAGCTGGGAGGAGTGTCTAAACCCGAGAGGGTTGTGCAGATCTTCAGAAGCATCTAGACAGTCTGCAGAGATAGGCAGAGAAGGACTGCCAGAAATTCAACAAAGGCAAATACACAGTCCTGCACCTAAAAGAATAACCCCACGCACCAGTAGAGGTTGTGGGCCAACCTGCTGGAAAGCAGCTCTGCACAGAAGGACCTGCAGGTCCTGGTGGACAACAACTTGTCCATGAGCCAGTATATACATGGATAAATACTGCTAGATTTTGCATTCCAGATCCAGCTGTACATTAAGATTTTCCATTTACGAAAATACAAAAATCAAAACTAAAGTAAATTAGCCCACAACAGACAAATTTGCTCATTTTCTCTCTAAAAAACAAACTAAACCCCAAAAACATTACTACAACTTCCAGATTTTTTGTTGAAATCTGGATTTTTTTGCCCAGCTCAGTATTAACACTGGGTATAAAACCTGGCAAAAAAACTATGGTATTTACTTTTGGAGTTGATGATAATGGCCACAATTTATCTTCAACAAGAAAATCAATCTTAACTTTTCATAGCAAAAGGAAATCAGACAGAAAAAAAAGCATAGGGGAGAAGAGAATTCTCCCTGCAGCCAGTTCAGAGCAGAGCCATCTACTAGTCTGTTACTGTGACAGGAGAAATACAATTCACTTTTCAGGCTCTGCTTGGATTTTATGTGAAGTCCTAAGTTCACACCTGATATACACTACAAGAGAAGGCAAAACGAATAACATTTACCATTGGTTTTAAAATTTTTTTTACCCTCATGTTCATAACATTGGAACAGTTAACAATACTGCGGCATTACCTGAGGCAGAACACACCAGAATATATTGCCAACAGGAAATCTTCTGTATTTCTGCTCAAAATCTCAAGTGTTGTTAGAATTAAATTTTAAATGTGCTATCAGACTGAAGGCTGGATGAATGCCTACCCCTTGCCTTCTCCTCCACTGCATAATAATGATATCAAGCTTGTATTTATTACAATCCACCAGCACTGGATCTTAAAGATTTCTTTCCTAAGAAGGTTTCTTCTCTGTTATCAAGAAAATTTCTACACACTTACCATGTTCAAGCCTAACATTTCATCTAGGTTCAATATCAGAAATATTTTACATGGTTTTGTCTTATGATACTGAGTTGACTAAAGAAAGATAATTTGTAATTTAAAAATTTGTAATTTGCAATTTCCACCCTTACAACCAGTGAGACATTTCTTAAGAAGCATTTGCTAACCTTAAGTTAACAATGATGCTTAAATGAACACAGATTAAATGGGCTACATTGCAACACTTTGCATTAACACTGTAACATCCTTCCTGTTGTTTCTAAATACTTATATGAAAAGTCCAAAGAGTTCTGGAAATTTAAGCTCCATTATTTCCACCTTATCTTTTGCAGACCTATTTTTTAGTTTTAAGAATCAGGCTTTACCCTATACTGTGGTGTTACTGATTTTAAAACCTGATTTTTGGGGAAAAAAAAACACCAAACCAAACCAAACCAAAACCCATAACAAAACAACAAAACCCCCCAAAACCAACCAACCAAAAAAAAACCCAACAAAACAAAACCCCAAACCAAACCAGCCAACCAACCAAAAATCCCCACAAAAACCAAACCTCTATTCTTATTTCCTCCTCTTCCAACAAATAAAAAACTTATAAGTCAAAACAGAAAAAAAATGAAAAAAAAAAAAAACACAAAAAACCACAAAACCCTCCTTCTCTTTTAAGATAACTGTTTAATTTTATGTTTGATATTTTGCTAACAGTGTTTTTATCTTAGCCTGAACATTTTTTTTATTTATATATGCTGAGTGACCATAAAACTTTGCATAGGTATATTCAAAAATTCGATTTTTCCCTTTCATTCAAAAAGACTTGTAACTTTGAGAATTCCATTTACATTGCTTTTAAGTTTAGTATTACTTATAAGGTAGCTGGATATTGTCAGTTTAATATTAATACAATGAAAGTTTAACTTTGGAATCCTGCTGAATTCATCTCTTTGTAAGAGACTTCTCCAACTGAGTCAGCACAAGTCTGTTAATTGTAATAATTAATAAGCTGTGACCCCTCAGCTCACAGGACAGACTGTAGCTGATTCTCCAGAGAAGGTAAGAAGTTAGGAAAATAAAAAAAAAAAAAAAGTAGATGACTCTCACTCTGACCTCACATTACTGAGAACTATGCTTGTCCAGAAACTATCACTTTTTGCTGAAGCACCAACTATATGGCAGCAGGGAATTGTAAGAACAAATACTTTTATCTGTCAACAAGCATAAGCATCTTTTGAAGTTTTGATATAAAATCAGCATCCTATGGCTGTGCGCTATGGAAAAGAAGGGCTAATGGTCCGTTTTATTTCTTGCCTTCATTTCATGTTACAAAATCCTAAGTATAACAGTTTAATATATGGGCCAGTTCTTTTCTATTTTTTGAGACATCTGGAAAAAAAATAACACAAAAGAAAAGTAGTAATATTCAAGTCTGAACCATAAAAGATGTATTTATATTAACAGTATAACGTGGCTTAAAAAAACCCCAAACCAACAAACAAACAAAAGGAAGAAGTCACTCGATACCATCAAATTATTGACTGAGAGGATAATCAAGCCAAATATGATAGCAGTTTGAGACCTTTAGTAATGACAGCAACAGGAGGGGAAAAAATAAACCAAACAAACCTAGAAAACCCCCAAAACACCCACTCACCCAAAAAAACAAAACACCCCTCTCAAAAAAAAAAACAAAACACAAAACAAAAGCCAAAAAACACCCTGAACTTTGAAATAAAAGATTGAACTTGTCAGCAAAATTCACTTTACTGTTTATTTCACACAAACTCCCTTTTCCCCCATACGAACACAATATCAGATTTCTCCTCACCACTTCTCAAACAGAAAGCTTAAATTAAGTGCCTTTCCCAGGGGTTAGGACAACTACTGCTCCTTTCTCTTCAATGCAGTGTGACATCAGGCTGTTACAGTCAGCCCCTGAGAGCAGACCTTGTTGCCCCCCTGGCTTTCACCATGTAACCTAGATGCTCAGAATTGATTTTTAGTGACTAACACCAACGACCTCTGATACAATGTTATTCATAAGTCTCAAATACTACAGTTCATTTACTGAATAAGAAGTTTGAATTCAAGTGCAAAACAACCCAAAACCTCAACATGAACATCTCTTAAGCAAGAATTATCAACAAGATTCCAATGTGTGTTTTCAACATTAGTGTTCCCAGGGATTTACTAGCTATTATATTGCTACAAAATATTATAAATTATAAATGTCTTTTTTTCTGGCATTTGGTAAAGCTGACAAAATTTTATCATCAGTTTTGGAAAACTACATACATATCTTTTCTCTTTTACAAAACTCAGCAAACACAAATTAGGGTAATTGCAAGTACAAAATTTTCAATTATTCTTTTTATTCAAGAATATAAATACCTGAATAAAAAAAATAATTATTCCAAATACATTCAAGATGAATATAAATACTCGTACCAAAGCCTGTTTAGCAGGATGCACACTTTCACCTCATAAGCACACTGCTACTCATAGATCTACTGAATACTAGCATGGGCTAACTTAGTCAAATATCCCTGTCTGGATCCAATGTACCTTATCCAGTCACTAGTTCAGATCTTGGGTCTTTGAAGATTCCACCCTGCCCTCCTCCTCTCTAGTTAGTGGGGCTTGTAATTTATTAGCAAGTCCTGTCTCTGACAGATAGAGAATGAAGAACAAGGTCACACAGAAAATATATAGGAAGAAAATAGTAAGAAGGGAGGACAAACTGCAGTAATCAGGCATAGAACTAGGCCCCACAAGTATACTGATCAGTTGCTTACATGCAGCTGGCACTTTTTATCTCATCTCTCTGCTCTCTTATGCTTGCTCCTCTCCAATTCAACCCAGTCTCCATCTTTCACTGCTTTTGGCCCTTCTCCTAAAGATCCCAAAATAGTTTTACACACGCATACAATGCCTTTGGAATACCCCTACAAGATTTATAGAATCCCACAAAAGCCCTGAAAATTACCATAAATATTCTTTCCCAAGAGGCCCAATAATAGCCTTGTTTCCCTAGTTTCTTCTCAGTTACGTTTCTAGTTGAACTTCTGCAGAGCAGCACGTGCTTCTTTCAATTGTCCCCTGATCAGTGACCAGAGAGATACAACCTTTGTTACTTTCTCTGTCATCTCCTCTCCCTTATAGAGTGTATAATTTTTTTACTTATCCTGTCTCTTGTCTCTGCTTCTTACACTGATGGGCTATCAACTATGTATTATTCAAATCCCATATCTTTATTTTACTTTTAACAGACTTAGTCAGCTTAATGGAGTCAGATTTGCACTATAAATACCACTACGAAAGTGTATCACAAAGATTTTCTGAAAAAAAAAAAAAAAAAGAAAAAAGTAATGGTATATGCATCAGTAAAGCACAAATCTGTGAGAATCAATTAAGCTTCACTTACGTGAGTATAATATAATACTCCTGTTTCACACTGAACATGCAAATGAAAGCTGCAGTCTACTGCTTTACCAGATCTTCTTTTCCTGACAAGAAAAATTATTGTCAGCGTCAGGACAGGTATAATTAAAGATGAAAAAACCCAGAGCTGATTGTTATTTCTAGTATGCAGTGGTGTAAGAAGACAGAGTGTTATCTTGGTCTTAGTCTAGATTCTCAAGTAAGTGAAATATATAGGATTGCTAAATTACTCAGTAGTTTTTGATCCTTCATGTGATTATCAGTCAGCTTTAGGTGTGGACAAATAATTAAAATCCCACAACTTGTTTGAAAAAACACCTGCAAGTTACATATTGAAGAGAGATACAAATTACTGTCTTTACTGAGGAAAGGTATGAAAACCACAATGTTTTTATGCTCTTAGTATCTGGCTAAATGAGTTAGGCTCTGGTTAAAAGTCAGCCTATCATAAAGTACATGCTTAGCTCCCCAAAAGTCTTAGTATTGTATCTTCTTCCAGGTGAAAACATCACAAGACACATGGGCGATTATGGAGTTGATGCAGCACAGGATAGAGGTGAAATGAAGTCAATCTGTGCCAAAAGAAGTTTTGTTAGTTTTGCAGAGGTCATCTTCAGTTAATTGTCACATTGAGGGAAAAAGAAAGCTATTACTGTAAAAAACCTCAACCAAATAACAGAAAAAACCCCAAACCAAATAAAAAACCACACACATACACACACACTCCACTTCCTCCAAAAGTACTTCTCGTCATTTGCACATTTATCTCAAGAGTTTGTTTACTTAGCTTGGGAGGAGGGAGGGGCTTTGTTTGTAAATGGTTAAATCACTGCAGTGAAACTTATTGAGTAGCTTCTCAACAACAAAATAATAAAAGACAACATAAGGTCCACTTCTGTCTATTTCATTATCATTCAGCCTTCTGCATTCTGATACACAAATCCAACCACATAACCTATCTGTGCAAGTCTACAAAGGCATTTTTTTCTGTTGCAGCATTACTGCCTCTTTACCTGAAACTACAGAATATAAAACAAACCGTGACTTCTCACCATTGCAAATACAGTTGTTTCTTCACTGTATTTGTACTGAGATATGGAATAGATAACACAAAAATTCACTTATTATGCAGCTGGCACAATAAAAATGCATTTCCTGGCATCTCTAAGCACTAAAGGAATCAAACTTTAATTTTCCTTTTATCAGATGGAAAAATAAAAAAGGACCTGTTGTCATGAAGTATAAAATTCATTGTACTATACAAGCTAGGTTGTAAGAAAACCCAACAACACATTTCACAGCTACAGCTCTTAGTTTATTCAGGAAAATCAGGATCAGAATATGTAATATTTGTTTAAGTACATGTCCTGTCTTTTCTACTTACAATGGTGAAATGAGATCTAGATCTCTTCAGCGAATTTCCTTTTCCTCTTTCAATTGCTGATCTATAATGAAATGTAGAAGGCTTGAGCACAAAGTAAGCAAAGTTTGTTGTACAAGAACAAATCAGAATAATTTCTCCAAGTATATCAAGTGGCATGGTCCCACTGAATTTTTCAGTAAAACAAAGACATTTGAAATAATACAATTTATCACACTTCTACTGTCACATGTCTTGAAACTGAATGAGACCAAATTATGTTTTTAAAAAGTGCAGGCTTAAGCAGCATTTGATGACATGTTAACAAAATCATATTTTGCAAGATCTCAATGTACCTAATAAAAGATATTCTTCTAGCTAATGAGAATTTTCTGGTAATGTTCCTATACTTTGGGAATAGGATTTTAAAACATTTTGTTCTGTTTTATCAAGTACACACATACTAAAATATAATTCAATTCAGATGAAAAAATTTGTTAGTTTTTCAGCAGACATTTATTAAGTGATTGATATTAAGTGATTGCAGCTGTTGTGGCACTGAGCCCAACAGACGTACATGAACTCCAAATCACCTCAGGAGTTATTTTGCTCTATATGGATTTATAGCATGCAATTATAGCCAAGCAATTTGTAAACATTTCTCTCATCATTCTTATCCCTCTCTCAAGAGGGCTGAAACATGATCTACACTGCGTCCTACATACTGTATTTCCCTAGCTGGCCTTTTTTAGATAAGTCCTTCGTACTAACAGTGCCTGCCCATCTTAAAGAGCAGTCTCATCAGGATGTATCCCAATCCAGTGGTATCTGTTCTATTTATTGGCACAAACTTAACCACATTATGCTCTTCTGTAATTAATCAGAGATGCTGTCTGTGCAGAAAGCTGAAACTAAAATGCAGAATAGAAAAAAAAAAAAAACGTTGCGTAGCAATTCATAGCATTAAAGAGAAAATTTAACCAGGCAGTGTAGGAAAATTTCACTCAAAGCCACAGGTTACAGTAAAGCTCAGAATAGAAGGCACAGATTTTCCTCACAAAACCAGCAGATTGTAAGTTACACCTTTCATCATATCAAATGACCAGCTTCTGAAAACATTAATATATAACCAGCAAAGCATACAATAAGAGAAATGGTAAAAAGTACCCTAAAACTGAAGCATTTATAAGTTGGAGGAAATTGCATCAGATCTTGCAAGTAAACTTTCTTAATTTATTTTCAATTTCATAGGAGTTCCATTTGCACATTGCTTGTTGGTCCAATATCAGTCCCTTGGAGTCTCTTTGTAATCTAAATTTGTTTCATGAATATTCAACAGGAGTGGGGCCTACTGCCACCACAATAATTCATGTGGAAGTACAGCAATTTAGTTCTGGTCTTCATCTTTCCAAGGTTTCTCTCCCAGGATTAAAAAAAAAAAAAAAAAAAAAAAAAAAGAAAGAATGTATCTGCAATTGAATGTGTATATAAGGAGACTGAAAGACTGAAAGCACCAAGGAAACATAAAGGTCCTGTGCTGCCATCCACAAAGCAATTCTACTTCCTCACCTATTATTCCCTATATTTTTTCTTAAGTGAAACAGACTTAAATGAGGTTGGACTGATCTTGCCAGTTATGTGTATGAAGGCTTAGGACTGCCTGTTGTGCTGTTTTGTTGTTGGGTTTTTTTTTTTGTTTTTTTTTTTTTCTGATGGGTTTTGCAGCACAGAGAGACAACAAAACAATTACAAGAAAGTACCAAAGAAATCAAAGAGATATGGTTCATGGACATGGATAGAAGCAACATAGCTAAAGTTAAAACTGTAGCCTGTGAGCCTGAACACCATGGGCATACCACTCCCAGAGTAGACCGAGAGGGCCTCCTTAAAAGCACAGCATCTTTCCAGGACATACAGGAAATCAGATCCCATAACAGCAACAGCAGATTAGCAGTTCAGGCCCAGCAATAAGCAGGTGCTGCAGGCAACAAGGGAGGAAATCTGTACATGAGAAAGAAAGGAATAGCTGCACAGTGACCTGAAACAGAGCATTTTGGCAAAAGTCAAGGTGAAGTTTCAGCAACGTAGCACACGATTGGGCTCAGCAAAGATGTCACACATGAAAGAGCATGAGCAAGGCACCCTGTCAAGTGGTGGCATGTTATGCTCAAATGAGTACAGCAAGGAGCAGACCGTGTTCTGTAAAGAAGACTCAGTTCTGATATGCCTACCATATTTGTCAGAGAATCTTGCTTAATTTCCAGACAGAACACAGCTTACTATTTCACATGCTTTAGTGAAAAGCATATAAATGGCACATCTTACACAGGATAAATCTGGGAAGAAGGAAGGGAGAAATTTTTCTAATTTTCTCTCTCCAGACACTATCACAACCAAGAAAGTTACATTCTTCTAATTATTTCATGTTTGATTGATTAAAATTAATGAGATTAAACAAAGGCACAGATAGAAATGTTCCAACTGATCAAACTGAACAGTAAGAACTGTATTTGGAGATCTGAGATGGTTTGTAATAAATCCTAAGTATTTACAAAATAAAAAAACTGTGATTAAAATTCTTTTGCTATTAAGAGCCTACTCTTCCCAAAGCATCCTACTATACTCCCAGTGCCAATGTCTTCATAGAGCATTCTGTTTTTTCTGGCCCTCCCCACTTTAAACTGGTATTACAGAAAGTAAATTACATTTTCTGTATTATATTTCACTCTCTGTTTTACAGTCATCCTCTGCAAACCTTAGTGGTTTTGAAGTTCTTTTGCATAATATGTACTATAATTCATATCCAAAACACTTAAAACTCAAAAATCCAGCCATCTGCAGTTTCAGTTTTTCAAAGCACTGCAAATATTTCTAAATACATTTGCCAGAATTTCTGTATTTACAAACTAATAAACATATTACATTAAAAATAAAATTTAAAAAAAAAGGCAAAAAAGCCAACGCATCACAAAAAACCAAAAAGACACATGCACATACCCCTTCTGATTCTATAAACTATCTGTACTATATATTGAGGTAATTTCTGCTCCTATTTTCTCTTTTATCAGCAATCAAACAAAACCTAAAAAGTTATTTGTCAGTTACTAATTCAAATACAAGTGTACATTTAAAAATTTATACTTTTTAATATATAGTATATGCATTATAGTATATGTATAGTAAATGCATTATATATGTAAAAATACAGATATTCTCATTTAAACTGCATTTGAATATGTATTGTAATAAGACAGATTTTTACACTCATATGAAAAGGTTACAGTAAGCTGGCAGAACCCATGAAAGTAGTCAACCAAAAGAACTCCTTATGTTTTATACAGAAACAAAATTCTATGAGGAGCACACATGACCTCTTGTTGAGGAACACATTCAGTGCAGGTAGCTTGGTGTGCAGCCGCAGTGGGAGCTGCAAGCTGAGAGCTGCTCTGTGGGGCAGGAGCCCAAGCCTGAGGCACAAGGTCATGAAAGCCACCCCTCTGCGTAATAAAGGACCCGGGGACCTGCGGCCAGCCAGGGGACTGGACACTTGAATACAGGGCAGGAGTTGATGATCCTGATCCCTGTACTCACATTGTGAGGGTATAAAAGCCCAGGATGTCTTTTCTTTGAGGACCCTCCTCGGAGGCACCAGCTCAAACTGTTATATTGTTATTTAGTTATTGCAGCAAGATTAAATGATTTGAAGTATCTGAAAGTCCTCAGTGCTATGGGAAATCTGGGGTTGAGTCGGGAAAGAAACCTGGTCTGACTGTGTTAGTGTGGCTGTGTAGCTGCGAAGGGGCCGCGGTCCCAGCTCAGGTGGTGCGGGTGTGACTGCCAGAGTGGCTGCTGGATGCTCCCACAGGGGATTTTCCTTGACATTCTACCACACCCTAGAGCCAGCCTTTAGACTTAAATTATTCTTTTTAACCCAGGAAAAGCTTCCTTCTTGGTGTTATACTTAATTTTTAAAGTGTTAACCAATAAAAGTTCAAGGAATACATTCCATATTCCAAATTATATTCCATAATTTTTAAGTAACAGTAGGGGCATAAAATTCGCTTTAGGTTTTTGAAGGAAAAAAAATAACTCCTCTACACACAAAAACAAGTAAACAAACAAAAAACTGAGCAAAACCCCAATAATAGTAATAATAAAAAGTGAAGATACCAGTGGTTATCATTTAATCAAAATTGAAAGATCAGTGTTTTGCTTAATATAAAAGCATTTAGTTCAAGGCCAGTAAACTTCAGCTAGCAATTCTGTCTCACCTGTGGCTACCTTTCTGACCACATAGAGAGAGGTCAGAGACCCTACGACTATAACCCCTTCAATCCCCCACAGCAGAGTGATTTTTGCAAGGGTATGGCATCAGACTGTATGGACTGGATACCGAATGAGCCTTGAAGCTCCAACACCAGCAGTACAGATGCAGATGTGGATTAGAACAACAAAGTAAAACCTTCTGGTGTGTAGTACAAAATTTATTTTGCCCGTGTGGCCACATAAGGCTCTATCACTGAATAACAAAGAGAAGTCAATCCCATAATAGTTTTAAAATTACTGCCATACATGATACTGATTAGGTAGGAATAATATATCCATTTTAAACTTCTGGTGTTTCCCAACAAAGTTACTCCTCTGTGTATTTTAAGACCATTGAAACAGAGAGGATAGATGTGTTACAAAATCGCTGGACATAACACCAATTCTGAACTGCATGTGCATGATATTGCCTACAACCTGTACGCCCCACTAGGATTAGTACAACCACAAAAAAAAAGAGTGATAAACTTGGTTTGCGCCCAGTACGCTGAAATATGTTCTTTACAGTAGCTTGCAAGAGGTAAATCCCACAATTGCAAAATTACAGTGCCAGACTTCACTTTGGGTGAACTTCCTGCCAGGGTAAAACCATTAAAAATAATTTCATTAGATTTTTAAATTCCTATCCAACCCTTGTTAAAGTTATGGGAACAAAAGCATTATCACTAGGTCAAGGGGGGATATATTATATTGTCATTCAATAATACAATACATTACAGATTTGGAAATAAATGTATTGTTTTGGAAGAATAAGGAGTTATATTTCAAGTAGTCTGTGTTTATGAATATAATTTTTGGTTTGAATAGGTAGAATAAAATGTTAGAAACAAACTATTTCAGTTAAAGTTACTCTAAAGTCATTACATTGGCACAAGTAAGTGAGATGTGGAAATGATAACTCTGACAAGGATTTAAAGCCTTCCAATGGTGAGCTGAGATTGTCCCAGGACTAAATACTGAAAGAGTGTGAACTTTAAAGATCTGGCAACCTTGAAATACATCAACAAGATAAAATAAGGTTTAAACAAAATATCCTAGAATTTTTTTTACATTTGGACAATAAGCAAAGTGCTCTGTTTTGCAAGGCAGGATTTTTCCATTCTTATTACTGAGATTTGACAGGTATTCATGCTGACAAACACTCCAAGAAAAATGAGTCCTTCAGAAGTGATTGCTAATTTTCAAAAGAGTTTTCCCACTCTCAAGACTATGTACTTATTAACATACAAAGTATTGTGAAATACAACTTTTCCTGTTTATCAGACATTTTAAAAAGTGTTCATTAAAAGCTGGAGAAGACAGAAGGGGGGTGGAACGCCACATAATCGTAATAGTGAGAGAGGCCCTGTAAGACTTTGCACTGCCTTTAAGAAGCATACTGAATAGTCCCACCTAGTCCAAAATAGTCCTCTTGAAACTTTTCACCTGGGAATATCTTGCTCAGTCAGAACTAGAGGCTTCCACAAATCACTCTGAGACACCAAGAAATTGGTGAGGTGTTCACAAAAGGCTAAATTATTTTCAAAGAAGATTATGGTCAAAAAATTTTTTTAAAAAATTTAACATTTTGAATAAGTTCAACTATTTTGTCTGCACTGAGCCCTACATCAAATGAGGTGGCTTAAAAATCACATTCTATACTGTATTAAAAAGGAAAGGGAACTTGCAGAGGTGAATGTTTCAGATTCTTAAATCAATGAAGGGAATAATCTTAAAAACACAACTCTGTTCTCTGTTGACTTTGTAGTACACTATTTAAATAACTGAAACATAATTGATGGTTTCAATCCTGAAACAATTGGTTTGATGTGATTATTCTAATATTATTTATCCCAGGTGAAAAAAAAAAAGCATTTAAAAGTTATGTTGAATTTTGACTTTTCTTTTAACTAAACATGTACATCCTGATTGCATGCTGGATAATTCCTTTCAAGCCTTATCTTACTAGCTGAGCAACAGGCAGCATAGTGAAAGGTATTTTCTAAATTTATGAATATCCAAACATACAGAGAAAAATTCAGTAGACAAAATGGCAGAAAGTTTTAAGACAGCACAGATTTTCATCATGCTTTTAAAATGAAGAGCAAAGAATGTTAAGAAAACCATGTAGTCATTACAGAGTAAATAGCCTATCTGCCTAACAAAACCCTAGGATAATGAACAGGTCAGTGCAAATATGGTCCTAAAACAGGGTGTCAGGAAGAGCAAAGAACACTTTCTGAAAAAAAGTATCAAAGCCAATCTCAACATAAAAGTCAACATTAGGTTTGTTTCACTATTGAAATATGTGAATTCTCCTGTCTTCAGACATATTTATCCTGGAAAAGACCAGGAAAATAAAGAAGATCCTTGAAGAAAGATGAATATTGACCATGTAGCCTACATGTATTTTTGATTATTGATATCTGCTGTAAGTACAGCCTTTCTTTCAGATTTATTCTTGTTTAGTTTTGAAAAATATACCTACTTGAATTCATACAGTAATAATTTAATAAATTATTTTTTCAGCTGTTGTTATCCTGCAAAGTTTTGCTGTACATTTATGTATCATCATTCCTTGGAAATAATTTCAGTGAACTAAGCATAAAAGTTCACAACATTATTTTAGCCAAACTATCAAACTTGTTTTAGTCAAAACTGCATGACCTCTACTTCCTGCAGTTCTTTCTCGTTTGCAAACGAGTATGAAAGACAGGCATGACTATTCCCTAAAAAAGATTGCTTCCATTTATTGAGCCTTTGTATTATACTTTCTTCAATATGAATGACAACTTGCATGAAGGATAATGCAGCAAAGAAGACACCAAGTAAACGATCTACTTCATAGTTGTATGTTCTCAAGGACATCTATGTCCTGTAGACTCTGCAAAAAGCCTTGGCCTTCTATGATGCCCCTCCAGCTTTCATACTCAGAGTTTTTCCAGAGATGGTGGGAAAGGGTGAGGAGCTTTTCAGCTCTTTTCCCAGCATGCTGGGACAAAGTCAAACTCAGCAACTGGAGAGTACTCCCCAGTCTAAAAGTCTAGATGGAGCCACACAATCTCAGACTACAGCACTTAAAGTTGCTTTTGACTTCTAGAAAACTGTCACATAGCTTTCTTCTACAAAAATTCTCTGAAAAGTAAGCGTCAGTTTTCATGATGTAATTGCAAGGTTAATGAGCCATTCATTATGTATTTATAGGAAAAAAGTGTAATCCCCTAACAGCATACTTAATGGTATAAATATCATCTGTATACATCGTACACTTTCTCTAAGTAATTACCTTTCATTCAGTATCAGACAATAGGCCAAGGGGGAATGTACATAGACAGGGCCTAAGCACAACTGTGTATTCTGCTTGCAAGGAGTATAATCATCTTTCTTTTACAAGTAACTGACTATTCCTTGCCTAACCATACAACAGGCATATGTTTTATATACTTTACTACAACTGAGCGATTTAACAGCAATAATCATGATTTTTTTCTTCCATGTTGTAGAATTTTTGGTTTTTTGGTGGTCTGAAATTTCTTCACTATCTCCAATTTCTTCAAGTACAATCTTTTTGAAGAATGAGCCATAGATATTCAAAACAGCAGCTGTGGCATTTAGCTGCATTTGGTTTACTGAGTCACATGGCACTGGTTCTCTTTCCTAATTCATCAAAGCACTTACAGTTTTCACATTAGTTACAGGAGTAATTTGCTTAAAATAGTCAAGTTGTTAATAGCTAAATATACAGCTTTCCATGTAATATAAAGTAGATTTATAAATTTACATTTTCATACATATTATATTAACATGAACAAAAGGAAGATTTCCAAAATGTGGCACCATTACTGAAGGAGGGTATCCACATGGAAATGGCTGAGGTACTCACTGCTTTTTTGCATTTTCCTCAGGTCCCCCAGGTTACCACACCAGGATGTTGAGCTCCAGGGGCAAAAGTACTTTGCTAGTATGAGTCAAGTAATTTAAGAACCAATGTATACAAGATTGTGAGACCAGATGGGATGCACCCGCAGCTGCTGAGGAAGCCACTCATTTAGATGAGGTCAATCTTTAAAAACTTCAAAAGGTCCTTTTAACAAAAGGTCAACAATTAAAGGGATTGCCCATCCTTGGGTGGGGGAAGATCACTGGTGGAGGGGAATTGAATCCAGGGAACTCAGGCTGGTCAGGCTCACCTCAGTCCCTGTGAAAGTTATAGAGCAAGGTCATTTATGGGAAGTTAATTTTAGGCACTTGAGCAAATGATGGTTGGAAACAGGCATGCGAATTTACCAAGGCAAATCACTCTTGACTAGCTTGACTTCTTTTTTTAAATCACTGCCAGTAGGGGAAAAGCACTGGATGTTGTATACCTTAAGTCTATGCAGGTCTTTGATGCCATCTCCTATAGAATCACAATATGGGAAGAAAGGCACCAATGGAATATTGGGTAGAAAACCAATTAGATTACTGAGCTAAAAGAATAATGATCAGTGGCTGGAAGTTCAACTGGCAGCTAATTACTAGTGGTCTTCCTCAGAGGTTGTTACTAAAGCCAAAATTCTATACCTTCCTTAAAACCCAGATAAGGGAACAGAGTACATTTTCAAAAAGTTTTCTAACTGACACCAAACGTGGGGATGTAATCCAGTTGTTGCAAGGTAGGGTTCAAAGGAAGCTCAACAAGGAGAAGAAAAGGGCAGGAAAAAGCTTATTAACATATTTAAAATAATAAAAAAAAACGTAAAGGCAAGTTCTACACCTAGGACAAAACCAAACCAAAACAAGAAAACATAGCAATATATACAACAGGATAAGGAGTAACCCTTTAGAAAGTGATTCAGAGCTCCAGTTGACCATCAATTCAACATATGTCACCATTTCAACCTTGCAGCAATGATGATTACCCATTTACTGGGCTGCATTACCAAAAGCACAGTTACTAGTCAAGAGCCATAATTCTTCTCTATGTAAAACACATGGTGGTACATATGGAATATTTTGTACATTATGTCCAGTTGGGGTTCTCTAGTGCAAGTAAAAGATAAAAAAAACTGGAGACAATCAAATGGAGGACTATGAAGATGGTGAGAGAGTGGAGCATGAGAACTAAAAGGAGAGGCTATGGAATCTCTTTTTTTGCCTCAAGAAAATAAGGCTATAGATCTAACTGCACTATACTGCTACCTAAAGGTGGTCCATAAACAATAATGAACCGAACTCTTCTCAGAGGTGTAAGGTTTCAGTTTGGAGGGAGGAACTGTGATTGTTGTTTGTTTTTTTTCTTTTGGTTTTGGGGGGTTTGGTGGTGGGTTTGGGGTTTTTTTTTTTGTTTTTTCTTTTTTTCTTTTGCTACACACTGAAACAGCTTGCCAATAAAGACTGTGGAATCTTCATAATTGCTGGCAGTGAAAGTTTGACTAAATAGTCCTGAGAAACCTGACCAAAATTTTGAAGTGGGCCCTGATTTGAGAAGACCAGCTAACTCTCTGAGGGTCCCTTCCCAATCAGATTATTCCGTTATTAGAACCTTCTGTCAGTATAATAGAGAGGCTTCTAAGTACATACCTGAACTGTGAAAAGAAATGCACAACAACGTTTGTAACTTTATGTATATCTTCTGTTATACACGACCACAGTAGAAAGTGTTGTAGCACTTATAATGAATTAGGAAGCATCCTTAGTGAAAGAGCCGAGCTTTCATTAATGTTGGTCTGACATTTGCAAAATTGATTTGTTTTGACATTTAGAGCACTTCTATTGTAGTGTGGGCTCATGTCTGACATAAGCAAAATAAATTACGGTGGTTTTGCTTAAAAGCTTCCCATAAAACACTGTTATTTTACAATGCATATGACATCTGTTCTAGCAGAAGCAGTCATGTTTTTAAAAAACATAATAGGCATACTGACTTATATGGAAACAACATCCTTAAATAAAAAATATCCAAAACATTAAATGTTGCCACCGAAAATAAATGAATGGTCACAACTTGTAGGCTTAACCATAAAACTTGGAATCCAATTAAATGTTTGAGGTAATGCATCAGGAACTTTATCTGCATTTTTATTTCAAGAGAAAAAATTGTTTATATCTTAAAAATAAATAGGAATTAGCTGACAGAGCATAGAGAGACCAGCTCAGATATTGGATGTCTTATTTTAGCAGCACTGCAGGTCGTTTACTCATACTGGTTTACATTTGAAATGCATAAACAGATTAAGTTTAAAAGAGATAGCTTTTTTCCTTCCAAGTGTATCATATCTAAATGTTCCTTGATTATTAAATTTCACTGTTTTCTTCTGATGCCTTATAGTGATTCAAGATGTTATTCTGGATTCAGTTTTCTTCTATTTAACCACAATGTTTAGCAAATCATAGGGTTTTTCTGGGATTTATATCTGAAAGGTACACAACACAGGATCTGACTGCAATCCACACTACTATATGCTTTTTCTTACAGATTAAAACTCCAGAAACTAAGTCAAGTAAGCTTTATTATTAATTATAGATGCATTGAACATCGCACTAAAGAACTATTCCAGCATACCTCCTTCTTTCCCCACTTTTATCCTCCCATGGTAAAGGTGGACGATAACATAGAAACACCACTGAACCTGACAGTAATTTCTTGGGGGAATCCTCACCCCTACTAACAATGGCAGGTTTCTGTTTACTGAGTATTTCTGCAGGTCACACTATCTATCCATATAGGTACTCCAGCCCTACCTTTCTCTCAGCTCAGGAGTGACAACAAAGCCTTTCATCTCCTTTGCTTTGTGTATTCTCTTCCTTATTATGGTACCTTGGCTTGTTTGTCAGTTTCCTGGGATTTCCAGATGGTTTCCCAGGACTCTGCTAGACAGATCCAAAACTGCTTAGTTCTAAGATCAGGCTAAATCAAACCAATGCAGTCAACAGGAACAGTACATATGCAAAGTTAAATGTCTTCACTTATTCCTTTCCTAAAATTTTGGCTCAACAATGTAAATACCACAGAACTCCATGAGGAATTGTGCCAAGCTGAAAATGCAGTTTGGTCTATTTCTTTCTTTTCCAAGCTAAACAGAACAAGTGACTGATGCATGGTATTTCACATGATGATCTTTTCCATGTCTTATAGGTTATCTCTGTGACATAGTGCACTCATAACTCAAAATGAATTCTGACATAAACATGATATTCAAGGTGAAGTCCTTTCATCAGCTCTATGACATTTACTTTCACAATTGCTTTCCAGATTGTTCTGTGTCCACCCTAATATTTCATATCTGCTCCTTCACTGAAGTGTCTGCTTTGACATACAGCTCTTTTGCATAATTATTACAATTAAATTTAAGTAACGGCTTGAATATAAATATAATTACTGAAATTATATGTTCTGAAGCAAACTCTGCTCTACTTGTCAACCCAATAGGACAACCATCAACCTGTTCTCTTTGCTGGATCATCCTTCCGCCTAATCTATTTTAGACTTAACAAAATTAATGCTTCTTTTGAGAGCTATAACTTCTTCCCTCTTAGCCTATCCTCTTTTTGTTTGCTGTCTCATAAAGGTATATGCAACATTAAGGTTGTGAGAATTCAAATGTATGTATTTTATTCTGAGGAACAGCTCTAGAACCTTCATTATCTTAAGTCTTGCAGCTTTGCTTCTATTGCAGCTTGCTAAATATAGCAGAAACATCTAGCAGACTCACCATATTTTTATGTCAATTCCTTTGCAGGAATGTGAATGTGTTCATATAAAAAAATAAATAAGTTTAAAAAAAAGACATAAAAAGACCTGTCCTATTAAAACTTCAATTTAAACCCACAATTAAATTATTTTCTCTTTAACTTTACTTAAAAAAAACACTATGTTCTAAGCTTTAAATTATACATTCACTAAGCACTACTTTAAGCACTGTTAAAACTGAAAACCAAACAGGCTCAATCTGATTATTCTTAAATGACTGAGTACTGGTTTTAATACCTGGTAGAATATTAAGATTTTCTCTCTCTCTCTTTTTTTTTTTTTTATTTTGTTTTTTTAGGGATGGAATTAAACAGTTCAAGGGTTCAAATATATGAATTTGCATTTTAATGAATTTCTGCAGATTAATATGTCAAGCCAAGGATATGATAAGTTTACTCAGACAGAGGGAATCAACATTTATTTATGAAATTTCACTTTTAGAGGGAAAGAACTTCTATCAAAGCTGTTTTATATACTGCTCTTGGTTGATATTTTTCACAACTAGTGACATGATAATAACTGAAGTTCAGGGACAGTTGAAACCTCAAAACAACATTATTAAATATCATTAGAGAACTCTATTAAATTGACAATTAGCTGTGTCAAGAGTACCCTAATCAAAAAACAAAACAAAACTAATTGTTTTTTCTTCTTTTTAACCTGCAGTTTTCATTGCACACTAATGAAGGTGTAAGAAATCAGTAGTCTCAGCATCACTTCCAGCAGTGTCAAATCGTTGTCCTTGGGAAGGCAATTACTATAGTACCTAATATGTGCCTCTATGGATCTGAAAGAGCAGTACCACTTATATTTTCTAGTAATGCTAAAAAATCCATAAACATTTAAAATGTTCCAGATTATGCACTATTGGTTTCCTTGTCATTTTCATTTCCAGTGACTAATGAACATCAAAAGCTAGGCAAAAAAGTCCACAGGTAATTACTAGAAAGTAAACTGGATTAGTCTATGATTTTATACCACTCAGTATATGATTGCCATTGTTATTCAACACATGTAGTTGCTTTATCATAGAATCAATAAGAATATGCAGTCTATCAAGATGGGCAAATTTCAGTACTCTGATACCATATAAAATGGCAATTACATATAATTTTGTCTTTAGTGGAGTAGCACTTTTACATGCTGTTTAATAAATGCACAACATCTTCAGGTTACTGAAACTAACATTGTACTGCTTAATTTCACTGTCTGTTGTTAACAGATTCATTTGCACTTTGTTCTTAAAATTTATGTTAAGAATGAAATTTTAATGCTTCTAGATCTTAAAAGGCCTTTTGCTGTTGGTTTTCTTTTAAAGTATTTGCCACTCCCTAACCTCAAATACTTCTAGGAAGTGTCTCAGATCTAGTGATGCAAATACATCTGAAGTGAGTTTCACATTAGGAGACTTTATAGCAAACAGCTTACTATAAATGAACATCTGTGGTGCTTCCAGGAAAAAAAAGTAAAGCTCTGTTCAGCCCTTATTTATATTTGCCTTCAGACAAAAGCCTGAAATACTGTTTAACGCATTTGTATACACTTTCTACAACGAAACCCCATTGACTTAGGCTTGTGTACTTTATAGGTACAAGGAATAATTGTCAGAAAGAGGTGCTAGCCTTATGGTATGTACCAAACTCTCCAGATCAATGTCATAAGCTGTTACATGTTGTCATATTCAGCATGGTTATTGCATTTATTGCAGAAGGCTTTGCCATGTTGCTTGAGGCTAATTGATCTCCATATGCACAAAGAAGCACAAAGGAACAGCAACAGACTGAGGAATTTTAGAAACCAAGTCAGAGCAGCCAGTTTCCTCTTACCTGGCTTACTGTATCCGTGCAGAATCAAGACTTTTGGAGTAAAGACATCTGGTTTAAACCTATGGAGTTTTTCATCCTACTCTAAAACAATTCATACAAATGCATTTAATTTAATGCACGATATTAGAAGATCACAAAAAATACAGGTTATTCTTGTCAGAAAAACAATGACCAAATTATGTAACCAAGCAATTGATTCTAATGGGTTACTATACATTATTATTAAAATAAACTAAAAGAGATATGGGGAAAAGATAAGAGCAGTTATGGGAGATGTAGGACTGGTTTAAAGCAGGTGGAAACAGAGAAGTTACTAATATAAGAAATTTTTTTTGTCCAATAAGAAATCCACTCTAAGTGTATACATTTCCTGAATGAATCAACTTTCCGAAAATTATCTTCGGACCACTGCCACCCTCTTGCTTCATTTGCTGACTTTTCATACTCAGCACTTTACCAAGACATAACACCTGCTTACATTACATGAATTTTAAAAATTAACAGATTTTAACAAAATCACTCAAGAGTCATACTCTAATGAAAAGTAAGGTTGCTCTAGATTCAGTGTAAAATGACTTACACTAGCCCACCGATACCAAAGCAAAAGTCAGTCTTTTTAAGTCTTGCTTTTATCTTTTTAAAGCTCAAAATATTGATGTCATATCAGACTGGATAAATAAGATTTTGGTCCACTTAGGAAAATTAAAGATATCTATTTTAATAAAGATAATAAAACAGCAAAAAAAAAATCACTTTTTTAAGATTTTATGTATTTAAGTTTTAAAAAATATTTACTGAAACCACTGAAGAATGGACTTTTAGAGACAGAGGAATGGTTCAAAGAACCAAAGTGGCTTTAGACTTGTCCCATGGTAGCAAGTGAAAGTCTGAGTGACCACTGAGTAAGACAACAACCAAGAAAAAAACCCTGAATCCAGCATCCCTCTCAGACAGAGCTGTCTTCTCAGACCATTAGGAAGATGTTTTTATTTTGCTCTGCTCACATTCCAAGCTATTAGGAAGCACACCAGCAAACCCTCCTCTAAAAAAACATGTACACAAAACTATTGAGACATCATGGCACAGAAAAAGTTTTTCTTTCAAACAGAGTGGCATAGCTCCACTAATCTTTCAGATGACATAAATCTAAGCAAATGTGATAGCTGCTTCCATTAAGCCAATAGGCTCAAATTCCAAGTATGTATGAACAGAGACTGATGAAGTTGGTATCTCATTATGTATTGCTTTCCAATTCTTTATTGCTAAGTATATGACAGACTGGGATTTTGAAAACTCAGTTGATTATAAAGTGAAAATTCCTAATCACAGAAGGTAAGTATGCTCTACACAAAAGGAAAATCCGTAGTTAGCTAATAACCAAACACAAATCTGCTGAACTTTTCATCATATGAGGAAGTCTTACGATGATTCTCAAGATCATTAAATTGAAACTCCTACAGAGAACAACCCATGTATATGTTGGCTAGAATGTACAGATTTTAACTGTGGCTTTCCCTGAACTGTCCAAAATTACGAAACACTCCCATTGTTTAAAAAACCCCACAAAACAAACAAGCCAAAAATCACAACCACTAATAAGCAAACAAAAATCAAAAGCTAAAACACAAACAAAACAGAAAGCCACTGTAGCCTCAGCAGATCAGCTACTTTTCTTTGGCTTCCCTTTATGCATCATGCATCCTCCCAGATTAATGGATGCACTTGGAGCTGCTGGTGTGAGGACCCGTTGTTAACCACTGCCAATTATCTTCATTTCCACCAGAAGGAATGGTAGTTGAAAGTAGCTGACATGGCAAAACACTGGAACTTTAAATTAGGCATAAATTGCGATGTAGTAGACAGAAATTGCCATCCTAACAGTCTTAATAAATAGTGGCATGTACTAAAGTGCGTGCTACCCACTGCCTTCCTCAATGCAAACAGCCTGGCACTCCCTGTTGCCATGGAAACCACAGGATGCTCCCATTTTAAATTCTGCTGCAGTGCTGAGGCATCATTTCCACTGCACAACGGCACATGTTTATTATCGAAGTATTCTGCTAGCACATCATCACATTGCAAGGTCACAAAAATAAGGAAATTTACAACACAAAAAAAATCTGTTCAAATTTCAAGTGTCTGCCTTACAGATACTAACATTAGACACAGAGTCCTATGAATAGAAAAAGTTTCCTCAACATTCTAGGTTAAAAAAAACCACACACCACTCCTTCTTTCCTGTGCAGAAAAGAATATTCAGTTGTTTAATACACAGGATTTTATGAACTTCAATGTTCTAGACTGCCTGTACAGTGCCATTCTGGCACACTTGGAAAAAAAAACCCAAGCTAAATACATTTACAGAAAATTATTTAAATTGGTATTACACAAAAAGAACATGTACTTCCTCTATAAGACCTGTGAAGCCTAGATATGCTATAGCTAGGTTCTCACATATTCTATGATCATTAACTGCTGTGCCTGTGACTTCTTTAATGGAAAGGTTGAGTAGTAAGTATAATATAATTTTAACATGGCAAAAGAGAGAACTGTAACCAGTGCACACCTTGCTATTAATTCATTTGCCATCTCAGAATCTACATGATTTTCTATAGGAAATTTAGGCCACATCTAATTGCAATAAAGCAACTAGATGCAATCAAACAGATATGTCCTTCTCTGAAAGTAGTTCTAAAGTGTCATCCATTGCTGTTTCTAGTCTTACATAACCATAAAAAAACACTTCTGCTACTGAGGATTCAAATCTCTCTTTCAGACAAAAGTATAAACATGTGTGAGGACATGACTATAGCTGTATCAGGGATTTAATTTCTCCGGTGAGTATACTGCATTAAGCAGCACGAATACAACCTTGGATAACAAAAACCCTGTTATCTTTTGTTATTTTTCTAAGTCCTCTTCAACACTATTTTTTTCAATATTACCACACTTAACATTTGAGCTCACATAGTAGATGCATACAATATTTGTTTATTAACTCTTCCCAATCTATCCTGCCACTCCAGTCAGACTTTATTACACCAAACAAAGATAATTAAGCTCAGAACTTCAACTAGTACTAATTTTCACTAATTTGATGTGTTTTACTAACCCTATAACTTCCACAATACCTCAGGTGCTTTCTGCTTCTCTTGAATTCCAGTGACGTCTCATGTTAGAAGCCACCTTATGTTATAAGTCTTTGATAATGTGCCTCAGAGGTTAGGACAAAATCTACTTAAATTACCTCACTGAAAAATCTAACACTCTGATATTTTATTCCAAAAATACACCACAATTTGAAAAAAAAAAAATCAACAAATCAATTGGCTAATTTTTATTACCTTGGTGCATGAAAAGAGTTCAATTTCTCAGAACAGCAGTCCAAACAAATAAATAAATAAATGGGGATGCTGCCTTTGCATTGCTAGTACAGCATGAAGCACATGTCTGTGAGTCCCAGAACAGTCCCATCTTTGGAAGCTTATTGCCTCCAAACACAGAATTAAATCCTCCTTTCTAAAAAGATGTTTTAAAATTTGCTCAGAAGCAGTTATACAGAGGTTCACATGCTTACTCAGATGATAACAATTCTGCATTCAAATCCATTCTTCAAACAGGTTTTAACCAAGTACATATTCTATCCCCACATCTAAGGCAAGAGTTTTAAACTGAACATGAGATTTGTTATGGTGAGAAATTTTTTTACTCTGTGATTCATTTCTGTGTGACAGAATTTTTAAGCAGTACTCACTTATCAGGGCCCTTCTCATTCCCAGTACTGTTACTCTTCATTTGCACAGCATTAGCTGAAAATTATAATATAATCCAAAGACAACCATCTTTACACAGCCAAAAAAAGTTTGATCTTACCTACCCCACTTCTCAAAGGGCATAAATGCACAAGCAAAGGAAAAAAATCTCCTATCTCCTGTGGAGTTGGCCAATAGAACACAACACTCTATTAATAGTTCAAATATTGGATTTGCTGCTAATCCCTGCAATATACAAGGACTGCTCCATCTCAATCAAATGCAATTTGAAATTCCATTGAAACTGCTTTCCCCTCAGAGAATAACTCACCAGATGCCAAGGCTTTGAAAACCAATCTGTAATCAGAAAAAGATTAAGTACAAAGATTCACCTGTTACACATACAAGGGGGGGTGTGGGGGCCAGAAGGATCTCCCAGGATAACAGCTCCATTCCTTCTTCCTGTCCTCTTCCCAATACACTTAGCCACAACAAAGCACTGTGGCAATTTGTCTGGCAAATATTAAGAAAAAGCTGGTTTTCAGAGTAGAAAAGCTTCACTTTTTTCTCCAATGTAGAAGAATGAAAATTGTGTTAAAAAATTGTCCATTCCTATCACTGTGAGACTGAATACTGAATATATATTTAAAAAAGGATAATTTCCAATAAAAAATAACTTAAATAAAAATTAACTAGAGATCAGCTTTATAATGCTCCCCAGCATTCCTTTTTTGATGAATTATTATATCTTTAATCTACTATGTCACTGTTTATTATTAAGAAATATGCTAGAACCTGAAAATGTGTCACAATAATAGACAAATATTTTCCCTGTCATGTTCTAGAACAGAACCAGTTACAGTGATTCTGTTTTCACTGCTCATGGGATAATTTCTATAAAAGAAAGAAATACTAAAAGGTTATGCTCTCCTATGACTGTAAATGTGTTTGGTTAAGTGTGCTCTAAATTATTTTAAAAATGCTGCATAAGCATGTGATGATCACAGCTTTTAATGGGGAAAAAAAATCCACAAAACTTATTATGATACACATGCATTCAGTGTTGGCTGTTCACTAAAACAAGGTGCTCCTGCTAATCTCAAAATTCAAGTCAAAACTTAATGAATGTATTTGATATGTTATGCAAAACATCTAACATCTCAATTTATGGCCCAACCGATCACTGTTTTTATTGTGAGATTTCAAGGGTAAATAACTCACTTGAAGGCTAACTACAGGCTGTCTTTTCCTACATGATTTTGTCTGTAAGAATTAAAATACAAGCAAGTTGAAAAGAGAGTGCATTTCTGGGTGCCTTCTGAAGGCCTTTATCTTCAATGACCAAATAGTAATATGCAAAGGACAAAGATATATATAAGCAAGTGAAAACATCCTATTGAACTACTCTCTCAACGTATATATGGTTCCAAGGGTTAGAAACCAGTTATCTAATTAGGTAATCACCAATGCAGTAGTTTAGCTTAAGGTGCCTTCATTTAGAGAAGCTTTCTGTCAGCCTCTTAAATTTACATAGATTCAAGAACTTCCACAGGTAAAGCACATCATACTTGCCAGTGTTCTGCAAGCAACTGCCTGCTAGTAAGATATCAAGAGGAACCATTTTGCATGCATTTCAGACTACTTGAGAAACAGCACAATGCTTTCAAAAGTTTAGGAATGTCAGAATATATATCTAGTATTTTTACCTGAGACAATAGGCATTGCCAAGAATTTGAAGATTTTATTCCCTTCTCTCCAAAATCCTCATCGTCACACTAGGGTTTCTACAGCAACACCATTATCACATAATAGAGAGTAAGTATACTCTGCTCCTTTAAATCATTCCTCCATACATTCTTCCTTGAGACAGTGTGAAAGAAGCAGGCAAACTGCAGCTCTTCAGTCTACCCTCAGCTTCTCTTTCAAAGGAAGAGTCTGTTTCTGTACAGCAGAAGTGTTGCATGTCAACAATCTGAACTGTGAACATGGGTCACTGTGGAAGATATCAAGAAGAACGGACTAAGACTGCTTTTACTTACACTGACTGCTGGCCCTCAGAGGTCCATCAAAATTTGGAGGCATGATTAGAGAGAGTTAATCTGAAGTAAAATTTAAGGCCCTACAAAAATCTCAATTTCTCAATTTAAATTCACCAACATTTCAATTAAATTTAAAGTTTGAAAATTTAAATGGCCATTCAGCAAAACCTTGCATGAGCCACCAATACCCAGGGCATAAAGTTGGCCAGTGGCTGGTCAGCCTCACAGATCCCTTCTGCCTCTGGAACCTGTGCACTCTCTTCATCTCCATGTAATACTGGCTAACTATACTTCCCCAATATTCTTTCTGCTTTCCTCACCTACAGTCTCTACCATCAGAAAAACAGAGGAAATCTAAAAAAGTATCCAAACCACTTCCTAGAAGGTCTTCTACTCCCAAAAGAAACAGATGGAGATGGAAATCTAGATGTGAGCTGTGATGATAATTATAGCAAGGAGCTAAGTTTCATTATGCAGAATCCTGCACAGAATTGAAAAGCCTCTATTGATCAACTACTGCTCCTTAATAGGAGCTATACACAAATTTCCTCTCAAAAAGAAAGTAATCATTTAATAGCTCCCATTTCCCAGACAAAAGATTTCTTCCCTCAACTGCGTAGATCTGCTCAAAGCCGACAACATATGTCAAATAATACCATAAGGTCTAAACTTCATAAAGTTATCTCACTCGTGAAGAACTATCTTGGTTTATCCAATAGAACAAAATTCAGTAATCAATTTTCAAATGAGATTTAAGGATTAGATACATGTATGTTACATTAACAAGCATTAGTGTGCTCAAAGTAGATATTTAAGTATATTATAGTGAAAATTGCTACATTAAATCAATGGTATATTATATTGTATGGAAGGAGCTAGTACTAATTCATTGCCCTATCTGACTTCTTAAATATCGTCCTATCATAAATCCAAAATCTTTTTTCAAATTGTAGCTACTGTGAATCTGTATGTCACTCAAGCCAAAGTTAGACAAAAAAAAATCCATCGCTTTATTCTTCTTCCTCCTTCTAAAACAAAATTTAACTGCAACATGATTTATACATTTAAAAAAAAAATTCTAGCTACATACTTAACTGTCATGCACTCTTTTCTAAAAATCTTTCCTGTGAAGCAAAAAGCTGTTTGAAAGACATAAATTATTTACCTTTTATAAATAAACCAAACATCCTATGCTTTGACAGATCTGCATTTAGGTTTATATATAATTAATAAATAGTAGTTAGTAAATTTTTCTATTACATATATACAGTGACTGAATAATCCCACAAAATAATCAGGTAAGTCACTTTGGAGGGCATCACAACAAAACTTGTAATATTTATAGGAAAACTAATCCTTAGAGTTCATAAATATTTGAAGCATTCCCAATGACCTGCAAGTAAATAAGAAACGATGAAGTATGTCTTAATTAATTACTGAGAAAATTAATTTTATGGAGTTTGAAAGTCACAGGAAACAGTATTTCTTTACAGATACTAAGACAACAATATTAAGATCTATGCCTTGAATATATAACAGCATGAAGTTTTCCAGAATTAATATTTCCAAGACATCAGTACAATAAGCAAAAAAACCCTCAACAACAAAACAAACAAACAAACAAACAAAACCCCCAAAACTAAAACAAAACAGAAAAAAGTAGGCTCTGTAATAGCAGATTGCTGATGAGACTAGTTTTATATGCTGTCAACAACAAACTACTCTTTTCTTTGAATATTGTTTCCATGCTGCATAATATGATGAATTATAATGTGCTGAGCTGTAAGTGAGAATGAAGAGATACAGAAACAGCTTGAAGTTTTTCTCCTAACCAAAGAAAATGTGATTACTCTTACTAAGGAACAAAACAAAAGAGTGTCAGAGTTCAATATTTCTCAGCATTAAGAGGTGTATTACACTGTAAAAAATGTTGTTCATTCATACATAGCTATCATTCAAAATGTTTTAAATTTCATATGCAAAGGAAAAATTTGAATTTATTTTTAAAAATGTAATTATTGTCTCAGTCACATAATTTTGAATCTATGCTCAGTTAAAAGAGAGAGAAAGTTTGATTTGCAGTTCTGCACTACATTCTTTACTTGGAGTTTATGTTAAAGTAAAACTGTCCTCAAGCAGATCCTTCAGCTTATACTTATAGTGACTTAAAAGTTACTAGAGATATGACTTCCAAAATCAGCAAAGAATGCACTATTGACAAGCACATCCAGTATATATGGAAGTATTGTAGCTTATTCAGAGTGAATGCCTTGTCTGCCTCTCACATCACCCCACCAAGTAGGCTGGGGGTGCAAAAGAAGCTGGGAGGGGACACAGCCCGGACAGTTGATGCCAGCTGACCCAAGAGATATTCCATACCACATGGTGTCATGCACAGTATATAAAGCTGGAGGAGAAGAAGGAAGGGGGGGGACAATTGGAGTGATGGTACCATTACATGTGATGGAGCCCTGCTTTCCTGAGGGTGGCTGAACACCTGCCTCCCCATGGGAAGTGCTGAATGAATACCTTGTTTTGCTTGTGTGAGGTTTTTGCTTTACCTATTAAACTGCCTTTATAAGCGAAAAAACTCAAGGGTTGAGATACTCTTACAGTTCTCTCCCTGATCCTGCTCATGAGGAAGTGAGTGAGTGGCTATGTGGCACCTGACTGCCATCTGGGTTTAAACCATGACATCTGATCAATTGCCTCATTATCTGTTAAAGCTCCCAGCTCATCTCAGTGCAATATTTAGCCTGAGTTTGATAGGGCTGCTTTCCCCGGGAAGTCACACACACAAAATTTACACATATAAAATTTGACAATAGGCAATGTTAATCCATTGAATCAAATAAGCTACCAACCCACAATTTTATAGCCAACTTTTTTTGTATATGTGTAGCCCTGCAGAAAAATAGGCCTTTTGTTACCCTTTTTCACTAGTCCTATGAATCCTCAACTAACTTTTTTTTTTTTTTAAATATATATAAATTTGTTGGATTTATAAGTCTCTTGAAACAAAAAACAACATAATAATAAATTGCATCATTCTTTATCATAACTGGGGAAAAGTACCATATCCTTTTGGGAACTATTCACAATCCTACAACACAAAGAAGGACAGTCTCATTGCAGTAAAACATTGGAACATATCAGAATATGGTTCATCCTTTATCTTAATAAAGATCCTTCTGAATATTTTAGGCTACAAAAATGTTCATATGTTCAAAAACAAACACCTCTAAACATACATGAAACACATTAGTACATGACAGCTACACAGTGTCTCAATCCAAGGCCCTCTTTACTGATGCCCACGTGAAGCAGGCAATTTTGCTATTTCCATCCCATTCCTTGATAGATACAAAATACAAGATTACACAAAAGCTGAGGGGTGGGGGAGAATCAAGAAGGCCTGACCACCAGTTGTGGCAGCTAATCATAAGACACTCTTCCCTCAAAGCAGTTATACTTCAGGTACACTACTAAGGTAGTTTCTCACATTCTGAATACATCAATTAACCATTTATTTTTATTTCAAAAATAAATAATTATAGAAGAAATCAAGAAAATGTAAGTGGAAAAGAACTTTCTACATTTCTGGGGTTTAACCTACAAATTTAATTTTCAAGTTTCTTTCCAACTTTTTTCTTAAACTGAAGCAAAACTAGTTTTCAGGTAATTATACCTCAGCTACTCTAAAGAACAAAAAGAAGTATAAACATAATAATGTTTGTACAAACGTAATAATGATTTAAAAAAAGAAAAACAACAAAGGTTGCTTCTACCTTTAGACTGCCAAGCATAACATATATGATTAAATAGAAAACAGATTTCTATTTCTTGATGTTGCAAAATGCCCCTTCAAAAAAAATAAAAGGAATTCAAAACACTATTTATAGAAAAGTGAAAAAAAAACCCTCTAAGTAGTAACTGCAGTAATGTAATAGAATAACTGAAGGAAAAAAATGACATGTTTAAGGACTGCCTTACAAAAAGTAATTCATAAAACCCGCTGCAGTCACCCTCAAGTCACTGCTGAGAGCCTTAACATGTAAAAATAGGCAACTTCAAGAAAAGAATATATGTGTGTCCTTGATGGGAACTGCTTGACACAGTCCAGCACATTACTCACCCAAGTAAGATATATATCACTTACAAATATAGAGAATTTCACCACTATGGTATTTCTTAAGCAAGTTAGATACAATCACTTCTGTTTTCAGCTGGAAAAGAAGTTTCATAAACTGGAAAATTACTGAATTTTTAGGTATCTCATGTTTCTCCTTAATTTCAGGCTTTCTATTTGCTGAATAGGCTTTTCAGAAATCTAAATTTTTATCTGGAGTTGCCTCTAGCTGCAAAATATCTTAAAAAGGTATCTTATGTTACAACTTCACAATTACCTTTAGTAGTTGGAAAAATTAAGTTTGTGTACTTTAGAAATAATTGATTTATGGTAACAAATGTGATTTAATGCACAAGTATCATAGTTATATGTCATTATTTAATAAATCATCGTCATCATGGCTAGGCTTCGTGAACAAAGATTTGTGACTGAATACGGTTTAGTAATTGTGCCTTCTGTCTAAAATACTACTGCCTTTTTACAGTCTATACTGAGGAAAATATTCTTCCCTTGTACTCTGGACTATTTTATTTTCTGTTAAAGCTTGTAAAAACAATCATAGTGGTTACCACACAGCTATACATATAAATATTCAATTATGCCTCTGGAGTGCATACAAATAAAAGTAAATCCTTTACAGACCTTTTGCCCTTCAGCTAAATCTTCCAGGTTTAGAATAGATTTATATACTTCATCTGTTTCTAGTCTTCACTTGAAAACAATCAGAAAAAAAGTCATACAGTGACGACTTTGTGTCATTTAAACCTTTTTCTCTATTCAGAGAATTCATACTTGACAGCATTAGTGAAACCTTTCAACAGAAACAAGGAAACCCTCATCCCCGTGCTGAATCAGTGGCTGTTAATGGCTTCCAAACCCATTAGAGGATATTATGATATTTTAATGTTGCAGAGGCTGAAGTAAGCCTTCCCTGAATTGATTTCACTGTATAATGTTGCACTTGACCTTTTATGTCCTACTATATAAAATTTTTTATTCTATCAAATTTTAGAGAAAATGTATTTTCTTGTTTGTATTATTAGAACTACACACTATTAAAATCCTTTTATAATGAACTCATTATTTTACCCTTTATGGTCATTAAAAATACAGACATTCTTAGTGCACGTATCTACATATGCAAGGAATTATACTTCTCCCTTCTATTATAGTGGGTTAGGAAGCACCCTCAAGAAGTAGAGAATTTTTTTTTTTATTTTGCAGAAATTTGAATGCACATTAAATGATATAAGAAGTAATTTTTTTTCAATTGGACTTTTACTATGAAATCTTAGGTTTTCTAGAGTTTCAAAAACATGTGAAGTTATCAGTATTGGAGTATTCCATCTATTCATAAAACAGGAAAGGTCAGAAAAAATAGGGGTTCAAAGTCTTTGTGAACTTGAAGAAACATTTCTTTGTACAATATGCTCACAGCTCTGAAAGGTCATGAGATATGGGCTCCTGTCATATACAATACCACTAACTGGTATCAGATTATGCAGCAGTTAGATCTACGTAGGAGATTCCTATTGTGATTTGTCTGTACCTCCAAACCAACATAACTCTGGACTTCAGTTAATAACAAAAAATATATCTCTGGTATCAAACAACTAACAAAATCACCTACCATTTGCATAGCTGAGATTTTCATGGTTTGACATAATCAAAGTTAATGACATTTTTTAATACATTATGCTATGAAAATATGAGAATCTTCTGAAGCAGGGGTTTAAGAAGGAAAAGAACAGCTACTGAATTATAAAGCTTACATGTGAGTCAAACACTTCTGAATGTTATTTCAGGTTCTGATACAGAGAGTATTTGTGTATGACAAGAAAAAATTGTAGTGAGTCATATTTAAAAGAAGCAGATTTCCAGCACACATACTCCTTCATTTATGTGTATATAAGTTCTTCACTCCTTTCTATATATCCCTAAATATATATTTGTGCCTTGACTGATGGGGAAAGACATGGGAACAGTATTTCTCTTTATTATAAAATAGTTGAAATTAAAGAGAACTTTCCAAGACTCTTTCAGACTAACATAATTTTAGGTATTATACTACAGGCTGATCAATGTTTTTCACAGATTTTCCATCTTCTTACCAAGAGATTATATCCCTTTCCTTGAAACCACACAGGAATTATTTTCTTTCCCAATATTGAGTTTATTAGACTCAAATTACTGCATAATTTTCCACCCTCACACTTCATGTTTAGGTTACACAACCACATAGATTGCTATCTCTCCATAAATACTTGGGTACAATGAGCTGTATCACCTGGGTTCAGTAAGCCAATGAAGAAACCTTAGCTGAAGAAATGTTGCTCGAAGAAACCAATGAAGAAACACTGAAGTGATCTAAGACCACTTCTACAGCTGGATTAGATGAATCTGTGTCAAGCTGCCATTACGAGTTTGATGTTAATGGCTGCTTCCTATGCTGAGCTCAAAACAGAATGAGGTCTAACATTCTAGAAATGTATAACACAGAGGAACCTTAAAGTGCACAATTCTTTACCTAATACTTAGCCTACTTCACCATCGTAAGAGACGACAGGTGATGTAGACATTGCTAGCAATTTTTGTAATGAGCGGGACCAATCTTATCAAAATACTTTTTTTAGTCTACTGTCTATTTTCTCATAACTAAATGTACCATGATTTATGTATGATTTATCTATGTATTTATTCAGTTATGTAAAGACAAGAAGTACCTTGAAACCCAAAATATACCAAAATATTTTTATATTGGAAAGACTCCAAGTGTCAAAAATTAATCAGTATTGGATCAGAGTTTAACATATGTCCATCCAGAGCAGTCATTTTGCAATCCAAACTTCCTTCTCTGGTAACCTCAGTTGATGAATAAATTGATAGAACTATCCTTAGTAACTAAGCAGCAGCCTATTGGGCAACCTATAGGGTTAATGAATGGCCTTCCCCTTGGGTTAACATATTATAAACTCATAATGTTCTGACAGACCAATGGAATTAGATGGATTGCTGATGGCATGGGGCTTGAGGTACTGTTAAAAAAGTGAAGTCCTCGTTTGAATTTGGAGAGGAATGGGGCAAAGCTCCATTTGAGGCACCTTGCAAAAGTTTTCACATCAGTAAAAGAAAACCAAATCCACAAAGAACACTGAACAAACAAAGAAATCCCATCTCCTGATCTTTCCTGGGTATTCGGGATGCTTCAGAAACAGCATACTTCCAGTATTCTCAGTGTGGAACCCCACTGTCTTGAAGTAAATGCAAATTTGTTTTCATTAAGTTCCTACAATTTTATATGGTGTAATGAGACAACATATGAAAACAACTCAGAATACTTCTGAGAATTCCAAGAATAAATAAAGGAAACATTACACTACCTAGAGACCACAATGAATACCAAATACCTCAACATTTCTTTAATTTGGTAAGAAATGTTAACAGGATATATGCAGACTATTTATTGGGGAGTACTGAAAAAACAACACATTAAAAAAAAAAAAATTCTTTCTCACTAGCAGGAGATTGCTAGGGCTTTCAGAACAACTCTATACAAGGATAATATTTGAACCTTAGTAGGCAAAAAAAAATATTACACTATGTCTTCCATTTTCCTGCCTGTGAAGAGTCAGGAAGATGGCCAATGAGGAAAAGGGTTGGAATAGGCAAATCACTCAGAGACAAACAGGTACAAACCAAGGATGAAGTTTAAGTTTGCTGCCTGCCTTTAATTAGAACAACATTTCTTTGAAGACTTTTCTTTGTTTTCTTTCTTTCTTTCTTACTAAAACTAAACCTTCAGAAAAGGACATCAATTATGTGCTGGACTATTTCTACCAGCTTGTGGTGTCGCTGCCAGCAAAAATAAAACCATGATCTGAATCTCAGTAAGAGCATCTTCATTTTGGAACTGTGCCTCAGCTCATATAGTAAACTAATTTCTCAGTTAGCAAATATTCAAATCAGGGTCTTGGATTTCAGAGGGTTCACACTCCTGGAAAATAACCTGGGGAAATCATTCAGGGTTATTTCAAATGGTCAAAAATGGATACAGAGAACTATCATTTTGTTTCTTTTCTTCATATGTATAAGAACAAAAAATAGTGGACTCTTCCAGCATGATATGGACTATTTCTCTCATCACTTCTTCCACTGCAGTGTTGCTGACTACAATGAAAATAACTATAATGAGATACTGCTTGGAAACTGAATGATGCATGAACAAATGCAACCGTTTTTTTACAACTCAAGATTTTACAACTTTCCTTTGTTCAAGTTAATATGGTCACTGAACTTACTATGGAAAATGGGAATAAATCATGCAGAAGAGTAAAATTAATATGAATTAATAGGAGAAATTAATTATTCATAACTCACAAAGATGACATACATGTTTCAGCTCAGAAGAGTGCTAGTTTGCCATCAATATTACTTTCATATCATTTGAAAATACTTCACAACCATTTTGAAAATAAACAACTAAGTATACATAAAATCTTATACCTGCTGTTGCTTAACAAAAAGATGTTCCATCAGGTAGCATATAACTTCTAACAATAAAGGCAAAAGTAACATCTGTGAACAAAACAATTAAGCAGGAGATTATTTTTCCATTTTGGCATTAATACAGCTCTGAAAAATATAACAATAAATCAAATAAATTGATTTAATTATTACAAAATTAACATTCTCCAAGATGGCATTGATGAGCTCAGTTATAGAAAACACCTCACAGATCTGTTAGAAACCAAAGACAGTCTGACAATTAAGCATTAAACTAGCTGGCATTGTATGAAAATGGACATAACACAGAGAAAGACTGTAAGATTTATAAATTATCTTTGAGATATTAGCTGAGAACTTTCAACAGCAAAAAAAGAAGTCTCCTTGTTTCTTCTAAAAATGCTGACCATATTTTCATACTTCCTGCCTCCAACACGATTGACAATATCACCTGCGATTAAACTCTATGAGAGCAAACTCAGCCCAAGGGTTGGATTTTTTTTATTGTGGGATTCTGTTCTGTTTTTAAAGGATTTTCAGTCGGGGCGGAAAGGGTTTTTGTTTGCAGGGGAAAGAGGGTGTTGAGGGGGTGGCAATCAAACATAATTACCTAAACAACAGATTTTTAGTATTTACAAATATATTTTAAGACATATACATATTTAATGATGTATAATTTTCCCCCTCCAGTATGCAGAAAATTGATTCTTCTAGAAGTCCTGATATTCATTGATGTAAGTTCCGCATGGCAAAATAACTCTTAGGTCAAAGCTTAATTCAGTTATGTAAAACAAATTAAAAAAAAAAAGAATTGCAATCTTTCCAAATGAATGAATAACAAGAGGAAAATGGCTTCTGTCATCTAGAGGAAAGTATAAAATTCTATTTGCCTTCAAATTTACACGTTACATACAAAGAATAATTTATGCAGCTTAATAATTTACAGCATAATAATGATTTGTAAAACTGAATCATTGATGAAAGAATGCTATTCTTTAAGGGAATACTAAATGAGAACATACACTCCTGTGTGCTGCAGTTTCACCTTATTTACAGAATTAATATTATAATCAAACCTCCTTCTTAGAATAATAACTACCCTAGGACAAATCTCTTCTAAATGAATAAGGGGCTGTTGCCTGTAAAATTTTATCTATTTACACAATAAAATACACAATGCACTATCCATGTTTTCTTTATGAAACGGTTTTTCCTGCTCTCCACTATTCGCATCCTTCTATCGTTTCCTTTCATGTTTCTTTTTCAGATTTGCTCTTTACAATTCACTCCATGCATTAAGACAAAAAGTGTGATTTACCCTACTTTAGGGAAAAAAAGGTTTTCTTATGAATTAGTTGTAACTCAGTTCACCACAGATCATATGCATCAGAAGCAGAGGAATACAAAAATACAAAAACATATATGTTGGAATATATAGTCATGGCACCAAGAGCTTCATCTTTGATAAAAAACCAAAAAAGTAGAAAACTCTGTTTTGCAAACACTATCCCAGGGAGTGTTCAAAAACTGTATGTATGTGGCACCTGGGGATATGGTTTAGTGGTGAACAAGGTGGTGCTGGTAAATGGTTGGACTTGATAATCTTAGAGGTCTTTTCCAGTCAGCTTTTATTGCTTCTTCCAGAATATTACCTTCTTGTTGTCACACACTGCACACACACCGTGTACAGAATCTTACGTACCATTCTATTCTTAGTTCTCTATCTATAATTTATTACCAGCCTTCACATATAATTGGATATTAATTCCTTATTTACATTCTTTCCTTACTGGTCAGTACTGGCACCTTTTCAAGTCCTCCACGGTCCCTGCTTTTCCCCAGGGAAATGGCCTCAAAATGTCTAAGTCAAAATCCTTCACCTCTATATCTTTCACCAGGGGCTCAGCAGAACCCACCGCTCACCCCAATATGCAGCTGCAAAAGGTTGTAACAGAAAAGATACCTGAGGCCAGGGATGTGCTAATTTAGCTAAAATTTAGTTAAAAACTTAGTTAAATAATATTCATTAGGTAGATGGAAACAAACAAAGGAAATTCATTACCCTCCACACATGCTATTATATGGTGACCATAGAAATTAAAAGTAAACCAGACTGCTGAATTCTATTTTATGACAGTACAGAATAGTTTAATTTTACCTGTCTCACCCTTCCTATTGAGCAAAGATGCTCCATCTAAAGAATAGAAACAAAAAAATTATGTTCATATAACTGAGATTTATATTTATAGTTAATCATAACAGTAATACTGAAATGTTTTATATTTATATAAATCCTTCCTTTTTGCTTTTAAGTAAATGAATTAATTTTATCTTTAATACAAACGGATGAGGATGTTATCTCTGAAAGATTCCTGATTCTATTTTTTACTCTTTCAGACTGTGAAAATCCTTGGTAACTGGACCAGCAGAACATAAACTTGCTCAGCTCCCCAGTAAATCATTTCAGAGTATCCAGAGAATACACAGCATAGCTCAGTTAAAATCATACTCCTTTGAAAACTGACCCCACGCAGGCCCCAAAAGAAAGAAGAACCTTTCAGGAAGCTATCATTTGGAATGATTTACCTTTCACTCTTTGTGTTACCCAGCACATACTTGGGATTGAAGAACTGAGTGAGAATGATACAGAATCTAAACTTCAAAGAATAGCTGAGATAGTCATCATATTAATCATAAACATCATCCCAACATGCCAGTGTTAAAGCACATGGCCACAAAAGTGTCCTTTCAAATCAGTTTGGTTTTTTTTCCCCAAAGATTTCCCACAAAGACTTCACTGAATCAACCAGTTACAGCCACCCTGACAAAATTACAGCTTTCCTTTATGCTCTCACAACTAATTTTCCCTTGAAGCATGCACCCCTGAGTGCATCAAGTCCAGGGAAACACCACCACACAGCAGCCTATCATACCATGCAAACATACGAAAGCTAATTACTAAACAGCATGCTGTCTGTCAATACAAACACACGAAAGACCTGCATAAGCATTATATTTTCCCTACCTGAATGGTTTATAATTGGAAGCAAAAGATAAAGAAACTTCACTTCGTAATCATTATTTGGTAGTTTACAGAAATGTTTCACTACACTGGCAAACTTAATCTTCAATTTCCTATGAAAAGGCATCTTCCCTAGTGGTTCTGAGTAAGGTGATAATACACAGTTTAAAGAGGAAAAACTGATCACATGTAGTTCTGGAGAGCCAAACCCTCTTCTCCCACTTGCTAAGTCAGTTTTTATCATTCAAAGAATATTCAAAACAAAAATGGTATAAGCATCTTTTTGAGTGCTGGTTTCACCTTGAAGATGGAGGGTACACTAGAATTACTGATGAATAACACACTGATCTGCTACATAGTTTTAAAAAATGAAATCCTTATGAGAACATAAATTGTGAGCAACACAAATTAAAGACCTATCCAGATAAAAAGTAAAAGGAACTATACTGAAGGCATTTGCAGATTTCACAGAATCATAGAATCATAGAAAGGCTTGGGTTGGAAGGGACCTTGCAGATCATTCCAATCCCACCGCCACAGGCAGGGATGCCACCCACCAGATCAGGCTGCTCAGTAAGGCATCTCTGCTGGATGGCATCATTGGGTTCAGATTGAAAATGTTGACACAAAAGAGGCACAGACACAGCTGACACCTCTGATGGCATTGTCTGCTATAATACCTTTATTTAGTATATCCTTTTGCAATTGAACGTCTACATACAGAATTAGCTCATGGGTTTTCTTTAGAAAGTTGATAAACTGAAGTCATACAGAAAACCATTTGGTAAAGCACATAGTCTTCAATTCTGACATTTTATAAGTTATTTTAAAAACCTGTTTTTAAAGTTAACACATCAAAATCTGCTGAAGCTGACCAACCAGTAAATAGATTAGAAAGCTAAGCATTACAAATTTTGAGATCTGACTCTGATAGCCACATATTGCAACTATTCTGCCAATTCAACTGCAAACAGGCTTTTTATTTAGAAGCCTTGAATATAGTCTATGCACAATAATGTTTATAGTTTTCTTAATAGCATTCCCAGCAAACAAATGAAGACTTACAGTCACACCTGTCTCCAAATGGTTGGTAATGTGGGATGTTTGTTTGTTTTTTGCTTATTTGGTTTTTTAGTGGGTTTTTTAATACTCTAAATTGAATAATGCTTATCTCAATTCTTGAACACAACATTTTGTCAGCGAACACTTCCAGAAATTTCTGTCTCAAATATTTGTCTGCTGTTACTATTCACGTATTCTAAAAGACATAAATGTTGCTTTGGCCTTATTTACTTTTCCAGTGGCTTAACTAGGAGCTCTGGTTGATTTTAATAACAGAACTGAAGGGTCAATGAACAATTTAATCTCAGTGATTAAGTTTCTTCCCACCTCCTTCCCTTATCTAGCATAATCACTTCGCAGGAACTAATAAAGTACCTTCTTACAGTAACATTTGCTCAGTTTCTTCCGGTCAGGTTGCTTACAATATGTACTCCCTTCTTCTTTTTTCTTTCAGTCAGATATAGTGAATTAATATTCTAATAAGTATGGTAGGTGGTAAAATCATATCTGCTATTCGGTGAACAGAAGACTGAAAAAAGGCTCTACTCATTAATTAATTCCACCAGGTGTTTTACACAACTAGATATTACTTCCACAAAACAGAAGACATGAGATTCCTGTGAAGTAAGGCACTCACATGATAAAAATAGCACATTTCTCCTCTGATCAGGGAGCTACCAACATATTTAAAGGGTTATTAAGAAGTTTTAAAACCTTAGGAAAGTTAAATGTAACAGCTGATGGTTCATTCTGAGACAAGGAATCCCATGGATGCTGCATTTCATAATAAAATAAACGTGCAGTGGAACTAAACAGAAACAAAATTATGCCAGAAACACACAGAAAAACCAGAATAATCTAGTTATGTTTTCTTAATAGAATTGAGTATTAAGATCTTAGGTTCTTTTGAATAGAGAAGTAAAAATGCATCTTCAGTATTTCCATTGCCTGAATTTTCTGAAAATATAATGAAGTATTGCAACATTTACCTGTCATGTCCTCATTTCAAAATATCTAAACTTTCAGTTTAAGCAATAGGCTACCTAGATACATACAGCAAACTGTAAAAAAAAATTTGTTTTACAGAAGCCTGTGGGATAAAGCCCTAAAGGGAAGACTTGCTCAAGAAAGCTGGTTAACATTCAAGGTAAAGAGTGGTCCATGCCAACAAGCAACAAGTCAGACAAAAATACCGTAAATCAACAAGGAACTCAGGCACAAATTAAGAACCATACAGACAGTGGAAGCAAGGACAGGTCACTTGGGAAGAATACAGAGAACCCATCTGGTCAGGCAGCAATGCCTTAAGGCTAACAAAAGCTAAAATAAAATTAAATCTGTCCAGGGAAGTTAAAAATATCCCTGTTTTTAACAGGGTGCAAAAGTCTAGGGAAAATGTGAGACCACTGCAGAGTAGAGCAATGGAACTTGGTGTCACAGTCCCTGGAAAACACTGAGGTACTGAATTCCTTCCTCTGCTCAGTCTTTACAATCAAGACCAGCCCTCAGGGATCTTGGGCCTTAGAGATGAGAAAGACTGGAGCATAGTGATCAGGCCAACAGTTTAACTTTGCAGAGTTAAAACTACTGAAAATCATAATACTAAATATTTTAATATTTAGAATTAGTAGACATTAACCACATTAAAAAATATGTAACAGATATTCATGCAAATGCAGACATTTACATCTAGATGATGCATTCAAAACTTGTGTTAACTAACAGATAATCTTCAAATGTAGCACGAGCTGCCTAAAAATGGAAAGAAATAGTGGTAGTTCCCTTACTGATCTTTTTCCTAACTACAAGTGGCTTGCTATTTTGCTCAAAATAGCTTGTCTTGCCCAAAAACATATTAGGTATTCCAGATACAGACAGCAAGACTGAATTGATACATCTTGAGGAAACATTCTTATTACAGTCCTTAACCTTGAGAAAAGGTGCTGTCATTTTTCAATCTATAACTAGCTAAGAGCTTCCATATCTCCAAGAGACAAAAGACTCTCCCAGTGCTTCTTAGAGAATCATCTAAAATAATTGTTTTCACATTTCATGCTTTTCCTATATGATTTGAAACAAGAAAAACAATTGAACATGGTATGCAACTTACATAATTTATTTGACGTGTTTTCAATAGGTACTATGACGTTCCTGCAGTTGCTTTGTTCAACAAAGTCACAGATTCTTCCTTTACAAGCCTTCTTTACCTAACAGATTCCATCAAAAGTCAGGACATTCTTAGGCAAATTTTACTCTGTACAAATACCACAAATTTCAGTAACCCAAAGCTGACATGAAAATCAGAGTTTATAAGCACTCTTTTTTCATTTTTCTCCCCATGGGACTGCCATATAACTATGGCATTCACTATGTGGTCTTTGATCACAGGATAACAGAAACTACATACTGTGCTAAGAAAATGCATCAGAAAGAACCAGTGTGCTGTTTCCTCTAGCTCTTTGATCATTTCGATAGACTTCAGAATTAAAAAAAAAAAAAAAAAGGCTTGTAAAAACTAATTGCTAACTCCAAACACACTTAACTGGCTTCATTACTCAAATAATGGCTATTTAATGAAATTCATTAGAAACATGAACAGGAACAAACAAGAAAGAAGAACTCTATGAAAAAAAAGTTAAAAAATAGGAAAGACAAAAGGAAATTCATGTTTGCTTGTTTTTTGAGTTTTGGGGTGGGGTTTTTTGTTGTTGTTTGGCTAGGTTTTTTGCTTGTGTTTTGTTTGTTTTAATTTAGACTGTGATTTAACACCTTTATCATCTAAGAGTATTGCAATTCACTTATTTCTGTTCATGGTTCAATTTAATGAATAAAATAGATTTCTATACAGGAAAAAGACAAGATTTAACACTACATTAAAATAGTCAATCTTAATAATTTCTCTTTCATAAATTAAATGTGATTTTTTAAAAGTTTTCTTCAATCTACTTCAAATGGAAAGGCAAAAAAAAAAGAAAGCAAGATCAGGCACGTTCTTCTCTTCAAAACTGATGTTGCAAGAATCCTGCTCAACACATATGCTAACCTGAAACACGTTAGGTTCCAATATATTAGGTACCTGCAATTAATTAATCCAAACATTTGTTTAGTGTATTTGTGCCTATATTTTGAGACAACACATTTTTTTTTAGTAGACGTATACACAGACACACACACAAAATATCAAAAAGTTATCACTGGATATTTAAGTCTTAAACACAGAAATATGCACTGCTTTAATTTTTGAAAACAGCTACTTATTTCTATGTATGTTCATAGTCATTATCTTCATGCAATTCCCTAAAAAAAAAATCTAAAACTGTTTTGCTATTGCTTCTACCAATATACAATTTTTTAGACTTTATACCTTTCACGCATCTCACAAAAGGTTTGAGAAATCACTGAAACAATCATAGACATAAAACCTTAGATAGTGTCAAATTTTCTTCTGAGTACAGGGCATTGTATTTCCATAACTACATGTTCAAATACAAAATATAATTTCTTTTAGTTCCTTATTTGCTTTCTAGACACCTTTATAAGGTGTCAGCTGGCATTCCTTGTTTCAATGTTTGTTTTCTCAGCAATAGGAAAACCTGCTGCAATGAATGTCTATTGCCTTATGCCATGAGGGTAGGTGACCTCTAAGTTTTGCTGTTTCTTGTTTAAATAAATTTGGTGTGGAGTAAAACAGAAGTGTACCCAGACTTATACAGTGAAATTCTACAGTGAAAACTTTGAATTGCTTAATATTCTGTAGAGATAATCTAGTGTTTCCATGATACTTTTTTTCTTAACTCCCCTAGAAAGATCTGTTGTATAATCAAGTTAAACTTAATTTTACTTTTAATATCAATTTCTATAACATTTGTTACCAAATATAGTACTTATTGATATTTAGCTGTTGAAAAAACGAAGAAAATATTACTGTCTTTTTACTAAAGGCTTTTTTCTTCCCTGCTTATATTTATTCAGTTAGTTGTAAAAGGGGGAAAAAATCAATTCTCTTTTAACTAATAAAAAAAAAGCTTCATAACTTTCAGTTATAGAGTTTGTGCATTCAACTGTATTATTGTAACAAAACCATGGACCAGTAAATTAGGCATTTTGTGGCATCATAACTCTGAGTATGTGTCATATTTATTTAATAATATATCACAACAGATTGATAACATATAAAACTAATTCTTTTTAGTCATTTTCACTGCTTAGTGTCCCCACCATAGGAATCACAGGACTGGGCTTAAGACACCCCAGATAGAAGAGTGGGAGTGAGGGAAAGTAAAGTTGGAAGTGAGTAAAGAAACAAAAATAGAGGATTAGGAAGGGGAGAGAAAAAACCCAAACATGTTAGGGGAGGTAAAGAAATAAGGCTATGCTTAATTGTGATCTTCATTCTTATACTTTACTTTACAATCTCTTAATTATTTAATTTTATAAAAAATGGGTAAGTTGGATGGATTTGCTCCATCTGTTACCTGATCTGTTGTGATCCTCAAGTTTGGTTGGGTTTTTTTGTTTGTTTGTTTGTTTGTTTGTTTGTTTCTCTTTTCCCTGTGTGTTGTTTTGTTGGTTGGTTTGTTTGTTGGTTGGTTGGTTTGGCTTGTGGGGGGTTTTCCTTTGGTTTTTTGGTGGTTTTGTTGTTGGGTTTTTTTTTGTTTTTGTGGGGTTTTTTTGGCACAACATGCTGGTTTCAGTAAAAGTTTTATTATGACTAACATAAATCCAAGAGGAACAAAGGAGGAGAAATACTTCAGCAAATAGTCACTCACAAAGTACCCAGAGTATTCACATGACTGACAGAGTTGGTATTGTCTCAAGTCAAAGTTAGAACAGGACAGGTTCTAGTGCCAATTAATAATTTTGAGCTAACAAAGTCCCAGTAATCCAACACTTTACCTTTTCTCCCATGAAAAACTTGAAAAGTTTTATCACCCGAGTAGTTCGTAAAACTTTTGGCAATTCACAAAAATTATGTAAAGTGGAAGAAACATTTTCCATCTTGAAATGTTTCTATTCCTTGAGATCAGTGCTCAATCAAGTACACCTAAGAGGTGCAAAATGGACTTAGGAAGTAAAGCCATAGATAGCCACTAGTTCTTTTTGCTGTCATGCCCACTGATAATCACTGGTCTTTCCTAGTGAATAATTTACTAATCACAACCAAATTTGAAAAAAAGTCCTGAAAATCAAACTGCTTTCACCGATAGACATTGACTTCCAGCAGTCTAAAGGCTTTGAGCAGTATAAATGATAGTATCATTTAACTTATTTTACAGAGTAACAGCAGATTGATAGTATTTCAATTCAAACTGGAAAATTCTACACTACCAAATTTTTCCTTCGTAATAAATGCTTCATCTTCCCTGCCATGCTTAATATGTGGGGTGTTGCAAATACGAAACCTTTCCCAATCATCACTGAAAACCCTGGCTCATCTGCTTTTTTTAGCCATAAATAATGAGCCAGTTTGCATGATTAATACAGGAAGAAGACTTTGTACAAGCTGCATAGTTTAATTGAAGCATAAATCATGCAGCTGGTTATAACTTAGAACTATTATAATAATAAATGATTATATTTTCTCTACTTGCTTTGCATGCTTAATATTAAACTAAATTAATCCTCATCTGGTAGCCACTACATACCAGTGTTTGTAATCAGCTGCCAAGATGCTATTAATCTAGCTGACAGGTGGTTCAAAAAGTTGAAGTACCTATGCTTTTTTAGAAATAATTAGTGAAAAGCCCCAGAGAATCCGTGTTCAGTGAATAATTTCAAGTCTGTGGTTAATTCTAAACATAAAGGTACTCCTACCATTTCAGCAATGACCCACACACACAGCTAACTCCCTCGCTCAATACGCTTAGAACTCTTTTATTCATCTTTTGGAATCAGCTATCTTGGACTCCTATCTACATTCTTGATCCAACAACTGCCACAAGGTAAGTATTTTTCAAAATAGGCTAATGCCTACTCTAGAAACTGTTAAAGGAGATAGATTTCTGAAATTCACCCACATCAGTATCCAATCACTTTGTAACTTTACTTCTAAACGTAGTCATTTCATACAGAGGAAAATCTTCTACGTTTACAGAATGACAAGGTTACTTTCTACCACAGATGAGCTGTGCAAAAATCTGCCTTAGAAGATCTTTAAAGGCATCTTTTTTTTTTTTTTTTTTTTTTTTTTTTTTTTTTTTTTAAATAATGACATTCACGTTTCACACGCAAAAGAGATGAAACCCAAAAAACTTTTTTTTCAAATACTAGTGTGTGCTTACTGGTGCAACCTTATTTGTCTGCAAGACTCCTGCAGGCAATTTTTCAGGTTAATTTTTGCTTTCATCAAAGTAACATCAAAGAACTTGAATGGGAAAAATATAAAAACTTTAGAAGAAGTCCTCACATTTGCCTCTTTCAAGAAGACAAGTAAATGAAATAACAATGACGGTAGGTTGACCTCGGCAGAACACTAAGTGCACACCAAGCCACTCTATCACTCACCCCCTGAGCAGGATGCAGGGTGGAGGGTGGGAGAAAAGGTGGAAAAAACCCTTGCATGATAAAGGCAATTTACTAAACAAAAACAATGGTCACATGTATGCAAGGAAAGAGAGGAAAAAAACCCACCACTATCTCTTTCCCAGGAGCAAGCAGTGTGCATCCAATTCCCAGGAAGCACAGCTTCAGCATGCATGGTTGCTCTGAAAGGCAAATATTGTAAATAATGAATAAATATTGTAAATATTGTAAATAATTACGTCCTCCTTTTCCTTAACTTTTATATATGAGCTGATGTCATATGATATGGAATATCCCCTTTGGTCAGTTTGGGTCAGCTGGCCTGCTTATGTCCCCACCCAAGATCTTGTCCACTCCAGATTGTTGGTGGAGAAACAGCACTGATACAGTGCCAGCACTGCTCAGCAGAAGCCAAAACACTTATCTGTCATCAACATCTTTCTAGCTACTAATGCAGAGCACAGCACTATGGGAAAATAACTTCAAAATCATATACCCATGTTAGTAACAGTACTAAATTGAATTAAAAATATAAAGTTCTACTCAAATAACACAGAAAGAATTTCTAAATTCTACAGCTACTAAAACACAGAAACAAACTCTAAATTAATTTTGAGGACTTGCTCCCCTTTCTTAAGATGCAAGTTAGGCTGGATTGCAAAGGACCGAATCAAACTTAAACACCAGGATTTATTAATTGCATCACAAGACCACCACACATAACATCTATCTTGATCATCTTGTCAATATTTTGCCTGATTTTTGTAAAGATAATTCCTCAGTTGGTGTCCAGTGCCCATTAAAATGAGCTGAGAAAGAGTGGGTGGCTACCTCTACTTCCTAGTTTTTGATGAAGACGTATTTCAGGTGAAAATCTGCTCCTTCAAAAAGAACAACCTTCTGTTTCAAGAAACATTAGGAAATGTCAGGAGTTCACCTCAGGATGTCCTGCAAGAATATCACTGCTAACTAGGACTGAGTTGTGAAATAACACATTGCATATCTCCCTCTTTTCAAGAAAAAATAAAAAATCTAGAATATATAAATCTGGATATAAATCTAGAATATATCCACTTCATACAAATCTTATTAAGTCAGAGAGGAAAAAATTTTGTTTCCACTATTTTTAGCATCCAGCACAAGCTTCTCGGTGTCATTTTTCACATTTCTATCAAGGGTAAGAGTTTCTGTGCCTTTTGATCCTTTTGCAGGATCACTAAGAATCATCCACAGTGTAACCATCCAGAAGGAACAAGCACCTTATAACTCTCACTTGAAGCCTTCTTTCTTCGTAACCTTAAGGCACAACAGGCTTCATTACAACAGATTTCTTTGATTTTCTAGTCCTCATCCCCTCACATCTGGATTATTATTATATGAGAAGTGCTATTCAGTAAAAGAACTACCTAACTTGAGCCTAGTGGTTCAAGACTACTAGAAAAACTCCAGCAATAAAAACAGACAAACAAACAAGAGTTGTTCTCCAAACCCTCCTATGACTGCTGCTCCTTTTCCCAAGTGTCTTTGGTGAACTGTAAGGACTACATTTTTTTACTAAAGTTTAATGCAATAGTAACATGAAATAGCTAAAATGAACTAAAAATCAAGCATGGGGAAAATAACTCTCTACGTACAGGTGGAAAGTATCTATTAACTAAGAACACAATGATTGGATAGAACTAAAATTATTTTTGTAAAGTCATATGAGAGATATCAAGAGCACCATGTTGCCTACAATATACTTTTTAGATTATTACATTCTTTAAACATGAGAGACTTAAAGGAATACTTGAAGAGTGAATTGCAATACTAATAGACAATAGACTTTTTGTATGCACTTATAAAAGAGAGCAAACAATCAAAGAGAAGATTTCACAAATTAAGTTATTATCATGACTAACTTATTAAATTCTAGAAATACTGAAAGATTACTGCAAATGATGAATGTTGAAAGTTTCCTGAACATATTTCCAGTGTATTACTTTCTATAACTACCTTCTAATGGAGGGGCAAGAAAGTCTAGAATTATCAATTTCAATTTTCATCTAATTTTGTCCAAAGTTCTTCATGTCACATATCTATTGACCTTAACAATATTTAAATTACAGTAGAATAAGCTCTGTATGTTCTGTGTATGAAACTAAGAAATTATCAGGTTTCAATGCCAACTTTTCCATAACACTCAGTGGCATAAAATTAGTTAAATATGTATATATTTAACCATGCTTTCTTCAAAAAGTTAAAAAATCCTTACAAGTTATTAAAATTACCTTGAAGAAATTTATTTCCAACTTATGAACACAGAGTTGTCACAGTGCATTACAAAGGACGTTCCTATATTCTAAAATGCTAATTTACTCTACTATAGATAAAAACTATTGAACTTGCAAGTTCATGTTGCATATGGAAATGTTCATATCAGACTCTGTGTGTATGAACTTTTGCATTTATTGTCACTTGATACAGCCTTCATAATCAGCATCATTCATAAGGAACCTCACAACATTTCCACAGAGTCCATCATCTGATCAACTTGCATAGATACTATAGATAAGAAAGATTTCTCCAAATTAACTATTGACCAAATTTATCAGTTGTGATATATATAGTGTATCCCCTCAGAAAGTCAATTGGGTTTACTATTTCCATGGCCACAGCATTTTCTGTAAGTTGTCCCAATCTTTATTAACTCGGGTAGTTCAGATGAACCCCAGGGGCACTACATGCAGTACTGTGACCTACCAAGTGCATCAAACAGAGCCAAGCAGGGTTCAACACAGTTCAGACTATATTCTCATCCTCACAGCAATGTGAAACACACAGTAATTATGTCACACGTCAAGTTGTATTGATTGTCTAATCATTTAGCACTGCAAAACTGTGCCAAATTCATGTTAACAAATTATTGTCAAAAAGGTCAATCTTGTATAGCAAATTAGGTGATATTCACTGTAAGTGGCACCACTTAAGCAAGTTCACTTGGATGGATACATAAATACAGACTCCTGTATTAGAAACTAAGTGGTCTAATTTTTATTGATAGTTCCTAGAAGATGATGACTTCTGATGGAAGATTGCTTCTTTAAACAATTAAAATTGAACTTGAATGTAACCTTCTGGAATATCACATTGAAACACCCTGGTTTGCATTCTACTTTTTGCTGGACTTACTCAGATTGACAGGTCACCATGTAGTGAGAAGAAATTCAATTTTAGAAATAGACTTTACCTTTGTAAAAGTTTACTCCTAGATATTTTTCTGAGACTACCAGCAACAATCTCCTTTTGCCTCTGGATAAAAAAGCCTGAATAATTTTCTGTCATGTAAGGCCTTGGAAATACTGAATAGTGTTCCTTACTTCTGAGCAGGTTAATAAAAGGGAGCTACGATTGCACAAAATGTATCTGCAAGATTTTAACAAGATGTGGTAGAATTCACTAACATGAAATGGATGAGGAAGGTGGGAGGAGAAAAAGGTTTTGTTACACTATAGAGAAAAAGAAAACAATAACAAGTAATACAATATATATATATATTTTATTAATATATATATTTTTTATTTATAAAAATTAAGTTCCTCTAGAGCATCTTACATAAAATAATGTTGATTAATGAAAGCTCTGAAACTCTAATGACAGGACACACTTCAACAATAAATTTATACTGGAGGATTAAATCTGTATTCACTGTTACAATTATTTTTATAGAGTGTCTTATAAAACTCTGAGTGTATTAAAAAGTAGGAATTATAATAATATGTCTACATTTAGCAAATATGTTTGTTCTAATAATTTAAATATTTAAAAATTGATCAATATTATATAAACAGAAATATAATTTCAAAAGCATTGTCTGTAGTTAAAGAGAGAAAGCTGTACCAAAAAAAACCCCACCACACCAAAACCCCATTTTCTTCTGACAAATGGCAGATACAGTATGTCGGTGTCCCAGTTTAAATGGGACAAGGGTCTTCTGCTGAGGATGGATTAGGAGGAAAAGACCCCAAACTTTTTCCTAAGCAATTATTAATCCAAAACTAAGGAGCTTTGATTGAAGGGGAAAAAAAAAAAAAAAAAAAAAAAAAAAAAAAAAAAAAAAAAAAATTATGGAAAAGGGAAAACAAAATAACAGCCCTTTATTAAAATCAGTAAAGAGTGCATAGCGTATGTCTTCTTCTGGTAGTTGGTTGTATGCTGGGGCTTCCTCTGCCCGTACCACTTGCTCCCCTTCTTCTTCTTCTGCTAGACTAAAATTCTCACCTTCCGGCCAGTTCGTGATGATCTCTAGGATCCCAGGGCGATTTGGGTTTCCAATGCGGGCGCGCTGCGTGATCAGGGCAATCCATTTGCTCCAGGTGGCATCAGTGGCATGATGTGTAGAGGGCGTCTTCCCTTTGAACATCCAACTCAATACCGGTAGCCGAGGTGCCAGGAGGAGCTGTTCTTCTGTGCCAATCACCTCTGAGGCAGCTTGTACTCCCTCATAAGCTGCTAGGATCTCCTTTTCTGTTGGAGTGTAATTGGCTTCTGACCCTCTGTAGCTTCGGCTCCAGAACCCAAGTGGGCGGCCTCGGGTCTCACCAGGCACCTTCTGCCAGAGGCTCCAGGAGAGGCCCTTATCCCCAGATGCAGAGTAGAGCACATTCTTCACATCTGGTCCTGTCCTGACTGGCCCAAGGGCTACAGCATGGGCAATCTCCTGTTTAATCTGTTCGAATGCTTGCTGTTGTTCAGGACCCCACTGGAAATCATTCTTCTTGCGGGTTACCAGATAGAGAGGGCTTACGATCTGGCTGTACTCGGGGATATGCATCCTCCAAAAACCTATGGCACCCAGGAAAGCTTGGGTTTCTTTCTTGCTAGTTGGGGGGGCCATTGCTGTGATTTTATCGATGACTTCAGTCGGGATCTGACGACGTCCATCTTGCCACTTTACTCCCAGGAACTGGATCTCTCGGGCAGGTCCCTTGACTTTACTTCTTTTGATGGCCAACCCAGCATCCAGGAGAATCTGTATGATCTTCTTTCCTTTCTCAGAGACCTCTTCTGCTGTGTCCCCCCATACAATGATGTCATCAATGTACTGAAGGTGTTCTGGAGCTTCACCTTTCTCTAGCGTAGCCTGGATCAATCCGTGGCAGATGGTGGGGCTGTGTTTCCACCCCTGGGGCAGTCGGTTCCACGTGTACTGCACGCCCCTCCACGTGAAAGCAAACTGCGGCCTGCACTCTGCCGCCAAGGGAATGGAGAAGAACGCATTCGCGATGTCAATAGTGGCGTACCACCTCGCTGCCTTAGACTCCAGCTCGTACTGGAGCTCCAACATGTCTGGAACAGCGGCGCTCAGTGGCGGGGTGGCTTCATTCAGGCCACGATAGTCCACAGTCAATCTCCATTCTCCGTCAGACTTACGCACAGGCCAGATGGGGCTGTTGAAGGGGGAGTGGATCCTGCTGATCACTCCTTGACTTTCCAGCTCACGGATCATCTTATGGATGGGGATCACAGAGTCTCGGTTCGTTCGGTACTGCCGACGGTGCACTATTGTAGTGGCAATTGGCACTCGCTGTTCCTCAACTTTCAACAGTCCCACAGCAGAAGGGTTCTCCGAGAGGCCAGGTAGTGAATTCAACTGCTTAGTCACTTCTGTCTCTACAGCAGCTATCCCGAAAGCCCACCTATGTCCCTTGGGGTCTTTGAAATACCCATTCCTAAGGTAGTCAATGCCCAGGATACATGGGGCATCTGGACCAGTCACAATGGGGTGTTTCTGCCACTCCTTCCCGGTCAAGCTCACTTCAGCTTCCAACACGGTCAACAGCTGTGACCCTCCGGTCACCCCAGAAATGGAAATAGCCTCTGGTCCCACATGTCCTGAGGGCATTAACGTGCATTGAGCGCCAGTGTCAACCAAAGCCTTATATTCTTGTGGGTCTGATGTGCCAGGCCATCGGATCCACACCGTCCAATAGACACGGTTGTCCCGTGCCTCCACCTGGCTAGAGGCAGGGCCCCTCTAATACTGGTCTCTGTCTTGCTCGTCACAGTTTTCCGTCTGCAAATACCGGCGGGAGGTACCTTCTAGTGGGTCAGATCCCTGCCCACGGGATACCGGCACTGCACTCACTTTCACGGACGTTGTTTTTCTCTGGTCCTTAACCTCTTGTACTCGGGCTGCCAAGGCATGGGTGGGTTTCTTGTCCCACTGTCCCATGTCTTCTCCAGAGCCAGCTAGGAAATACCACAGCTCGGTTCGTGAGGCCTGTCTCCCCTCTCTGGCTGGGGGGCGCCTGGTTCTCACTGGTGCCACCTGGGAGCTGTTCTTCTCCATCTTTTCTAGGATTTTCTCCTGTTGATCTTGTAGTTTTGTAGCTATGGTAGTGAGGTTGTTGATCGAGGTCTCTACGGAGGAAACGCGGGCTTGTAGTGATTCTTGGACCATACTGTTGTACATCCGAAGTTTATTTGTTATAAATGCCACTGGCTCTCTCTTTTCCCCAGCCTCCAATGATGTCAGGTAACTGATGTGTGCAGATGGCCCCATACGTATGAGGGTCCACCACATGTATGGTGTACATCTAACCTTGTCGGGATCGTGATTAGCTTGCATATCCCCTCCAAACAGTACCTCCAACAGTGCCATTTCCCTCAGGCGTCGGATCCCCTCCTCCATGGTATTCCAGCTCTTTGTAAGATGGTCTGCTTGGAAGGCCTCTTTGTGAATGAACTTCTCTCTCACAGCATCCAGCAGCCGTGCCCAGAGAGACAGGGGCTTTGATTCTCTCACAAATGCCTCTTCAATGCCCGCATCTCGGGCAATAGACCTCAAGGACCTTGCTTCACCACCATCAAGGCTTATGGCATCACCCGTGGAATCCCAAACTCGGATCATCCAGGTTAGTATGGACTCATTCGGCTGACGAATGACGTCTTCCCGTAATTTCCGGAGATTGTCATACGATAAGGACTCAGTGATGATTTCTGGCTCCGGGTTGGCTGCCTGTGAGGGTCCTGCCTCCTCATCATCATCAACTGGGCGGGCTGATTTGGTCTTATATTTTCTCCTTTGGATAGGTGCAACCTCCATTGACTTGTTTGGTTCCTTGGAACTGGCCTGATCTGGAGTCATCCTTGTATCAGACCTCTCGTTTTCATCTTTTCTTTTTCCCTGTGAAGGCTGCACCATACCGAGCACCTTTTGGTAGGCAACGGCTAAAGCCCCACATGCATCTGCCACCTGCCTCTCTATGGGTTTACCATGACTCCTCTCCCTTGCAGCTATTATTATCTGTGTAGGGTCTGGGAGTTTTTCGAGAGCGAACTTCCATGCTGTAGGAACTGAACCACTTTCTAGAAATTTACCCAAGTCTTCCCATGGCCCATGCCATTCGAAGTTTCCCACCCCTGGGGCTGGCTTCTGTGCCCGTGCCTGGTTAATCATGGGCCTAACTACAAATGTTAGATATAACACCGTGGCACAAGCTTGCACGAAAAACCCCAAAAGGAAAACGTCTCTTACACCTAAAGAGAGTTTAAATGTCTCAGAGGCCGTTGTATTAGAACCAAAGAGAAAATGTAGGAGGGGTTGGGTAAATATACCTCCCTGTGTTTCTCCATAGGGATAGGTGCCATTATCCTTAAAACCCCAAAGGAGACAGTGTAGGCTAGAGCAGTAATATATCCTTGAGAACATGTCCCGAAGGAAAATAACAGGTGCTGAGTTTGCTATGTCATGAACCCAATGCGAGATCTCAAACATACTTATTACAATGAGGGTCATAGTGTCTGAGCTGAAAAACATCGACAGGTGAGACATAGATTTTGGCATAATTATATACCACAGAAAAGCAGCGAGCTTAGACTTCATGGTGCCTACAGGTTCACAAACACGTATAAAGTCACAAAAGGGCAGTTATTCCTTTTCCACTTTTCCTCTCTCAAAGCCCCACGTTGGGCGCCAAAAATGTCCCAGTTTAAATGGGACAAGGGTCTTCTGCTGAGGATGGATTAGGAGGAAAAGACCCCAAACTTTTTCCTAAGCAATTATTAATCCAAAACCAAGGAGCTTTGATTGAAGGGAAAAAAAAAAAAAAAAAAAAAAAAAAAAAAAAAAAAAATTATGGAAAAGGGAAAACAAAATAACAGCCCTTTATTAAAAGGTATGTTTGTATTAACAAGAACACAAAAAGAACCCAAGTAAACAACCAAGCAATACTACTATACCCACCAATAATCCCCTTCAAGAACAAAACCGATAGCCCGGCAAAAGGAAAATTTAAAATAGTTCAATTTTTAGCACCCTTTGGTGTAGTTCCAACCACAGTCAGCAGGGGGCGCCGTCGGGTCACTGGAGGTGTAAAACTTGTAATGTCCTGTACCATTCACCAGGTGGCGCTGTTGGGTCGTTGGAAGTGCAGAACCTGTAGTGTCCTATGGTAGTCACCAGGTGGCGCTGTTGGATCACTACAGGAGCAGAGCTTGTCACCAGTGCCTGTCACCAGGCAGCGCTGTGGGATCCCTGGTCACTGCCACGTGGGATGGGGAAAACAAAAAAAAAACAACAACAACACCCCCCAGGGTATATCGGAGAAAAAAAACAACAAAAAAACTGATTCCTCTTCCCCTCCCGAGGAAAAGGAGGAAGGGGGGGGGCGAAGGGGAAGGGGGAAGCGAAAAAAACAACACCGACAACACAGAAAGTTCTCTCAATGGAAGAAAAACTCACGAACTCCGGGGGGGGCCCCGACAAACAGGAATAGTTGGGAAGGAACCGCAGCAGCCAAAAAAACTTCCCTCCAACAGGAAAAAAAAACAACAACAAAAAAAAAAAAACCAAATGAACCAGCGTCTGCCAGCTCACAGCAGCCTCTCCTCCTCCCCGCGAGCCCGACTCCCCCCCCCCACCTCCTTCCAGCCCACACACCAGCCCCAACCCCTCCCCCTTCGTTGCTAGGCAACTAATGTTCGACCATTAGCGCCCCGGCTAGTTCTTTTGTTTTCACCTAAATGGGTGTGCTGCACACACACACACACAGGGGGAGGGGAAGGGAAGAAAAATTCCTTGCTAAAGTCAGAACTATGACAGTCGGATATAAGAATACTTCAGGGTATCCTAGAAGAGTTTGATAACCTGATTAGCGGTACATGAAATCATCTTTTTGCTGTGAAGAAGTGATATGTTCACTTTGCAAGGAAAAAGGGTGCTTCACCTTAAATCCAAATTTTTGGAACAGTAGCTAAGATAGATAATGTCTTTGTTATGCAACTGTAAGCTGTTAATTTCCTAAAATTTACCTAGTGAGCTAAATAGCTATTATTTTTATAATTAAAAATGCTCTTGGTTTTGTAATAAAAGCTACATGAAACATGAGGTACTAATAAGATAAAATAACGTAAAAATTGCAATAATGTTGCAAAGAATAACAAGAACATATTCTCCCCACATTTTGATTGCATAACTAAGTTACATTAGCATATAAAATGCCCACGCATTTTTTGGGGGGAAAAAAGATAGAGAATAAACTGCAGAACAATTCCACATGGAACAAACCAAGGTATTTGGTTACTGACTGGAGCAATTCTCCTATGAAGAGAAGCTGAGAGAGTTGTGACTCTGTTCTGAAGAGAAGGCCTCAGAGAGACCTTTATTTCAGTATGTATAAGGGAGTCATGATAAAGACACAGATACCTTTTATCAAGCCGTGTAGTGACAGTACAAAGGGTAACAGTTCTAATTTTTTTATATTGAACACAAGGAAGAAAATCTTTTAAGGTAATGGTAGTGATACACTGGAACAGGTTGCCCAGAGGATCTGTGAATGCCCAGTCCCTGAAAATGTTCAAGGCCAGGTTGGATGGGTCTTTGAGCAACCTGGTCTAGTGGAAGGTGTCCCTGCCCATGGCAAGCGGTTGGAACTGGGTGCTCGTTACAGGTCCATTCCCAGTCAAACCATTCAACTGTTCTTATAAGAAAGATTTTCACAGTAGCTAAGGACTAAAATAATATGTAAAATGAGCTTTCTTAAAACAGAAATCCTCTCATGTAAATGTAAAAATGAAAAAAAAAATCATAATAATTCTCTAGACACATTCGTCGTAATTGGTTTGTGAATCATAGTTCTATTTTTTGTGCTAATATACACTCTAATTGATTTTTAAAAATTAGAAATGTAAGAAGCTATAATCATGTTAAAAGCTTTTATTCCTATTTATGTCTGTGGTGGGTTGACTTTGGTAGACTACCAGACCCAACCCACCTCCTGTCTTAGTCTTCCACCTCAAAAGAGAAGGGGAATAAATAAAACCAAACCTCACTTTATTATGGTTCACAATACAGACAGGAAGACCACTTGGTGATTATCATCACAGGAAAAAAAAAAAAAAAAAAAGGTAACTTAAGGAAAATAATTTAATTTACTGTCACCTGAAAGTAAGTAGGATGCTGAGAAACAAGAGGGAAAACTAAAACACATTTTCTCCCCCTTCTCTCCTTCTCCTTCCTCCCTGCCAAACAGCAAAATGGGATGGGGAAACCCCTAAATGATTGAGTTTGGAAGGGACCTGTGGAGAACACCTGGTACAACTGCTCAGACAGGGCCACCTATAGCTGGTTGCCCAGGGTCATGTCGAGGCAGCTTTGAATACATCCAGTGTTCGAGTCGTCATAACCTCTCAGGTTTCAACTGGTATTGTATCACTCAATTACAGAATGTCTTTGGACAGCTGATGCTAAACAAAATTAAAATTACTTTGAAGTGAGATGGCAGCACCTGCAAAATGGTGAAGCATTGAATGGTACAATTGTTTCTTTCTTTTACTGTCATTTTATTCTTCCTTTCATATTGAATGAATATTTTTAAATTAATTTGGCTCCTATATATTAGCACTGTGGGGGATTCAACAGAATAAACCACAAGTTACATATTCAGCATTAAAAGTGCATTAGTGAAAAATACAAAGCTAAAGGTTAACCTCCAGTGTTTTAGCAAGCTGTATGGATGAAGGCATATGTGCTTAATGTAGCATCTTGTCGAGAATAATGACAGAAGAATCACTGGGTCATGAAACCATAACCTGCAGAGAGTTAATCACAATCATTAATCACTGTGCAACATTCTTTTTTTTTTTTTTTTGATTATTCTTTCCAAGATGGCAGTGCTGACAGAAATACACTTCATTGTTTGTTTACTGCATAAATTAAGTTCAAAACACTAACACACCTTGTTGGTGCTCTAGGAAGAAAAGTTAAGTACTTGGTTTTACTTAAAGACTGAATGTCTCATGAACCTAGGTGTTTGACAAGATAAAAGAGCATCTCCACTCAAGGTTGTTGGATCACAGCCAGATCAGACCAGCTAAAACCCAAGTTTATCATTATTCCATACTTCTAAAGTTAAGACTAGTGATGAATATCCAGGTCATAAGAGAAAGATGTTCTAGTTGACAAACACATACTGTAACTTCCTGAGCATTCTTACAATAAGCAGCAGAGGACAAGGAAGAATAAAAATGGAAGTCTCAACATTCTCATTGAAACAGTGAACTGTCTGTACAGAGACACTAAATCATCATCACTATTGCCATCCTGTTTTATCAACAACAAAAGAAATAAAATGCATGCTACCTTTGCAAGACAAAAAAACCCCTCAAACACAAACTTGTAATTTCTCATCCCTGCCAACCACCTCAATTCCTGCAAGTTAAAGCCAATACACAAATTTATTTTTAAAAAAGAAATTAGGCATAATTCTAAATAATAATAAGACCTGTCTTTGTATTAAAAAATTATAATACTGTAATGATCATGGAATTTTAAAAATATGTTTCTTTCAATTTTAGCCTTTAAAAGTTTTTATTTTATGCAACATATAGTGGAACCTACAAAACAGAAGGCAAGATTTTTTTTGTGTGTGTGCATAAAGATGACTGTTAATTACATTGCATGAATGGTGACAAGTGCAAGCTTCAGATGTGCTGCAAACACCATCACAAAAGGTGTTGGGGGAGTGGATGCAGGAATTATGGTGTGTGTTTATTATTTGACTTGTGGTTTGTTTTTTTTTTTTTTCCAGCTAATGCACAGAGCTAAATAATCAAATAATAATCTGGATACATTTTATAAGCTAGGAAAATACGTTTGGATACTGTATTTGCCTAGAAGCATGCGCTCAATCCACGAGTTTATGTGTTTATCTGTGTTCCAGATAAACAAATGAATTTCAGGAAAGGCCTAGGAATCAGCGACACTGCTGTTTTTCAGCAAAAAAATGAGGAGCTGATATCCCAGAAATTCCTCTCAAAATGTTGCAAATATTTCAGTCCCAAATTTCACTTGTCTTAATAGAGACTTCTGTCTTTGAATTCTCAAACTTACAGTCTACTTTCTTAGTAGACCAACTTGGTTCGACTATTGTTTTCTTACTAAGTAGTGTCCTTAAGAGAGTAGCTGAAGGAGGATTCAAAATAATTTTGCAGGATTAATTTAAGCACTAGTGCTACTGTTGACAACGAGCTAGGAAGAAAAAATCCAGTGTTTAGATGTTCAAAAGAAGACCTAAAATTTTTGTCTCTTATAAAAGTAAACTATGCTGAATTATGACAGCAGAAATTCATCACTATTTCTTTAAAATTGTTTAGTAGTCTTTTAGCACTAGGCCACACTTCTTTTTCTCCCAGGAATAGGTGTTGTTCATGAATTAGCTCAAGACCCTGCAAGACTAAGGTGACTGCAGTCCTCTTCTCTTTGTTAGATGTTTCTAAAAAGACAGTTATAAACAAAGAAAGGACAAAATACTTCTTGGGTATATAGTTTCTATGGATTTAAATTCATCATATAAATCAATAAAGATTTATACCACTTAATATCAGAATTCATGCATTAATGAGGATATCTTCGATATATTTAGCTTTTTGCAATTTTCATGTGAGGTCTGAAGAGAGATTTCAATTATGCAAACATATTATACCTATGGCTAATTTGTCATTAACTACTTAGAATAAAAAGCAGATGATTCCTAACAGTTTCCTCACAGTCCTTCATTGTTACTTCAATTCCTACGATTTATCTTTTTTTTTCTTTCTATTTTTTAAAAAAGATAAAAGATACTTAACATCTTTTCTTCAACACAGAATTTTATTGCTCCATTTTGGTACTGTTTCAATCTCAGTTGCGGAATGGGGGAAGGGAACTTTCATGTGAGAAAGAAAAAAAAAAATCTGAATTCCTACTACATCACTGAAATCTTAGCCTAATTAACGTGTAAAGCATATACAGAGGGGAAAAAAAAAGGAAAAAGTTCTAAAACAAATCATTAAAGCTGGATTAAATACAGGCAGTTTGAGATGCCAATGATGTCTGTTTCCAATTCTGAAGGACTTTCCCTGAAAAAGGAAATTCAATATTATTTAACAATGCACATTTAAATTCTCCACATGGAAATGTTTTTGTCAATTGAACAATTCCACTGAGCAACAGGCAAATATGAGCTTAACAGAATTGTTCTGCATTTTATTTCAATCTTAGGAGTGTCATCTTTGACATCAACACATCACACAGTCTGCAAGAAAAAGAATTCTTCAATGTGTTTCTAATGACTTCCTAGTAACTGCATGTCACAAAACACTGACATTCCCAAAAACAAAAGTTTAGATTTGCAAGACAAGGCTCAAGTGATAAGTATCAATATATCTTGATTATCCAGTATGTTCTTTCACAAAGGATTCAAAACTGAATAGTTTGAAACATTAAAATGTTTCTCTGAAAACATCTTAACAAACATGGTATCATCTGAACACTTGCAAAGGTGGGACAGAGATGTGGGTTTTCCAGCATAAAATAAATCAATAATTTGAGTTCAAAGTGCTTTTCCAATCCCTTTTCTCAACATTTTCAAAATCACAGTCACTAAAGACCAGATGAGGCCAACGTAAGAATATGCTGTTGCAACAGAAATATTCAACAGTTGCCTAAATTTATATATAAACTTTGGATTACCTGATAAACATTTATGATTAGACTTGTTGCCAGATTTATCATTAGGAAGAAATAATCTCCCAAAATCTGACATGTACTGTGTTTCAAGCATTTTTAATTCTTGTGTGTACCTTAAATTTCCTGAAATTATCTGAAAATTTTTTTCAAGACAGGGGCATGTTACGCTCTAACTCTGCTACAGAGTACTAGAGCTGTCCTTCACAGTATCTTCCTTTTGATTACCACTTCATTGCAGTTCAAAAGTATTCAGTTGTTATTCATAACACTGCTAGGCTGAGCATCTCCTGAATTCTTGCTTATGGACAGCAGGACAGGATGAAACAGCAAGGCCCATATGACAGCTGTTATAAGAAACTCCAGAGAGCTAGTTCATAACAAATGAAGGAAGCCATCTGAGGATTTCCCCTGTTTTCTCTTCTCTTTATCCTCCTTTGTCAGATCTGTGTCAAGCTCTAAGGGACAGACTGTTTGAGAGAAACTGCAACAGTATCTTATAATTTATCATGTTTATACACTAATTAAGGCAGAAGTGTAAACAAGAAATTACTATTGAGCTCCTTGTTACTAGAACATTGTTAATTTATACTCTCTAACCTATACTTTCTCTCTAAGAAAATAAAACCTGTGGATCATAAAAAAAGGGACAGCTTTACTCATCCACAATTTGTGAATCATTCTGTTGAAAGCTGGAAAGGTAGCCTGGAAAGAAACCTTTTCCCTTGTAACAGTTGATGTAGCATACATGTTGCATTCCTAAAATACACAAATGGTCAGCTCTACAAGTTACAATTCTTGTAGTACAAAGCCATACAGTTAATTTCAAGCTTTTGTTTCTTTGTGTACAGCTCTTTTGTTTGCTCTTAATTACTTCTGATGGTGCAAGTCCACAACAGTAAAAAAAATTAGATATGGAACACACAAAGTCAAATTTATGAATAGGCTGCTGCACCTGAAGACATCTTACAAGTTTTCCTCCATGCATTGTCTTTTCCAGGGGCATAGATGCATCTGAGAGGGAGAAGTGCTTCAAGGAAAGCCTACTAAATCTACAGAAGTCATCTGGCACAACTGATGCTTTTCTCCACCCTAAAGATTATCATAGGACATCATCATGTATCCCTTCTACATAATTATAAATATATTTTTCTGCCTGCCGCTCAACAAGCACCTTAAACTTACCACAACATTCAGGTAACACATCTAATTTAAGAGCAGAAAACTCCTTACTTTTCTTATTGAAATCCTGTATAAACAAAACTTCAATGATACATGCCTTATAAAGACAAAAAACCCTATTTTATGATGTTCTCTCAGAACTTGGCTAGATTTGAAAAACTTCCTATTTAAGAAAAATCAGCTCAGTATATATATTTTTTTTTATTCCTGGCAAATACTTGATGTTACACTGCACATAAGTAATTTTTTTAATTACAATTTTCACAAGAAGTCCCTCAAACACCAAGAGACATTATTTCTCAAATATTCTCATAATTTAGGAGAAAATCAGAATGAAAATTTTGCAAACTACATCACATAATTCCTTTGGGGCACAAACAAAGTAAAAGTCTACTTTCATAAAGGAATTGATGATCCTTATGGGTCCCTTCCAATCCAGAATATTCTGTAATTCTGTGAAGGTAGCTTTGCATATGTATTCAATTCCCCTTCAACTTCAAGAAAATAGTATAACATAATAATATTGCACATACCTTGCATTGTATACCTTCTATGAAAACAGAACTCATAGGGATCTGAGGAGTATTTATCTTCACGTGCTTTACCCCAAAATTTTGGGGTGTTCAATGCACAGTGTAGACATTTATGTTTATTCTCTCCACCAAGAAAAACAGACTTGATTAAAAAAAAAAATCAACATTGGACAAATACCCTGAATTACCTATTGATCATTTGTTGATAATACTTGTTGTTCCTTTCTTCAGGTAGAAAAGCAGCAGAATAGTGCTAAAATATCTGTGAAAAAGTTTGATTCAATGATGCTTCAAAAAAAAATCCTGAATGACATAGAGCTGAGAAAAAAACACTATGACATTAAAAAAGCATTAAAAAAAACACAGGAACTGATCTCTGAAGACATGAGAGTATTTTTTCATTGAAAAATTATTTAGTTACAAGGGAGACAGAGAAGATCACCACGATTACCTTGGCTGATCCTTTTGCACTGCATAAAAACAAAAACCCAACCCAACCTACCAACTGAAAAAATCAAAACACCAGAGGACTTCATCTACTCTTTCTGCATATGCCCCCTTCCCCTCCCCTGCCCCTATATGTACTTAAACTGAAGTACTAAGCTTGAAAGGTATTAATTCTTGATGTAAAATCATCATGTGAATAGTCCTTCACATAACTCAGAAAAGTATCTTAATGTAAATTAATAGTAATTAGTGTCATAGTTTCAGTATCAACATGTATCCATATTTGTATTCCATGCACAAAGACAAGGTTTTTGCATATGGAATAATGTGGCTGTACATGTCATTAAGGCTACTACCAGTGACATAATAGTGCAGTTTGGCCTCAGAATCAATGTTAATTTGTCAAATTTACAATCCTCTCTGATAAAGGGAAATTTTGCAATGCAAACTGGCAAATGTTAAAAGTTCACCATATCAATACTAATTAAAAAGCTGCATCTACTCAAAATTCCTTAATCTGTATAGCATGGCTCATGAATTATATTTACTCTGATATAGATTAGAATTTAAATACTAGGTCTGCACCAACTTTGAGTTTATACTCTATCAGAATGACTCCATTAGTTGTGGAAAATGTAGGCTATTATCTGGTGGTTTTACAATAGCAGAGAATATTCCACAAGCACAAACAGAAAGTTTTCTTTTAAGAGCATTTAAAAAACAAAGAATCAGATTAATTAAGGTAATGTTTCTAAATAATTGCTGCTCTTCCTTATACTTGTTCATTTTTTCTACTAACTTGCAAAGAAAGCCTTTGTCCATTTTCCATAAAGATTTCTATGAATACAATTTAGGATTCTCTCTTATTGACTGCCACATGTATCCTTGACAAGAAAATAATACCTGGGGTGCAGTGTTACCACAATACATCACAATTTAGCTGGAAAAGGAAAGAAAGTATTCTGTTATAAGTATGGGCAAGAATTCAGGCCAAAAAAAAAAGTAAATCACCAAGTAGTCCTATAAGATAAGTAATATCAATAGAAATAACAGCTCCTACACTGGTCATGTCCCACTTGTACTTTTAACGGCAGAACTCTCGGTATTTCATCAGTATTTGGTAATAATTTGCAAGGTAATTTATATTTATATTTAAGTTTACATTATTTAATTATAATTTGAGTTCTTGGTCATTGTATTAAAATCCAGTAGAGAAATTAAGTGCTTTTAAGAATAAGGTCCTTTCTCATTTGGCTCTCTAAAACCTCCTAAACTATGTGCTATTTGAATTCTGTGAATGGCTGCATATAATAGCACTTGTTAGTGAAAAAATACCAAATCCATGCAAATATTTCAACAGACTGAAAATAATACCACAGTGCAGTAAAAGCTCTGCTCTCATTAGTCAAATAAAAACCTAACAGTTACAACTATATTTAATTTATGGACCCCTTGCTATAAGAAGTTGAACTGAAAGAGAGTCTTTTGATAGCAGACTTTTCATTTGGCCCAAGGTAAGAGATGAGAGAAGGCCCAAAATTCCAGTTGGTTGTTGGTTTTGGTTGGTTGGTTGGTTTTGGATCTTTTTTTTAGTTAGAAAAAATCAAGGAATTTATCTTCTTTGTTTTTATTTATTATATCATGCTTCTTTCTGCTAATTCTCAGTCCATCTGAAAAAACAGTTACAGGAAGTTATCCATTTGCAGGTGTACTTGAAGAAATGTGCAATATGTACTCCTCAATGGCAGCAGAGTGAAGAGATTGTGCTTTTTACTATCACCAAGGTCCAAGAAATATTATACTAAGTTTGCTTTTCATCTTGCAATGTCCAGAGTAGTTTCACAATTCAGCAAAAGATCTCCAGAAATCACTCACTTCTTTTCACAATCCAAGCAAAAAAAGTCAGATTTTTTTTATTTTTATATCAATTGATAAGACCTTTCTGAAAAATCAGATAACTTCAGTGACCCAGAAGAAAAATTTTAGAAACTAACCAATTTTAAATCTTACATATACTGATGGGTGACTCAATAAAGATAGAGAGCAAGGAAAACAGTATTACATCTTGATATGTTTTAAGTGATTTCTTCAACAGTTCATAAGTCTCCAAAGGGAAGGAAACATGGAAAAACTGTATTTTCCCACTGAAATAATCTTTAATTTCACTGAGAACCATCCCTTGCTATTTATTTTTTCAGTATGGCATTTGATGAAGAAGAGTGCAGAATTTAGTACTACGAGTGAAAGCTGAGGTCTAATATAGGTTTCTTTTTCTCCAGTTTTCACAGTTAGGCTGATGTCACTTAGTAATATTAAGCAAACATTTTAAATAAAATACGGAAGGTAATTAATCAACTAAATTTGAGTCTTAGGCACTACACTCCTTCCTAGAGGGGAAGAAAAGAAAGGTTTTCCACAACTACAGTCCAAATGGCATCAGTTATGAGTCCATTTATGCAGAAGCATCCTTCATGGGGAACCTGGGAAGTGCAGGAAAACTCTATGGCATAGGCTCTCCAGTTCAGGTATAACCTACTTTATGATCAGTATGACATATCGTGCTTGAGAGTTAGGGACATAGTTAATCTCTGAATGTGAGCCTATGCCATAGAGCCATTGTCATTTCATGAACTGCCCATCATTTTTCTACATTTTTGTAACAGACTGACAGCTTGAGTAAAAAACAATTTTGGAAAACTAAAGACTTCTGAAACGAGGTCATGGATAGTTAATGAAGTGCTATGGGAATTGCCTGCAACAGGTCTGGCAGCAATGAGTAATGACAGCTTGTTCAAGGGCTACTCTGGCCACTGTCAATGGGATGGCAAGATTAAATAAGGCAAAGGCCAGAGACTCCCTCCATCTGTCAGCAGCCTAGCTGAATTAATTCCCAGCACATGAATCCCTGAAACATGCATCAGCTCCACATCTCTCTAAGGCTTTCTTGATGTTGTTTCCTTTGGATTTACACACTGAACAGAGATAAAGCACCCAAAGTTTGAAACACTTTCGCCCTTACTTCAGTTAGACTGGTTTAACAGCAACATAGGAGACTGTCATTCAATAGGATTCAATATTTTGGTAAAAAGAGGAAAGTGAAACTAAACACAAACCTATACAACCCCAGCCTTCAGAGGTGAATAGTTTTTATTTCCTTATCTAGCTTTTATTAAAAATCATCCAGGATATAACACAGCTCCTTAGCTAAAGATCCACAATACTGCCCTATTTTGCAAATAGTACTATCAAGCACAACTCTTACACCAAGTCAACTCCTCTTGCACTACATATCTTTTCTACTAGCACTCCTGCAGTCACCACCTCCCCCTACCTATTCCCTTTCTGTTCTCCCAAACCTCTTCTTATTTAAAAGGATTCAGCCTTAGGGACTGGCATCTCATCTACCACCACCCACTGGAAACACATCTTGGCTGCAGTGTCTCAGACGTGTTTCCCTGAGATTTAACTCCCCAATTGTCCAAAGATCTCACTCTTGGCCCCTCCAAGTCTGGCTGTCCCCTTGCCAGGACCACCAGTGCTCCTCTACAGCAAGCCCAGCAGCAAACCCAGTTCCCCAGCCCTAGTGAGTCACACAAAGAACAAGGAAGTCCCCCACAGTACAGGACTCTAAGGGAGGGCCCCACACAGACCAAGAGAAGAACACTTGACTCACAGGGTTCACCTGGCCTCACAGCCCCATTCCCCGTCACTCCCTTCTCTCACTGACTAGGAGACACCATGGCACAAGACTGCCCTCCCTACCCCCTGGCTATCTTGTGCCTGGCATGAGTGTCTCCTTCCCACACTAACAGCAAATTTCCTGAAGGCTCTGTGGACAGCCCTGGCTTTGGCCTCCAGCCTCAGTCTCCAGTCCCAGCCCTGGCCCTGGTCCCCAGCCTGTGTCAGGGTGCTTCTCACCCCACAGAGGGAGCTTTGGCAGGGGGCTGAAATGAAGCAATTCATTTCCAGTCCAGCAGGAGAGGATTTATTGGGGTACTCCTGGAGAGCCTGGCCCTTGTCACACCTGTAGGGGACATTCAGTTACAGTCAGTGGAAGCGTGTCAGATGTTATGCCCATATTTTTCTCTCTGCTTCAGTGGAATGGTGGCCATCAGTTTGGGCATTGCTTCTGACACTTTTAAGGGAAGACGTTTCTTTTACTTGAGGCCACCCTGATATCAGCTTCTATTATTAAACCAATCATGTTATTGATGAATACATCTATCAGAGTCTTGTAGAGATGCTTCTTCTTGTTAAGCTGTATTCAAGTGCAATCAGTTTTGAATTTACCCTCTCACTTCTCTGTAAGGAGAATATGTTAGGGAGGCTGAAGAATTTGTCTGGAGAATATTTATCAATAGTGGAACAGATTTCCTCAGCCAGAAGAAAACAGTAATGACTAGTTCATCCCACAGTCTGCCCAGAAGGTTGATCATTATAAATTACTTTATTGACTGATGTCTCTACTCAGCATCCTGTGCTTCAGTGAACTGAGCAATCAACACATGCTAAATGCAGGTAAGGGGGTCATTCACAGCAAAATATTACTGCTGAACAAGCATGCTGTTTTATCACAATGCACAGTTTGTTTCCATTTCAGTTTTCCTGGTAGATAAATTTTATTTTTTAGAGTCCTGGAGCACTGGGCATTTTCACTTTTCAAATGGAATCTTCTAGGTTGTGGTTATATGGACATGTTCTGCAGTTGTAGATATCTATATGCACTGGTTTGTGTGTGATTATATGTAAATAATTTGTAGCTGTAATTCCCAAGGAGCTTGCATCTTTGCATGTCACAATTCTCATTCTAGATAATGCATAGGAAAATCAGATATTCACCTACTTATGATGAAATATAAATCACCCGGTAGAATTTATTATGGATCACTGAGCCCATATGTACTTGGTTGAATCAAACTATGGGAATGGAGAACTTCATGTTGTAGAGGTAACCGTAGAGGCAAAAGTCACATTAAATATATTTGCGTTGTCACTGCAAGAGTAGAAATAGATTTGCTCTTTGCCTTGAATGCTCTCAGTTTAAAAGTTTGATTTAAGGCACCTAGAAAACTGAGTTTATTAGTATTTTTTTTTCACAGTAAACTGAGGAGATTATTTTCTCTGTAATTATGGAACTATCCTTGAATCATGCACTCTGTAATTGGCAAAATCACCAATATTTAAAGGAAATTTAAAACAGGTTTTTTGGGTTTACCCTGAGTAATTTTTAACATAAATTACTGATTTGAGAAAGCAATACTGCATGATGAAAGAGAAGCATAGCTATCCCTACATGATTCCAAAGTATCAAATTTAGCCTTTGAGTGTTTTGCTGATTGATTTAATCCACGCTTATTGTTATGAAATAAATCTAGCATTTCTGATGACATAGACACACTAAATATTGTTTCACATCTTTGAAGTTTTAAGCTGTCATAGAACATTTTCAGAAGAGTTTTTGTGCTTTCTGAATTTTATGAATTATATCTATGAGAATTGTATTTACAGCTATTCTCTAAAACCATAATACCTCTAGGGCATTTCTTCCTGAGAAGAGAATGGGAGTAAGAGGGCAGAAATGTCTTTTAATACAAAATAATAACATGCAGATTTGTCAGAAAATATAACATGGATTGAAAAGTGGTGTCATATTTCTTTGGTCCTTGTCAAGATAAACATTCCTATGTGTCTGGTTTGTGTTAAAGAATTGATTTCTTGTTTGAGAAAGAGTTGTAATATCAAACAGCAATAGAAATGTGGGCTTTCATTACATCTTGCTTTCCATTTCCTAAACAGGGAAATTTATAGGGACATTTTTTTTTTTTGGTCAAAAAACTTGTTCAGAATTGTTAGGAAAATATATTTTTGGGTATGTAAAGTTGTGAATAATGCACATTGTAAGGCACAAGGAGCATCCCTTTTGTTCAGGATGATAAAAAGACACTGGAAATACTTCAATGTCATACAAAATCACAGAATTAAATTACTTCTGGCTTCATTACTTTAAAATATAATGAAATAAGAATAATTAAAAGCCATGGAAATTAATTTGACAACATATCATCTGAAATATGCTACTTTAGCCAAAATTTATACGCTGCTTTATGCCAGAACAGTTTTGTTGGCTCAGAAGAAATAATCGTCCTGGTTCTTGGAACACTGGAATAAAATTGTGTTTAGGATCTGATTTCAAGAGAAGTAGACTGTTAGAATCAGTGACTGACTGAAATAATTTATTCAATGGCTTTGAGTGTTCATGCTTTTTTTGGGGAGGGAGGGGAAATGAAATTTCCATCATATACTTTGTTTTATCTGAAATAAAACTAGGAGCAGTGGATCAAGTGATTGGTTGATTAAGATCTCTAAAGGAAATTCTCTAGTGATTCAGTTGTGCGTACATATGCATCTATAATGAAACAGAGATTTAAAAGAATGTCACATAAAACAACAGCTGTATAACTTATTTAGGTCCAAGATAGTATTACCAAGAGAGAATGATTTGTTAAATGCATTATGATTTTGCATAATGCTGTTCTCTGATACCTCCATAATGTATCAGTATTAAGAGTGGATAACAGAAGATTTAAGTGAGTTTTATAAAGTTTTGGGGTGGATCCATTCCATTATCCCTAATGTAAGAGTTGATTCTGAGTAAAACAAAGTCCTACTAGAATTCTTTATGTCTTTCCATATTGCTACACTGACAAAAGCATGAGTTACATATTGAAACAAATATATAAAAAAGGTGATTTAAATTCTAATTTTTAAGGTTTCCCTGTAAGATGTTTACTCATGATTTCATTTAAGAAGATAGTTTCAAATGCTAGTTCCCCATACAGTATACAGATGGTATAGTTAAATTACAAAAAAATATAGTATTAGTATATAATTATATAATATATAAGTTAAATTACAAAAATATGAAGAATATGTTTCTATTATTTAATCTGGTTCTATAAAATGCACCTGTAGCAGGAATTGTGGGATGATTTTGTTCTCATTTCCACTTGAAAGCTGCAACATCAGTTTCAGAATTGTCCTTTCACATATATCAGTAGAACTATGTTGCATAGAACTAGGAGTTATAAATGGGTCTTAGGAATTCAAGAAGAGCAAAACACTAGAATGTAATTTGAGTAGTTTTTAGAAGTCAGTGCAGTCTATGTACCACTATGAAAAGCAGATTTTTAGAAATAAAATTCATGCAATTTAAAGGAATATTTTAGAAATAAAATTCATGGAATTTAAAGGAATATAATATATTCCTTTCTTTCTGGTTTACATAATTTCCATAGACTACAAAATACTCATACTGTCATTGTTGAGTATTCTGGGACACAAAGAGCTTCTACTTACTGATTACTGCACAATATTAAGAACAAAACTATTGTTTCACTATATGAAATGAAAAAAATTATCATAGGAATTTTTAACAGTTAATTGTGTTCACCTTTAACATCTTGTCTAAAGATGAATTTCAGGGTCTTTTGATGTAGTTTGTTTGTTTGTTTGTTTTGCTTTTCTGTTTAATATCGGATAACTGGAGGTAAAGCAAAAAACCTTCAGTGTCCCATATCCTAAACCAGTTACAAAAACTTCTTAAGACAAAAAAGAGGAAGGTGTGTAAATAATTAAGGTGTTACCATAGCTTTGTTACTACTTAAGCACAATAATCCTTGGTGTTACAGATCTGCCAGAGAAGGACAATGAGTTACTTTTCACCATCATCTGCTCTGCAGAACTTTGTTCTCTAACTTTGTATTCCACAGACTAGTGGAATAATCAGTTAATAGTCACTGATCAGAGCAAGATTTGTCCACGCCTTGTTCCAGATCCAAATATAATCAGTATTGTGCAAAGTATCAACGCTTTTGGGTCAGCTCTAAATATTTTGAAATTCAAGTAAACCCAAAATTTAAAGAGCTTTCCTCCAAACTATATTGTGTATTTCAATGGTATTTTGTTACATGTTGCATAACAAAGGCTTTCTGCTATCTCACAGCATTAAAACAGATTGTGTGAGCAAAATACTTTCAAACCAGGGAAAATAAGATTTTGTTATTAGAATGCTGGCATCTGATGATCTCTGATCTGCATTTCTTAATGACACTCTTCTGATAACTTGAACCCTCAAGCAGCTTCATGACCTAAAAAACCACTTCTTTTGTAGAATTCAGGTAACATGTTTGGTTCTACGTGGCTGTATTGTTAAAAGTTGCAAATTCACTGTAACAGGTATATATGCATCTGTGTGGAACGCAGACAGTAAAGAGTTAGTTTAAATATAGAATATATAGACATATATGCACACATATAATGGAATCATATCATAGAATAGCTTGGGTTGGAAGAGACCCTAAAGATCATCTTATTCCAACCCCCCTGCTATGGGCAGGGATGCCATAATATATACATATATATGTATGAATTTAGTTTAATGCAGCAATTTTATGCAAATAAGAGGAAGCTGCAGGCTGCTGTTTCAATGCAATTCCGTTTGCTAAGTTATATAATTTTTTCCATATAGAGAAAAAAAAAAGGAGCAAGAGATTTTGCTTTTCATTGCATTCTGATGTGTATTTTAGACAACATTGTTATTATTTGTCCTTAAAATGTTTTGACAATATGTACATGAATTGCTATTAGAAACTTCTCTACTTCTAAAATCTAGTCATATGAATTATTCCCCTCACGTAATATAGAAAACATGAAATAGGAAAAAAAAAAAGCTAAGCATTTCTTATTTAGGACTGAAGAATTGTTTTTATCAATCTTTAAACATTCATCAGAGATAAATTATTTATTCATGCTTAATATAGCACCCCAGACTGTTGCAGGTTTCATTAGCTGAAGTCTGAGTGACTTCTGTTTACCATAATAATACTTTACATTTACACATCAGTTTTTATTCAAAAGTATTTCAAAGCACTTTGCATAGTGTGTTTATATAAGGGATAAATTAACCAACCAGTAAATTAGAGTTACCTCTGGAGTGAAGCTCTGCAAAAACTTTGTGGCAAGAATCTTATATGGGTTTAATTTTTGTGTTTTAAATAAAAGTTCATTGATTTCAAGGCAGCAGAGCATGCAATAGAATTAAACTGTGTTTTATAGAGGAGAAAAGAATCTTACTGCTGGGGCACTTAGCTCCAACAAAGAAGCGGTCTCTTCTACTTACTTCTACCAAACACCTCCTGCCGTCTTCCATCAATTTGGTCTGATTTAGGCCTTACATATAACATAAGATCCTAGAATATCTTCAGTTGTAAGGGACCCACAAGGATCTGGAAGTCCAACTCCTGGCCCTGCACAGGACAGTCCCAAGAATCCTACCATGTGCCTGACAGTATTGTCCAAGCACTTCTTGAACTCTATCATGCCTGGAGATGTGACCACTTTTCTGGGTAGTCTGTTCCAGTGCTTGGCCACGGTTTGGATGAAGAGCCTTTTCCTAATATCCAACCTAAACCTCCCTGGACTCAGCTTCATGCCATTTTCTTGAGTGTGTCTTCACTGGTCATGAGGTACTTGCCTCTCTGCTGTGCCTCGTAAGGAAGCTGTAGACCACAATGAGGTCTCCCCTCAGTCTCCTCTTCTCCAGACTGAACAGATCAAGTGACTGCAGCCACTCCTCATACAGCTTCTCCTCAAGGCCCGTCACCATCTTTGTTGCCCTCCTTTGGACACTCTCTAACAGCTTAATATCTTTCTTATGTTGTGGTGCCCCAAACTGCTTACTGTATTTTGGCTGCACCAGTGCAGAGCAGAGTGGGACAATTCCCTCCCTCTGGCTGGAGATGCTGTGCCTGATGGATTACTAATAATAATATCAGCTCAAGTTTAGTGACTTTTCACATATACACAATTATTTACTTGAAATGCAAGCCTCACAGTTAACTTTATCCATGTTTTAGCAATGAAAAAAACCTCTTCCACTGATAGAAGCTAATTTGTATGATGCTGAATTTAAGATGTATAATAATGCTAATAATATACCTAATGAAGACCATCTCCCATGAGTTGAAACATCCCTTATGTATCTCAGAAACAATGATTTATTCCAGTTCTGACAATTTCTATTACATTTCATGAACCTGAATCTATTTTCCTATTTATGCAGAGCAGGAAACACAATGTCTTCAGATCCGAGTTGGAATTTCCAAATACTGTTTAGCAGAAAAAAGTTCTTAATTGATGTGTCATAGGATAGTGTTATGAGCATGTGCAAAATTTGAGAGATTATTTAGATGTAGAGTAAAACCAAGAAAGAATATAATTTTCTATCTTGAAACAATAAAAAAAAAATCCAATTTGGACAGATTATATTACTTTGTTGTGAATGTAGAATATCACAAAGGGTATTACTTATTTTCTGTCTTTTTTCTCCTCTCCTCTCCTCTCCTCTCCTCTCCTCTCCTCTCCTCTCCTCTCCTCTCCTCTCCTCTCCTCTCCTCTCCTCTCCTCTCCTCTCCTCTCCTCTCCTCTCCTCTCCTCTCCTCTCCTCTCCTCTCCTCTCCTCTCCTCTCCTCTCCTCTCCTCTCCTCTCCTCTCCTCTCCTCTCCTCTCCTCTCCTCTCCTCTCCTCTCCTCTCCTCTCCTCTCCTCTCCTCTCCTCTCCTCTCCTCCTTTTTTCTTTCTTTTTTTTCTTTTTTTCTCCTTTTTTTTTCTTTTTTTTTTCTTTTTTTTTTCTTTTTTTTTTTTCTTTTTTTTTTTTCTGTTTTTCTTAAATGGAGTTGGTAATATTAGAATCTCTCCAAGCTAAACAACGTAAAGTAGCAAGTTGGTCAGGGTGGGTAAAGTCATTTACCAATATGGTAATTTTTTCTTTCAAGGTTGGCAGGAATAATATAATTCTTCAAAACTGGAACAGGTGGGCAATTTTTTTGCTTGTCTTTTGACACTCATGTTTCTCCTTGCCTCACCTCAGCATGCTACTGCAGTGTTTGCAACCACCTTGCTGTGCTTTGCAACAAATCTATTTCTTCTTCTTAGTCTGCATCTAGCTATTTTATAGTTCATTCCAAGGAATTCCTCAAGAAATAAAATAAATTTACTTCAGTTTGTAAAAACTACTGATTTCAGGTGCAGTGGTTCAATAAATTGACAGGAACTACTTAAGGCATTACAGGCAGAACAAAGTTTATTGGAATTCCTGCACAGTAACTTCAATGTAGCTGCTCACATGAGTAAATATTTGCAGAATTGAAATTACCTTTCTTAGTTTGTGAAATAGAGAGTATCCAGAAATGCTGGTTAAATACTTGGACCTTCTGAAAGCAAGCTAAGTAAAGATTATGTCAGTTCTATATAATCTAGGTTCTTATCAGTTGTGTATTTTTTCAGTGCTAGATGCACTGTTGGTCACAGTTACTGGAATAAACAAACTTTAGCTTTTTGGATATATGTGTTGCTTCATATTCAGTCTAATCAGGCTGTTAGCTTGATCTAGTAATCCCATAGATTACTTCAAAATTATTGCTGTGTTCCCTGCTTCCTCTGCTTTATGGGATACAAGGTAACTTCAAAACATAATCATCTACCTGGCAGTGAAGGATATATCACTTTTTAACCACGTGCAATAAAACCCCAAAACAGGAAGAACTCTCTCCAACAGACAAACGAACAAACAAACACATGGGATATTTTAAGTTGCTCTGTATTATTAAAATGCCCTACACCCAGAATAAATTAATTCGAGTGGAACTTCTTTTTCTGCCAAGTCTAATAAGTAGATATATCTTTTTATTGCAGCTTGCTGTGTGATATCATAGGAGGAAAGAGCCCCCTAATGGCTTCAGGTTAGCTAGGAAAATAAAAATAAATTTCACATTCTGTCAATTCAAGATGGAAAGGAATGCAACATTAATTTCAGAAAGAACAAATTAATCTTTGTAAGAAAAAGGTATACAACTAAATCAGTTTAAAGTGTTTCAAAAAGTCTAGATTAACAACATTCAAGACTTGAAAGAAAATGCACAATTTATAGCATGTAAACTCTTAAATCTTCTTATTTGATTTTTGTATTCCATTTCTTTTCCTGAACTTGACAAAAGAAGATGCTTAGAATCTGTAATGTGGAACTATCATATAACTAATTTTTTGGCTTCCTGATTTTCTTTTGTGCTTAAAAAAAAAGTTCAAATGTAATATTCTTTTTTCAGAAATAAACACTTAGCTTTATTTGGAATTTCAAGGTTGACTACTAACAGATACTAACCTGGAGCGGACCATATTGCTGACTTTGAAATCAAAGAATTGTCACGATTTTATTTCCAAACAAAAAATTTTGAGGTATATTTAAAGAGCACAGATGGACAAGGTTTTTCAGAGAGAAAAGAGAGAGATTGATAAAAGCTGTAAGAAAGCTTTTGAGTTTACATAAAGGATTATTTTTTGCAATTTGAACTGCACATGAAATATATTGAGTCAGGCCTTAAGCTTTGTAAGAATCCAAACTGAGTTAGGCGTCCAATTATCTTAGCTCCTTACAAAATATTGTACATATTGTACATCTTGATATCCATGTCGTTGTCTTATTGTTAAAATTTTCAGTCAGGTAATTAAAATGTAAAGGATTTCTCTCCATTTTTTATGGTCAGATTCTGCACTCTGACTCAGAAGTCAATGTATGCAGTCTTCACCTTTGGCAGTATTTTGTGGAGTAAAATACCACTCAATGAAAGCTACGGTGGCAAAATGTGACCCCAAGAGAATTACTTGCTACCTGAAAGAATTTCAGAAGGAAACACTGAAATTACTGGCATGGATCAATTGTGTATGTAAGAAACAGCATAAACATTATTCATAGAGAAAATATACAGAAATAAAGCAGCACAGATGCTATACATTTTAAGTAATCCTGTAGTTTTGGCTTATCAGTTTAGTTCTTGTTTCTGTCTGTGCTTATTCATATCATATATTATAGAAGATGAAGCTTTCTTTTAAGCATTACACATTTTTTTCACGTGACCACTTAGACACCCACTCAAATTATTCTTAGTTTTCCACAAAATCTCTGTATGCCTAAGGTCATCAACATTTATAATGTCTTTCTTTACAAAATTTAAAGTAATCATTTTGGTAACTCCACATTTAGAGTTTGAGAAGTCATAAGTATTTGAGTATGGTGTTTTACAGAAATTTATAAAAAAAATCATGGTAGAGAAGAAAGTGCTTTTCAGTATTTGTGACTGGATAATCAGCTTTTGTCATTGGATAAACTGGATAACAGGTAGATGCACAATCTAACACCAAGATCTTGCTATAAGTAATTTCTTAGTTGGACAAAGCATTGGAATGTTGTACTTGGCTGGGTGCAGGTCTACCTACATGCTTATATTAATAGACTGATGCCTCTACTTCACTCGGAGTAATCTCAATAGCTGGTATATGAAAAACTCTTCAGGAGCAGAATGCACAAACTGATGAGGAAGGTGGTTCAGATTATCACATCTGTTAGGAATATGCTACTAGTGAAGCGACAATGCTGTCTTCTTAGCATTATGTTCCCATGGCTTGTAAATCCCAAGTTGATCAATTTCCTGACTTGCTTTGTAACCAAAAGTATGGTTATTTCAGTTTTAGTTTATCACTTTCAAAATCACAGTAATTCATCACAACCTGTCACAGCAAAACCATTTACAGCATACCTGAAGTAAACCTGTAGAAAGTTTATGTAGAGATAGGCAATTAGGAGACAGTAGTATCAATGTCACATCAAAACAAGCAATCAGCCCATGGGATGGCTGCATCAAATATGCAGCACAGTCTAACCGATCATCCTAGGTTTCATGTCTTAGGGTATAAAACTTGATCTTTTCTTTGCAGACGTAATGCTAGCAATAACTACTATATCTATTAAAAAAAAAAAAAAGGCAGTTTAATGTCATATTATTTAAGGCTGACCATATTTGTTCAGCTGTGGTAAGCTTGCAGTCAAAAGACAGACACTATTTCAAACTCCTGACAAGCACTGAAAAATCCTTCAGGTAAATGTTCTCTCTATCTGGCTTCAGAATATGTACACTAATAAATTAATTGTATGTGAGCTCTTGCATGCCGTTATTACTCCAGACTGCTTAGCATGTGTGGGACAAGTTACATTAAAACATCACCCAAGTAGTTAGAAATAATTTTTCTGGTTGTTTCATTCCCATTTACTAGAAGAGTTAAGCATGATAAATGCAATGCAAAACCATGTCCTCTTGCTAATTGTCTTCCAGTGTACATAATATTTGACACATATAATCTGTGACTGGAAGAAATGCAAGTGCAAAAAATGCATTCTGTGAACAGATGCCAAAGCTTATATTTAACATGCAAGATACAAAAGAATAATTCCTTTTTTTATCTGCTCAGAAAAGAAAATTATAATTTCCTTACCTGGAAGATCAGACCCTGTATATCATCAGTATTATGTGAGCTAAGGGGAGAGGATGAATTTTTGTCTTCCGTAATAAGCCTTCCTTCAGAGATGTATTTCATGAGAGGTGTAATTGTAAGTAAAATGAACTATTCCAACGTCCAGTCTGTCATCAGTTGTGCTGGCTTAGAGCTGACATCCTCTTGCAAATGAAAAAAAGGTAGCTCAGCAAGTTCTCCACTGAAGGAGCTCAATATCAGAGTTATCAGGCACCGGCAGTCACATACTGATGCTATAGTGTGTACAGTCTCCCTCTATTGCACGCTTTCTCTCGCTTGCTCTTCCTCTCTCTCACCCTGACGTTCACTCAGCTCTGAATCTGAGCTCCTTCTGCTGCTGTATAATCAATCTAGCCTGTCTGAATCTAATAGGCCTCTATTTAACCAGCCAATCAATAGCACAGATTCCGCTGCTGCTCCCTGGGGTCTTTTCCAGGAGTGGTATAAACAATAAGAGTTTGGGCAGCAGTTTAAGCAAGTATTTTTCATTATTTTATCTCCCTTAAAGAAAAATTGTTTACCAGAGCCCAGGTTTAAAGCTATCTTTCTCTGTGTTCTTTTTGTGACAGTTATATAAACATGAACATTGCAGTGCACTGACATTCTGAACACTTCTAAATTTTTATGCAATCTGTGTGTTTTAGAATGCATATTAAAAAAGAAAGAAAAGAAATTGAACACACACATCCCCCATCCCCCAGTCTAGAAACGAACCTGCATGGCAAGCCTCAGGCTTTGTGTTCTGAAAAATCCAGTAGTGTGTTTTGTAAGGTGGAATTGTTTATGGCAATTGTGGAAATTAGCATAAAACAAGAATTAGGAGAACTGTGCTTCACAGACTGTGCTTCTAACCCCTGCCAGCTCAAACTCTCTTTTTTCCTATACTGTTTAAGTTTCACCTTATGTGTTTTGGGGGGAGGTTGTGGGTTTAGTTTCATTGCTTGGGTGTTTGGTTGGTTTTTATGCTTGTTTGTGTTTTTTTTTGTTGTTTGGGAGGGGTTTTAAGAATTTATATAGGAACATCATAGATTCAGATAAAGGAATAGCTGGAGATAAAATGTCTACTCAGCAGATACTTTTTTTCTCCTAAAACAGTGATCAGAATTAACTGATAGCAACAAATATCTGTAGTACACTATAAGCATATCTTATCTTGCACTGCAGTGTGCTCAAGACGTGCTTGCATGTATGCAAGAAATAGACTGTTCTTTAGCAGGTAAAAGCAAAATTTCAGGATGGATATTGTGCAACATTGAGTATTTTTATTGCAACAAACTGAATTTCTTTTCCCATTTTTTTTTATTTAATTTAATTTTATGTTTTAGGGACACTAAATCTCTCTCCCATGCTGGTGTACCCTTTGTTTTTTTTGTAACAAAGAGAATCACATACCATATCCTGACATTTCTGAATATTATCTCTGTCATAACACCAGCCAGCACAGCAAAAACTGATCTGGGATATACCAACAAGTTCCCTTAAAACAGCAGCTCATGCTAACCTATGGGCCACTCAAGCCCTAAGCCTGGAGCCCAATAGAGCGAGTGTGAGTTATCAAGAAACACTATGAAGAGTGCAATGTTTTCCACAAGGCTCCCAATACAGATGGGAGGAGTATTGTTGCATGTATTGGAATGAAAAGAGCTCACTTTCCAAGTACTCTTCTGGTACTTTTCTTCCCGACTTCTTTCTGCATCTAATCTGGTCTACCCCATGCAAACCAAACAGTAGCTGCATGTGAGGTGCTATTACAAAATTGTGCATTGTGCAATTTGATACATTAGTGAAGGCAGGACTGTCAGGGTCACATTTTTTAAAAGAGAATCACTGTGAATCAGCAAATGGCTTTTTCTGCAAACACTGAATTAATGATCGAAGAACTATATTGAAATTTTAAATGTATTTTGAAAATACAAATGTTAGCACACACTTGTCTATGGGATAGCTTTAGATTCTACATATGCTGTGGGGAATTTGTGCTCATATTGAATATATATGGAAATATCTACTTGGCCTTCATGTCTGTAGTGAAGTAGGATAAACTGTTTTAAGAATGTATCAATACAACATATCACAGCATGATAATTCAGGGCTTCACTAATGTATCTCCAGTAGATAAAATGTATGGTTGCTGTCTAGATAAATAGATGTTTAATACTGCAGGGATTAATGTTGAAACCAGTGTTTAAGCCTGAAACACTGAGCTAAACAATGTCAAAGTAATTTAGAATAAAAGGCATACTGTATAAAATCTGTTAAGAAGCTCCTGATATCCACCTGTTTTTCATTTTGTTTTGTGTAGTTTATGAGCCTTGTGTTTTCATATGTTATTAAGTTTACTTCTGTATGAGAAATTGTTTTTTCCACTCTTTCAGATTTAATTAACAAAGAGGAAATATATGTGGTTCCTACCGTATGATTCCAACAACAATCAAGATAGTTTTTCTGTAACGAAGTAATCAAAGAAAAGCCAGAATGTGCAGCTCTGTAAGACTATATCTTGTGAACATTTAATAATGCAATAACATTATTTGCCTATTCATAGAGGTGAATTTGATAGATTCCCTCAATGAAATTAAAAAATCAGGGTTCTACATTTTATAGATTTCATAGGAAAGAATGAATTAAATGGGCTTTCTACATTGAGCCTAAACACTGGTTCTATTAACTGTGCTATTGCTGAGCGTATCATTCAAGTCTCAAGTCTTATTCAGACTTTATTTAAGAATATTACATATTCTTAAAATTCTCAGACATTTCATGTTTGAAATTATGTAATGCATTGTCGTGGTTTTGCCCACCAGCCCATCTTTGGGGCTGAAATGCTATTCAATGTAGAAACCTAAAACATTATTTAGTTTTAATGATGCTTAAGAAAACTTTTTTTCACAGATGGGGGACAATACTGTGTTTAAAATTTGTTTTAAATGTTTGACTGTAAATACAAGAATACTGAGGATAAATTTTGCCAATTTTATTTCATTTTTCCTTAGAAAAATTCCCTTTCAGATCTGGAAGGGCATGCTTAGGAAAGAAGCCAAGATACAAGTTCAGACAGTTAAGTAAGATAACAATACATAGTTTTTTGTGTTCTATATAGTATTTCTCATTATTTCTCAGTGGTATCAAGCAAGAGGCAATGGGCAGAAACTGATGCACAGGAAGTTTACCCAAACTCGAGGAAAAACTTCTTTACTGAACAGGTGACTGTGCACTGGAACAGATTGGCCAGAGAGGGTGAGGAGTCTCTCTCTCACTGGAGATATTCAAGAACTCTCTGAAAGCAGTCCTGAGCAATGTGCTCTAGAATGACCCTGCTTGAGCAGGGAGGCTGGACCAGATGACCCACTGTACTCCCTTCCAACCTTGATTCTTACAGAACAGACAAGTATGTTACAATCTTGTTTGATTTTATGTTTTCCTATTTCAAGCTGCAAAGGCTAGTATTTTATTTTGTAGATACTCAATTTAGTTTTAGTAAACATGCTGGAAAGTAAGAGGAGGTAAATCCCCATTTGTTAAAGACTGTGACTTTAGTTATGGAAGTTATGTATATGAATCTGATATAATGGAATACATGTCCATAAAACACAACATACCTTATTTTCTATCTGAATGCTTTACTGAGCTTCAGGGTGAACATTGTTATAAAAATGCAAACCAATATAAATGAAATTATTTATTATCATCTCTGTTAATATTTGTATTGTTATGATGTTTCTAGGTCAGACAAATAATTCCCTAGAAAAGGTTGCAAAACTAAATGTGTAGCATTTCTAAGACTATATTTATCTTCTGCTTCTCTATGCAAAGATCATCCACTCCAAATGTTTCTTTTGGAATGTATCAGACCTACTCTAATTTCATGTCAGTCTATGATCTATTTAACACAATAGGAATTAGTCTTTGCCATAGACTTTAGAACCTTCAAAGATCCACACTGATGTTAGTGAAGGAAGTGGGCTGTGCTGTCCTCAAAGCCAGCTGAAATGTAAAAGCTCACATCCATAGACCTTAATGTTTTCCTTCCTCAGGACACCACAGCCACATCTAAGCTACTTTTTGAAATGTTTGTAATAATTTCTAATGTTACATAAGCCTTGTTTGGAAGAGTTAGTCCAAGTCAAAACTTTCTTAAACATTTAAAAATACAGGCAATTACTGAATGCAAAAATTCCTGAGTCCCAGTATAATAAAATTAAATTTCTATGAGCTTTTTTTTTTGATAAAACACAGAAAAAGTAATGTCTGTAATTGAAAATAAGAGGATCTTCATGAATATTCACATGTGCTGTAGGGTCTGTAACTTCAGAAATTAAATATTTGCATGGAGACCCAATTCGCATTGAAAGCAGTTTCTGTCCCTAAAACACTGACAGTAGTGAAGTCTGAAAGTGATTTCAGTAACCTATATGCATCACTAAGATACATTTAATCCACCAGTATGACCTTTGGCTGCTGACTGCAGTTCACAAAATGACAGCTGGTTTTTGTTTGTTTGTGTGCTACTTTTTTCTGAAGTTCAGAATGTGTTAAAGGGCAAAAAGGAAATGCTCTCTCCTCATGTCAGTCTTTGCCCCATCTCTTGTCATCCTATGCCTGTACTTTAAGGCCTCCTTGGTCTCTCTTTCTCAAGGGCTCTGCTATCATGCCAGATTATCTTGAGCTATCTTACATCACTCATTATGGCATGGTCATAATTACCTAATTTTACACAAAATAAATGTTCGTGGGCACTATGCCTATAAAACTATAAAACTAACCTAGCACTAACAAAATAAGTCAAAGAAATTATTGAGGGGAAAAAAATCCTGTCTGTATTTCCTATATGTAACTGTGCTGTAGTCAACCAAGTAAAATCAAAACTCAGGTTTAGACAAAGTCCAACAAACCTCAGTTCTGAGGAGCAGTAAGTTTGATAAATCAAGATCTGAGACCTGCCTCTAGCAATAACCAAAGTATTACAGGGCAGCAGGATGTAGAATTTTTCTCATAAGCCATACTTTTGTAGTTTCATGTTCTTGATACCGAAATCTTGCAAAATAGAACTAAATTAATTGTCCTGTCATTGTCTTTTACACCCTCTCCTAAGTGCAAGAGACAAAAAAAGTTCTTTTACTGACACAAAACTATAGTGCAGCTGGCTCAGAAAACTGTAAAATTCTGATCAGGAGTAGTCTATTTTCATTAAGGATCAGCAGATGGAGGGTCTTTTGATGGTGTTATGCTAAGCAGCATTGTCTTGCAAGGCTTAAAAGTACCAAACTGGTAACAACTTTGAAAGATGGAATTCAAAAGTAAAAATGCTGATTTTGCAGGCAATTTTGAAAGCTCTGTTTCCTGCAGTAGTCGTAACCAGTGGATTGTGTCCTACATCATGTCAAGCCATTGTGCCTGCACACTTTCAGCCCCTCCTTTTTATGATGGGTTTTGCTGTCCAAGGAAGTTTATGCATTTTGATTGAATTGGTAAGAACTATTAGTTTGTTTTGAGTAGTGCATTATGCCTATTTTCATATCTTTTCACAACAAACTCTTAATAATAATGTGTTTGTAGACCATGTGGCTGCCAATATACAACTTTAACTTGTTTTTAAAATGATGTCATTGTTTCTTCTGGGTCATATGGAAAGCTTAGGTTTCATGAGAAAATGTATGTGGTAGAAAGTATTGCTTTAAATGTCTTTATTTTTCATTATTATTAGGGATACTGCAGCAACAGGAGTCAAGATGCTATGCAGTGTACAATGATTAATTACAACACAAAACAAGACAGTCCGAATAATGCTTTTAAATTGAAAATATATTTATTACACAATGAGGAACAAAATGTAATTAGTGTTGTAGGACAAATAATATCTCTCCCTATGCTTCCGTAAAATATTTATTGCAATTTGCCACTGAATTAGGCCTGCAGAATTTGGCCTATGTCTATTAAAAAAAAGAGATCTCCTGTGAGTTTTTTGCTGGGGGTTCAAACTCTGGCAAACAGGTGTATCAAAGAGATTTAGCTTTAGCCTGTGAGATTCCTGTCATCCAATATTTAAACTCACAATATACAAATATTTTTCTCTTGAACAATGGAGACAATAGAAAATGCTCCAGGCACAAATGACAGAGAAGCTGATAAAACACAGCTAATACTCAGAATTGGGCTCTGTATTGTGCCATCAATTTGAATATGATATATGATTTTCCTGGTGTATGCCCAAAAAAATCAAAGGCATAAATACAAACTATAAACTAATGTAATTCCTTAAAACAGATTTTGAATTTATTTCTCTAGCTTGCACAGATAAAGCCTAGGAAAAAATTACCTTGAATTGCTAATGGAGGCTAGAGATACACAGCTGCTGAGCATAGGATTTAATGTGTGAATGCCTCATTTGTAGTGAAGTTGAAAGATAATGTGCACAGTGTCCTGGTGTATTTCCTACTGCAAGAAATTTTGTGTGCTATGTGTAGCAGAGAAGGCTGTAACCAAATGACACAGGAAAAGTCATCCTCAGTCATCCTTCATTGCAAGTAGTCACTGATTTTTTCACTTCTTGGAGTCATATTCAGAAACTTTCTGATTTAAGCCAGATTGTTTAAATTTCCCTAGGAAGTTCGCTGGAAAACAAAACTAAAACACTCAAAAAGCCCACAAGCAAACCAAATCAAATCAAACCAAATCAAAACCAGAAAAGCCAAACAAACAAATATAGTGTACCAGTCATGATTTAAATAGAACCGCCTCCCAAATACAGTAAAAATTAGCTACCAAACAGGCAAGGTGTAATATATTTCAATACAGTAGTAAGTACTTATTTTAAATGTATTTAATACTGAGAAACTTACAAATGTAATGTTGCAAATATTTCTGAACCACAACCAGTGACTGCTGTGTCACACTGACTGTGACATTGAACCTGAAATACATTTAATAGTAATGAGAACAAGATTCACAATATTTTGCTTAATACACGAACTTTGAATTTTTATCACCCTGTATGTCTATTATCAAAAATAACTATTTTTCATAACCAGGAATATGCAGCAGAAAACTGACAATTGTCCATCAAGAAACCTGAAGTTTAGTAGAGATTCTAGACTGCATAGAAGTCCCTCCAGGATCTAAACCCTAATTAGTTATGATGGATTTAAATTTTGATGTAATCAGAAACAAAAAAGCTTCTTCTTGTGCAGTGAAAGATAGATTAGTAATGACTAACCCACGGGAGTAGTAGGGATAAAATAGAAAAGTCAGAGCAATGCAAAGTATGTGAACATTTTTATTTGGAGACAAAGAGAATAACTGAACTTACTTTTATTTGATTTGGAGGTTCTCTCACCAAATGCTTCCCAGCTGTCTGCATCTGTGCCTTCAGCAGGTTATGATTTGTTTTCTAGGAGAGTTCTTTCCTTGTCTGAAGAAGCATTATCTTAATGAGAATACTAATTTTATGTGTCAGGAACTGGAATTCACTTCCCTCCTTCTAGGAGTTTATCTGACTGCCAGGTTATCAAGTAGGAGGAACTGCTGTGAAGAGTGGGAAGAATCCTCAGCATGTGTTCCCTTCCACCACCTTTGCTTGGGACTTGTAATCTGTACTGTCCCTGCACTGGCACTGCATCTGCAGATGCTTTTATACCTGACTGATCCTATCCTAGACTTGACTTACTCATTCAATCTTGACTTTTGTCTTCTTACTGTGATCTTACTGAGTGATTCCTGATCCTGCATATTATCACAGAACCATTCTCCTTGTTCAGGCACTGTGGACTGCATCTGTGTTGGTGAAGTCACTGCCTTACTGGTTGTGTGCTTCTGGCTTACCTTCCTCTGCAGACCAGCCCTTTCTTATTGCTATTTGACAGGTAGTTCATGTGGATGCCAGAAATAAAGACCTCCACTTAAAAGCAGCTCCTACAGAAAGGAGAGGGAAGTCCCCATTGAGGTTTGTTCTGGCTTTTTGCAACAACTTTAATCAGCAAGCTGACCCTGAGTGCAGCAAGGTAATCTTGTGGAAGGGAAGAGTGCATTTCTGGCCCTGACACTATGTGTTATGCCAACATTTCACTGGAGACAGCAGGAAATAAATACTTTGTTTGCCAAGATTATTTTTAAATTAGATTTTTTTTTTTTTTTCATTTTCAGCTTGCCTTACAATTTCTAAGGGCATGGTTTTTATTTTTGATTTTTTATTTATTTTTCCTCCTGGAGATTGGTAAAATCTTTTATTCTCCTAGTTAGGATCACCTTAAAAGTATCAAAGTACCATATTTGGTGGGGTTTTTTTAGATCTTTGTTTTGCTTTGTGTTTTTCTTTGTTTTCTCCAAAGTTAGGAAATAAGGAAGAAATCCATTGCAAAGGCCTTGTCATCTCCTTATTTCCTCCTTCGCCCTCCCCAGACCTCCAAGGTGACCAGTAGAGGTTCAAGGCAGAAAAGAAAATATGCAAGTTCTCTCCAGTGCCACATGGCAATAGAGAAAGAAAATGATGTAAAATCAAGAGTCATTGTAATGAAATGTCCTTTAAACAAAAGCAACATTGAACCATACTTACCTAAGAATAAAATAACTTTTCCATTCACAGAATCATTATGCTGTCTGTTGCTTTATTGTTTTACACATCAGGTATGTAGTATGTTAAACAAGTACCTGAGAATCGTCTGATGCAATTTTTAAACTGTGATTTCCAAAGAGAAGCCATTCTCAAGTAAACTTGGATTCTAATTTTCTAGTTTCTTTTGGACAGTATTTCTACTGAAAGTAATCAAAGTTTTGTCAAGGTAGATAACAGGATTAGGCATATGTTGTGTCCAGCATTTCCAATTTGCCTCATTTCCTGCAAACATTGTGTTTGCACCATGGATAGTGCACATACTAAAACCACCTCCTTGTAACAGAGCAAAATATGTACTTAAAGAAGAGGAAGAAGCTCATATATATCCATAGGTCTATGTCATTTTCCGGGAGTCACAATAAACTGAATATTATCTTTTGCTGAGAGCAAGTGGGAGCAAGTTTTTTTTTGATTTTTCCTTTAAAATAATTCAGAGTGCAAATTTCTTTGGAAGTCTTCCCTAGCAACTACCTGAAAAACAGATTCCTTCACCTCTCCACAGCCTCCCATAGATATGTTTGTAGTCATCCTTGAGTTGTTGCTTCCTCAAATATTGATTGTGGAGACAAAACCATTCAGCAGGCAGCTGTAGCTGAAATCAAACCTTGAGTCTGCAGAAATAGAGAAATAAATACATAATAGATGAGGGAGCAGCGAATGCAGCCAGCGTGAGAGTAAAAAAAACTTGGCATTTCTCAGTGTATGTTTTCATTAATGCAAAAGCAGTACAGCCCACCTAATCCATAATGTCCTCCCTTTCCAGATTGTATGAGATGTTTTGGTGTGCTAACAGTGACTCCATCTAAAGCCAACTCTCCTGAGCGTGGGCCAGGCCTACAAGTGATAAGACTCTGTTCACTATTTTTTCATGTTTTTCCTCAGTGGCTTTTAGTCATAATACAAGACTTCCAAAAGTGTCAATGGAAGCTATTTGTGAGTGAAAAATAGTAATAATGCTTCTCTTCCTGATTTGGAGAATCTTGAGTTGTCACCAACCTAGCATAAATAATGGATAGCCAAAACAAATTTTGTTTTCTTAAAAAGGGGGTTTAGATGCAAGAATGAATATATTGCAGACTAAAATATACTCTATGACTCTTGTTGTGCAGGTAAAATATTGGTCTGCCAATTGTGTCTTGTGTTTACTCTTCATTTCTCTTCTGGTGGAGATTGTACTGGCGAGAAAGGGGTACTTGATTGCACTGGAGCATCTGCTACCCTAAGGTGAGGCAGTTGGTTCTTGTGTAAGAGGCAATGTAGTCCTTTAGAATTCATTGAGGAGGATATGGTGAAAAATATGAATCTGCTGTTTTACCTGGAGGTTGGAAATAAAAGGCTAGTGTTTTAACACTAAAAAGTGTTTCCTTCAGGAGGGGAAAAAAGAGTGGTTGAGATTCTCCTGTAAGACTAACTATTTCTGCTTAATTTTGATTTTCCATACCCTATAAAAAAGGGCTGTTGAGTCACTCTGATTGATAAGCTGGTCTGTTAGGGAGGGAAAGGGTATGTCTTTGTGTGATATATACTCAGTCCCACAGAATAGTCCCTTTTCTTCAATGCCAATGGTAACTTAATGATTTCCCTTTTTCTTCTCTCACTATAAAAGACAAACAACACATTTCTTGCCCTTCTCCCAGCCCGCTATTTATATTTCAAGATGATAGATACAAGTAGGGTTAAATGTTTCCTATATGACCTGCATGGCACAACCTTTCTCTTTCAAACGGGACATTTTTCTTCACAGTACTCCAATATAATATGAAGCATTGCTAAAAGAAAGTAAATTAAATGCTTCAAAAATAATTTGGTTTTACTTTTAGCTAATACAATGATATTCTGCAGTGACTAGTCTGGTTTAATGCAGATATGGCTGTAAAGTACAATACCTGGCGGTCCATCTGCACTGTGAAAGAATTATCAGTCACAATATGCCTGATTGCTACATTGTATATAGTTCTCTAACTATCCTGGAGTTCCTTGGAGTATTTCTCTCAAACATTCCTCTATGTTGTATCAGACCATAAAACACCCTGCACCTTCCCCTGCACCTGGGGAAGAATAACCCCATGCATCAGTACAGGCTGGGGGCTGACCTCCTGGAAAGCAGCTCTGCAGAGAAGGACCCAGGGCTCCTGATGGACAACAAGCTGTGCATGAGCCAACAGTGTGTTCTTGTGGCCAAGATGGCCAGTGATATTGTGGAGTGCATCAGAAAGAGCGTTGTCAGCAGGGAGGTGATCCTGCCCCTCTGTTCAGCCTTAGTGAGGCCACATCTGGAGTGCTGTGTCCAGTTCTGGGCTCCCCAGTACAAGAGAGATGTGGAGTTCCTGGATCAGGCCTAGCACAGGACAAAGATGATAAAGGGACTGGAGTATCTCTCTTGCGAGGACAGGCTGAGGAAGCTGGGCCTGTAAAGCCTCCAGAAGAAGAGACAAGTAAGAAGCAAGCTTATCAACCTGTGTAAGTATCTGGAGGATGGCTTTCAAGAGGACAAATCCAGGCTCTTCTCAATGGTGCCACGCAGTAGGACAAGAGACAACAGACAGAAACTGATGGTTCTACTATTCAAGTTCTACTTGAATATGGGGAAAAACTTTACTGTGCGTGTGACTGAGCACTAGAACAGATTGCCCACAGAGGTTGTGGAGTCTTCCTCACTGGAGATATTCAGAACTCTGTCAATGCAATCCTGCGTTACGTGCTCTAGGAGGACCCTGCTTGAGCAGGGACTTTGGACCTTACCCCTTCTGTGATTCTGTGAACATCTTGCCATGTGAAATACTAGCCTGACAGGCTGCAGTGGAAGCCTTCCTTACTTTTAGGTGGTTGGAACAGGGGAATTAAAAAGGGTGATGATGATGATAAAAATATCTTAGAGATGGGGATCTCCATGACATACTGTTGCATGCAGCTATGGTACTACGGAAGGAGCTAGTTGTAACCCATGTGGAAACAAGCTATTCTGTACCTTGGCTAAGAGGAAGTATTCCCTTAGGTGAAATAGTTCAGCAGACTTCTACATTATCCTCTACAATGTACTTTTAGGTGAACTCAGTGAAATCAACATGCTTTCACACGCTAAATAAATTTGGACATTTATGTAAGTCATGAAAAATTATGGCATTCATATGCACAATATACACATAAATGAAGTAATGTTTTTCAGAAATATATGAATCTCTGTGTAACTGCTCTAACTAATTCCAAATGTAGTAAAAAAAATCACTGTGTAAATAAAAATATGAATCTTCAGTAGCATGTTGTGACTTTCAGTCCACCTATTATTTGGCATTAAAAAATTTTAATTTCTATCTAATGCATTTTTTATTCAGAAAAACCTGTCTCATTCATCATGATTCTGCTATACATCTGCAGATGTCAGTGGCTTTTGACTGCTGAGCTGAAATATCTAGCAAAGCATCAGAGTGGATTTTGCATAAACTTACAGTGTTGAAAATTATGTAGGATGAATGAAGAAATACAGTTAAGTCATATGAATAGCTAAGCTTTTCTCTTGAACTGATAAATTTACTTGGCTTTGATGCTCTGCTGTGTCTAGGGTCTGCCTTCTTCAATATCTTCTTACTCACTGTACTGATTTGCATGTCTCTTAATTCTAAAGAAGGGCCAAAATTAACAGTAACACTGGTAGAGTTATACAGGTATTTGATTACTGGAAAGGCAGGGTTTATTACATGGTAGTGTGTAGCTATTGTTTGATGGCATGTGTTATACCACAGAAAACGTGATAGGTTTCCTAAGCTGCATGAGGTTACAATATATTGTCTTAAGTGCTAAACAAAGGTTCAATAAGACTAGAAGATGTAGTATCTTCTTCATATCTCCTGCCGAGTGATTAACAGAGACTAGAGTCAGCAGCTTGGTTGTCCAGAGCCTTTACTACATCAACTCTTCTTGATAAATTATTTGTTGGGTTGTGCATTGACTTCTGTGAAATGATGTGCTATTCATGTAAGAGCTGCACAGTACAACAGACTTGTTTTTGTGCAAGAAAAGTAGATTTAAAAATAAAATAAAATAATTCTGAAACTGTTTCTGATTCCAATTTACTTGGTGGTGTAGCAGTAGCAATTATTTTATCCCTTTTACATTACATTATGTGCATTATAAATTAGTATTTCACATAGCAATATGATAAAAAATGAAAAATTATTACAGAGAACATATACTGCAACAAAACAAATGATGACAACACTTGAGCCTTACTCATCAGGGTTTTATTAACCATTTGCATGTGATAAACATTTCTCATGTTTTCCAAATAATTGTGTCTGTATTGCTACAGATCTTCTCATTGCAAAATAAAGTAGATCTATCCTAATTTTACAGCAACTATAACTAATATTGACTGTTATACTACTGATCTGTGTTATGTTTGGAGAGGCTGTACAAGCAGCAGTGTTATCATCATCGTATGCATTAACACTTAAGACTGAACAGTAACAATTAATATTGATTTTTCACTGGCAAATTTTTATCAAAGATCAGTTCCTGCATTTAAATCACAATGCTTTGTGAGGTCATACTGATTTTGACAAGCTTTTCAACAGAAAAATATGAATACAGTAAACCAGTCACTGTGATAGATAAAAGATTAGTGACAGTGGTCTTTGCAATGGCATCAACAATCTTCCTCAGCACTCCTGACTGCATCCCATAAGGGCCTGTGGACTTAAGACTGTTAAAAATTTGCCTAATTATTCCCTGACCTAGTCTTCCACCAAGGGTACATCTTGGTGAGAAAGATGTATGTTTTTTAATCTTTATTATATGTGAGTAATTCTGCCACCTGTTTTTGTGTGGTTATACTTTATGCAAAGAAATTCTACCTTCAGCTTTTAAAAGTCTAAATATTGGATGCAATGTGCTTGCTTTATAACTTTCTGAATTCACTCCGGAATTCTGAGAATTATTGGAAAAAATGGGGAAATTTTTATCTCTTTATGAAAATGCCTATTTACTTGAGAACCTGTGAAGACCAGAGTTGAATACTTCACTATTATATTATCCTTACCACAGTTTCTCTCAGGTGTATCTCTTGAAAGAAAGCTGCATCTTTCAAGATAATTTCTCAGAGTATTTCCACTATTTAAACTTATTGAAGAAAGCTTTCATTGAAAGGAATCTGTTGCTGTTTGCCATAAATGAAGAGGTTGCAAAAACTTTTGCTGTACTAATAACAGTTTATGGTATTCTCTCTCATAAATTTGGACAAAAATAGCATCTCAGTACTATTAAAAATCTTTCACTGTTCTTCATGCTCCAATGTTTATAGAACTATTTTTATGCTGGTGTCATTAGAACGGCTTTTTCTCAGCTCAGTTTGGGCTAGTCAAAACTTCTCTTGCTTACTGTTCTAAGTATAAGAATTACTTTCCCTTTGGGTCATTTACTTTAGACATGTCATATTGCTGTTGACATAAAGCATACATACAACATTCTGAGTGTTGTTTTTTTTATTTATTTTTTTTAAAATTACATTAATAAGCAGTACTCCACCTACCATCATTTTGTAAGGTACCGTACAGTATATTTTATAGAATAAAATTAGACTTTTCCCCGGGTTTTCTCCATGCATTACCACTGCAGTCTGAATTTTGCAAACATTTTAAACACTACTGTAATGTATCCCAGCAAAACTGGTTTACATTTTTAAAGTTTAAAAAGCATGTCCTTTGCTACATTTCATGTAGAGGTTTAAAGGTCTCCAGGTTCCCATCTTGCCAGTGTCTTTTTCTAAGATCTCTATTCCCTATGTGTTTTTCTGTCTTTATCCTACTAGCACACTAGGAAGAAGAATTTGCACTTACACTGTAGGAACATTTTTGTTTACTTGTCATAATCTGGTAGGAAAAATAAAATATTTGTAGGAGAATTTTATTCTGGGACTAACTTATTCAAAAGAATCACATTCTAAAATCAGGTTTTGAATGTAAAATTGCATCTTTTATTAGTGGTGCTTAATCTGAATAAGTTTACGTCTCCTTAAAAGAACTTTAGAGGCACAAACTTTTTATTCAGATCAACAGATTGTGAAAAACACTTTAAATGAAAAGATTCATATTCTCCACTCTACAGTATAAGAAGATGCTATTTCTGAAATCAAAGGAAGCAACAAAAATATTAAGTGCCTAAACATATTATTACAGAAGAGAAAAAAAAGTTATTTCATTATCTCTTAGACAACAAGAATACTTTGAAAACTGTCTTTCAAGGCTTATTGAAAATATTGAAATATGTTAGAAATAAAGGTTAAAAAATATTTTTTTTAATGTAACATAACCTTCAGACATTAGAAAGATACCAGTTCTTTACTGGGACAAGAAACTGAGTGCAAAAGAGGGAGAGAGCGAGCATAATTCTCTACCTGCAATTTATACAATGAAGGGGAAAAATAATCAGAAAGAAAATGAGAGTTTGTAATACTAAGATGATGAGAATCATGTACACTATTACACTAGTGATAGTTTACAATCATTTGATTATGGTTAGGCAGATGGTGCTTTAAATGGGATATGAAAGAACCACACAGTGTTCTGATTGAGAAGGATAGAAAAAAACCCACACTTGTAAGAATATTCGAACTATTTCTGTGGTTTCGTATCCTTGAAATTCCTTAATATCTCCTGCACTCTTGGGAAAAAAAACAAAATTGTCTGTAGTGAGTTCATCTTAAAATGGGATCAGAATAGCAGGCTTAGAATTGATCCCTCTTAAATGTTTGGCCAGCCCTTTATGCATAAGACAATAATATTGTGCCAGTTTTCAGAGGTAAAAAAAGAAGAGGCAGAGATGAGACAGTTAAAATGCAAGAGTAGTCAGAGTAATCTATCTATTTCATATTCTGAACAATGTGTTACATATATGTAGCACTGGGAATGCTGACAAGGACTCTTGAAAAAAAATATGTTTCTATGTGAGTGGTACAAGGAAAGAAGGAAAGGTGGGAAAGCAGAGTAAAGAAAGATACTCTGAAAATTGAGAATAATTTTGTAGACTCTGTATGATGGGGTTAGGATAGTAAGACTTACAATGTTTTTTTCTTTAAATTTCTTAAAGAGGAGCTGTTGGCTAAGCATAGTACACTCATTTTTATCAGGCAATTTTTGCACTACCTACTACAAGAAGAGGGTACAGCAGAGAGTCTGTAAGGAAAAGACTTTGAGGGTAGAAAGGGTTCTCCCTTAGATTAACAGAAATAGAAGATAGAGTGTTGCTGACATTCCTCATTGGAGTTAAATTGTCAAAAGACCAAGCACTGTAGAATTTGTATGTATCCACAAAGTTGACAGTAATGTCAGGATCATAATTTAAGAGTTAGATCTCTTTCTTTTAAGAAAAAGAAAGTGGATGGGTTTTTTGTGGTTGTTGATTTGTTTAGGAAAATAATTCAGCATGTTGAAATTTTCCTAATGGCTTCTCTGAGAAAATGATGAACACTAGAGCAACACTGGGGTAGTTGATATATTGGAAAGAGCATTCTTCTCTGTCAAGAAGAATGAAGAAATCCCTCTTCAATTTTCCAAGAAAAAAAAAAAAAAAAAAAGGAGAGAACAAAAAAAAAGGAAAAATAAAAAAATCTCAGATTAAAGTAAGTGTTTACAAGGATTCCTATATATTTAGGATTTTATTGTTATATAGTCATTCTATACTTATTGCAATTCTGGGCTAAATCTAACTTCTCCCTCAAGAGCCCATAAAGAACCAATAGCCATAACTGCCCAGAAAATGTAAGATATGTAGGTCCAGAATTCTAAGTCAGCTAGTTGGGTTTATTTATTTTATCTATTTATTTTAATCTATTTATTTATTTTATCTAGTCAGAGTGGGTTTATTTATTTTATCTATTTTGGAGCATATTATGCTTTCATTTCCTGAACTTTCACATTTCATTAAAATGAGCCAGTTTTTCCTGGCCATCAAATCTAAAATTAACTGTCAGAAACAGAACAGATATACTTCCATGTCTTATATCCTGATACATAGAACCTCTTCAGGTTACTGAATTGCAGAAATCATGAAATTCTCGATTTCAGCAGTCATTACTTCAAGGTACACAAGAACACAATGATCTTGACAAAGTGCACACACACTCATTTCCTAAACCAGAACTCACCAAAAGTATAGTAGGTTTCTCCATTCCAAAAGTGACTTAAGTTAAATCTACTGAGCTTTAATTGTCTACAGACCTATTTTTTTCCTTCAATGTGAAGTGCAAATTTGAAAAAAACCCTCAAACTATTTTACCACAGGGTGTAATTTTCTTGTCCTTTCACCTGCTAACAATTTGGCTGCCACTATGATTCTCTCTGTTGAATACTTAGGAATTTGTACTTGTCTGGTATGAGCTTCTGAACTTTTTACTTTGCTCCAGGTGCTTTATTGTATAGCCATCAGCAAAAAATATTAGGGAAACCCATTGAGTGAAGAGAAATCTATCTTATTCCTCTGTCCTCACCAGATATATTCTCTTTATATTCACAGTGTTTTATGATTGAAATATTAGAGTGTTGAGTGTGCTGCCCTCAGTCTCAGAAATCTCATCTCAGCAATGCAATGCAAAATAGAGGAAAAACAATCTTAGACATACGGATGGAAACAGATCATAATAGCAAAGAGGAATTTAAATTTGAGAGTTACACATTTGTCAACTTCCCATATTTTGAAATCTTACTTGACAATGTTAACTTTTATCATGTTCTTTTCAGTAAACAAAAAGTAACTCAGTTATAGAAGTGGCTTTGGTGCGGTGTGTGTAGCAAAGCCCATTCAATAAACATCTGACTCAAGTATTTGATTAACACTGAAATGTGTTCTGGGGTAATAGTAAATGTAAGCTTGCACAAACTATTTCGTATAAATTGCTTTAATTTGACAGTGCAACTTGTCTCTCTGAATTGAAGACTGAACACTTGCACTTTTGAAATAATTTTTTGTGACTGCGAACATAGGAAACATCTTTCACTTAATACTCTATCACAGAACTTGCTACTTACTTCAGGAGCTGAGCAAAGTAGAGACTTTCAAAGATTTTTGAATATTGTGTAGCTTCTAGATATAGTTTACCCTTTTCCTGGCTCACTTAAATTGGCTTAGACTTCTCAAATTATGGATGTTTTTTGGTAGGATAGTACTGACACAAGAATATCTTGATAAATCTGTTGATGCTGATTGATAGAACCGTGGAGCTGAAGAGAGAAGCAGTAACTATTTACCTAAACAGAAGTAACTACTCATATTCTTTTTTCAAGTGTTGCAAAAAAGGTATATGAACTAGAAACAGGGGGCAACACAAGTTTTAAGCATTCATAACATATTTGTCATTGCAAGGAGCCAGGGAGAGGTTCTGCAGTATAAAGCTGGATGAACCCCAGGGTACAGCTGCTGCACTGCAGTGAGAGAAGTGCAGCAACAGCACAGCCTGAAAAAATAAATACATATGAAGCCTAAACTGCTGAGTGCTCTAGAGATGACAGCAAGTTTGATGTGGCAGATGTAACCTTTGCCTTGAAGCTGTTCAAAAGAGGAGTGTCTAGCAACATCACATGCCTTTGCAAGCTATTTGGAAGGCCAGAGATGGAAATATAAATAACAATTTAGTTAGATTCTCTCCTAACTCGAAATGGATGGTGGTAAAATGCATAATTAATGCATCCTCCTAAGATAAAATATGATCAGAAGCCATTGAATGGACTAAAAGCTCTTTCCCCTCAAATGAAAAGCATTGACTTTGATTAAAAGTGTTATTTTCATATTTGTGCGCTAAGACATTAGTAATATTTAGTATTTTTCCTATTTGCTTTTGTTTAGATTCCCAAACACTGGAATGAAAAAAGGCCATGGAATCCTGATTAAAACTTATAAGTGGTTGTGTGCAGTCTCCTGATCTTTTGTATGATATTAATTTCTGATAGAACAGTGGAAAAATGTTTTCAAGAAGATATGATTTAAAATGTCACACTTGTTTTTCTTTTTTCTCAAATAATTATGAATTCCTTTTTTATGTTACCTTATTTTGCAGATTTATTTTGCTATTTATCAGGGTTTTTTAGAAGACCAGAATAGAAAAGCAGAAAATTAAAATTTGTCTGTATCAGTAGTACTTCACTATTTTAACTTTTTTACTATCGACTTGCTGTCTGGATTTCAAATTAGTACACTGCACTGTAAGGCCTCAAGTCTTGGTGCTATGAGCTCACCAAAGGAGTTTTACTTTAAAAATATACAAGGCTCCAAAAATTTGTCTGCCAAATTTTTAGAAGAGCCCTTGGTTCTTTTAACACTGTAAGAGAGAGTGAAAAAGAGAAAAGCTGCAGGTGTTTTTTTCAGGGGGTATTTTTACCGGTAAACTTTACAAAATAAGGGAACTCGGCAAAAGTTTAAAGCATAGCATACAACCAAAATAAAGCATTCCACAAAGTACTGACCTGGCATATGTGAATCCATACACCTTAGCAAAATCTAGCCCATCCAGTCCCAAGTAAACCAACAAATTAAGAAAAGGGATTAAGAGAAATGGTAAAGAAAGAGAGACAAAAGGAAAAATATAGCTACCATTCCTATATCCAGCTACAGGAGTATAGGAGATGGAGGGTTTGAACAACATGGATAGCACATGTTGCTGCTTTTATTGCTCTGGCTCCCTGTGGCCCCCCCTCCCAGGCCCACTGGCCACTCTGGTGCTCCGGGGTGGGATGAGGGGTGTACTCCCCCTGTGCCAGCCAATCTGAGGCTGGGTTGGGGCTTCCAGAGGGTGTGATGTGGAGGAGTGCTCCAGGCTGCCTTTCACTGACAGCTACCCTAAGGGTTGCCCCAAGGGGCTGCAGGAGCTGGCGTGTGGACTATGGCCTGACCTGACCTACGTGAGATTCTACCTATCCCTTCTTTGCCCACACACACACTCCTGAGTTGGTCCCAGCCAATAATTAATAATCCAGTGTCTCACACCCACAAATCATATCAAGGTTTAAAACACAGGAAAAATTAAAATCATAGTAGTATATACTTCAAACAAAATATCTTCAAGAGAGTAATCAATTTTTTTTCATCAGTATGCATTCCAGAAAGACTAATTTACACATACTAAAAAGACTAATTTCCATATAGTAATACATTTTATAGGGTTTTCTTTGTTATTGTTTTCTGGGGGTTTTATGAACGTGAAACAATTTTCAAATTAGGTATAATTCTTCATTTGAATCAGAAAAAGTTATAGTAATTTTGTCGGGGTCTGCAGTGGGTCTGTGGAATCCATGGCCTTAGAGAAGTGCATTGACCTTGACGAGCTGAGGGTGTATCAACTGGGAGGAAGTGAAAACGATGGAGTGTGTGGTGACACGGAAATGGCATTACCACATCCTTGTTGATGAAGGTCACCCTATCAGTGTGTTTTTAGATGCCATACTGGCAGATTTGGACCAGTGAGAATACTTCATGGCAGGCCAGAGATGATATAAAAGGGAGAGTGAGAAAAGCAATAAAGCTGTCTTTTTGCACAATTGCCTGCTGCCTGTCTGTCTGTTTGTTTGTTTTTTCTTGACGGCCACAACAACAACATAATTTAGCATCTATATTGTCATATATACCCAGATCACTTATTCATAAAAGTCCTTCAGGAATGAGAACAAAGGCATTTAGTTTGATGGATAGAAATCATGATTATTATTTCCATCTTCTTGAGGAAAGAGTTCAAATACTGCTGATAATCTAATCATAAAATATGATATGACTGCAAAAGACATGCCTTTAAGAGGAAAAGGGATAAAAAACATAGTCATTTATATTTATTGAGAAGAACTTACAAGGGTTTTCTTACAAAAAAATAGATCAAAGCTGGAGCATGTCAAATTAAAATAGTCTTTTTTGCTTATAACAGAAACCCCCCCCAGATGAAAACCAGGTAAGAAACCACGACACTGCACAGTCTGTATAGATGTGGGCATAGACCAAACCTATCAAGGTTCTATGTTGGCGCTCAATACTTGAAGACAAATGACTTTCTTGAAAAACCAGTTTCATGTTTTCTGTAGTGATGCAAATCTAAGCATTTACTTTTTTTAGACTTCCAATTCAGCCTCGAATCTTTCACCACTTTTAAGATCTTTCTCAATGTGAACTTTTCTGCTCAACATTGAGCATGTGTTTGAAGGATAGCATAAATTCAATGTAAATTTATATCTCTCTTTCTCCATTTCTGGTAATTGGATAAACATTTTGTGAATTTTGAATATTAATGCAATAACTAAACTGATTAACAAAAAAAACTTTAAAGTAGGTTCTAAAGAAATCACCAAGTGTAAGAGTACCTGCAAATTTATGATTATATATGTTCCTATCTGCAAAAAAAAATAATAATAGTGGATATTATTTTTTTTACTTGTTCTATGTCAGACTAAATAAGCACCATATGATTGGAAATGGTTAATTTTTTCATTCAATGAGAGAAAAAAATACAAATTATCATCCATTTTCTAGTTACAATCTGAGATTCTATATTTATGTTTTAAGGAGAGGAAGATACCTTAAAAAGTTTTAAAAATATGCTTTCAGATTTCAGGACTGTATTTTGAAATTGGAGGTAGTGGTTTTTGGAGAATAGCCTTTTCTAGGAAAACTACAATTATTGTAATAGATTTTTTAAAAATAAATTGCAGAAAGACTTGTGGCGCTGCCTTTAGAAAAGCACTGCCAGGTTGAAGGAGATAACCTCAATTCAGCACTAGTAAAACGCATCTGGAGCATGTCCAGACTCCCTGGAACAGGGTACAGTTCTGGTCTCCCCAGCACAATATATGGTCATATTGGAGTAAAGCCAGAAAAGGGCACAAAAAATTAAGGTACAGGAGCATCTGTCAAACTAGGAGAGGCTGGGATAGCTGGAACTGTTCAGCCTGCAGAAAAGGAGGGCCTGGACTGGACCGGATATCAGTCTGTATAAATACATGAAGGGAGGGAGTAGCAGGGAGCCAGACTCTTCTCAGCAGTGTCCTGTGATAAAACACAATAGGCACAAATTAAAAAACAAGAAATTCCACTTAAATATGATTTCTTTTTTTTTTTTTACTGGAAGGATGATCCAATAGTAAAATAGGTTGCCAGGAGTTTGTGATGTTCTTGGAGATACTCAAAACATAAATGGACATGGCCCAAAAAACATATTGTGAATGGCCCTTCTTTGAGCAGGGGAGTTGAACTAGATGACATCCAGAGCTCTCTTTTGACCTCACTGACTCTGATTCAGGGCTATGAAAAATTTAAGCTTTAGTTTGAAGATCTGAATAGGCTGATAGAAGGAGGGTATCTCTCCAGTTTGGGCAGTGCAGTGATGTGACTGCTGACATAATTTTTTGTTCCAGTTTCCTTGCCATATTTTATCCTCCAATGAATTACTTTTTTCAATCAGACCTGGACAAAGTAGGGCCTTCTTGATTCTGTGAAGGTGTGGGGCTACTTTTATCTATCTTTTGATTCCTTTTCATCACTGTTTAAAAAAATTCTTTTTTTCTGATTAATCAATATGTTTTTGTTAAAACAGTTAAAAAAATACATTTTTTTTTCTCATTTTATTTGTCATTTTATTTGTGATTAATTACCAGCAAAATCATCTTATCCAAATTTTTGGTAATGTCTGGAAATGGGCTGTATTTTCTCAATTAGTTTTGTTGTTGTTGTTGTTGTTGTTGTGTGTTGTTGTTGTTGTTGTTTTGGTTTGGTTTTTTTCAGTTTGTGCTGACATCCTTGGCATCTCCTTGGCTTTCCCTATTTAAGTTACACTCAAAAGTGAGTCACATTTCCATTCATGAGTCATATTTTCATTCATAAGTTCACCACAGAGAAGGGATCAGTGCCTGCCCCTCCTCTTCCTCTCATGAGGAAGTTGTAGACTGCGATGAGGTCTCCCCTCAGTCTCCTCTTTTTCAGGCTGAAAGACCAAGTGATCAGAGCTACTCCTCATACAGCTTCCCTTCAAGGCCCTTCACCGTCTTTGTTGTCATCCTCTGGATGCTGTCTTAGAGCTTAATATCTGTCTTATATTCCAGTGACCAAAACTGCACACAATATTCAAGGTGAGGCTGCACCAGGGCAGAACAGAGGGGGAGAATCACCTTTCTTTGGCCACCTGGCAATGCTTTGCCTGATGCCCCCCAGGACATGGTTGGTCCTCCTGGCTGCTAGGGCACTGCTGACTCATATTCAACTTGCTATTGACCAGGACTGCCATGCCCCTTTCATCCAGGGTTGCCCCATCACAGGTGCAGAATCCAGCACTTGTCTTTATTAAACTTCATGGGGTTGGTGATTGCCCAGCTGTCCAATTTTAATATGTCTCTCTGCAAGGCCTCCCTGCCTTTGAGGGCGTCAACAGCTCTTCCCAGTTTAGTATCATCAGCAAAGTTAGTATACTTATTTATGCAAAAGCTATTTCTCTTTTTTTATTTTCTGTATCTCTGCACTGCAGTAAAGTCTACTCAGCAGAGCAGGATAGTGGAAAATTCATGCTTACAAATTTCCATTAAATGATGATCATACTTTCTCACAGTTTCTTTTCAAGGATAAGTATGTCCAAGTGTCCTTTTTTCAACTCCTTTATGCTTTTCTTTTTACACCTGCTATTTTGGAAGTCATGTTTCTGTTCATTCTGTTCTACAATACCATTTCTGTAGTAGCACACCTCATTAAGTTTATATCCTTCTTCTCCACAGATCGTTTTCTCTCTATCTACTACTCATTGTCTCAGGGGAAAAAGCCAATTATCTTATGTTGAATACTGGCAAGACAAAAACTGTTTTAATACCCTCTGATTCTTTGTCTTTTCCACTGATTTCTGAGTTCAGGAACACACAGTCTTTTTTCATGTTTTAAGATTATGAATTGAAATCCTAACTCCATTAAAATCTATGTCAAATCCCTCTATAACCTACAATACTGCAAGATTTCACCAAAATGTTGTAGAAGGATATGCCTCGTGAAATGTGACTACATAATCTTTCACTAATATCCTGAGCATTACTCATGGCTGCAACTGTTCCCAAACAGTACTGCAATCTCTTAAATTCTATTCCCAAGTAAAATTCCTTCAGGAATGGATGAAGTGTGTTATTGGAATTTAAATTCATAACTACAATATTTATTAACTTTATTTCCAATCAAAATAAAGTGTTGAAGACACTCATGTTTTATACAATACCTGACCAACCCAAACCATTTTATGATTCTATGAACTTTTGATTTGGCCTAGGCACAGAGAAAGAATGAATTTGCAGAAATTTTAACTGTTTTTGCAACAGATTTTCTGCCCTAGATAATATATGTTTTCTGCTTGTAACTCATGGAAAAGTAAGTTCTTTCAAATAAATATCTTGCCTGTCAGCAGTTAGAAAGGGAGAAAGCTGCTGCACATGTGCAGCAAATTGTTGCACTTTCAATTTGCTTTGATCAGAAGCTCTGAGATAAACTTTTCTGAAATCAAAAGTATAAATTTTCCATCTCCTTAATAACAATTTGGTGTCAATGGCAGGCAGAGAAGAAAAAGATACTAAGATTGTCATCATCATCTTAGTTATTCAATGTACAATAGATTAATTTTAACTCTACCAACTTTGCAATCAGCATTTATTTATACTCAGTTTTACAGAAGCAACTTCCTGCATGCAGAAAGTTGTAAATTAAGGTTGTAAGTAAAAATTTCCTAGGGAATAATATACTTTGTCTTCATCATGTTTTCCTTAAAATTCTGCTAAAAAATGTTATATCAAATTTGATACTTAATTATGGCTTAATCCAAACTAAGTCGACATCAGAAGTGTTGGGCTATCATTGTTTTAATTTGGATTTTTTCCGCATCATCTTTAAATCTATTCCATGGAATTTTTACATGTTGTGGTGGTATTATATATAAAGGTTGTAATTTGAAACTGAGGTGGCAGTGGCATTGTTAGAGAAGCACAATACAAATTGCATGTTCAATAAATTGCCTCTGAAGATTGTTTAAACCAACCTTGTTTACTGCAATGTATTGCTTGCTATATAGTATATTTGTTGGTATTGAAAAAAATATTACTTCTCCTGAGAAGAAATTTAAATTTATAAAATGATAAAGTACATGGCAATTAAACACATACACATCTCTCAGATATCAATAGGGCTTTGCTCTGTAAACTAATTATCTGATAAGTTTATTAAAATTTATGCTTAAACCATGAAGAGCACTGATACATAATGTAAATTATTAGGGAGATTGATGAAAATAAACTAAAAGATTGAATCAAGTAACTCTAAATATAGTTTATTCAAAGGATGGAGCACCTCTTCTATAAGGAAGCACTAAGAGATTTAGGGTTGTTCAGCTTGAAAAAAGGAAAGACATAGGGTGACCTAACTGAACTTCCAGGAATCTGATGTTCAACGCGGGCAAGGCTATGGGCTAGATGGGTTCTGCCCACCTGAGCCACTGAACTGGTGGGAGTTCTCCTGGCAGTTTTGGGCAGAGGGATTGAATGGATGTCAGCAGCAAGTTACTGGTGGTTCAACTGTTGGTTCCAAAGCACTGCACTTGCCCCGAGACAGGGGGACTGATCAGCAGCACAGAAGGTCTCAGGTGGCCACGTCCTCCCTTTTAAAGTCTGCTGTGGCCTCCTGTTTGAAATGGGCCAGGGCCCTTTCCTAAGGACGTAATGCAGGACACAGAGTAGGCGTGTGGGGAAGCCTGTAACCCTGGAGTATGTCAGCCGGTGGAGAAACGCTGGGGAGGGAGCAGCGCTGCGGGCAAAGGGGAAAACAGGGAGCTGCGGCCTCCACTGAGTCGAGAGGCCTCGCTGAGCTTTGTTCAGTGAACTCTCCCTTTTATTGGAATAAAAGTTTATTCTTCTTAGTTAGCTCCTCTGTCTCCTGGTATTTATGTGTCTCCCAATACCTGGAATTTCAGAAGACCACAATGCCATGGTCTCAACAGCCAAGGCTTTCCCTTCCCTTCCCATCTCCAACAAAGCCTTTCCCGTGTGTTAGTATGAGCTAGAGCAGCAGAGCAGGTGCTCCACCTCCACACAGGTGGCAGGCTCCACCCTCTGGGTCAGGAAGCTGTCACCAGTGCTTTCCAGGAGGCTCCTGGCCTGTTTGTGCTTGGCTGCATTGCTTCTCCAGCTGCTCTCGGGGTAGTTGAATGCCCCTCGAGAGCCAGGGACTGTGACTTTGAGGCTGCTTTGCACTGCCTGTTGAGCTCTCATCCCCATCCCACTGCTGCTCAGGAAGTCCGCAGTGTCCCCACAGTGCCCTCAGCAGTGTCCCCACTCCCAGCCTACCCTTTGATCCTGACCCATCAACTCCCGAGTGGCTTGCCGTCCACCCCCCGACAGAACTCGATGCATTTCAAGTGCTACCTCCCAGAGATCTACGGATGTCGTCTCCCTGGACTTCCATGAGGTCCTGGATATGGTTCCCAGCACATTCTTCCCACTCCCTTACTGCCCCTGTCCAATGCAGCCCCAGGGCAGCCTGGAGGAGCTCCGTTTGGGGCTGCAGTGGGATGGCTGGGGGCATGGTGGGCTCACTGGGAGCAGTGGCAGCAGCCTTCTAAAGCCCCAGAGTGGGAGGACGGTGCCCAGGCTGTGCTCAGGGCTGTTTTTGGTGCGGAGCCACGTGCGTGAGTCCTGCCTGGGCCCATCTGTCCTGCCTCCCACGCCCAAGGGCTGCTTCCCCAGGGGAAGGGGACAGGGGAGTCCCCCTCTGTGAATGCCTGCACCTCCGGCACTGACTCAGGCCTGGGGTGCTGTTTGGGTGCCCTTGGAGCCCTTTGAGCCTTGGTGGAACTGCTTGGTGCCACTTCCTGGTGCCACTTCTGGGAGAAAGAATACCAACATAACTACTTACTTTCTGAATGTGGACTATTTAGGGAATGAACTTCCCGAGGCAACATAGTATATCTGTGACATGTCTCTGCAGAAACTGGCAACATGAGATAATTTATCACATTTTTTCCTCAAACAATTTAAAGAATGTAATATTTAGTCCCAGTGACCTGTTAGAGACTAGTAACTGTATAGGGGTCCTTTGTATATTTGCTTTCGTTTGTTAGAACTTGCAGTTCTGTTTGAGGTTGATTGACATAACAACTAATGAGCACTGAGGTATATATAATCTTTTACATGGCAAGTATTCTACATTTCAGGATTTCTAGTTCAAACATCACTCTTATCTGTTGTTCTTCATTCATCTGATTGTCACAGGTCTCCATTATTACATAAAAAGAGAAATATGGACAGACTGATAGAATTCATAATTTTAATGGCTAAAAACCTATGTATTCTGTTAGCTGTACATTTAAACAGCTTTACTAGCATATTTCATTTAAATAATTATTTTATACAAGTATGAATACTGTATGTTCGTGGATTTCTTTTTTTGATTATTTTGGATTGGATAGGAAAAAGAAAGAAAATATGTAGGGAAAAACCACACCACACGCATAGGCAAAGTAACAAAAATGTTAGCTATCAGGTACTAACACTGTAACAACATTTATCATTAAGATCTAAGGTGGAGACTTATTTCTTGAACTTGATATACAATCACTTTCTTGAAAATAGTTACTTATGTGGCCTCAAATCTTAGTATAAAACATGCCATGTCTTGTAATTAATATAACAGCTAAACTCATGGAATAATACCAATTCTCAATTCACAATGTTCTGCTGTACAGTGAAGCGAAAATATCACAAAAGATATGAGGGGAAGAGTTTTAATGTAGCCTGCCCAGCAGATTCCTTAGCCCTTAAAGGTTTCAAGTCTTAACCTTTCAGAATGTTTCTAAGGGCCTTGTGTGTATTATGGACCAAAAAAAATCCAGTAAGCCCAGATAATCTCTGTAGACTACTACTAATTTTGTCATTAGAAGACAGGACAGATTTCTTCCTAGATTTTACCTTTACTGTGTTCCAGGTAATTATGTCACTGTTATGATTGTATTAACTACAGTGCCTTTACATTGTCAAAGCACTAGCTGTGCTATGCTCTCCTTTGTCTTGTTCTAAGACTTTCTTTCATGTTTTAGATGAGAAGATCAACAAAAAAATATTGGTAAAATGCCCAATATTTTTATTTAAAAATGGAATCATAGAATGGTTTGGGTCTTCTAGTTCCACCCCTCTTGCTGTTAACAGAGACACCTTTTATTTGACCAAGTTGCCCAGAGCTCCATAAAACATGGCCTCTAACACTTCCAGGGATGGATCATTCACAGCTTCTCTGGGTAAGCCATTTCAGTGCCTCACCACCTTTGCTGTATAAGATTGCTTAGTAATATCCAGTCTAAACCTATCAACTTTCAGTTTAAAGATGTTACCCTTTGCCCTGTCAGTACATGCCCTTCTAACAAGTTCCCCTCCACCTTTCTTGTAGGCTCCCTTCAGGAATTGAAAGGCTAAGATAACGTCTCTAAAGAGCCTTCTCTTCTCCATGCTGAAAAATCCCAATTCACTCACCTTTTCCTCATAGGAGAAGTGCTCCAGCATTCTGATGATTGTGGCCCTCCTTTGAACTCACTCCAGCAGGTCCATGCCCTTATGTTGGAGAACTCAGAGATAGATGCAGTACTCCAGGTGGGGTCTCATAAGAGCAGAGTAGAGAGGCAGAATCACCTCCCTCACCTGCTGGTCATGTTGCTTTTCATGCAGCCCAGGATACAACTGGCTTTATGGGATGCAAACACAAATGGATGGCTCATGTCCAAGGTAAGGTACTACTAATTACATTATGCTTAGTAAATTTCTAGTTTATGGGTGCAATATATCTATGCATTATCTACAACTTACACATATTATCTCTCTCCTTTGTTCCTAATACACTAACTGTTTTCCTAAAATTCTGTTCAAATACAGATTTTTCTGTAATGCTTCTCTTTAATGACTTTTCTAATGATCTTAGTAGACCAGAAAAGCATGATTTTGCTCAGTAAAATCCAGATTTTTTATCTGTATTGCATTACTTCATGCTGTAATTTTGATTTTCAAAAGTAGTAGTGATTCCAATACCTAATACTTCAGTATTATGATTTTACTGAAATTCTGACTGACAATTACAAATTAGTGCAATTGAAATATTTTTAAAAAGTAGCAGCTAATCTTCATAATTATTCTGTGAACTTCAACAGGCAGTTAATTGTAGTGTCTTGAACTATTTGTGATAACTCAAGATTTCATCTTACAGTTCTCAGAATCAAAAGAATTAGAGCAACCCCCATCTTATTTACAGTAAGTTAGACTTCACCTTCACACAGTTCAGAGAATTTGATTCCCCAAGGTAACCAGATCTGACACACTCACAGACCTAGAACTCATAGTGCTGAAATTCCCTGGTCCTGTTCTGTAGGATATTTGCAAAACTTTTTTTGTTAACACACAGCTTTTAAACCACTGATAATGGCAGTTACAATTTGATGGATTAGGCTTTGAGGCCACATTCATTAAATGACTGCTAAGTGCTAATTAAAGTCTAACTAACTAAGGCTTTTTCCATAACACTAGGGATTAGTTGATGTTTTTCCACCTCTCTCTTGTATATGAATAATTTCTAAAGCAAATACTTTTATACCACTGGTGTTTGAAGAGTGGCTTACTGAATACTAATTGCTAATTCTGGTACATAGCTAAAATATTTCTTTAAAGCTTCAACAGCAGAGAATATTTCTGAAAATCTGGCGTCCTCTCAACTGGCAAATAATTTACTACTACGGCCCTGAGCTTCCTTCCGTAGGAGACACTAGAAGTCAAATCTCTTTTCAAATGCTGGGTATTACAAAGACATTTATAACAAGTTGCTTCCAGAAAAAATATTTACTTTAACTAGCTTTACTGAAAATTGCAAATGCCCAATTCTGTCTTTTCTGCATCTATAAAAGTGACAGTGTCACTAGGAAAATAAAAATTATAATTCAATAATTTTTTTCTGGTTTTACTTCAGATATTTATTTTTTTATAAAAGTTTGGCAGCAAGAGCAACAAAATATACTTTAAAGGACAAAAAAATAATTGCAAATTGACTCCTTCCTTCACAACTTACATAAGTATAAGCAGAGAAATAAATTTTAGAAACAGAGAAATAAGTTTTAGTTATGTTTTGTAGTGGCATCTAAATATCCCAAATGAAATAAAATTCTCGCTGTATGAGATGTACATAATCAGGACAAAGGAAAGTCTCAGGCCAGGAACTGATTTTCAGTGTAAATAGGTAAGAGAGAGCTTTTTTTATTTTGCAGAATGAGGAAAGATACCCTATTCTGACAAATGACATAGGTGACTATATTGTGTACATTTTTAACCCCATATGAGGCATAATGCAGACAACAATTTCAGGTGAGCATACCAGGCCAGAAATATTTTGCCCTCTTGGAAATGCTGAGGATACAGCTTAAATAACTTGTCTAAGTTCACACAGTATCAACACGATGAAGGAGCATGGATCTCCTGAACACATTTTCATTATTTTAATATTTTTTTCTCCAAATATGTAACTTTTACTTAACTATATGTTTTAGATATAAATTCTGAAACTAAATTCCTTTTGGAGCAAATCAAGCAGACTTTGTTGTTTTCTTCTTCAGCATCTTAGAAATATATGCGATGCATTGGACAGCATCAAAACAAAACTGAAAGCCTTGCTCTCTTACAGAAAATTTCATGAACATGATATACAAAACTATTAAGAAGTATGCTTGACATTTGATATTTTATACCTAAGTTCTTTGGAATTGATACCTTGTGCAGTATAGGAAGATGTTTGCTGTTGTTGAGACTGATGCTCACTCCTCTCATAGGATGATGACTCATCAATACCGGTATTTTACTTGCTGGGTTTCAGGGGAGTTAAGGGATTTAATGCAGAATTCTTTATGGATGATTCTTTGCTTCCAGGTTTTTCTGCAGTCAGCTCAATGGCTTCCTAAATTTCTGCTAACCCCCTAGAACCTTCTCTGGTGCTTAAGAGGAATGTTAGCCAAGTCTGGCCATCTGCTGCCTCCAGCAGACTGTGGTTGTATGGAAACTCTCTGACCTTCTGTAATTTTTGTCTTTTACCAGATATCTGGCCAAGTATCTCCATCTGAACTTCAGGCAAATAACTCCCTTATTTTAACTACCAAACCCTGGGACTCCTAGTAATTTCTCTGCTTGGGACAGAGAAATTTCACAGTAGCGAATAATGTATTTTCCTCTCCTTTCAGGCATACCACATGACCCAGCACTTCCTTAACAGGAATGACCATTCATGTCATACAGAGTTGAGGAAAAATACCCAAATATATTTTATCTTGTAAGTGGATGATTTCTTACACAGACTTGAAAGAACTGTGTTAATTTATCTTCCAAAAGACAATATGCAAAGTGCTGTCATTTTAAAGTTAAATTGAAATCTGCACAGTACAGAAGGTGGCAGACTCTGAAGCAACAACACATGTGCTTCCTTTGCCTCCAGATAAGAAATGATTTTTTTGTTTGAAGTTTCAATGAATTACATGGCAAAGTTAGTATGGACAGCATCTAATTCATCTTTGTTCCCTTTGGATTTGGGGGGGAGGTACTTGTAGCATCATCAGGAAAAACTATTTCTTGACAAAAATGTTGGGTTTTTTAGTTTTGTTGTGTTCTTTCTTTCTTTCTTTCTTTCTTTCTTTCTTTCTCTTTCTTTCTTTCTTTCTTTCTTTCTTTCTTTCTTTCTTTCTTTCTTTCTTTCTTTCTTTCTTTCTTTCTTTCTTTCTTTCTTTCTTTCTTTCTTTCTTTCTTTCTTTCTTTCTTTCTTTCTTCTTTCTTTCTTCTTTCTTTCTTTCTTTCTTTCTTTCTTTCTTTCTTTCTTTCTTTCTTTCTTTCTTTCTTCTTTCTTTCTTTCTTTCTTTCTTTCTTTCTTTCTTTCTTTCTTTCTTTCTTTCTTTCTTTCTTTCTTTCTTTCTTTCTTTCTTTCTTTCTTTCTTTCAAGTGGGGACTTTGTGGTTGTTCCTGTGGGTGATTCCAAGAAATATGTTCCAGTGTTCTGTGTCATCTCCTAGTAACACAGCTTTAGAGCGACTGCTTGTGGAACAGGAAATGGTGAATGGGCCCTTGGACTTCTCCAGAATGATTCTGATCAGTATGGATTACCAAAGGACTCTGCAGACCTAAGGATAAATCCAGTTTTCAGTGGTCAAACCTCTATTTCATGTGGGATTTCTGTGGAAAAAAAAAATGTATGGGTGGTACTGTGTAGACAGAAACCTGAAGAGTCTCTGCTTAGTTATCGTGTAAGATGTGCAATCTAGTTCTAAATAAACTAATTTAGGTGTAAGAAGCAATACAGCTGAAATGATTGCTAAGTTAACCCAGAGAGGAAGGTTATGTGTCTCTGATTCCATTAACTCATATGACATTAGACTCTGTGTGACCATAGACTAACCCTTTAAATACAGCTTTTGTTTTTGATCTTTTCCTACTAGATTTATGCAATTTGATTTCAAGGTTCTGAGAAATATTGTTAATTGTTGACCTTGTCACTGGAATTTCTTTCCCTTTGATAGCAGTACAAAACCCTATCTTATTTGAGAGAGATATTTTCTGAGAGCTGGTAAGCCTTTGAGTTTTCCCTTAGTTTCACAGTCTTCCATTTAATATAAGAATAATAAAAACATTTTCTGTATAAGTCAGTTTCACTTAATGTAATTTTAGTTTATCCAAAGCTCCATTCACTCCAGCCTACTGTTTTCTATGACTTTCATTTTCTTGAACCTCTATGGTGTACCGAGATAAGCATAAATAAATTAGCATCAATGTTGTTGTTGTTTTATTTTTTTGCCTGGTAAAGTAATGATGGCAATCATGTCTAATACTGGACCTTATTATTATTCAAAGTATTTCTTCCCTTATTTCCATCTTAGAATATAAAGATTTTAAAAATTACACAATTCTCATTCTTATTTATGGTCAACACATGATGTTCCTGTGGTTGCCTTTTAAACTCATGGCCCAATTCTATTTTAAAAATATTAGCCCTGTTGCTTTGTTTGGTTTTTTTTTCACCCCATCTGAAAATGAATATTTTGTTCCATAATTGTACTTCAGTTATTATTTCATTACTTGATCTGATGACTGATTTATGATTTACTATTTGCTGATACCTCACAGAAGTAATTCTATCTGTTTTATTTACCCAGGATTCCAGTTTTAACATTTACAAATTTAATTTACCTTTGTCCTAATCACTGCATTTGATTTCCCAGAGGGTTGAAAAGACCATTTTATTACTAATGATATCACCTACCTCACTTCTAGAGACACTGAAATTATACATTTGTTCATCTTCATTACCTTTGAGTCACATTTAGAGAATGATCCCACTTAATGTGGATTCAGACCTCTCTATGACTGCCTTTTGCATCTACCTTTCATCCCTTCCATTGGGAATCTGATAAAGAAGTTTCTTATAGCATGCAGAAATTTTGATAGATTTTTTTTCATTCTTATGCTGTTGTTTTTTTCTGTTTTCACTTTCAGCTGTACATCTTGGATTTCTCAATGTCAGTTGGCATGTCTCTATGTCTTACACAGGTCTTAAAGAGTTCTCAATGGCTCACATTTGAGTGTGAGTGGTATCTATCTCAGGACAAATATTCCTGTAATCAGTAGCATGTAGATAATGCTGTCTAGATGGCTGAAAGAATTTGATGTCATCTTGCCCTCCGAAAATTATACATCCAGAAAGTCTTCTCTCAAGGTTCCCAATTTTGCAGCCTTTATCTACCTGGAGCATTATGTGTTCAAAAAAATTGTATCATATACCTGCATTTGAACTGAATAAATATGTTTGTATGCACAGCACTGTCTTTCTCCATATTAATGCCACTGTAGCTTCTGTAACAACAAGGAGATAAACATTAATTCTGCTGATAATAATAAAGGTTCCATACTTTGCCTAATTGTTTAATTAAAACCTTGCAAGTCAATTCAATTTTATTGTGGGCTAAGACAAAAAGATACAAACCCATATGATAATACATCTGCTAGCAAATTTTAAGGAACATTTGAAACTCATAGACCTTTGACAGCTTTTCAGAATGTAGCAGGCTTGGCCAGTCATGTAGTTTTTGCAAATAGAGTGTCTAGTAACATTGATATTTTAGGTGGAATTTGGCTGCAGGCTTGATGTAGAAGGCCTTCTGACTGGAATACAAATTTTGTTTCCCTAAAGATATACCAGTATAAGTAATGCAATTGCTTTTCAACACTTCACACTGTTTCTTTTTTTGTTTTGTTTTCATTTGGATATATTTTTTGGTTTTGTTGTTTGGTTTTTGTTGTTGTTGTTGTTGAATCAGTTCAAGTAGAATGACAACTACTGCAAGCTGTTAAACAGATTCATGCTCTGGCAAGAGCATGAATCTGTAATCCTGTTGTTAACTGATGTTGGTTTCCTTTAGGGCTGAATAAGACTTTTTTAGCAGTTTGGATTCCTTCTAGAATGGTTGGTATTTGTCACATTGTAAAAAAATAATAGATAGCTTTATAGGTATTTAATTCAGTCCTGATTCTTTGGCCTGAGATCAGAGCATACTGTGAATTTCCATAAGAAAAAGTAACACATAGATTAGGATATGATGTCTGATTTTACTGCTTAGGTTAAGATAATTTCCAGTAAAAGAGCAAAAGATGGTATAGCCCTTTTAAATGCATTACTTTATTTTTAAAACTCATGCTAATGAAAAGATTTTCATCTTCAGTATCCTAAATTCTTAAAAATATATACTTAAAATAGATAAGATTTCTAGTTTGATAAATAACCTGCCTACTTTTTCTCAATAAAAAAATCATAATTCCATAGTTTTTTCCATATTATTTCTTTATCATTCTTTAGTTATAAATGCACATAAGTTATATCATGCACATAAGTTTCCTAAATAACAGTGTAGAACCAGAAGCTGCCTTGTTTTATGAGTTTTGTAATGTTCTTTGGGGTTTTATGATTATTTATTGTATTGTGCCATTTGACTATTAAATTCTTCGTATTTGCTATCATGAAATCCTGGTCTTATTCTGTTGGATACCTTGAATTCCAATGAATTCTCTGCCAATACATGGGATAACAGCATTCAGTCAGGACTAAGCACATTATGCTTTTTTTTTTTGCCTTTTTTTTTTTTTTTTTGACATAGAAGCCATGACATTTCATCATTTGGCTGAAGAAATTCCTTGATAATCAGAAAAGCCTACTAAAATATTACTTTTCTCAAATTATGCAATTATGTTCTAGTACCTTTCTTCTGATGCACTAAAACACTACAATTTTCTGTGGGATATTCTGAAGTTATGCTTCTCTTGACCACAACTGTTTTGTTCTAATTTCAATTTGAACTAGATATATGATTTTAAATTTATAACTTCAGATAAAATTTGAAAGCAACATGTCAATTTAAAGTATACATCCCAATTTCAAGTTGTTGACATAGCTAATACGGTTTTTGTTTACAAGTGTGTAAACTCACTTTTTCCACCTGTATAAAAATGAGAATATTTGTCTTTTGACTCTGAATAATGGTCAAGATGATGCTGAAATACCCAAATATTTTTAAAATGTAGATATAATTTCTTGAAATTTTTTACACAGTATTTTGAGAACTTTTTTTTCCTATTTGAGACAAAAATAGTTTAACAAGGGAAAGTGCTGGATTCTGCACCTGGGATGGGGCAAACCTGGATGTACAAACAGACTGGGGAAAAAGGTGCTGGAAAGCAGTGCCATGCAAAGGCACCTGGGTGTCCTGGTTGACAGTAAGTTGAATGTGAGTAAGCAGTGCCCTGGCAGCCAGGAGGGCCAACTGTGTCCTGGGGGCATCAGGCAAAGTATCTCCAGCTGGTTGAGAGGGAAGATTGTCCCGCTCTGTTCTGCCCTAGTGTAGCCCCACCCTGAATATTGTGTGCAGTTTGGGGCACCACAATATAGGAAAGATATTAAGGTATTGAAAAGTGTCCAAAGGAGGGCAATGAAGATGGTGAGGAGCCATGAGAAGAAGCTGTATGAGGAGTGGCTGAAGTCACTTGGTCTGTTCAGCCTGGAGGAGACTGAGCAGAGTCATTGCAATCTATGCCTTCCTTGCAAGGGGAAGAGGAGGGGCAGACACTGATCTGTCCTCTCTGGTGACCAGTGACAGGACCCAAGGAAATGGCCTGAAGTTGTATCAGGAGAGGTTCAGATTGAATATTCTTCACCCAGAGGGTGGTTGGGTGCTGGAACAGTCACTCTAGGGAAGTGGTCACAGCACTAAGCCTGACAAAGTTCAAGGGGTATTTGGATGATACTCTTGGGCACATGGTGTGACTCTTGGGGATGTCCTGTGCAGGGCAGAGAGCTGGACTTAATGACCCTTGTGGGTGTCTTTCAACTTGCATATTCTGTGATTCTGTGAAAAAAAATAAGCAGGTATTATGGACATAAAAAGGGAAAATAAGGGTTGCCCAAACAAAGTGAGTCACCAGGTCAAACTTGATTTCAACTATATCAGTGAAGGAGTGAAGGAGCTAAGTATTTCCCATTATGTAACCAAATAGACAGCTGATCTGAAACATCTACAGCCTAGATATAATGAGAAACAGAGGAAACTGTAGGTTATCTTGGAAAGTACTGCTGAACTGTGGAAGCATTATAGAGGGACCGATGTAATGAGGAAGACTAATTGATCTAGAAAGTAAGAACCATCCCATGGAACTGGATGAGAGTGCATAGATGCAGGCTTTGATTATTGAATAAAAGGACATAGCTGAAACCCAAAGGAAAAGCTGCATCCATATTTTCCTACATTGTCTTTTCCTGCAAAAATATAAATAAGAGCTCTTCATGGAGGGTGTTAAGAACACATTACCTACACAAGACAAAAGCTCCCTAATAGCATTCAACCCTCTAAACCTTGTGCTTTGACTTAAGCTCTGTTGTCCATGAAGTGGGAGACCTAAACTGACAACAGTGACAAAAAACGGGCAAGGATGATGGCATATGAAGCCTGATCAAAGTGAATACTCTCTGGTACCGTTATAAACTGAAAAAAATCCTTTGTAGGTGTTTGTGTCTTCCAGTGCCTAGGGACTGCAGAGCAGCCATAGGTCAAAACAGCAATCCACTGCTTTTCAAAGCACCTTACACTGAAAATTGTTTTATCTGCACTAGAAACAGAAATTGAAGACAACTGTTTCTGTTTCTGTTTCTGACAGGAGTAGTGTGTCCACAAAGAGTACATGTAAACTGTAAAATGCACTACTGGTTTAAAATGAAAGCCTATATCATTCTATATCAGTAAATAGATATGATTATCAGGGAACTCCGTTCATCACAGATGTGGAAAAATTATGAAGTGCCTTTCAAACCATTAAAACCCAGGACAAGGACAAAAGCAAACATAAAAGGTAATGGCAGAAGAGGTGTAAAGAATTGAAACTCAGAAAAGAAGAGTTAAATTGACTTAGAAAAAACCTGCGCTTACTAAGACTGATGTAAGGTAAAAAAGAAAGGTAGTGGATACCAATAAATGATTAAAGCATCAGAACATTATAAGAAAACAATAGGAATAATTCCTCTGACCACTAGTGATGCTATGTGGTTTTTATAATAATATGTTAAAAAAAAAAAAAAAAAAAAAAAGCAAGAAGTGGAAAAGGGATGGAGTTGATCCAGCCTGAGGCAGAAGATATATTCCTGTCTTTAAAATATTGATCAAACTCATAAATTCAACTACTTTACATTCATTGTAAATCTGCTGGTTTTCAAAAGTTTTAAGGACATTTTCTTTAATTTTAACAGATAAAATAATATATATGAAAAAAAATTATGTAATTATAATTTAGTCGAAAAGAAAAGGTTTTGAAAAAACTTTCCAAAATATGGGTTTTGACAAAAAGAGAAATAACTCTCTTCTACATAGAAAGGAAGGAAAGGCAAAGACCTTAAAATGTGGAGTAATATAGTACATGGAACAAATACTAAGGACCTTAAATATCCAGGTTTCATCAAGAAACTTGAAACAAGTAACATAACTTTCCTGCATACATACAAGCTAAGCATCAGAACAATGACTGTGAAGGAAAAAAGATCTAATTTATTCTCTATTTCCGGAGAAAATGGTTGCAAGGCTCCAAATGAGTGAAATATAACTTATGTCACACTTAAAAATTTACTTTAAGTAAAAGGGAGTAATTAGCTGATACACTCCAAACATCAAAGAATGAAAACATGTATTTCACTTTAATAAACCTTTATATGTTTTTAAAAATGTAGCAAGTAAGAGGATATTAGACTCATGCTCACTTCTACAAGTAATAAAACATGCTCTCATGCGTTTTCTCTATATTATTCTGGCAGAATGAAAAGCTAAAAATTGTAAACAATTTATACATGCCTTTAGGGAAATAAAAGAAATTAGTGTAAGTAGGGCTTTTAAATGAATTTATGTCCTGCCTGACCTTTGCAAAAAACTATTACTTAATAATAGCAAGAGAGCTGATTATCAAATAAATTAGATTTGTCCAAACACAGTCGCACAGTTTTGAGTTCCATGTAAGTATGATTATAATTCATTGTCAGTAGTGACTGGTAGTAGTAATGCTTAATCTAAATCCAATCTTCTATCATAGGCAAACATGCACCTTATTAAGAGAGCATTGTTGCCTCAAACTGTTTACAGTCTAAAACCTACATCTCAGCAACAATTGTGCAGCAGATTAACTTCATGTCTGTGTAGTCCCATTGTTCATCTGATTTTGCACTTGGTGTCATTGTAATCAGATATATTTACACTTACAAGATAAGGGTCCGCATAGACAAGGCAGATAAAGAGCAAGGGGGAAAATGTATTTTATCCTTATGTAAAGAAGGCGCTGAGAAACCACTCAAGGCAGTAGTTTAAAGTTCTGCCGGAATCATATTTTGAGTTAGTTCTTGTAAGTCATAGCTGGAACCCCAACCAAATTAGTGCATGTAAGAGACTTATGGAAAAACTTATGAAATCACAGCTCATAGAATGAAAGGGATTGAAGATACTTCTAGAACTCATTCTGGTCCAGCTTTTGTGATCTAAGCTGGGCCAGTATACAAAGGTTTGGTGAGGGTCAGATGACTTGTTTTTTGTGTTTGATTTTGGTTTAGGTATTCGGTTTGGGTTTTTTTTTCCCAAAATACCACTATATGTATTTCCTTCTGTCAGAAAGTTTATGGTCTCATTATACAAGGAGAAATGTTAACTAGATATTAATATCAGGACAAAGAGACAGATTGGCTTACCCTAGGTGAAATACAAAGCTATGCATCATCAGTATACAAAGGATTATTATGATTCATGTCTGTTTCTGAGGATTGAAAAGGGTGTCTGACCTTTCTAAGATGAAACGCGGGAGGGAGAGAATGGAATACAATAAAGTTTAAACAAACAGTAAGTCACCTGTTGGATTAATGTAGTAATTTTATTGTAATTGCAGAATTATTACTTTTTTTGTCTATTTTTTTGCCTTACATTTAAGAAATTCTTCATAGTTTATGGGGGAAAGCAATTTTGTTTCACTTTTAGTCACACTAATGATTTGTATCTTCCTTAAAATCTTTTGTGATATGTAATATTAAAATGCCTATTTATAGATGCCTATTTCTTGAGTTGAATTGAAATCTTCAACATGACGAAATGTTTGAATGTTTGAACTCAGCAATACCAAGGCTTTTCCTGACTGCCTGATATGTATGCACATGTCCAAAGAACTGTTTCAACAGTAAAGCATTTTCAGAGAAAATGTGTATTTTTTATGAAGGGTAGCAAGGCATGTCACTTCTGAAGTACTGTACCTTGTTACCTATGTATTTCAGTTCCAGCATCAAGGAGGATATAGCAGAAAAGCTATCATCTTTGCTATAGAGGAGTGCTGGGTAACACGATAAGAGTATTAGGGAGGAGGTGGTCAAATAAGCTTTATAGAATATCTGTAGGGCTGATTCCTTAAATGTAAATTAGGACAACTGTCAGGAGGTTTCCTGTGATCCCAGTAAACTACCAGAGTAGCTGGGAAATTATAAGATACTGTGCAAGTTTTATGTCCCCTACTTCTTACAGTAGAATAAGAAACATTTGCTAATCTGCCATAGTGCATGGGCAACAACACTGGAAAGGTTTCATACTGGAGGCAAAATGGTACTTTGGTCCTTATATTAGCTTTGATTTTCTGAGACAGGGATCACTGTGGTCTGAAAGTTACTCTTTTTCTCTACTGTTTCTGCTAGATTTGTTGAGGTTGGTATCTGAGGTCAACTATGTTTCCTGGAGGGCTACAATGAAGTAGTGATACAGTGCTAAATTGAAGCTTGTAATCAAATAGCTGTGACAAATAATGCCAGATAATAAGCTGTCTCTAAATTAAAAAAAAAAAAAAAATATTAGTGGAAAGACAAATATATCTGACAAGAAATTATGATTTGTTTTCAGCTTCCATGTAAATTTGTCCTTATTCCCTCATTAGTGTCACCTCTTTGCACTGGTCTCTGGAAAAAACAAGGGACGTGCATACTGGTGATTTATCAGTACATTGGCAGATTTTCTATTTGTAAACTGTAGGATGGATAGACACAGGCTGTTACATGAATATTTATCACTATTTAGCATACATTCTTTAAGGAACACCTTGAACGATTGCATATTATCCTCTAGAGGTAAATCTGCATTTATTTTAAAAGCTATTTCAAATGGAAAAAAAAGATTACTGTTAGCCAACCTACAGTAATAATTTAGATGTCTCAAATACCACAAATTGTTATGGGATCTAACTATCCATACCCTATAGAAATCTAACTGTTATTACCATAAAAAAATTTTCTAAAGAGCATGGTGGGTTGGCCCTGGTTGGACACCAGGCACCCAACAAAGCCCCTCTATGACTCCCCTCCTAAACTGCATAGGGGAAATAAAAGTCTTGGTGGTTGAGATAAGGACAAGGAGGCATCGCTCAACAATTACCATCAGGGACAAAACAAAATCAGCGAAATTAATGTAGTGTATTACTAAGCAAAGTATTACCAAAGTATTACTAAGCAAAGTGTATTACCAAGAGCAGGGCAATAAAGGAATAAAATCAAATCTTAAAACAATTTCCTTCCACCTCTCTCTTCTTCCTGGGCTCAACTTCACTTCTGACTTCTCTATTTTTACCCATCAGACGAGTTCAAGTGACACATGGAGATGGTGAATGCAGGTTGCAGTCAGTTTGTTATGTGCCATCTCATCCACTCCTTCTTCCTTATTCTCTTCCTCTGCTCCTGCTCTCTCATGGAAGAGAGATCTCCATGGACTTCTCTAATAGGAGTCCTTCCCATCCATTGCAGTTCTTCACAAACTGATCAAGCATGGGGTCCTTATGGGATCACAAGTCCTGCCAGCAAACTTGCTCTAGTGCCAGCAACTCTCTCTCCGCTAGGCCACAGGTCCCATCTAGAGTCTGCTCCATGGTGGACTTCCCATAGCCTCCTTCATTCATCCATCTACCCCAGCGTGGCATCCTCCATGGTCTGCAGTTGGACATTTGCTCCCCTCTTAACCTCCATGGACTGCTTTCTTTCATGTTTGGCAGTTTCACAACTTTGTTTTCTAGTTGCCAAAGCTTCTTAATTAGCATACATCAAGCCGTCAAATGCTTCCTCAAACACCCATGTTTTCTGAAAAGCTACAGCTATTGCATAATGGCTACATGTAGTTTGGGGTTTTTTTACCAAAAAAGTTCAAACTTTATGTTTGAAACTACTGCCAGGCTTTGTGTCTGATTACAGTTCTATGTTAGAATAAAATAATATTTCAGTAAAAAATAGAGTTCCATTGCACAGCTGCCTGATTTCTTAAAGCATAAATCTAAAGTCCACATGTAAAATGAATGAAAGGCAAATTAAAATCTATCATTAACCTGTTTGGAAAAAAAACCACGTTACCTCATCTTGTACCCATCTACTTAACTTCTTGTAAATTCTGTTGTAAAAAGAATTTGAAAGTGCCTTTAGCACTAGATCTCTACATTTTATGAGAGTACATTTACAATGAATTATTAATAATACCACATGGTCAGAATGGAAAAGTCTTACTAAAGCATTTTGAAACACTAATAGAGAGCAGATCTTTAAGATATTTTCCACCATATGCAAAAAGACTGGAAAGAAAGCTTGGAAGTTTTTAAATTAAGAAAACAACAGGGAGATAGGGAATAGGAGTTGTGGTCAGTTCATCACAAGTTGTTTCTGCCACTGCTAAGAGAGAGGAGTCCTTCCCTTGCTCCAGCATGGAGTCCCTCCCCACAAACTGCTGCAAGATGGGTCATTTTTCCACAAGGCGCAGTCCTACAGTCCTTCAGGCACAGAAATAGAAGTTACAAGATCTGAGAGTCCTGTGGGACAGAGATGCCCAGGTGAGGCAGCAGCAACAAGGTTGATGCTGACTTAAGTCAGGCAGTAGGGTGCACTATGACTGGTGTGGCTGGGGCAGGACCAAAGCCAAGGTCACTTTTTGCAGTATTCAAAGACAGAATTTAAGTGTCATTTACCTCTGTCTTACAGACCAAAATTTGGTGATTCAGTCTTACACTCAGAGGAAGAAGATTTCTTTGTAGTTGGTCTAAGCAAACTTTCAGAAATTGCCATGGGATATTATGCCTCATACAGTCTTAAAAATATTAAAGTCAACCTTAATATTTTTTCATGCATATCTCCTACAATTCAAAAATTTGCATATACCAGGTGTACTCATTAGTAACCTTTAAGCCTAGCCCAAATTCGATAAAGTGGTTTTGGAATGTTACCTGTTTCAGTTAATTCAATATACAGAATAACAAAAAGAAGACAAGAGCAAGCTTTAAGGGTAAATATAGAGCTGAGAACCTTTAAGGCAACATTGTGGTCACTACAGCCTCTGATCTTGTCCTTTAATGATCAGCCTACAACTTTCCACTTGAGTAGCTGTGGGCATCATTTTTTCTTGAAAATAGACTAAAAGAAGGAACAAACCGTGATTTTTCTAGAAGCAGATCTAGGTTGTCTAATTTGGAGGCCTGGCAGCATATCTGACTTTTGGGAGCCCCATAAAGAATTCAAAGCAACATCACTGCAGGGCTGTTTCATCTTGAGTAATTTACATGAATGGGAACTACTTGGCTATTCTTCCTGGTACAGACCCTGCTTTTCCTCTTTGCATTCAAGTTGTGTAATACCTGAAGCAGAAACCAAACACCTACATGCTTCTATGTGAAATATATGTTTCTCAGATTAGAAACTCCGCAAAGCATTTTGCTTTACAAAACCAGTAAATAGATTAATACTGCTGAAAATTAGATTAACATGTAGAATTAGTGCAAGGAGGCAAACTATTTTTGCCATATAGCAACATGGCTGGTAGAGCAGATTCTCCAGTTAAATGAAGGCACTGAAAATGCCAAAAGTGACTTTTTTGTGAGTATTATGTCCAGTACACTTGCAAAAGGACTTCTCTAATTTCTGCCAAGCTAAAGATCTTTTAAGGACAGTATGTTTCTTTTCAAGCCTTGCAGTAAGGGAGAAACTGAAAACCAAAGTAAGCGATTCAAAATCATAATATAATCCAAGGTAGCCTAAACTACCCTTCAGACATCAGAGCCAAATGCTAAGTATTCCTGAGAGCTACAGTTCAGCCCTGTGAAATAAACAGACATCAAAATATTGACATTTCTTTTGAATGTCTTGAATTAAAAGCCCCTGAAGTCAAGCTGTATACTTCCCTAAATAAATGCAAATAATAATCTAATATTGTTATTAAGGATTTTTTTTCATTTTAAGCTTTACTTTTAAATATAATTACTCCCCGTTCATAGTTTAATTGGACTTTACTTATCCCTTCATATTCCCAAATGAGAGTTTCTAATTTTTTGCTGTTGAATTGGTGCCAGAGTTCTAGGAGCATTGCTGACTTGAGACTTTAAGCTTTATATGAAACAAACAATACACTTTATTTGCAGAAGTGTAGTCATTGGTAAATTGATAAAATAGACTATATGGTGCTGAAAACATTTCAGAGTATTATGAATCCTGGTTCATATGCATGGTATCAAAATGAAATACACACACGATAGCCTGATGAAAGATAATAGCTTGTAATAAGGATGAATAACTGCATTCTTATAGGTCATGCTGTTTCAAAATAAGATAAATACATATTAGTGCTACATAGTTAGAATTTTAAAACAGCTTTCTCTTTTGAAGGAATGCAACAGTCCTCTGAAAACATTCCCAAACACTTAATAGTGCACTTAAACCTGAGAAATGGTGCTCAACTTCTAGTTAGTGAATATGCTGAGATCAATACCTTTTTATAAGCTGTGAATTAAATATAATAATTGAATTTGGGCTAATAGCTTGTGTAGTTCTTGAGTAAATAAAAATAAACACTCTATAAAGAACTGAAAATTTAAAATAACTCACAAGCTTATGTTTGCCATTTGACCTTTTAACTGCCTTAATTGAGTGTCACAACACATCTCTGTTTCTTGTCTCAGAACCTAATTCAGAACATGTCTGGTATCTCAGCTACATCTGTTTTGTTAATGTTATATTTATCCAAAGGCACCTGTTGCATCTCTCTGATCTTCAGAGTGATTTAAGCAGATACTAGAAGATTAATAACAAGTATGAGTTTAAATGAAATTATCAGTTAGGGTCAACACAAGAAAGATGTGGACCTGTTAGAATGAGTCTAGAGGAGAGCTAAGCTGATCACAAAGCTAGAACACCTCTCCTATAAAGACAGACTGAAAGAGTTGGGGCTGTTCAGCCTGGAAAAGAGACTTCAGGGTGAATTTATAGGAACCTTCCAGTACCTGAAGGGGGCCTATAAGAAACCTGGAGAGGGAGATTATTTTTTACTTTAAGGGTGGTGAGGTACTGGAACAGATGCCCAGAGAGTTTGTGGACTACCCATCCCTGGAGGCATTCAAGACCAAGTTGGATGGGGTCTCAGTAGCCTGGTACAGTGGAGGGTTCCCTACCCATGGCCAGGGGGTGGAACTAGTTGATTTTTAAGGTTCCTTCCAACCCTGACAATTCTATGATTCCATGATAGTTCACATTTATCCTGTTGGAGACAGAAAATATTGATAACCTCTCCAGATTTTTATATAACAACTAAAAGACTTACAATTTACAGCATATTGAGGAGTGCTGGCGATGGAGAAGGAAACACTTTCTGAAACACTGCTGAAAATCTTATCTCATTTCCAATGGCCTGTTAATATCTATCACCTCAAACAACTTTGTTTCATTGCTTCCATCAGTTTGAATTTATAGTACAGGAAGACTGGGATTCAAAAAGAATACAAAATATCCTAATATGGGCTAATTGTGTTTTAAACAAGTTTAAATGCATTCAACTCTTTTTTGATCACACAATGCTTTATTATCTCATGTTAAAATTGTCGGGTTTTAGCAGAAAACATTTAGCCATTGCATCACTTTTAGCTCTTTTCCATTAATCTAGATTTATCATTCTGCTTCCTAGTCACTTAAGAATTGTTACCAGCAAACTGGTAACTGCTTCAGAAGAATAAGTACTCTCATAATGAATTGTTGTGCTGTAAACAAGGGAAGAAATTTGCCTTTGTTAAAGATACTTTCAACTTTCTCTAAATCTTTTTAATTATTTCCATAAGTCATTTGTTTTTGCTAGTGGACCTCACACAATTGTCAATGATGGTCCTGTGCTTGAACAAGGAGAAGAAATCTCTTTATCACAGAATCATAGAATGGTTTGAGTTGAAGGGACTTTGAAGATTGTCTAGTTCCGGTGCCTCCTTCCACTCAACCAGGTTACTCAAAACACTGTCTAACCTGTCCTTGAACACTTCCATGGAGAGGGCATCTACAACTTCCATGGGCACCTCTTGCAGTGCCTCACCACCCTCACAGTAAAGGATTTCTTCCTGATATCTAATCTAAACCTATGGTCTTTCAGTTTGAAGCCATTCCTCTTTGTTCTATCACTACCTGCCCTTGTAAAAAGTTCGTCTACAGCTTTCTTGTAGATCCCTTTAGGTATTGGAAGGCTGCTATAAGGTCTCCCCAGAGCCTTCTCCAGGCTGATTAACCCCGACTTTCTAAATATGTCTTCACAGGAGAGGTGTTTCAGCCCTCTGGTCATCCTTGTTGCTCTCCTCTGGACTCACTCCACCAGTTCATGTCCTTCTAAAATTGGGGGCTCCAGACGCAGTACTCCAGCTGGGGTCTCATAACAGCAGAGTAGAGGGGCAGAATCACTTCCCTCAATCTGCTGGTCATGCTGCTTTTGATGCAGTCCAGGACTCAGTTGTCTTTCTATGCTGCAAGTGCACATTGCTGGGTTTATGCTGAGCTTCTCATTCATGAACGTCCCCAAGTCCTTCTCCTCCGGGCTCTCCATCCACTTTCTGCCTAGCCTCTATTTGTGTTTGGGATTGCTCTGACCCAGGTGCAGGATCTTCCACTTGGCCTTCTTGAGCTTTCTGGGTTTTTCACAGGTCCATCCCTCAAGCTTGTCAAGGTCCTTCTGGATGGCATCCCTTCCTCCTACCATGTCAACTGTGTAACACAGCTTGGTGTTATTAGCAAATTTGCTGAGTGCACTCAATCCCACTATCCATGTCACTGCCGAATTTAAATGTGGAACAACACCAGTCCCAATACCTCTGCCTGAGGAATGCCACTCATAATTGTTCTCTACTTGTATATCAAACCATTGACTGCAAATCTTTGAGAGTGACAATCCTGACAATTCCTTATTTATTGTGTGGTCCATCTGTCAAACCCACGTCTCTCCAGTTTGGAGATTAGGATGTCATGTAGGACAGCATCAAATGCTTTGAACCAGTCTAGATAGATGGTGTGAGTTTCTCTCCTCATCCACCAGTGCTCTAAACCCATCCTAGAAGATTACTGAATTTGTGAGGCATGATTTTTCCTTAGTGAAGCCACGCTGTCACCAATCACTTCATTTTCCATGTGTCTTCATTTTCTGTTGTAATAGGTGCAAAGCAGTGAAAAATCTTCCAGAATGCCCATTAACTAACTCTCTATCTGAAACTGTTTTGAACTGGAGGCACCGCAGAACTCTACAGAACTTGTCAATACAGTAGAAGAGCAGACGTTAATACAAGACGTTGCAAATTCAGAGTTCTGTCACTGGAAGGCCATTTTCTTTGGTATTTTTCAATTAATAGTGAGTGAACTAATTAAGGTTTTGGACATTCTATGCTTGCTACAAATCTACTCTGACTTAGTACCACTGACATAAAAGTTAATTTTCAACTTCATATCACAGAGGAAGAGTTATGTTTGAAACATATTTAATGGGGAAACAATGGCAGTACACTTTATCACAGCAGTATTACAGATTTTTTTTCTCCTTTGGGTCTGAAAGAATGCTGTTCTTAATCATGGCCTTATCAAAGTGAATAAGGAAGAATTTCTCATATATTTCAACAAAATTGCATTTGGGCTCTTTTTCTGTCCTGCCTGTGCTACTGTATGTAGGAGAGATTTCATCCCAGCTATACTAACAGTGAGAATTTTGTTTAGTTGCCTTGATGGGAGAAAAGTGTGAAGATTGTAGTCTATACAATTTATGACACCACCTTTTGACACCATTTTAGAATATTTTTTCATTATAAATAAATTTGATTCAAGGCAATTTATTTTAACTATTTGGAGAGAGGAAATAGAATTTCTCTTTGCCAATCTTTGATGTGACATGCTAAATATTTTAGCTTTTATTTTCTTTCTTTTTTGTTGATTATGTAACTGTATAATGCACTGAAGCACATTACTGTGCAAATTATAATACTTTTCATGCTCTTCCAGTGAGGAAATAGCCATCATTTCATTCTAGTATCAGGTATTTTCATGTGCATTATGAATACTTTCTTAATTTACTTGACTAAAATCTGTTGCTATATGCTTTTTAACTCAATTTTATCATTTGCTGTACTAACTGAAGCACTCTCCTGGAATGGCTTTTTCATGCCATCATTACATCATGGATATAGATCTGTGGATGTCTGCTTCCTTTCTTCTTTTCTCAGTAGAATTGCATGGCAAATTCTCAGCCTGGAAAGACAAGAGAGACTTTTCAACACAATAAAATAGAGGAAAATTACAAAATAGTACAGTATTTACTATAAACCAGGAACATAGCTGGAGTAAATTTGGATAGCACCACTCATGTAAGTGAAAGGAGTAGGATGTATGAACTAAAAAAAGCTGTATTCATACTTGATAAAGTGTATTCATGAAAGTGCACACCAGTATATTAGCAGAACTGGGGACAAAGCTGCAGGGAGAGGGTTGAAATAAAAAAAGTACATGTTACTCAGCCTTCATTTTATGCTGTAATATGTACAGAGCAATCAGTTATCAATCTTCAAAAATGTCCACTAACTAAGGGGCCAACAACACAGAAATAGTTAAAAGGAGCTGGATGAAACCCACAGGATGAAGAATTACATTTCCATAAGAATAATAATGCTCAGGGCAGCTTCTTTGGAATGGAGGTGCTGCCTAACTGCTGCATGCCTTGAGTACAGTTTTTATCTCAGCTGCTGCTACTCCTCATCAGCATAGGCTTCCCTATTGAGAGTCTCCTGGAATGTCACTGGATTTCAGTAATTTCAAAACCTGGCAACACTGCTTTGGCTTTTACTCCCCATTACTGGGTTACTTTTCTATTCTACTGTTCATCTTTAAAGATTTATGTCAAATACAGTTGAATTTATGTAGGAGCTTAAGAATACTTTTATATATTTTATTTCACTTCTTTTTTCTTTAAACTACTTTTAAGTTTTTTCCATTGTTAAACAAAGAAGAGACACGTCTACATTCAAAGCAGGTTTGGAATCTGTAGAAAATTTTTTTACTATTGTGTATTTCTGAATATATGCTACATCTGTAGTCATTCCATGTCTTCTATTTACATTCAATACTATGTACTGAAACTCTATTCAATACAACCGAAAATATTTGTATTCCAAATAAATATCAGGTTTATGAATTCATGCCATGGAATGAAGAAGTGACACTTCAGATTTTTTCTCTGAATGGCCAAGGTGTTGCTTGGGAGCTTTTACAAATGGGAATAAGTGATCTTAAGAAAATGGTCACTGACTGATGAAAAAGGAAAACAAGGAAGCAAACAAACAAACAAAAATCAACAACAAAGAAAATAACTACCCATAGGTATAGGGTTTTTCCTTCTCTTCTACTGTGTCCATTTCTCCGAAAAAATATAGGAACTGTGCTGAAAGCCACAGTAACTTCTTGAAGTATTGCAATATTAAATTTGAAGATTTTGGGAACATTACCACCACTGCAGTGATGCATTATATTTTCTTTAAAGGCTTAGCTTTTGGACTCCTTTAAGTACATATAAGTAATAGCTTTTGTTGAAGAAACCTACAATTTTAAAAATCCTTTTGCTAGCAGACAGAGGCATGACCCAAAGCCTTTAATCATAGAATCATGGAATCATAGAATCGATCAGGTTATAAAAGACCACCAAGATCATCAAGTCCAACCCTTGATCCAACACCACCGTGGTTACTAGACTATGGCACCAAGTGTCACATCCAGTCTCATCTTAAAAACCTCCAGGGACGGTGAATCCACCACTTACTTGGCAGCCCATTCCAATGTCTGATTACTCTCTCTGTAAAGAATTTCTTCCTAATATCTAACCTAAACCTACCCTGGCACAACTTAAGACTGTGCACTGTTGTCCTACTGCTGATTGTCTGGGAGAAGAGACCAACCCCCACCTGGCTATAACCTCCTTTCAGGGAGTTGTAGACAGTGATGAGGTCACCCCTGAACCTCCTCTTCTCCAGACTAAACAGCCCTGGGTCCCTCAGCCTCTTCTCATAGGACTTGTGCTCAAGTCCCTTCACCAGCCTGGTTGCTCTTCTCTGGACCTGCTCCAGCCCCTCAATATCCTTCCTGAACTGAGGGGCCCAGAACTGGACACAGTACTCCAGGGGTGGCCTCACCAGGGCTGAGTACAAGGGAAGGATCACTTCCCTGCTCCTGCTGGCCACGCTGTTCCTGATCCAGGTCAGGATGCCACTGGCCTTCTTGGCCACCTGGGCACACTGCTGGCTCATGTTCAGCTTCCTGTCCATCCAAACTCCCAGATCCCTTTCTGCCTGGCTGCTTTCCAGCCACTCTGTGCCCAGCCTGTAGCACTGCAGGGGGTTGTTGTGGCCAAAGTGCAGGACCTGACACTTGGCCTTGTTGAACCTCATTCTGTTGGAATCAGGTCATTTCTCCAGCTTATCCAGGTCCCTCTGCAGAGCCTTCCTGCCTTCCAACAGATCAACACACCCTCTTAACTTGGTGTCATCTGCAAATTTACTAATGGTACACTCAATCCCCTCATTCAGATCATCAGTAAAGATATTAAACAGAACTGGGCCCAGCACTGATCCCTGGGGAACACCACTGGTGACCGGCTGCCAGCTGGATGCAGCCCTGTTCACCAGCATTCTCTGGGCCCGGCCCTCCAGCCAGTTCTTAACCCAGCAGAGAGTGCCCCTGTCCAAGCTGTGGGTTGCCAGCTTTTCCAGGAGTATGCTGTGGGAGATAGTGTCTCCACACCATCTTTGCTGAAGTCCAGATAGACACATCCATAGCCTTCCCCTCATCCACCAGGCACGTCACCTGTTCATAGAAGGAGATCAGGTTGGTCAAACAGGACCTGCCTCTACTAAACCCGTGCTGACTGGGTGTGCTCCCCTGTCCATCATGTAGCTATTGTGTGATTGCACTCAGGATGATCTGCCCCATAACCTTAGCACTGAGGTCAGGCTGATGGGCCCGTAGTTTCCAGGATCCTCCTTGCAGGCCTTTTTGTGGATTGGTGTGACATTTGACAACTGCCAGTCATCCTGGCTCACTGTTGGTAAATGATGGAGAGTGGCTTGGCGAGCTCTTCTGCCATCTCCTTCAGCACCCTTGGGTGGATCCTGTCTGGTCCCATAGACTTGTGGGGATCCAAGTGATACAACAGGTTCCCTTCTGGATTACAGGGAGCCCATTTGGTTTCCTGTATCTGTCTACCAGCTCCAGGGGCCACCTGCCCTGAAGACAACCTGTCTTACTATTGAAAACTGAGGCAAAGAAGGTATTAAGTACCTCAGCAGTTTCCTCATCTTTGGTGACTATGTTCCCCCCAATGTCCAACAAAGAATGGAGGTTTGCCTTGCCCTCCTTTTGCTATTGATGTATTTGTAGAAGCACTTCTTGTCATCCCTAACAGAAGTGGCTGGATTGAGTTGAAATTGTGCCTTTGTCTCTCTAATTTTTTCTACACTGGTAGCCTTGTGGTCCAAAATTTCTCTAGTAGAGAAAGTTTCTACTAAAAGAACAAATGGTCAGACAGAAAACCTTTATGATATTATGCTAAGTAAATTACAATTAATGGATTTTTAAAAGACTATGGATCAAATCTTCATCCAGGAGTGAAATATGGTGCCTGATAGGGAAAAGAAATAAGCAGGATTAATGCTTTGATTTGCCAAAGTATTTCCAACAGTAATTGAATTCAGTTATTTTAACAATCCTGTTTCTGTGGTACCCAGGCACTGAATGAAAATCTCATATAACTTCCTTGGGATGTTCACAGGGTTTGTACGGAGCAAGGATAATTAACTGAGTTTGTCAGATGCACTTTCATTAGTCAGACAGAAGATGAATGGAACTGAACAATGAAGTCTGAAGAATGTTATATTTATTCAGGTAACAAATATATCCAAGTAATGAGCACACTACATAGATTCTTCTGAAGCGTCCTTTAGACCACCTTTGTTCACCTGCAGAGACTTTTTAATTAGTTTATAGATTTAGCTTCCCTTTGATGTGTCAGTCTGTGCATCCTCACCCTTTTTTGAGATCAGTATGTTATTGCTTCTAATTTAACAACCAACCTCTTGTGAATCCTAAGAAAAATCTGAAGGATCATCCTATAGCATGAATAAATAATAAATAATATACTACAAAGTTGTGCTTTAAATATGTTGTGTATTAAGAAAACCTTACCAGTTCTCAGTTCTCAGTAAAAGCTCACAACTAAAGTAATTGGGAATTCTTTGATGACTTTCCTCCAGCTTTAGTATGCTTTTGTACACTCAGCCTAAGTTTTTTCCTAGAATAATCCATGAATTCATCATGTGCTCTATCAGGATCCCCTCTTTTACTACTTTCTGATGATTACTGTAAAACACACAGGCATCTTTAGATTTGGCCAGTCACTATTCCTTCATTCCTTCTCCTGGGTAACACACCACTGTCATTTGACTGTTCTAAAGTTTACTACCACTTCCTATTAAAACAATTCTCCTTGCCATACTAAAAGCAGAATCTTTTAGTGTGTCAGAAAATATCAGTAAACACAAAAGAATAATACCTATTTAGTTGCTGAAGAACAAAGCATAGGGTAGGCATGAGCAAAGGGTAGAGGGCAGAGATCAGTGTATGCCTGTATGCAGAGCAAGTTCATTTTCATCATCTGCTTTCCAGTCCACAGATAGTAAAATAAGAAGAGGCATAGAAGAAAGAGATATATGACAAGGTCCTGTTCCACATTGTCATTGAGAAGTAACAGATGCATGAAATGTGGCACATTCCCTTACAAACCAAGCTATAATTATTTAGTTGGCTCCCAGGCTACCTTATATTTTAGCAACATGATCTAGTTGTATGCATCTCGGCTAATACTGCAACTTCTAACACTAATACAAAACCTCAGAAGGATTTTAAAGTTAGGCTGCTGGCAATAATTGCCTGCTGAGGCCACAATGAGGTGTTTTTGTCAGAGCTACTACCCCTGACAACCATAATTTAGAATCTAAGGGTTGTATTAAAAATGTTCCTATTCATGTAAAAGCTTCCATTAGGGCAATCTAGACCATCTCCATGAAATAGACTGGTGTTTGGGGATGACAGGGAATTTTATCAATATTACTAGCTAGACATTGGATCAAATATAGGCATACAAAAATGGTAAACTACATTCCATGGATCATTTTGCCATATGAGAAGAATTGGTACCTTTCAGTTAAGAGTCTTTGAGAGAAGCTACATAGTATAGCTTTTATTACCAGGTGATATTAGATCTAGAAGTAGAAATACATTCTATGATCTCCACCTCTGCACTGAAATTACCTTCTGGCTAGCGTGAAACCCAAGAGTATCAGAATTTGAAGGAAACTTCACTGTATTACAACATTTGGATAATAGTATATCCCTCAGTAGCTGTAGGCATTTTAGAGTGAATTGTAGTCACAACAGAGGCAGTAGTTGTTTAAAAGAAAAAATAAAAATCTAAAAATTTTTTTAGTGACAGAATGTCTTACTTTTGTTGAAGCTGGTAATTCATTTAAAGTCTGTCTGTGGGTTTTTTTGTTTGTTTTTCCTCTGTATGTCTGTCTGTGGCCGTATCCAAAACCTCTGTGTTTGCTTATATACCTATTTGCATACGGGCATCATTCACTACAGCTGAATCTATATATCAGTTAGAGGAAAAACAAACAAAAAAACCCACAAACCACCAAAACCAAGATCTCTTTTACCAATGGGTAGTACAGTTGGAAAATAAGTTTTTCCTTGTTTGCTTATTTAACCTGTGATTGTCCATTTTCATAGGTCTTTCTGGGTTATGTCATTTTGATTTTCTTATAGCTTCATAAAGAATGTAAATACTTGATAAGATTATTCAAGTCTTGGGAGGTGAGATGTTCTAATGGATCAAAGGGAACTGTTCATGCATAACAGATGCAAACTTTGTGGAATATTTTTACTAGTTTTGCTTTGTGTCTGGGTTTTGTGTTTTCTGATTTTTTTCTTTACTGTACTTTTTGTTTGCTTGTTTATTTGTTTTTAGTAGATGAGGGGGTCAAAAGGAAAAAGAAATACAGGTTGGGAAGGCACTTAAATGCTACAGCAAAAACTGAGGAAAAGGAAACATTTTTGTCTTGCTCTTTTCTTGATTTTGCTCAATCTTGGATCGCATTTATTTTATTTTTCTGAAACCCTCTCACTAAAAGAATTTTGGGGTGTTTTGGCTTTGGTTTGGGGATTTTGCTTTTTTTTTTTTTTTGAAGACATGTTGCAGTCAAAAAGTCGCAAAGTATCCTGATATTTCATTTTTCTTACAGAAGCATATAGTTTTTGAGTGCTGAAGAGTAATGATAAATTATCATTAGAATAAGAAAAAATAGCTTTCTAAAGCTATTATTGAAAAGAGCAGTTTCCATAAAATATTAAAACAAACTCCATGGAATTAGGTATATCTGAGAAATCTGCATCCTCTCAAGGCCATTAACCTCTGAATGCATCACCCCAGGTCTGTATGAAGTCATCACCTCAATCCTGCATGCATAGTACACTATCGTCTCTCCAAACCAACTTGCTAAATTGTCCTTCCCCTTCAGGGCCAATGTTTGTCTCCATGTAAGTGCTCGTGAATGTCTCAGGCATTTTTTTAATCTTCCTTTGGAATCATCCCTTTGTTCCACAGTACACTAATGACTATGAGAATCAAACCGGACAGTCTGGGGTGCTCTTTATGCTGCATTGAGTTATTGTCTGAGGAAAAAGATTTTAAAACTGAGAGAAATCATTAGATCATTAACCTGTTTTCACAGTATATCACAACCATTATATTTCACCCAGTTATCGCTCTAATAGATTTCTGAGATTAAACATTGATAAAAGGCAATGAAGCCCTGCTGTTCCAGTTATAAAGATCTTTTTAATACAGCTAGTCTCTGCATGATCTTATTCAGCTTTTTAGTTAGGAGAACTGTTTTTGACACCATGGATCAAAGTTCTAGTTCACACAGAGCATGCACCCATAGATGCTTATTAAAACTTGAAAGGACATTAATAAGTTGACATATTCTTTAAACTGTCACTGGTTTTCTTATAAACAACATATTCTGACTGAAGTGGAAGTTGCAAAAAGTATTACTAGTTGAACATTTTTTCTGTTAAGTGGAATATCCCATTAAAATATTATAATAGTTTCTTTAGCTGTCAAAGTATAAGCAGTTGGAACTTCTGTTGTAGTGAGTAAGAGCGATCAAGATGTAGCTTCTGTTTTTTCTCTGGTGTAACAATTTAAATATAGGCTAAATAAGCTGTAATAATTTTTATTTCCAGCCACTTAGGTAGCAAGCAAGTACTGTTAAACCATATGTTTATAGTTAGAATGTTCACAAAGGCAGCTGCCTCTATCAGCAGTTTGTGTATCAGCTGCACTTGTGCCATATTTTACCACCTTGCTGGATGAAAAAAAAATGAATGCAAAGAAGAGTCACCTGAAGATAGTGAACAGCTGACTAAGCATTAAATGTAACGAGAGCACTGAGATCTATCAGGAGCAGCTGGAAGGGGAAAATGGCACAGATGAACTCATCCACTTACTTCCAAAATAACTGTGACATTAATTAGAAAGAAAGTTGGCAAATAGTTAGACTATATAGCTTGAAAGAGGTGCAAAGCAGGAAAAGATTGAATGCTTTAGTCTGAGGACGTGACAGCCAAGGTGAATGGCTTTTCTTTCTAGTATGTCTTTCATAGAGAAGAAAATCAAGACATGACATGATGGTTTTGGGGTAGAATTCTTCACAGACACTAGTATTAGGCTATGTTTTGGACTTGTGCTAGAAACAGTGTTAATAATATAGTGATGCTTTTGTGAGTGCTGACTGAGCAGTCCTTATGCAGAACCCTCTCTGCTTCTCATATTTTCTGACAGTGTGAAGACTTAGGGTGCACAAGAAGATGGGAGGGGACAGGGTTAGGACAGCTGACCCGAACTGACCGAAGGGTTATTCCATACCATGTGGCACCATGTGGCATCATACACAGCATATAAAGCTGAAATAACAAAGAGAAATAAAGGAACATTTGAAGTGATGGCATTTGTCTTCTTGAGTAACCAATACACGTGATGGAGCCCTGTTTTTGGGAAATGGCTGAACACTTGCTTGCCCATGGAAAGTAGTTTATTAATTTCTTGTTTTGCTTTCCTTGTGTGTGCATGGCTTTTGTTTTCTGTATTAAACTAGCTTTATCTCAATCCATGTGTTTCTTCACTTTTAATCTTCCAATTATCTCCCTCCTAGAACCAGTGGAGGGAAAGGGAGTGAGCAGCTGCATGGTGCTTGATTGCTGGCTGGGGTTAAAATATGGCACATGGGTCTGTACTTGTGTTTATAGATATAGCTTACATTTTAAAAGTAACGAACTAAGGCTAGAATCTTACTTTTTTTCACTCTAGATGTAGTCTTTAAAGCATATAGTTTCCAGTTTGCTCTTTCTCCCAACGTCCTTCCCTCTGTCTTGTCTGAAAAATCCATCACATGGAATGCTACTACGGAGACAGGGGAGTAACTGTGCAAACTGCTGCAACTTGAGTTAATGAAGTTACAGAGGGTTTTGAGGGAATTAATTTGTTAGTGATTCTTTTTGGTTTTTTTTCACTTCAAGTATGAGAAGGAAAAGGTGTGCTGATGAAGGTAAACTTCCTCCTGCGTAATCTTGATTTTTCCAAATGGTTTCCAACCAGTCTATTTTCATTTTCATCTGTAGTTCTTACCTCAGGCTTATTCTCCTTGTCAGACACTAACTTACAGTGGGAGGATGGGGAGGGAATGTTACATTCTTGTCTTAATCAAAATGAGGCAGAACAGAGTATTGCAGTTTCTGTATAGAACATTTCATTTCAGTTATATTATGTGGAAGTGAAAATTTAGGTTCTGTTTCAAATGTATTTTAATAATGAAATAATAGTATGTTAAAAAAGTTTGTTTTTTGTCATCATGTTCAATAGGATTTCCTTGAGGTTTGCTTTTTCCTGTGTTCCCTGTTAATCTTAGTGTTGTATCTATACAGTTATAGTACCTTGAAGACGTTTTGTGTGTGTGTATGTGTGTGTGTGTGTAGTAGCAGCATGTATTGGTGCCAGCTTGTAAGTTATAAGGCAAATTCTCACTAAATTATTCAGCTAAGTTTATAGCATATATTATAACTTACTACTTTCTTATGTGTTCTTTATTATGTTTTAGTTCATGAAAGAAATTGAATGATCCTTCTTAGGGATTAGTAATGAAGACAAATATAAACGATTATCAAGACTTTCTACCATAGAACTGGCTAGTGGAAATCAGAGGGCAAAGTAACAAAAGGCAGAAGTAATCCCTTAGAGTGAAGTCAGAGGAATACCACTCAAGCTGGGCACTGTATAAAAGAGAGAATTGAAATTCTTTGTAATACAAGATAGTCTGAGAAGATATGAAGTTTTTCCTCTTTTCCTGGGTTCATCTTTCTTCATATCATGAATCCTCTTCAGGTTTTCTCTTCTGACAAATTAGTTTTGAGAGCACAGCCTAGATCTGGGGGAAAAGCAGGTGGGATTTTTGGAGGGGAAAACCATTATGAGAAATAGTTTATATTTCTTTCATAGAAACAGGATCTTTGAGACAGACAGGAACAACACTTTATATAAAACAATTATTCTACTAATGTCTAATCAAAAAGCTTTGCAAGATAAATTGTTGATAAACTGTATCTATTGTGCCTTAATACCTCTTCTTAAAATTTTACTATTCTTTGGTTTGCTAATTTCGGTTGTCATAAAGCAAAATCTAAGTAATTTAATTTCAGAATGTGCTGAGGAACTTACTTTTAATGGAAAAAATGAAAATTTTTTTTTTGTTTGTAGCCATTGATGCTGGAAGCTCAGTTCAACCATTCTAATGCCAAGAGAAGGCTTTTTATAATCTGCAAGAGTTGTTTTTCATTGGATAATCTTTTACAGGTCTCTTAAATGACTTGCAGCTGCTCTAATGCAGAAAGAAATCCTTGAATTTGAAGGCAAATAGTTAAGGCAGTTTTAAGCTATCTTTTATGGTTTTTGATCCATGTCTACTCTGGTACCTGTGAAAAGTAGCAGAAAATCCTGGGAAGTCACTCTATAATGCATGTTTTATGTACCAGTATGCTGTGCTAGAGCACTGGTGTCCTGCAGTATCTTTTTCATCCCCAACTATATTAGAGGTTCGCCAGTTCCGCCTGTAGCCAGATTTGCAGATGCTCATTACTGCATTGCCTTGTGGCTGTTTTCCTCAGTGCCTGAACCAAGGGAATCCTCCTACAACTAGAAATAAGACTTTGGTCACTGCTTTGCCTTATGGGTCTTAGATACAATGCTTAGGATAAGTTCAGCTCCTGAAATAGAGTTCAATAAATCCAGCTATTTTTCAAAAATGTCATCTCTTTGATGTGAGGTTATGAAGAGCTTGTAGTTGAATTAGTGTTCAGCTGTCAAAAATGTAAGTCAATACCAAATAATCAAGTGGATATAGCCTCCAAAGTATGAATTACTATTGATTAAGAGCTGTGCAGAAGTCATGATAAGGGCACAGTCTCAGTTCCAAATTACTTCAATCTTTTTGTGCAATACATCTTGATGCAGCCAAACCTTCTTAAATAATAAAGCTGAAAAATGCATTCGAGGTTGATGTGGGTAAATATCACAACTCAGACAGGATACTGAGAGGGATAGATATAAAAATATGCAAAATTTCCTGATGTGAACTTGTATTTGTAATGGCCGTTGTATACATCAAGGAGACAGTAGCTACTTACAGACCATTTTTGTGTGTGTGTAATTCACTCATTGTTCAGAGATGGCTGACAATCAATCCTACATGTTGATTGCTACTGTTAAAACACAATTATTGTAACTACAAAATCTAGTTAAAAAAAACTTCCTTATTATATATAGACTATGAAATTAATCCTTTAGATAAAGTAAGTTCTACTTTAGTAGAAGTGACTTTGGTTAGTGAAAAACAAGCTTATTCAGTTTCAATAACTGGCTGCTAACAGGGGAACATTTCCATCTTCATCCACTTCCTTTTAATAAAAAAAAAACAAAGAAACAAAAAGAGGTATGGTTAAAAAGAGCTGTGAAAATGAAAGGTTTACCATCTAAAAATAAAAAGGGACTGATGATACCTTTAGTATTTACTAATGCTAGCAGTGCAATTTCTCAATCTTGTGTGACTCCGCTGTTGTTCCCTATGGAAACAGATGAAGACTTGAATTCTGCATGGATTGCAGGGCTGAGCCTTATCTATTTTAGTGGGACTTTGTGCAATATTAGGGAACTGTCTTCATAAAAATGTGTTACAGAACTGAAATCTCAAGTCAAGGAGAGGCTCCATTCCAACACCTTTTGCAGAGATGCTCTTACTGCTATTAGCTGATTTCCAGCCCTCTAATAGACAAATTCCATATTCTGTCACTAATTGTATCTAAAATCTATGTTAATATTTGGTGGATTCAGGTTGTGAGAAATGCCCAGGATGACAAGGCCAGATATAATGTGCCTTACTCAGACAAGAAATGTCCTGTTCAGAAGATGGACAGCTTTATGTTGATCAGAGTTTAGCCGTGTCTGTCTTCTATAGTAGATTTAGCTTGTGCCACAGTACAGAGTTATGGAATGCATTAATGAACATCCACTCCTCTGTTAAAAGAGAAAGAATGAAAACAAAACCAGTATGAACAATTTATTACCAGAAAGTATCAATACAAATGCAGATGTTCTTATAAGTGTTCAAACCACAAAACCAATCTCTCCATCCATTTGATTTCTGCTCATTTTTTTGATTACTTATCTCTTTTTTTAAAAACTGTAATCCATTAAAAATCTTCATCTCAGTTCAGGTCAGAGTGATCAGGCATGACCTGAGTTATGGTATGGTTGTGCCAGGGTCAAGCTCTCCCTGAACAGGCATTGAACTTTCATTGATTAACATCAGTCCTAACTTGTTAAACTTGCCTTTGTTTGAAGATCACTGGACTATCCTATGAACCTCTTCAGGTGATGCAAGATGATGCCCTGGCAGTGAAGGTACTGCCTGTACTGTCAGAGTTGGTTACTGCCTCATCCTTCCTTGAAGTGCAACCCTACTCTTGCTCCTCTCTAAAAGAAGATTTCAAAGCCAGGTCCCAAGTAGCCACCTCTACAATGAAATTGTTAGCTAAAGGCCATGCAAATCAATAGCAGAAGCAGGATAAGACATGGGCAACCGATCTGTGACCTATCCAAGCTTCATGATTTACACCCTGCTCCTTCTGTGAATCACTTGCCATTAGAGCGGTACAGCATTGCACTTGGCAGTACAAGTGAAATTCAAGTGAACAGCAGTGTTAGAGTCTAATATGCTCTGATAAGGTCCTTTTAGATACTCCATGCTAGATGATGTAATGTTTAATGTTCAACTTATTCAAAGAGAATGCTACATAGGATTTCTGATCTAGTAGAGTGGTGCAAAATATAGTGAGGAAAATAGAGCAATTACAATACAAAGTTCAGTGCTGATACCAATGTGATTCCCATTGCCAGTGTCTATAACACGTTCGCTGGCATGACACTGGGCATCTTCAGTTGCAAGAGAGAAATACGTAGGTGAAGCCCACTCAAGCCTGTTGCTGCATTCAAAATTCTTTTACTAATTGTCTAGTTTTTACAGTCTATGCTGGCCCAAGTCACGCATTCACTCCTCCCATACTGGTCTGGCTAACTCAGGAAGGCATTCATAGTCTTTTTGTGAACTCAAGGGGAAACATTTACACCACTCCTTGATCCACTCAACCCTTGATAGGTGTTTATCTGAAACAAAAGCCACCATCTTGTCTCCTCTGTGTTGCAATACAATGAGCTTCTTTGCAACAGCTGACACCTTAAAACTTGCATTACTCCTCGAGGAATTTTTTTAAAGCCTTATACTTCAAGAATTATGATGAAAGTAAAGAATTTAGCAGCAGCTACATGGATAGTGAGAAACAGTCACTCACAGTGTCTCATAAAAAGTAAATAATTTACTGCAATATAAGTATTCTTTTGATCATATACTTCTGATAAAATACTCAATTTCTGATTTGCATTATATCAAACATAGCCTTCAGGAAATAATTTGTTTTACTATTGCAAACATTTGTGTATGCTAGACTAATAAAAAGGCAGAAAGATTACATATCAGTGAAGAAACTTAAATATGAGATCTTAAGAATTTTGTCTCGAGGTACTTTACAATATCCTTCTGAAAACATGAAAAAATAAAGGAACAGTCACTTTTTTTTGGGTGGGGGAGCGTAGACTAGATAAAACATTAAAAAAAAAAGAGCAGCTTTTGCACAGTTATTTCTGCTGCCATGTCTTGAATGTCTCATTATGTCAAGTGATTTACTGAACAAATATTTACACTTTTTCTATCTCTTTGCTAATGACAACATATTAAATTCTGATTAACTATTCTTTACTGCAACAGCTGAGAGACACGTGCACTATTTTCATATTTCAATGAGAAAGAATTGGTTATGTGATACATTTGGACCACAAAGGATGAAATTCAATTAGAATTTATTGATTACAGCAAGTAGAATAGGAGCAAAAGCAGCGCTGGAAGACAGGGGAGTCTACGCTCCGCCAACTGCCGCAGAAAGCAGTTTAAACAGTCCCTTTTTATACATCTTTACTTCCATGTCTGTGAAATAGTGGAGGTATTCTGCGCATGCTTCAGTTGTTGTTAGGGGGTCGTTTTCTGCCTCTCGGTGGTCGTGGTGGAGGCCGGAGTAAGAAGTCTTCTTTCCTTGTCCCATAGTTGGCCCCTTATTCCTGGGCATCTGGTGGTCATTTTATCTTGCACAAGCTGCTTCTGGCTGCTGGTTTCTGGGCATCTGGTGGTCATCTTATCTTGCACAAGCTGCTGGTTTTAGTTTGCGTAAGAAATTTCATATCCTCTGTAGCTTGACCCTTTACATTGGGCTTAACATAACTCTTAATAAACAATACCGTAGTCTATAATAAATCTTAATAAACAATACCGTAGTCTATAATTTCTCACAGTTAGACTATGTAAGTTTTTTTTTTAAAAAAAAAAAAAAAAAAAAAGAATAAATTATGAGTCTTTGCACATTTTCCAGAAGGAAGACTTCAGGCACCTTATGCAGAATGTTTATAGTTAAAGTTTGAAAGTTACATAAGAATAAACTATTCATGCAGGTGTTCAAAGCAAAGTTATAAATACAGTTGATATTTGTACAGTTGTATTTCATATGGAATCATGACTGCTTTACTTAAAGCTTCCAGTGCTTTACCTAAGTAACTCACATAGCAAAACTGTGAGGCACAACAGAGTTGTGAAATGTCGATACTTCTTAGTTACTGAAGGCCATAATAGGTAGAAAGAGACTTAAAATACCTCATTTCAGCCTTTAGTGTAATTCCAAATCTCCTGTCTCCAAATTTTTTTTGAAGAATAGATGTGGTCAAGTATTATTATGTTTTAATCCAGGTATTTAAAAACTTCTTTCTGGTATTTTGTCTCAGATGCAGCTATTGTAGGTACTAAAGAAGGAAAATGCAACTGAAATGGGAGCAATATTCAATGGAAATTATAGTAGCAAGCTACCAGTAGATTTGTACTCTGCTGTAAGCAACACAGCTACATGTTGTACAGTCTTGGATTCTATTCTCAGAAAAAAACCCTGTATACAGTTATATTAACCTTGTGGCAGACATTAGCATACTTCTCTTTTCCCATACTGTAAAGATGAACATGCAAGCATATGCTGAATGTTCTACACCAAATATTTCAAATTGAAAGCTGTTTTGTTGTTGTTGTAAACACTTGCTTGGAAAAAAAAAAAAAAAAAAAAAAAAAAAAAAAAAAAAAAAGGCTTTAGCACTTACCATAGCACTGTTCTGAAAAAGCATAAGTCATCTAGCAGTCAGTTGGCAGCTATCATCAATTTTCTGTAGCCACAAGTGTAGCTAGAAAATATGTTCATTCGAGGACCTTGTGAGTTATGGTCCTCACAAGATTCTTCCAAATGAACCAAAAGGGGAGAATTGTCTCACCATTAAGCTAGATGATACAAAGGGGAAGATGGAGAGCAACATATTGAAAACTCTATGTTTAGATAATGAAGAAAGAAAAAAACATATAAATCCCACTTACCATTTGTTAATATCTTTAATGTGTCAGCAAAAAAATTAATACTTCTGCTACCACTGCAGTACATAATTTATAGACTAGGTTGCTTGAACACTCATTTAGTTTATTGCACTAGAGTCTGTACATTCTGTGTGCCAAAGGAACACATCTAACGTACAAGTCAAGAATTTAGTCGAAGACTAACATTTTAAAGGGTTAATCAAAGAGTTACTATTAGTTTAGTTGGAATTATGATAACACTTAGCATTCAAATTGTATGCCATTAAAATATACCCCTCTCTCTGATGTTCTACTCCCACTTCCACTGCTTCTGTGGACATTAGGGTCAGTGGCTGCACTCTGGTTTTGGGGTTAGAGGGAGCCATCAGCATCTAGAGTCCCTCACCAGAAGCAAAGTGAGGCTGATGGTTTCTTCCTCCTCATTCCTTTGTCTACTTTTGGTAATTTGTATCAATTCGCTAACACATCTCTCTCCCTTCTTTTGTTTACAATTCCCCTTTGTGTCCCAATTTGTTATATAACATGTCTTACATAGATGCTGGGTACATTTTGGGGTTTTGTTACCCTTAAAACTGTTTTTGCCAGCACCCATGATTACATTCCTTTAATAAGCAGTGAAGGACCATTGATGACTTGTTCGTAGCCATTAAGCCTCCTCTGTTTATCTATCTTGCATTTGATTTTAGGGTCATAGACATGTGGGAGATGGACATGAGGGGGAAGGGAAGAACATTACAGAAGATTTGTGGAGACTTTAAAGGAATCAACTGAAAATGAAGATGTGGTTCAAATCTACTAAGGACATTCAACAACTAAAGACCTTGTTAATTGAATTCTAGTATTGTTAATATAAAGTTCTTATTCTGTACCCCATAACCCTTACAGGAATTCCTGTAAGTTGTTGTTCTCCCTGTTCATCCATTGGCTGAAAAATACTGTAATGTAATTGTTCCTTTTATGGTTAAAGACCCTTCCACCTTTGCCCATATGTGATTGTAACCCCTCCCCTGGTTTTCCTAGTTTAGTCAAGCCCCCTCCTTCCCTTTCCATATTTGTTATACTAACACTTATCCTTCTGGAAGATTCCCTGCTTCTCCTGTATAAGGGGGAAGCTATTTTAATAAAGTGTTCATTCTGACTCAGCCTACAATCGTGTCTCGAGCCTCCCTTAGTGAACGTCCCCATCTCCCCAAACGAGCTGTAATATAGATAGATATTTTATTCTACACAGATTAACTAAGCTGTTGTTGTGCCCTGAGCATGACCTCTTCTCTTCGCCTTCCATGGCTTTTGCAGTCTGGGCTCAGGGCCAGGTTTTGGTGCAATTCCGTGGTTTTGAATCTGGCTGCTGGTGAAAGATCTAGTTGTACAAGCATGCTGTGAGAAGTGTGTGCTGGGGAGTCGTTCTGGAGCTGTCCCGACAATTGTTACTATAGTTGTATGTACAAAAATAGCCACAAAATAATTGGTAAAGGTAAACAAAAGCTAGAAATACAGAAGTGTAAGGTAATCAAGTGGTAGTTAGATATATTGCTATTACAGCTAGAAGAGCAAAGACTTGGCTTCGGACGAGCAGGATAAGTCCAGGCAAGGCCTGACACCACCTGAGGACCATGAGCCTGACAATAGGCTTGAGCTCTGTTACTGGCAGTGGCAACACCACCCCTTGTGGGCTACAGGGCTAAGCTATACCTCTTATTTTTCAACACCTTCACATTTATTCATCTTTACCATAGTCTATGTCTGTTCTGTTAACCAGATACAACACATAGTAAACTGCTGGGAAAAAAGCTGTAGGTGGGAACTGAAAGAAGAGTGGTTTTCTTTCGTTTCTGCATGAAGATTAGAGTACATTCTGACCTTTAGAAATATTATTCCCCTATTAAAAAAAAAAAAAAAAAGGAAAGGGCTACACTGTCATGTCTCTCTTTGAATGACAGACTTTCTATTTAGATTGGCCTTATATTCTTGGTTTTTAGACCCCGTGGGGCTCATTTCATTTATTTCATATATTTCATGTCTTTTTCAGTGTTCTGAGATACTTTGGTTAATTTTCCCTGAAGTTGATATAATTCTTTTACTGTTTTTCACACTATCAGTATTGTTAATGAGAGATCTTTTCTCCACAGCTTCTGCTGTATTCTGTCACGTCCTTTCCTTTTTTTCCGGATTAATTCTAAAAGACAGAAATCCAGGGAAATACATGTTTTGGCTTCAGGGGGAGGACCATCACAGTAACAAGAATGGAAAAGAAACACTTTAAGTTTGGCATGCTAATTCTTGTATTTCTTACAACTGTTTTAAAACCTTCCAGAAGATGAACTAATGCCCCGACCTACTGAAATTTTAGGTACATAATTAAGCATCCTAGCTGGTATACAGCTACAATTAATTTGGGAATACTAGATATTATGGGTGGAATTTTTGAAATATGATTATTGATACATGATTCAGGTGGACTATGCCATTCAATCAGAATTTTTTAAGACTATTCAACACCATTCTATTTTATTTTCACTGTTGTGAAAATCAGTTTGAACAATGGTGTGTCAATTTCTATAAGTACTTTAATAAAAAGTTTTTGGGTAACAGTACAGGTCTGTAGGACCTGCCATAATGTACTCTGTATCTGTTTTCTCCCTTTCCTCTCTTCAGCAGACTTTTACATATTTGAATACTATCATTATGTTATCTGTTGCATGTCTACCACAGTTTTCACTGGAAAGGTCTACTTCATTCAGTCTTTTTTTTCAGTGGCAGTTCTGGGAAACATGATTGAATTGATGCTTTTCAAATAGGGTTATCTTAGTCCAAGTTTAGAGTTCAGAACTTTTCATGGTATTATACCTTTGGATTTAATGAGATTACAGTACTGTTTATCTTCCTAGTGTAGCATCTGTCTTGGTTAGAACACTATGGTAGTGCTGATTCAATTGATCTTATGTCTTGCTATCATTCATGGCTTCTCTTTCATGAACAGCTGCATCCTAGGATATCATTCCTTATCCTATAATTATGCAGCTGATGTTTTCTGCTTGAATACAGTTTTTTGCAGTTCGTCCTGATGAATTTTATAAGGTTTCTTTTTCTCTTCAGAAATCTGGAAAAAGTACTTCTAGAATCACTTTTGTAGTCATATATGGGGAACTGGACTAAGTTTTTTTGTATTTCAATGTGGGCCCAGTTTGACATCCTTTAATTTTCAAGGCTACTGTGTATATTGTATCAAGTTGTGTTCTCTTGGCTATGCCTATTCCTATCACAATTTGACGAGCTCCCCATGAGATTATCTGCTTTACATTTCTAAAGAACATGCATCTGACATTGTAGTGGTTCCATAAATCCCCTTTTTCCTTGGCTGCAAAATCTATGAGATTCTATGTTTTACACATGCTCATGTTGCATATAGGAAAGAAACAGGACAAGCTTGCAATCAGTTCAAAGGAGCTGCTCATTCACTTTGTTTTCAGTTTGAAATGAAGAACAAGTGTTACATACAAGTAATTTTTTGCCTCTTTTCTCTAAAGACAACTTCTCAGTCTTGTTGAGATCCTGTTTTTGTTATTCGAGGCCTTTAGGCAGACATATGGAAAACCCTTTCACCTTATGCACAGTACCAATTTCCAAAGGTTTAATGTATTACTTTTTTTATCTTGTCCTAGCCATATAGCTGTAAGAAGTTTCCACACAAATTAGTAAGATGTTTTCTGGCTGTATACCTGCTAAATTGCACTTGCCACTCAGGTCTTTGCTATATGAGAAATTTTTGACTGTCTGGTTGTAACACAATTTCTTTCACAATTATCCAGTGTTAATGCTTAACAAAGATACTGCTTTTTGTTTCAAGAATTAAATGCATTTATATTCAGCATCTTCTGTAGATAGCCAGAGGCCTTGACACTTCATTAAAAAAAAAGGCTTCCCTTTATACAATCTACTAAAATAAGTAGTTTTGTTTTTAATATATATTATTCAGTATCCTTCCCAAATCTAATCCTGCTTTCTGAGCAGACTTTTAGAAAGGTACCACACAGAAAAGCTTAGATTGATCTAATAAACATCTGTTAATTGTAATGATATTTTTACAACCAAATAATTCCATGAGACATTCAAAACATAGTATAAGCACCACCCAAGCAAAGTCAAGTGTTTCTATATGTGCTATATTCTTTCCTCAGTCGCATTTACTGTACAGTTCTCTCCAAACAGTAACTTTGTGTTTCTTCACTTTCTGCAGTGAAATATTTTTTCCTAAAATATCAACAACTGCCTACCTCTATATCTATCATCTTCATTCATTTAGCTGAGCCTACTGCCTTATTTATTTCTCAACCTTACTCATACAAGGTTTTATCAAGTCTCTTGGAACTGACCAAGTCTGTTTCACAGAGAATATTGAATTGCAGTTGTTTCAGGCCTGATTAGGTGCAATTTTTTCAATTTTTTCAGGAAAGTTGCATAGTGTTTATTATATTCCTTGACTGGAGTTTCCTCATTCATAACATTTAGAAGACTGAAGAACATTACGCCTCTGAACCTCTATCAATCCCAAATGATTGCATATTCTTCTTTTTACTTCCTGGCAATGATGCTTTTTACTGGAGAAGGAGGATTGGGGATTAAAACTACATAGCACAGGTCTGCAAAGAAAACTCAAAAGCATACATTGTAATTTAAAAAAAAATATAAAAAAAGAGGATAAAAGGAAAACCCTTGAAAGAAAATCCTGTTGATTTATGGTGGTTTTAAATGTTGTCATAGAGTATATGTAAGATGATGAAAAGTAGCTAAGTAAAATGTGCATCTGAAGATTCAATTAATCAGATAGAAAATTTTGGAGTTTAGAGAAGAAGGTACACAGTGTTTTAATTGAAACCCAGGATTTGGTAAAAACTGAAAAATAGATTTATACAGTGTGAACCAAAATATGAATTAAAGCTATTCTGTATCTTTATATGTGCAAATGATCATCTCATTCTATATTGTGAAATATTTTGGACTCACTCCATTCAGTTGCTCTTTCAACACTAATATTGGTATTCACCTTCCCTAAAGAACTGAGGTGAGCAAAACTGTTCGAGTATTCTTAGACACCCTTGTTTCACCTTTGAGAACTTCAGAATCTATGATTTTGCTAATGGTAAGTACACAGCATGTACTATCCTTTTGTATATTCCTCTGGGGTTTCTGAGAAGGAAGATGTGCTCATTGAACTTTATGGTGTTTCTTAGTTGCTATTTAAGTAATTTAGTAGATAATACTATCCTGGTTTCATTAAGCATAGAAATACACATACCCATGTTTTTTACCTTCAAAAGGAATTTATCCAAGTCAGGAAGTAAATTTTAAGAATGCAGAAATACTGTAATAGCTGTATTTATCTTTGGTATCTAAGGATTAAACATCAACAATTTTAATGAGTAATTCAATAAAATAGTGAGCAAAGAATATCCAGTAAAGTAGTTTGAAGGTGGTAATTCTCCACCTCTTCTCAGCTCTTGTGAGACCCCAGCTGGAGTACTGCAGCTAGCTCTGGAGCCTTCAACATAAGGAGGACATGGAACTATTGGAGCAAGTCCAGAGGAGAGATACTAAGTTGAACACTGGGCTGGAGAACCTCTCCTGTGAAGATTGGCTGAGCAAATTGGGGTTGTTCTGCTTGGAGAAGAGAAAGGAGACCTTATAGCAGCCTTCAATGCCTTAAGGGATATATAAGAGAACTTGAGAGGGACTTCTGACAAGCGCATATAGTGATAGGGCAAGGGGGAATGGCTTCAAACGGAAAGACTATAGGTTTAGAATAGGCATCAGGAAGAAATTCTTCACTGTGAGGGTGGTGAGGCATTGGAACAAGTTGCCCAGAGAAGCTGTGGATGCCCACCCATGCAAGTGTTCAAGGCCAGGTTAGATGACGCTTTGAGTAACTGGGTGAACCTGACACCTTGGAAGGTCTCAAGTAGACTAAACTCTCGAAAAAGCAAGTGATTGGCTTTCCTGTCTTCCTTCTCTCTCATCTGAAACTTGTAGCTGAAGAAGACAGGAGCACTAGGGTATCAGTTTCTTATTACAGAACAGATATGTAAAAGCAACATCCTTCTTTTCATCTCTAGGAAGTCAGAAAATAGACATTGCCATCTCACTGGTGCTTCTGTAATGGTTCAGCTAGAGCTAACTCTCTAACCAGGGGTCAATGAGATATTTCTGGTTTTGCTTTACAGATACAGCATCTTGTTGCTGACTGTTTTTCAAAGACCAGTTAGATGATTTCTGTGCATTGTCACTCGTGGTCCTATTAATAGACGTGTTCTCTGTTCTACATCCTCCACCTTTTGCTCAGGGAATTGAGTTTACTGGATGTTTGTCTGTAATCTGAACCCTAGATATCTTCATCACATTAACTCCTTTATTTGTATTATTTTTGTGGTTTTGCATGATTTACATATAAAATCTGCGACATTTTTGTATTTCAGCAGTAATAATGCCACAACAGTAGGAAAAAATCTATACTTGCTGAATGCTAATTTAAACATAATTTAAGAATTTTCATAAACCACTAGCATGCTGATTTGTTGCATCAGGTTGCTGTCATATTCAAAGCACACAGAAGAGGAAACGAAAGTGAGGAGAAGAAAGTATTTTGGCCTGGAACTCAGCATGACAGACATAATTTTTCTGTTACACTTTCAGTGAGCTTGTGACACAGTTGGTCACTGTAAACTTTGAGCCTGAATCCAAATAATAAAGGCATTGACTTTGAAAAGACCTAAGCATGCAAATTACTTTCATCTCATGAATACTACTATTGATTTTGATGAGACTGTAGAAGTTTATGAAGGCAAGCCTGAGGCCAGAGATGATCTCATTATTTTTTGTTTGAGATTCTCTAAGACAACAAAGAACATACCTCACAATGCAGTTCACATTTATCAAAAGCATTTTCTTTTTATTAAATTTTCTTTTCTGGTGTAGAATTTCAGTGTTATCAGAGTTAGAATGAAAATTGGCACAGGACATAATTTTGTCTTTGGCAAAGAAATAACTAATAAAGAAAACCAAACCAGCTCTTAGCTATATCAACACAAATATGCACATGATTACTGTGTCAGAATATATTAGCTGTGTTCTACCTAAAGAGTTGATGATAGCTTTGCTAATACTATGATCACCTTGTGGAAGAAAAGATGGGACAGTCTTTTCAGGTACTATGGATTTCTGAAGTTGAACTAAGTTGTCTTAAGCTATTTCCTAATAATTTAAGTATCTGTGAAGGCAATTGTGTTAAAATATAGGTGAGTTAGACCACTTTTTGACCTTAATAATTCATGATCTGAAACATATCCATCTCCTGTGTGACTCAGTAACAGTTGTCTAGAGGACTTCATCTTGTTCTTGAATCATAATATATAAATGAGAGAGGGAAGGCACAGGACTCCTTGACCTTTGTCAAGTTTTGTAATCCAAAGGACTGTGTATGGCTAACAGCCTTATGTCACAGTCCTGTGTCAGACTTAATGCCTGGCAAGTCATATTTATTTATGATACCTAAAAATATTGTCCTAGGTCAAAATGGGTACATTACCAAGGCATACCTCAAGTATTCATGCAACCAAGATTTATTTCTTACTTTTGTCTTTTCCACATCAATATTGCAGTAGTCTCTACATCTAGACTGTCTAAAATATGGAAAAGGAAAATATGAGCATTTTTTGTGCATTTCACGTGGCTTCTGCTGATGCTTCATTGGGTCAGTTTTCAGTATATAATCAGGTAATGTGGAATCTGATGTGTATTTGGAGAACACAGCTGGGCAAGTATGCCAGTTGACTATCTGCAAATGTCACTATGAATTTAAACTGGCCCTGGCAATGTCTAGGTGAAGGTCATGGGGGTTGTTTCTGCTCCATAGACCTAAGAAATACTTGAGTTACCTGCTACAAAAAATCTCACAGCCAATAGCATTCTATCATTAATGGCAATCAGAAGAGATTCTTTGGTCTGAGCTCAACTAAAAAAAAGTTGTTTTCCTACAAACCTCACAAATTCTTGATTTGATTGCCTTTTTGACTGAAATAACTTGATTCTGTTGACATTAAAGCTCTTTTTGTGGGTCTGTCTTTTTTTGTTCTCTTATGAACAACCTTTTAGTAAAAACAGAACACTGTAAAAACTTGCAAAATTATGTGCCTGAAAGGTAATATTTTTAATTTTTCCAAACTCTCTGGTTCTATTTCACTTTCCATTTGATAAAAAGGGATCTGTTGCACTCTTAACAGACATTTTTTCCAAGTTAGGACACAAATTCTCTCTATTTCTTTTATAATCTGAATTAAAAATATTGAAGTAGTTACAAAAGTCATATACTTACTCCTCTTGCAGTGAAACCTTAGATTGCATGGTGTCCCTGTTTCACTTAGTTTCAATGATTATCAGAGTTTTCAAGCACCATGGCAGAAATCTTTTAATGAACTGGTTTACCTCCTCTTTCTTTACATTGTTTCTTTTTTAAAGAACAGTATTATAATTTCATTTGATGAGAATTCTTATTTCAGTTTGACCTTGAATAAAACCCAAAGCACATTTCCAATTGGTGACTGCAAATAAATACCCTAATCTCACAATTGATAAGTAAATTAAAATGATACAACAAATTTGGAGGAGTACTGTGTGTTTGAATTTGGATACTTCTTTTGGTTTTGTCACCTATTATTGGGAACTTGGTGCTAGATTTTTTTTCCTGCAGATTTTTACAGAACTAGAAGTTGATTTCAAATTTGATGGAAAGCATTTTAGTTATATTTTTTATTACTACAAACTCTAACTGTCCGTTTCAGTGGAGACCGTACCCTTTTGCCATACGTTACTTTGCTGTTATATTTTTTCATATATATTACTTCCAGACTGAATTTGAGTCCCTGCAACGACTTAGCATTTAGTAGGGATAATTTTTACTGGTCCAGATACACAACATTCTTAAGAAAATAATTTGTCCACAGGTCACGAGGAGTGAGCATTGCAGTCCTTGATTTGATGTCTCAGGCACTCAGTACTGCCTGAGGAATGCACCTCGAATGTGTGTTAAGTACAGGGAGCCAGAGAAAAAACAAAAACAAAAAGGCAAATAGAAAGAGAAACTAACCTCTGTCACAGGAGCAAAACAAAAGAGAACCTAATGTTTTACCAAAACAAAGATAGAGCAGTCTTACTACTGAAAAACAGCAGTGTTTTGATGGAGGCATTGTATATCCTTATAAGGAATCACCAAAATTGTTTTCATGCAGTGAAAAAGAAAGCTATTGGCAGGCACAGACAGGATACATAGACATGTGCTTCTGCATTAATTGACCACCTCTTTCTGCTGAAGTAGGAGCAGGCAATTAAAAGATTAATTACAACAGAGTGGTAATGTATTCAAAAGTCCTATAATAAGCTTTAGATTGAATTCAGTCTCTACAACTTTATTTTTAACAGTCACCAAAGGAAGGCATATAGATATCCTGTCTTTGACTGTCACTGGAAGTCAGTAAGTTCATGAACCATACCAAAATAAGTTTTAAATAGTAAAAGAAAAAAAATTACTGAATACTCCTCTGAACTATTTAGTTAATTTTTGTCAGTGATTTGTGGAGGTTTCCTCGACTTCATGGCAGCTTCATAGCACATCAGCTTGTGGTTGTTTGCAGCTGTGGAACAGCTAAACCAAAAAATTAATAGTTTTTTATCTTAATATCTTTTCTTATCCTCATTTTTACGTAGCTGCACTACTTGAAGCAGTTCTTTTAAACTGTGAAAAGAAAAACACTAGGTAGTGTTTATCTCAGATCATGGCATCTTTCTAATTGCTTGAAAAAATTACAGTAGGAATCTGCATATTTAAGTTCTGAATAAACACTTTTCAAAATAAGCAGAATAAGCCTAACTAAAATTAAAGTTTAACCAATATTCCCTTAGATGCAGTTCTTCTATTGTCTCTATGAGTATACCTTGAGCACATATAATGACCCCTTACCAACTTGTAGGTGCCTTGGAAAGTAAGAGTTATGGATGCAGTTATCTTCAGTCCTATTTGTCTTCAGTCCTTCATGTGTTCACATCACAAAAAAAAAACAAACAACCAGCAACAAACAAAAAACAAACAAACAAACAAAAAAATTAAATTAAGCTGAACATTTTAATGAATGAACCTAGCTTATTAGCAAACAATATCTAGATTAATGGTGCCAACTGTATAATATAAATATATGGTATAAGCTAAAACTCCTTTCCTTCAGTGTGCTAATCAGCATTGCCACTTTCTTTTGCTTATTACTAATGAGGAAAAGTAGACCAAATAATATTTAGCTAGTGAAAACTCTGGACTAACATTTGTTTGTCTCATGTATATATGACCACTGCATTTTTTAGCTGTGTTGACATGAGCTCCTGTCAAGGCACTGTGTTGTTGGGAGAAACATTTTCTATCTCTGTGAAGATACAGTTGGTGAGCTTATACTTCTGATCTTTATTTCTTTCAAGTAAGTGACCTTAGTTGTTATTGCTTCTTTTCTGCCTGTGATTCCAGCAAACACCTGAAGTACATCATATCTTGTATCTTTATTAGATATTTTTAGTGTAAATTTTCTGTTTACTATGTTTTATGGGTTTTTTTTGGTCCTGCATTCTTCCCTGCTACCACATCCTCAATCTGAATAAATGGCAAGGGACCTCAAGGGCCCAAACATGCTTTAACTAGACTCTCAAAATTTCACATCTATAGTTAGAAAATAAACAAATAAAAGCATTATCCCTTTTTAAAAACAAAGGGGAAAAATTCTCTGCTTTGTTTCTTAAACATATTTAAAAAGGTACATTTAATGCAGAAAGCAAAATATATATTAAAAATATATATTGACTGAAATTCTGAAATCATATGTCAGAATCTGATAAATTTTATTTTTTCAGCATCAGTGTACTTTCACAGGGCAAACAAAAAAGGCAAGTTGAGAAGGATGTCTGCAGCTCACAGAACATATGACTGCAGGGAAAATGTTTTGCCTAGTTACAGCAGTTTTATATCAATCTTTATTTAAAGTTCTTTAGGAGTCTGGAATATAGGCTCACAGACCTTTTACATATAAAACATTTGGCTTTTTCTCTGCAATTGGAACTTTCTGTAGCTTTCAAGCTTGCATACAGCTTGGTTGTTCCATGGTCTAGAATTTGGCAGTATGTCCTAGAATTCTGTACAGAACAAAACAAAAAATTATCAGTCAGTAGAAATGTAAATTCTCTATAGTAGCACACTATGTTGAATCATACTTCTTTACTTCATTTTGTTCTCTCTCTTTGCATCAGCACAGGTTGAAGAGAGACATGGAGGTAAAACATTTCCCCCCCCAAAAAAAACCCAGAGATTCATTTCCCTGCTCTTTTACTTACTATCGATCTGTTTTTGGAACTGAGTGTACAATTCAGCTTTCAGGAGGATGAATGAAGAATCTCTTCACACTTTGTATGAAGTAATTATTTCCAGTCTTCAAACTAAAATATTCAAAATGTTTATCTTCCCCTGAGCCTAAATAAAATGCCAAAATAACTGTAAGTAAGACGGCTTGTCACCAACTCTCTTGTGTTGCTGAAATGGCAGTCAGAAGGAGAAAACTCAGATATGGTTAGTTTGATAAAAGAAACAGCATGAAAATAGACCGTGGCTATTTCCATACTTTTGAGGTCCTTCTATAAAAAATAATTAAAAATGGTAATATAATTAATTTAGTTTTAAAGACTAGGAATGAAAAGTCTTGGGATTTTGTTCTCTCCTGAACAGTCTGACAGGCAGAATACAAAGAACCATTTTGGTACAGCTCTAAGAGGAGCTTGACCAGAGAAGCTGGACATAACCTTGAATTTGCCGATCTATACTCCTAGATTGCCAGAATAGTTACTAATGTAGATCTATGTATGAAAATTTTTATAAGTTATGAAAAGGTAATTAAATCAAGAAGTTAGCATTTATCTAGATTCTGGAAGTACCATGATCTTTTTTTCCTTCCCAAATTGATACTTGAGATTTAAAGGTAACATTTATTATGTTACATCAGTTTCAACTATTATCATTAAAGGTTTCTCTATTTCAAAGTTTTACTGTAAAGTGCTTTTCCTTTTGATGGAGGAGAGAAAATGTGCAGAAACAACATTCTTTAAACTTTTAGAATTATGAGTTTCAAAACTGCATGTGATCTCTGCAAAGCTTGCATGAAGGGCATTGCACTTCAGTGTGGGCAATATTTCTTCTTGAAGTCAGTCTTCTTCCTCCTTATTATTCCTCATTCATAGAAAACTATTGAGAGATGGGGTAAAAGCATGCAAGTTCCTGTGTTTTCTGTACAAATGGTATTCATGTGTGTCCCTTAGACCAGGTATAGGTAAATCTTGTCCCAGTTTTCACAAAGTCATACTAGAATCAGCAGTTTCACTAAAACTGAATGGAGGGGAGGGTGGAGATCATAGTATTTGAAGGGAAGAAGCAATTTAACACAAAATTCCTTCGCCAAAACTCTCTCGTTTTTAAATGATAGTTACGCCGTAGTCTGGAATGCACAGTGTTTTTTAGATATCTGTTCTTGACAGATTTTTTTTGCTGCGCTTGTGTGGATAGCTGGTTTGTTGGTTTGGTGGCTGAAAGAAAAAAAAAATGTACTTTTTTTTTTTTCTATTTTTCAAGTCACATAGAATATCTCATTTGACCCAAATGAAATAAATTTGCAGATATTTTACAGCTCTACTTTTTCTGTGAGTAAATTACTCTGTTCAGAAACAGTTCAGGTGACTTTGACCTTGAGCAAAAAATTATTCATCTAAAAATTTGGTCCCAATCCTGACTAGCATTGCACAGCATTAGACTCATAAAATCCAAATATACTAAGTTTAATTACCTTATTTCATACTTTTTGAATAATATACATTCCTGGGAAACCTCTGTGTACAAAGCACAGCAACCCCATTGTTTACAAGTAAGGTTACTGTGCTGGTTGAAGTTCCTTTTTACTATGCTTTGGTGTCCTTCAGGGACCCTGGTGAGAATTTTGGCTTTAATATTCAAAGCTCTTTATGAGACTAGACTGTGCCATTTCAGACTGGATAACATTTTGTCTTCCTCAGGTTAACCCTGATTATTGGTGTGACCCAATGATAGAAGGGTAGAAAATTGCAGAAATATTGCCATGAATGTTAATTTTGGCCTTTCTTCTGTACTGCAATATCCTGTCTATTTTATTAAGGAGGACTTCTGAAGGTTAAATAGTTTTTTGTAGTTATAGAGAATAAACCCACATTATTTATTTGATTTTGTTTATAATATGTGAGTAGTATTCACAACATCTCTGACAAGCATCAGATGTTTACAACAATTTGTCACAATACCAGAGGAAGTGAGGGAGAAGGTAGTAAAATATGTTCTTAATTTGACTGCATAGATATCCTGATATGTTGTCTGGAAATCCAGGCAAGAATTCAGCAGTTTTATCTTTCACTGGAATATCAGATCTATTAGAAAACAATAGGAGTCAGAGCTGCATTCCCTGAGGCTTCTCACGCATCCCATTTCCCTCTCAGTAACCTTTCAAAATCAGTCACAGATGCTATTATTCTAGATTATAATGGCATCTAACCTTTGTAAACTTGGACACTGGAGAGAATTAAAAAAAATAGAGTGTAAAAAGAGATACAATCTTCCATTTCAAAATGTTATCATTTCTGAAAGCAGCAACAATTTCATGACCTATAAAGTTCAAAGTTGTGATAGCTTACTTTTCCCTTCACTTTTCTAATCTTTTAACCTTGATCATTGTGTATGGTTATTCATATTAGTTCTTAATTTCTCACTTTTTAATGTTTTTAAAATGCAGAAAAAAGTTTATATGGAACTTTAGATGTTATGCCTTAATGGAAAGAGAATTCTACAATATTGCTGATTATAAAGTCCTGGGTGCTCTGTAGAAATACACTGAACTACTTTAATTAACCGCAGTAGGCTAATACCCTAAATACTACAGAATTCAACTTGAATCTGGTAGAACTATTTGCAAGAACAGAATTCCCTCTCTCTGGTTCTTAAAACACTGGTTTGACAAAAATAGTAAAATTGGGCAAACTTTCCATGTATCTTTACAATTGCTTTACCTATTAAAAGTTGTTTATCTCAACTCATGAATTTTCTCACTTTTACCCTTTCCATTTTCTTTACCATCCCACTGAGACAGAGCAAGTCAACAGCTGGATAGGGCTGAGCTGACTACCCACAACATTTAGATTAGAAATCCATAGCCTTAGCCAGAGCTGCTACCATAACTACCAAAAGGACAGCATGATCAAAAAACAGTCTAAAAATAACAAATAAATAAACAAAAATAAAAAAACTTGGTATAATTCTTATTTTCTAATATGAGTATCTCCAAGCCAAGTATGTACAAGGGTCTAATATAAGAAACGATGCCTTCAAAATTGTAATTTTTCTGATAAATATCACTTGATATATATGAAAAGAAACAAAACTACCCATGTAACTACAAAAATTAACAAACAAACAAAACCCAAACCACAGCCCCACTTCTGTTTAAAATTTTTCTTAGAAAATAAGGGAGGAACACCAGATAAAAACTGCCTTGAGAAAACTGCCTTTTTCTTTTGACTTGTTTCCATTTTGAGGAGATTCATCATCTCTTTTGCCTGGTGCCATGGTCAACACATCTAGAGAGTACTAAGGTAGAAACAGCTCGAGATTAATCCCTTGGGAAGAGACTTTCTAAACCTCACAGATTCTTGTTGTAGTGTATTACCCATCCTTAAAGGTCACTCTGTCATCTTTCAGCCATACTCCCTTTTATTTCATACAATAATGAATGGAGGAAAAACTGAGTCAGCAGGTAGAGAATAATAGATAATGTGGGTGAAGTACAAACACTGCAGTGTTTGTACTAAGCAGAGGAAGCTTGCTTAATTTTCTACTTTCTTCCCCCCCCCCCCATTTTTTAGCTGTTCAAATGTTTTATCCAATTTACTGCCATGATTTTATGAATTAGAGTTTGTCCATACAAAGTTTGTGAACAAAGATCTACCATGCAGCTATCTTTTCTTTCTGAATGTTTTCTTTCTCCTTTCTGCAGCTTTTCTGTAGTTTTCATTTCAAAGTTTAATCCCATTGTGTATGGATCACAATGAGAGGTGGGAAGAACTGGCAGAAGGTAATCTTATACAAGCATCATGCAGCTACTGCTACTGCTAAATTTTCACTTTAGAATTCATTTGTGGCATCTTCTACAGTTCCTGTAGTAGTGGTAAATGATGTATGAAATGAAACTCTTTTTTTTACTGATTTTACTGAGAATTCAGAGAATAATGTTGTAGTCTCTACTGAGGCATATTTATCTTATTTGCCATAATACTTAATATTAAGCTGTCAAAAGTTTACTTGGATAAAAAGTGTTAGAGAATGAGGGCAAGGGATTTTTAAGGCAAATAGACTATTCTCAGGAAAATCAAAAGAGAAGAAAAGCAGTATTGTCAGTGAGCAACCCAATTGTTAGACCTCATCATGGAAGTAGGTCACCTTCTATGAGGAAGGATGAGATTGCCCTAGAGATGGAGCAATGTAAGGTTAAGGCAATAATTCAGGTGTTAAGAATCCTTATTAGAAATAAAGTGTGCATCTATTATGAGAAGCAGAGGTCAGGAAGTATAATATGTAATTTTAGTTATGATTACAACGGAAACAGAAAATTCAATCAGATTAAGAGCTTAATGTTTATTTTCTATATGTAAATCAGTGGGTTCTGTGATTCGCTTTTCTCTTTCTCTTGAATTAGATCCTCAAAAGTTTTTCTTTTGAACTACAAAGAGATGTAAACTCAAAGCAACCTACTGGCAATAGACTAGTTTTTCTTCAGCTTTTGTGAGCCCCTAGGACTTAAAGACTGTATGAAGAGTAGGTTTAAAACCATTGTTTTGTGGCAGTTTGTCTTACAGTTTTAAAAAGTAAGAAGAATTAAAGTATATATAAAGTGTAGTATTTTTTTTAAAGGTGAGGGAACACACATACATGCAGAAATACTGGCATCTGCATTCAAATTTTGTGATATAATCTTCTCACTTGATCTACTCAGTTTTACTTTCATCTTCACAGCAGCTGTGACTAGTATCACTACCACTGAGGTTCTTAATTTACAGATCTTACTTGTGTTCTCTGTTGTCATTCTTTTGAACTCTACAATTGAAACTTTCAGCACTGAGAACTGACAGGTTTTTGCAGAACCAAAACCAAAGATCCATTTCTCTGCTTCCTCACTATAATTATTTCTTCCCACCCGCTTTAAATCAGAGATTAGATAAAGAAGTGAAACAAAGTATGCATCAGTTCAACAAATAATTCTCTTGGTGGTGTCTTTCTGCCGAGGCATTAGACCTGTGTGATGGTTTTACAGGGGAGAATGCTGCTGCATATATTCCAGTATAGGAGTGGAAGCACTGACCTGTGGGTTCTTTCTCCCTTCCCTGAAGATTTTCACTAGAACTTTGATGATTTCATTATCATGCCCTTAAAACAGTCAATATATCTTATCATTTTTAATGATACTTGGAATACTTATTGTGGAAATTTCCTCCCTAGTTTCTTCATGAAAAAGATCTAATTATAGGAGAACAAACATGGTAAAACAGAGAAATGTGGGAGTGTTCCTACTTTTCTTCTAAATGGTCATTTTTATTGGGTTAGGCTTTCTGAAAACTGCACGTTACCCATCCCACATGTTTTCTGGAGTCTCAGGGGTTAAACAGAAATCTACTATCAAAGACATGGTAGATTATCCAGAAGATAGTTTCCACTTTAATTTCTTTTCTCGCTTTTTAAAAGAAAGTGAAAAAATGTATAGTTTTCCATCCTTGAGTGTTCTTAACCAGAATAGTTAGAACAGAAAGGAAACATGCTTTAGGAATTCTTAACTTCTGTTATGTAAGTAGAAAAACAAAGCAAACCTTTTTAAATACAGAACAAGTGCTCACCTTTTCAAGTAACCAGGCCATAACAAGCAAATTTTAATCTTTTTTTTTATCTGTGATGAGAACATAATTAATTAACACCCAAAAAGAAACTATAATGAAAACATTTTTTTTAATTCTTCTTGTTGTCCCATAGTTTCGTCTCGCTTTATTTTTGTCTCTTTTCATCTTAAGGCATATTTTTCCTGTTCTTCACTTAGTAATAGCAGATGCCGTACTCTGATAAACTTTGTCTCATTAAGTGTTAGTGTCTGGTACAGCCCCAGTAGCCCTCAACAAGACTCATCGGAGGCACAGAGCAGATCGAAAAGCAATTAGCATTCTGGCTTGTGATAATTACCCACAGTATGGGAGGCTTATCCAAGATGTAGTTTCCACTGTGTCTAATAATAGGATTCTTTAAACACTGATGTATTTTCATGGACACACCAGTGCTCTCATTTTAATTCTGTCACTTATCTCAGATAGGGGAAATAAACATCCCTCGCACATTTTTTTTTTTTGTCATAAAGAAAAGTACACTTCTGTTCTGACAACTTGTAGTGTCACCTAAAAGTCACCTTGAATCATGTTTTAATCAACTGGAACAAGGCAACATCTCATTTATTTCTGCAGTTTCCTTGCTCTGCAATGCACTGATTGCCGAGACATAGAAATCCAAATTGAGCTCTGATTAAAATGGAATGAGGATGCAGATGCTGCCTTTGGTTCAGAGGGGCACTCTGCTCTGTGCTAAGAAAGGTCAAGGTGATACAAGTTCCAATTAAAATGGAAAGATTTGCTGCAGTCCGTGAATATGTTGCATTGAAACAAGTTTATGCTGTGACAGGTTGAATAATTTCTGATACATTTGCCTTTGCTCTATTAGCTTTTATTAGCACAAGAGCTTGCTTAAAAACAAAGTCAGTATTTTTCACATACTGCAGTAAGATACAATCCCTATCTCATGAAAGTATTGTTTCAGAAGCTTGGAAATCATCTACCACCTCCCATATGTAGACAGTACTCTGAAACTGTTTGACATTTTTGTCAGATTTGATTTCCTGTTGATTTTTAACACCTTGGATAAATAAATAATTATTTCAAACACACTTTTATTTCTAACTTAATCTAAAGACACTATAAATGAATGGGTGATTGTGTAGATGGGCTAGAGATGAGATAACCATGTTGCCTTTAACTCTTAGCTAAATATAGCTCAAGACGAAATGATTACAATAATAACCAACATCCCACGGAGATTTTAAAAATAGACACTGATGGTTCAGTTGCAGTATACAGAAATCATAACTCATTTATACACTTGGGCTATGTCTGTTACAAGACCATACATTTACTGGTAACATTTTACAATAGGTGAATTTGCCTAGTAATTCAAGTACACTCCTGTAAACCCTGTGGCTACAAATACGAAAGAAGCAACATGATATTATTCTTTGCTGCAGAAAACATGTTTTGAGTTTTGGGAAAGCAGTTCTGTCATTATTGAGCTAGAAAGTGTAATAACACCAGGTGACTTTAAAATTTACCGTATGGAAGATTCCAAGGTATAGTAAAAGGAAAAGACTGCGGAGTGGGCTAATTTAAACACTGATTCTACTTGGAGGCTAATGTGAACATATTGGAAGAACATGGCAGGGTTTTTTTTGGTGTGTTTTTTTTTTTTTTTTTTTTTTTTTTTTTTTTTCCCTGAGAATACTGACAATGCTGGCAACATTGTGATGGGACATTTTTCTGAGTTAGTAACTGATGTGAGGTAGAGTACAGTGTCAGTGCAGCTCTTTACCCTTACACCAGAGGAGGCAAGATAAAAGGGGAGTGAACTACATCTGACACTGCTTCATAAACTGAGCATGAGGTTGGAAGCATGATGGCATATTAATGAGTAAAACATGAGAGCTACTTTCCATTTGCAGACCAAAAGTATGCAAAAGTACTAAGCAGGAAAGTGTTAAGACTAAAGAAAAGGTCTTGTCAAAGATACTCACGGGAATGGATTTCTGAATAGTATTACTAATAATGCAACAGTAACACAGTTACAGCCAGGGATTTCTGAAGGGAGCAGAGTTTGCATGCAGCGCTGCAAAGAGCCACAGCATGTTCCCGCAGACACTGTGCTCCAGATTGTGTTCTCCCATACCAGGCAATCATGGCTTTCTGGCAACCTGGCAATGTACCCACTAACTTAACCTATTGTAAGGATACAAGGAGTTTTAAGCTCATTTGGACTTTTCTTTCTGAGAACCTAGTAGTTAAAAGGTTCAGCTTTTCTATATGACGTCGTTTGGTTAAGTAGCTTGGCTTTCATAGGCCTAGGTGTAGTGAGATGGCAGATTTTGGCTCATCTGTAGTTTAAGTCCTTGACCAAGACCATTATTCAAAGAAAACAGAACTTATATTGTGTTAGGAAATTTAAGCTTATCCATGAAACATTTGTTGAGTGGTCTGTCATTAACACAAACTGTAGTACCCAAACAACAAAAATCAGATCTGATCTGCATAGGCTTGGGAAGACAAGTTAGTAGTGAGTGTGGCTGTAAGCAGAGGGTGACTAGTGTTCTAATGTCCATTGTGCCTCTTAAAATCTTATCCTATAACTATTTTTGACTTTATAACCCATCTACAATGTCCTGTTGTAAGATTTGAAGATGCTAAATTATACCTCTTTTTTTCTAGATGATCACATAGACAAAAACAGATTCCTTGAATCTACAGAAATTAACAAAGGAAGTCCACTCATTTTTAAAATAGATATTTTCTTATGCTTCACTCAAAATTTATAGTATTTCTCAGCCCTGTTTTACAATGTCAGTGAAAAGTATTCATCACACAGGCTTTAGGATTAGATATGTCTATCTATATTTGAATATCATTAATGACAAATGAAATATGTTGAATATTAATGACAGTGACCAAACCATATTAACAAAAATTTCACTAGCATAATTCCTGGTAGTTTAATAGTCTTTAGGGCCTTTAATTTTGAGGCCTATTTCATATTCTTTATAATTCAATAGTTATGGTTATTTAGCTAGCTTTTTCAGTAGTTTTCCACTTTACTCAGGCTATGTTAATAAATTAAGTGCCTAATTTTCTGCCCCGACAAGTGGCATGCTACCATTTTTATGTGTACCCTTTCCACACGGCATTCCCTTGGGCTGATGTTTGAACCCTCGTATCTTATTGCATACAAAGACCTTTCTACGTCAACAGGGGACACTGTCCTCACAGTTTAACTGACTTCCCTTAAAAAACCCACGTAATGTACTCCAGGTAGGCTGTTTTCAACTGTCCCTGGCCCATGCCTTTCCCCAGTCTTTGTACAAGTGTTTTCTGAGAAGGTGCTTATTAGGCATGTTCCATGGCAAAGCACAGGCCAGCAATTAGGCAGCATGTATAATCATGTGCCATCACTTAAGGCTAGGACCTAGCCAAGTATACTTTACCAGGAAAAGCAAAGCCTGAGGATCCAAAAAATTCGTTATTGCTTTTATCACCCTAGAAAAAAGTGTTAGACTTGAAAACCTAAAGATTTTGTGGTTGTTTTTTTGTCTTCCTAAATGCCTCCAAAATTTCTATTTTATTAAATACATATTATTAATAAATAAATATTAATTAAATAAAAAGATTTTTCATATTCTGGCTTTGATTTCCCATAGCCTGAAACAAAATCCATTACCCTTCAAATACTGTCATTTCATGGGATGTAATCAGGAGGGATTATATGGACCAATGATACCCTGAGTTCCTTCAAGATGCTTGTGACCTATGTGTTTAAAAAAGATTATTTAATTATGTATTAAACATTTTGTGTTTTATTAGGTAGCAGGGAGATGGGGGCATGAAAAAGCTCTCTTCAATTTTACTTGTATTTATTATAATTTGTAAGTCTGGATAATCAACTTTAATGTTTGTTGTGCTAGCAATTAGTGTCAAGCTTATACACAGATGTTGCATTGTTCCTCTGCTATAGAATGGACCTCTCTGAAGAATTAACAGCAACACTGATTTGCTAAATGCTGAATATTCAGAATTCCAATTGCTTAAGAAAGCTGATATTAAACTAATTTTAGGGAAAAAATTGACCTCGTCTACCACTCTACACTTGATGCTGCTATTTTACTTGCAAAAGCTGAATTGCGGCTTATAATTAAGATGCATAATTTTACTTCCTAAACAAAAGGTTGTTAACTCAAAGCTATGTTCACTTGCCTGCTCTAGTACCCATTTCTTTCAGATTTTAGGTTAGGGAGAACTTCAGTACAGATCCTCAGTTGATTTTGTGCTGAATCTAATATAAATTAAATTTGTTATGCACTTTTTATTACAGACCTTAGGCTCATCAGTTATTTTTTCAAAGTGTCTCTTGAAATGTGTCTGTTGAAACATTAATAATGGAATAGGAAACAAAACCCTTAGATTCTCAGGAGTTTTATTTTTCTTTCCACCCTGCTAGCTATTAGACATATTATATTTGAGTACAGAGTGACTATGCTGCAGAAAAGCCCAGATGAGCTTCTGATCCTTGTTTCGGCTTTGTCATGTTTGGGTCTCCCTTGGCCAGTCTGCACAGGATCCATAAAGGGCCCTTCTAATTCATTGAGGATGGTCGTGCTATTCTGCAGTGAAGAACTCTGGCTTGTAACTCTCCAGAGCATATCCTTGTATGTAAATGGATTCTTAACAGTTGTTTTCTCTTGCAGTTAAATATTTTATTTTGCCAGATTCTCAGTCCAGGTTCTGCATCTCACAGCGTACTTGTATTTTGATGAAGTGAGCTTCTACCTCTTTACCTCACACATTAAGGTTTATCCTTTTTGAAGGGAAAACCTGTTCTTTTGTGAAAATTTGTGCTATGTAAATGTTGTTCTCATTTTTTTTTCTTTTTTATATATAGAAAAAAATTGTTTCATACTGTCTTGGAAACAATGGGCTTATGACTTAATACATATGATTTCTGCTGTAATTTTTCCTTTTCTGACACTACCCTAAGATAAGAAAGGGCAAGATGCCTGGTTCTTTTATATTTCTTTTTGGTTGTCAGGAGCTTTCTGATAGAGCTTCAATAATTTAGAAAGATTTGACTGATACAAAGTAAATATTTAATTTGATTGCCTCAGCCTGCACACTTACCACAATAACTGCATATTTCCATATTTCCTTTGAATTTTGGTAAAGCACAGAGGATATAGGACAAGTTCCTACTTACATAGACTGTTGAGTGTGCAAATGATATGATGACAAATATTTCAGTGGCATGTTTTGGAATAACTGAACAATCTGCTGGAAATCATGTCAGAGATGTGCTCTTGTAAGACTCAGAAATTTACTTTATTATTCCAATGATTCAGAAAGAAGTACTGTTGATATGGGCAAACATTAAAATTAAGGTTAGAGATCACCAGATGATATAAAGTAATAGAGACCCTTTTTCTTTGAAATTTTAGAATGCATTTAAACTTAGTTGAGACTCTGACCCTACAAGTTTTTCTGCTTTCCTGTATTGTACATTATGACCTTGCTTAAATTTGTCTTTGAGAACCTTCCTTGATTGAATGAAAAAGAAATTATGTGTTGAATATTCAGTTATGTGTTGAATAGACTGAGAGATGAATGTGTAGAATGTACTTCTCTACAGAAAAATCTATGCCTCTTTAACAGTCTTCAGCTCCTCTTTCTTTTTCCATTTTTCTTTTTTTTTCAGGGCACTCAGCTATGGCATAACCTTACTCCTATGGTCAATGGCCTGAGTTGGAAAACAATTATTTTAGTGTTAAATGCTTTGGAAAATTTGGATAACATATCTGGTTATGCTTTTATTATTGCAAAAGCTTTTCTAAGTTCTTACCTTTTTAATAGCATTTTTAACTTTTTGCCTGGAAATATATCTTCATTTCTAATACTTCTGCAGAGAAAATAGAATTATCTAGGGTAACTTAGAAAGAAACCTATGCATAAATATAATTATTGAATGTTTTCTTCCAGAGACAGTTATTCAGTAATATACCTAATTACTCCCTCACCTTTAAGAAGAAGAATTTAGAAAAGTGTGACATGACACAGATCAGGAAAAATGGAAGTTATATTTTATATAAAGTTAGATAAAATTTAGTGTCACTAGATAGCACAAAAATAAAAAAATTAAGAACAAATAACTTAGATGTGCAGAATCACTAGGTTTATAGTGACTGGCTTTGGTAAATCTGTTATATTCTCATGCAGCAGAAAAGAACAAAGAATGTTTAAGCAAAGTGTCAGTTGGAGGGGATATACATATCTATATCTATACATATCTATAGCTATATTGATATCTATATCTATCTGTATCTATATTTATATCTATCTATATTTATATCTATCTATATCTAATACCTATCTATCTATATATATTTGTACTACATCTATCAATCAGCCTGTGACAGATCTAATTTCACAGTTGTGCAAATATAAGAAAGGCCTTAATAAAGGCTTTATTAAAATAAAGGCTTATTATTTTTAATTTAATAACAAAGGAAAGTTTGTGTTTCATATCAAAAGATGATCACTTTCTAGGGCAAGAGAGCTTTTCCCTTCTGCACTGATAAGTAGTGGTTAGCTGGATATGTGGGAAAAGGTAATTTACCAATTATTCTTCAAGTAAGAAAACATGGATTTTCTCCTCATTATGCTGTTTCAAAAGACTGAATACCCTGACTTGTTTAACAGTTTATGGAGATGTACAATGTTGTCTTCATGGGTCTAGGAGAACAGGAACTTAAGTAGGGGACATACTCTGTAGCTCTATCTCCCGTCTAAAAATGGCCTTCATAACATCTTTTGAGTCTCATGGGACAGCTCAATCTGTTCTTATTATTTTACAACAACAATATATTTTAAAACATGCAAACATGTATTGTTTAAATAGAAAAGATCTATTGTAAAATATGTACGTGGCTTTCAAATACATGACTTGTCTATGAGCCTCAGAAGTCTTTGTGAGCATGCCCATAAATATGGGGTTTTTTCTTAGTCATCTTTGTTACCAAGACAAAAAGACATTAATATGTCATATTAGTAGCTGTTTGTGAACTTCTGAGTCTTCATCATAATGGACCAGTGCCAAATGTACTAACTAGTAGAGGACTTTACTAGTAATAATGGAATCCTCTGAGTGACCAAATACAATACACAACTTAGCATAGAATCATAGAATCATAGAATCAGATGGGTTGGAAAGGACCTCTGACATCATCAAGTCCAACCCTTGATCTGCTACCACCACAGTTACTAGACCATGGCACTAAGTGCCACATCCAGTCTCTTCTTGAATACCTCCAGAGATGGAGAATCCACCACTTCCCTGGGCAGCCCATTCCAATGTCTGATTACCCTCTCTGTAAAGAATTTCTTCCTAATATCCAATCTAAACCTCCCTGGCAGAGCTTAAGCCATGTCCTCTTGTCTTACTGATAGCTGCCTGGGAGAAGAGACCAACCCCCACCTGGCCACAGCCTCCTCTCAGGTAGTTGTAGAGAGTGATGAGCCTCCTCTTCTCCAGACTAAAAAATCCCAGCTCCCTCAGCCTCTCCTCACACGACTTGTGCTCAAGTCCCTTCACCAGCCTGGTTGCTCTTCTCTGCACCTGCTCCTGCACCTCAGCGTCTTTCCTGAACTGAGGGGCCCAGAACTGGACACAGTACTCCAGGGGTGGCCTCACCAGGGCTGAGTACAAGGGAAGGATCACTTCCCTGTTCCTGCTGGCCACGCTGTTCCTGATCCAGGCCAGAATGCAAATAGCCTTCTTGGCCACCTGGGCACACTGCTGGCTCATATTCAGATTCCCGTTGATCAAAACGCCCAGATCCTTTTCTACCTGGCTGCTCTCCAGCCACTCTGTGCCCAGCCTGTAGCGCTGCAGGGGGTCTTTGTGGCCAAAGTGCAGGACCCTGCACTTGGCCTTGTTGAACCCCATCCTGTTTTAATCAGGCCATTTCTCCAGCTTATCCAGGTCCCTCTGCAGAGCCTTCCTGCCTTCCAGCTGATCGACACTCTCCTACCAGCTTATCATCTGCAAATTTACTAATGGTACACTCAATCCCCTCATTCAGATCATCAGTAAAGATATTAAACAGGACTGGGCCCAGCACTGATCCCTGGGGAACACCACTGGTGACCAGCTGGATGCAGCCCCGTTCACCAGCACTCTCTGGGCCTGACCCTCCAGCCAGTTCCTAACCCAGCAGAGTGTCCCTGTCCAAGCCGTGGGCTGCAGCTTTTTCAGGAGTATATTATGGGAGACAGTGTCAAAGGCTTTGCTGAAGTCCAGATAGACCACATCCACAGCCTTCCCCTCCATCCACCAGGTGGGTCCCCTGATAATAAAAGGAGATCAGGTTGGTCAGACAGGACCTACCCTTCCTAAACCCATCTTGGCTGGGTCTGATCCCTTGTCCATCCTGTAGGTGCTGTGTGATTGCACTCAGGATGATCTGCTCCACAACCTTGCCATGCACAGAGGTCAGGCTGACTGGCCTGTAGTTTCCCTGGTCCTCCTTCTGGCCCTTTTTTTGGATCAGCATGACATTTTCCAACTTCCAATCATCTGGGACCTCCCCAGTGAGCCAGGACTGTTGGTAAATGATGGAGAGTGGCTTGACAAGCTCTTCTGACAGCTCCCCCACTATGCTAGGATGGATCCCATCTGGTCCCATGAACTTATGAGGATCCAAGTGGCTTAGCAGGTCTTAACTGTTTCCTTGATTACAGTGGGGCTATTCAGCTCCAGAAGCCAGCTATCCTAAGAACAACCTGTCTTACTGTTGAAGACTGAAGTAAAGAAGATGTTAAATACCTCAGCCTTTTCCTCATCTTATCTTTGATAACTATGTTCCCACCCATGTCCAATAAAGAATGGAGGTTTTGCTTGTCCCTCCTTTAGCTATTGATGTTTCTATAGAAAGACTTTTTTTTGTCCCCAACAGAAGTAGCAAGATCAAGTTCAATTTTTGCCTTCATCTCTCTGATTTTCTTTCGGCAAGACCTAACTATATTCCCAAACTCTTCCTGAGTAGCCAGACCTTCCTTCCATAATCAGTAGGCTCTCTTTTTTACCCTAATTTCCTTTAAAATCTCCCTGTTCAGCCAGACCGGTTATCTTCCCTTTCAGCTTGCCTTTCGGCAGACTGGGACAGCCTCCTCTTGTCCGTTCAAGGCTTCCTTCTTGAAGCATGTCCATCCCTCCTGGACCCCTTTGTTTTAAAGAGTAGTTTCCCAGGGTACACTCTGAACTAGTCTTCTGAAAAGGCTGAAGTCTGCCCTCTGGAAGTCCAGCGTAGAGGTTTTATTGATGGCCCTCCTTGCATCCTGAGTATTGCAAACTCTATTATTTCATGGTCACTGTGCCCCAGACGGCCTCTGACCACCACAGTCCCATCAACCCCTCTCTGTTTGTGAACAGAAGGTATAACAGGGCCCTTATGGACCTTACTGGACCAGTTTAGTAACTAAAGTATTTGAAATTTAAAATTGTAGAAGACATTCTATGCTTCATCTAAAATACAAAAAGTTTTGCCTTCAAATCTTTGAAATGAATTTGTAGCTTAATAATGTTCTGAATTACTACTGAAACTTTGAGTTATGAATGTTAACACAGCTTTTTTGCATTTTTTTTTTGATATACAATTCTGCAAGTCAAGTCTATTTTTCTATTTCTGTCCAGTAAAATTAACAGTTTGCAAAAATTACTGTTCTTCAATTGGATGTAGAATAGAAATGTCATAGGTTCCATGGCTTTTCTTTTTTGTCTCAAAGAGAAAGACATTTTTTGAGCCTCCTCAGTTTTGACATTAAGAAGGAAGTGTTATCCTATTAACATGATTTTTTGTAAATATACCAGATGGCTATTTTTTTTTTTATTTTTTTTTTTAAATCAATAATATTTGGTAAGAAATACAATAAAGACGATGCAAAAATGAAGAATTTATCTGCAAGATTTCTGTAATATTAGCGTTAATTTGAAATAAAAAGGAAAAAAAACCCACCTGTATTTCTAAGAACAGCTTTGATTCAGTCATCCCTAAAAAAGCCCTCCAGTATCTCTGTGATTCAAAGATTTGTGTAACATCTTGGAAGACTGATTTCACTGCTGATCACATAGAATTGATAGCTGCTTACTTTAGAACAGTAGTACTGAATACTTAAACAAAAACCTTTAACATGTCTTATTTTTCGCTAAGAATGAATTGTGACAAAGAAATATTTTGTTATAGAGAGATTTTTAAAAAATAATGTTTTTTTGTTTTTTTGTTTTTTTTAATCTAGGTTATCTAAGCCATTTAAAATGTAAATAAATGTGTAAATTATTCAGTGAAAGGTCTGTGTCATCTGTACATCCCTGGAAACAGAGGTTTTACAAAATGCATGTTTTTCTTTCAAGTAACATCTAAAGTAGTGGTGCTTTTCTCTTCAAAGCAATTTCTGCAGATTCTAATTGCTTTTTTCTTTTTTTTTTTTTCTCACAATATATTTTAAGGCATTCATAACCATAAGGTGACTGAAAAGATCTGCAACCATAAATACATTTTTCTTAATAGTAGGCTTCAAACAAAATGTGATCTCATACTTGCAATACAGCATTATTTATTAAAGTAACTTCTTAGGTCAAAGCTGGGTTAGCTTCTCTCCTTTTCTGGGGTTTTAAACAAGTTATGGACAAAAATATTCCATCTAGAAATCTCTGTTTATAAATGGCAGATATCAAGCTCCATTTTTTGCTATATTGCCCCATTAGTTTCAGGTAACACAGAAATGTGTTTTAAAATATGTTCAAGCCGTGATCCAGAAATTCCCAGTGACATAGCAAAAAATAACCTTTCTGGAAACAAAATAGGTTTTTAAACCAAAGAATTGCATAGATACCCTTCTGGCCTCTAAACCCTTTGATAAATTGTTGCTGCATGTTTGGTGAATCAGTCAATAAATATCATTGCTGAGAACGGTCCCATTTTCTATGTTCTGTCACTTTGCAACTTATTTTTTTATTTGATAGCTTTGTCTCTTGAAGCTCATTGTATGCCTCTGTAAAAAGAGTCATCTGGTTACCAGTTGGAAATTGGGAAACTGCCATATTTTTTTTTTCATAGCCCTTGCTATCAGCAGATTAAACTCCCAGTAGAAAAAAATCCATCTGTTTATTCCTATGTATGAAAACTAGAAAATGAACAGCACAAGAAGTCAGTATGAGTTTTCATTTTCCCAGTAGTTGTTCAACTGAGATGCATTATGTATGTACATGTAAAGACATACATGTATGTAAATGTGTGTTTATTTGTTGTGGGGTTCTTCACCTTAGGAGAGAATTTCTTTCCAAAGCTCTTGGTATCTCTGGTTTGTTTTCTTAAAAAATTTACAGCATTGGCTGATGCTGTATTTAGCACACTGTTTCTTTCTATTTATAAAGTCTTAATTAGTCAGAGAATGCAAGATATTTTTGTCTGACAATAAAAATAATTTCAATTTTTTTATCTTTTCATTTGCAAATATCATGTTAATATACACCTGAATTAAGATATATCAGTTTGAGTAGTTAATTATTTGACTCACTCACATGTTATTACTTATGTCAAAACCACATCACTTAAAAGACTTTTGTGATTTACAGATGCTAAAAGAAAGCCATAGGTAACACTGAAGCAAAAGTATCCCTTTTATGAGTCATGATGATATATTCAAATGATGTTCTTATAATTTTAAACTGAAAGTTCACTTTTTCTCAGTATCAATGTTCTCAACACTGAAACAAAAAATATATATTTTAGTACATAGATGAGCAAGATAATCCAATGCTCATTAAATTGAATTGATATATTCTCACTGAACTTAATAGAAAGCACTGAGCCTAAAACAGATAGAAAAGTCAGTTTATGGAAGAAAAGTATAAGAATCCTTGTTCCATGGAATATGACTGGTAAGCTAATGATCAGTGATATAACATTGGAAAATTTTTTCTCTGCAGCTTCCCTTATTGACACTTATTTAATAGTACATGACTAAGAGAAAGATGTTTAAGAAGAACACTCCAACACCAAGCAGCCTATAAATCCCAAACTATTTATCTGAAAATGACCTAGTCACAGAACACACTTTTTTGACAAGGTAGGCTATAAATTTTTATATTTTTTCCTATTAGCAACCTCTGCATAGGTTCCTCTGTGTAAACTGCAGGTGAAAGAATTTTCACGGTTCCAGCTGGAAATGAGACTTTGTAAAAGGGCAACTGACGTAAAGAGGTGCTGATTACTGAGCCTGTTTGTCTTCTAGGCTGCATGCAACTGAGACCAAAAATCAATACAGATAACAAAGTAATGTGAAAAGACTTTAGTGGAGTCTATACAGTTCCAGAGGGAGCTCCAGGTCCTTCCCTCAGTGATATATTAAGACTCTTGATGTAAATAGTTTTAAAGAAGAATTTATAAGTGCTTCTCACTGCCAAAGGAAAATAGAAAATTTAAATACCAATATAGCTTGTTTGCCTTCCTGGAGACATCCTTCTGGTTGTTGTTTTATTTGTCTACTGCTTCATGAGAATCATGCCTAGGAAACAGAAGACACTTGGGTCAGGGGCAGATGCTGAACAGTGAATGGGGACCAATTAAAACAGTATTTCTTAAATGGAAGTGAATACAAAGTTCTAAAAAGAATCAAAGAGGATGAAAAATGGCATTGGGATAAATCAAAAAAGAACTGACCCACCAAATGACTCTTCCTTGTCAGTTCATGGAATGTGAGCTCTGGAACATAAATGTTGCTATCACAGAGAAGAATGCTATGACTATGCTGTAATAATTATTCTCTATTTTTTTTAAGATTTCTTTTACAGTAATTGGAATCAGGGTCTTAACATTTATATGTGGCAGTAAATGGAGGTTCTTCCTTTGACTTTGATGTTCCAGATATTCACAAGAATTTTTTATTTTTTCCTCTATTGAATTTGAAAAGCAACAGCACCATATTTGGCTATGGAGTAAAGCAGTATTAAAAATTGCTCTTGTCTTGATATGTATGTATATCAACACTTTTAGCACAGTACTTTTCCCTACCAGACTGTTTTTACTGTTACTTTCATCTTGCCTGAATGGAAGGAAAATATTTGGGTATAAACAGATGGTGTTAGCTAGTGAGAACTATTTTCGATGACAACATAATGTTAACAAACTGAATGTCTTAGTACATTTACATTCTAAGACAGAAATTGGAACAAATATTTTTAATATGAACTAATTTTAATGTAGTGAGCAATTTATACTGAAGTGGCTGAAGTTTGTTGTCATCCCGCTCTTGGCAATGAAGTACTGATTCTTCGTATCTGTAGGTGTGCATGCATAATTACTACAGAAAAGACAGTGATTAAAAGTCTTAACTAATTATGAAAACTCTGTTTCATTTTTGTTTAATCATACTCAGAAACATCCCCTACCCTGAGAGTTTACATCTTTAAAGATACAGAGAGTCGCGTAGACTACAGAGGAAGCAGGAGATAAAAGGAAGAGAGTTTGTTTCAAGTTAATCATAGATACAAAGTTATTGTATGGTTTAAACCCATCTGGCAAAAAGGCCTGACGCAGCCACTTGCTCGTTCCCCTCAGTTAAATGCAGAAGAGAATCAAAAGGGTAAAAGTGAGAAAACTCATGGGTTGAGATAAAGACACTTTAATAGGTAAAGCAAAAGCCACACACACAAGTAAAGCAAAACAAGTAATTCCTTAACAGCTTCCTGTGGGCAGGCAGGTGTTCAGCTATCTCCATGAAAGCTCCCAGGCCTCCATCACACATAACAGTGAGTTGAGAAGACAAAAGCCATCACTCCAAATGTCACTCCTTCCTTCTTCTTCCCCCAAATTTATACACTGAGCATGATTCCATATGGTACGGAATATCTCTTGGGTCAGTTGGGGTCAGCTGTCTCAGCTTTGTCTCCTCCCAACTTCTTACGCACCCCCAGCCTCCTCACTGACAGGGCAGTGCAAGAAGCAGAAAATTTTTTAATTTTGTGCAAGCACAGTTCAGCAATAATAAAAATCAACCCTGTTCCCAGCACAAATCCAAAACATAGCACCGTATTAGGTACTGTGAAGAAAATTAACTCTACCTCAGCAAAAACCAACACAACTGGATTTTATATTTCAGCTTTGAATGGCACATAAGCTTCATACATTCCAGTTTGATATCTTTCCTAAAGTCCTTCTAGTGAAAAATGGATCAGGATTTCCTGTGGGTCTGCCTTACTAGAACTTTGTTATAGATTTGAATGCACCAGATTTGGATTAACAATTAGAAAGGTCAGAGCTCAACTGAGACCTTAGGCAATGTTCGATATCTTGACAGTTGAGGACAGAAGATGTTCCTGTGAATACAGAATGTCTACCTGAACTATTCTGAAGAAAGTGGGTCAAACAGTAAACTTACCTAAAGACACGTGAATTCAGAAAACTTGATTGGATCGTAATTCACTCCAAGTGCTGATGAAAATAAAGGTTGACAGTTGTCATGCTTCTTGTGCAATACTTAGAAAGGGATGGACAATGACTTGGAGGGCAGAATTTTTATTTTGAAACAGTAGCATGGGTAAGTGCTTCACCCTATCCTGCACATGTAAAAGGGTGGTGGTAGCTGCACTTAACCTCAGTGGCTGACAATGTCATCAAGATTCATATTATCAGGGGTAAGAAAAAAAGTAGGGTTTTTTTGCAGCTATTCCGGCAACAATGATGGCTCTAGAGACTTTGCTGACACGGGTGATCAAGAAATAGCAATCAGGGCACCAGGTAGATTCTGTTGCAGTAGATACAGAATCTGTAATAGCAGAAATAAGACTGTATCACCAACAGCAATTTACATGAGCCCATAATAGCAAATTTATGGGGGGGGGGGGGGGGAAAGGCTTACAATATCAGATGGCTGCTTTCTGTATTTATGTACTTTCATAATGTCTGATTAAATCATGATCTCAAAACTGAATTTATCATTTCACTTGGTACTAGGCCTATAACCTATACTAGTCATATTCTTGAAAGTTCACCAGGTGGCCAGTTCTCCAAAAGCAGGAGGATTAAAGCAAACCACAGTGAGATTTCTGAGCATCATTTACACATATATATATACAAATGTGGTTTGTAAGAAACTTTGTTTTTAAGATTTCTAGCAATTAACACAGGGTGATTCACATGAAAAATATAAGAAAACCTCACAACTTTTTCTTTTGTATTATAATGCCTAAGCTTGCAATACAAGTTGCAAAAAAGAATAGAAATAAAACTTCTATTTTAAATTAAATTGAATATCTGCACCAAAGGAAACATTTTATATACATTCTCTTTAAATGTCAAAATAACTTCAGAAAGTTTGACTTGCTTTAGCTTTTTTTTCTGATGGAGTCCAGATGAAGGTTTAGCAAACCAGAAGATAAAATTTCATCATATTCTCTGTTCACTGTAACTATTGTGCTTTTTTTTTTTTTCACAGCTGTAGCTCAGCTAGATTATTCTAACTACATTAGAGTTAGCTTTTCAATTATACAGAACTGTCTTAATTATAGAAAACTATAAAATGGCACAATTTTTCAGAAACTCTGTGATTGGCAATTACTCTACAATGCTATATAGACAGAAAGCAGTATTTCATTACAAATAGTTTTAGTGTGAATGAGATAGTTTGTCTTGAATATTTTTGTCCCACAGAAAACTGAAAGAGTACATATGTCTTCACAGCCTACCACAAACTTTCATAAGGATAAATCTCATGGTAAATTGCAGAATGAATGTTCAGACTTGAATAAATAGTATTGCTTATATTGAAAATATAAAACTGAAATCAGTACAGGTTTAAGTGTGAATGTGAGAAATGGACTACTATTTAATCTGCTCCAAAGAAAAAATGTCGAATATATTCATAGCTTGTTCACAGAAGGAATTTAAATACCAGGATTTTTGCTTGCCATATTTAAAATATATTTGAAGATGAGTTATTAATAATGTTCCTTTAAGTCAGCTCTAGGAAAATGAGACAAAAATTAAAAAAAAAATAGTTGTGTAACAGTTCAACCTATATGTTCTGAAAATATAATTAATTTCTACCAGATCTTCTTATCACTCTGGAAACTGTTAAAATGACAAGAAAGATACCAGGCTATGTGCTTAGTAAAAGACAAACACAGCCTAAATTAAATGATGTCTGAAAGTACTTTAACCCCACTGAACCCACACTGTTATTATTTGATGAGGTTACTCTACTCAATGTCAACTAAAACTCATTAAATGAGCACCAAATAACAATGAGACTGAGGTCAAAATGAAGAAATAACTTACTTGAGTGTGGTGCTGATTATTTCTGAAATTACAGATTTGGAGCAATGCTGAACTTTGACCATGCAGTACTTTTCTGGGTATTTGCTATTTGGCTTTTTCAAATTTATTTTGATATTTCAGTAGCTTTTTATTCATCACCCTATCCTAGTAGTTTGTTGGGTTTTTTAGGATGCGTGAGTTAGTCAGGTAATTTATTTATTGGGTCTTCCTCTTTTTTTAATTAAAGGTGCTTTCAGGTCCTTAGGGTACCTTCCAGGAGCTTCTGCAGGCACTTCTTATATTAAAATAGAATAGAACAATTCAATTCAAAGGGACTTAAAATGATCATCTAGTCCAGCTGCCTGACCACTTCAGGGCTGACCAGCATATACTATTGTGATGGTTTGGACCTGGCTCCCTGCCAAATGCCTGAACTCACAGTAACTCCCTTATTCTCTTAGGGCAAAGTTAAAAAACTATAGAAATTGAAGAACTCAAAACCAATTAAATTATATAAAAATATATATTTTTACATATATCACAGTTATATAGAGTTAGAATACTATGTATATAGTAAAAAGAACCCCAAATATCTCTCCAAGGGAAAGGGAAAGGGAAAAGGAAATGGGAAAAGGGAATGGGAAAAAGGAATGGAAAAAAGGGAAAGGGAAAAGCCAAAACAGATAGACACAACTGAAGCCCGGGAACAACCAATAGAAACTAGTAAAAGACAATCTTACTACTCTCCTTGAGATAGCAGAATTGCTCCAAATGACTGCTGGCACTCTCCACCTCCCAAGGCCTACAAGTCCTCACTAGGCCTCACTCTTCCACATGGGCAGAACCGACGGCAGAGAACCTGCACCTTCAGATCCATTAGAAGAGAAGAGTGTCCCAGGTCGGACTTGGCTCCCAGCAAAGTGCCTGGACTCCGGGACAAAACCTTCTCCCTCCCTTACGCTTTCTTCCAGTATACCGAAAAGGGAAAAAAAAAACAAACCAAAAGAACCCAAACCGAAATTATATTTTAAGTAATAGATTTATATACATATATAAAGAAAATTATGTACACCCCAAAAGGGAAAAGGGAAGGGAAAGGGAAAAGGGAAAAAGGGATAAAAGGGATACAATGGGATAAAGAGGGATACAAACAAATCCAAATACCCCCTTGAAAGAAAAACGAGTCACACCACACAGTCTGTCTCTCAAGGCCAATCAGATCCTCTAGGCCTCACTCCCTCACCCAAGCAGAGCAACAGCGAAGTTACCTTCACCCTCGATCCGCTGGAAGAAAGAGAGAGAGAGCTTCCTCTCTCTTCTTAATTATACTCTTGCTTACGTAAAAATCGTATGGAATACTGGGAACATGACCTTGGTTCCTTGGTTACAACCTAGTCACCAAGGAAGGCCTAGACTCAAAACCACTACAAAGAGGGAAAAGGCTTCTGTCCTATCTTATTTATACCCTGGGCTACATAAAAATCATATGGAATACTGGGAACATGTCCACTTCCTTGGTTTCGAGCCGGTTACCAGGAAGGCATAGATTAAAACTATCACAACTGTTAAGGATATTGTCTAAATGCCTCTTCAGCACTGACACCCTTGAAACATTGACCACTTCTCCGGAAATCCTGTTCCAGTGGTTGACTATGCTCGAGGTAAAAAAATCCTTCCTAATGTCCCATCAAAACCTGTCCCGGCAAAGCTTTGAGCCATTGTTATACATCCTATCATGGCATACGGGAGAGGAGAGCTCAGCACCTCCCTGTCCCCTTCTCATCCTTAGGAAGCTGTGGCAATAACATCACACCTCAGCCTCCTTTTCTCCAAACAGGAAGAACCCAAAGTCCTCATCTGCTCCTCACAAGACCTTTCACAAGCTTTGTTCCCTCCCTCTGTGGCCCTTCACATCCTTCCTAAATTGTAGGGCCCAGAACAGCACACAGTACCCAAGATAAAGCCTTACAAACACTGAATACAGTGGGATAATCATCCCTTTTGACCAGCTGGTGAAGCCCTGTCTGATGCACCCCAGGATGGGTTTGTCCTCTGGACCATCAGGGCACGCTGTTGACTCACACTGAGCTGCTGCTGACCAGCACCCGCAGATCCCTTTCTGCAGAGCTGCACTCCAGCCACTCGCCTCCCAGTTTCTGATTGTGTCCAATGTTACTCTGTCCTGGGTGCAAATCGGGCATTTGGACCTGTTAGATTTAACCCCTGATTGATGTTATCTCCTTCATAACTGGTCGTCCTTGAGGTGGTAGTTGTTGTCTGATGGCTGGGTATGTAGAAGGAGTACATGGTGGAGGATCTTGGACAGTCTGAGATGAACTGACACCCAGAGACAACAGGTGCTAGGACCTAGAGGCTGCTCTAGGATGTGTGGGAGTACAGGTGGCAATTCCCCACAGGGCTTGATCCCCTGTCTGAGGATGATACCTGGGCACATCAGAGACTGTGACCCAGATGAAGCTCCTGAGGAGATGACTGATCTCTGGATCTGGAGCATCTAGAACTGCCCGTGGAACACAGAAATAGTCTCACTTGTGGGAAATGAGTGGTGAAAGACCTGTGTTTCTGGGTTACAGACTTGGGGGAGGGTATCTAGAAAGCTGACTGGTGGAAAAGGACATCACAGTTCTGGTTAACAGCTGGCTGAGTGTGACCCAGCACTTTGTCCGTGTGGTCTGTATCAGAAATAGTGTGGCCAGCAGGACCAGTGATTGTCCCCCTGTATTTGACACAGGTGAGGCCACCCGGGCTTATTACCTGAAGAACTGAATATGGCATAAAGATGTCTGAACTAGTGTTCAGTGCATTGATAGATTCATATAGTTCAGGGCAACAATGTGGATGTTACAGTAAATTCTAGAAACGTTACTAACATGCTGGCATGCCTAAGGATTCCTCTTCATTAGTCTGGACTTTCAGTACTGTCCTGAAGTAGCTCCATTGCTTTCTGCCCTAAAGTGAGTATAGTAATTTAATTGCTGTTATGTTGACATTATCAGTTTCCCATTATATTGATGTGATGAGCTAAGCATAAAAAAGTAAGGCTGCCAAGTGTGTTCATAGTTTTACAGTGATCCAATTTATATCAGAATACTACAAAAATCCAGTTACAGGTCTGAGAGTTGGTTTTCAATCATATTAGTATTTGTCAAAATATCTCTGTATAATTATCTCTGTGGAAAAGAAGTTTTCTGCACAATTAAAAATCTAAGTTGATGACTGATATAAGGGATTTTTTTGATTACTTGCATCACACTGGGTGAATTTCACATTACATTTTTAAAGTCACTGTTTACGCAATCACTCTCATAAATTAAAGCACTTGCAAAATAATACTCTTTGAACCAAGGAGTAAAGTACATGCAATTATTTATAATAAACTGTTCAAGCTACATTTTCATCTGGCAAAAGGCTTTTCCAGTTGTAGGATGGGACTCACTCTGGTTTTCCTAATTGCTTATCATAGGTATGTATTCAGTGGTTCTTAAGAATCAACTCCTGAACAGGACAGAGTGCTGCACTGTAAACTCTGATGATTAATGGTCTCCAGCAAAAACCATCAAAGCATTTATCCAAGTTATATTGCCACAGCCTGCCTGGTATTTTAAAGGACCTGCAGCAGACCTAGGCTACTTTTGAGCAGTCTCCAGTACCCTGTCTGGATACCAGTGGCATCTAATATGATGCTAAGTATCTGTAACCAGACAGCCTGTGGCAATATAACTTGGAAAAATGCTCTCCTGGTTTTTGGTTGGAATAAGAGTTAATATTTTTCACAGCAGTTCATATAGTGCTGTGGTTTGGATTTGTGACCAAAGTTTTGATAACAAGAGATGTTTTAGGCACTGCTGAAGAGTGCTTTTCTGTCTTTCAACCCATCACAGCAGCAAATAGGCTGGGGTTGCACAAGAAGTTGTGAAGGGACACAGCTAGGACAGCTGACCCTAACTGACCCAAGGGATATTGTATACCATATGACATCATGCTTTGCACATACAGATAGAGGGGCCATTCAGAGTGACGGTGTCTTCCCAAGTAACTGCTGAACTTGATGAAGTCCTGCATTTCTGGGGACAGCTGAACACCTGCCTGCCAATGAGAAGTGGTAAATGAATGCCTCATTTTGCTTTGCTTGTGCACGACTTTTGCTTTCCCTGCTAAAGTGTCTTTATCTTGATCCAGAAGTTTTTTCACTGTTATGCTTCCCCTTCTCTCCACTCCCACTGTGGGAAAGTGAGCGAGTGTCCATGGGGGGCTAATCTGCATGCAGGGCTTAATCCACAAAGAATTATTGTGGTTTGACACCCAAATTAAGCGTGCATGTCCCTTTACCATGAAGCAGATAAAAGGGAAGGTGATCTGATACACAATCTCAAGTGAAAGTTTACTATCTCTGTGAAGACCCTGGAGAATATTCAAAGTTCACAGGCCAAGTTATATCTTCCTTGATAGATGGTTCTTAAAATTAACAGGAGTACAAATTTAAAATCCAAAACACTTACCTTTAATTACAGATGTGAGACATCTAATCAAATTTGATAAATAAGTATTAATTTTCCTTGTTGACTGCATACAAATTGTAAATTATAAGGAATGATTTATAACAATTTACTAGGATTTATTTGCTTCATTCTATCATACTTTAGTACAACTGAGAATTATGGGGTTTACTTACATGTATGATAACGTGATGAATGTCATTGTATTTAGAAATGGGACTGTTACAAACATTGGTATGATTTAAGGAAATAAAAATAAATGCTTCAAATACTCTTGTTCTGAAAACAAGTCTTCTGTACTTCATTCTTTAGTCCTTCTCTAATCCCAGAATATTAATATAATTATTTATTACTATATATGGTGAGTTTGGAATTTAGGAGACAATGTTTGATTTGAAAAGTCTTTGTACATAAATGTATAAACCCAAATGCAGCACTGCCATAAGGTGTAAATAAAGGAATAGACTGAACAAGAAAAAAAAAGATAACTTTTTTTCACTTCAGGAAAGATGTATTAGAGGTCAGTAAATCTGTACAAGCGAGAAGATTTATAGCATAAGTTATGTTCCAGCATGCTGGTGGTCCAAAGAGACACTGGGCCACATTGAGGAATTTCAGGGTAAGAAAGCTAGCTAGTATACAGGACAAAGGAGAGAAACAACTTCAAGATCATTAACCTCTATTAGATGATTAGTCTTGCCTGTTTCTCTTCCAAGTAAGATGTATGAACTTTAGATAGGTGTAATATAGACTTTCACATCTGAAGTGTCTGGATTCTATTTATAGACTTTGCATACACAAATGATTTTAGAGAAATTAGTCTGTGGGGTGGATGGGTAGGGTGGGGATGTTTACTTGGTTATGTGACTAAACATACCTATTTGTTTCACAAAGTAGTCTGGGCAGCTGTCTACAATGAGGACTTTGAAACCAGTATATTAGCCACAGTCCTGCTGTCTTTGGGTTTTTATCTGCTATTGCTAGGTCACAAATTCTCCTGTATTTTATTTATTATTTCTTGTGAAAATTACAGTAACTCAGTTTGAATCAGGTACCCCTCCCTGCTCTTACTGACACCTTAGCATTTGTTTATTTAAAGAAGCCCAAAGATTGGGATGAAAAGAACATGGTTGTTTAGTTGCTTTACAAGTACACTTAAAAAAATCAGTAAAGTAGAAAATTTTGCAGTCATATCTGATCTGTCTTCAAAATTATGACCTTCTTAATGTTTATTGGACACCTAAAAGTACAGCAATCATCAGCTTGCACAGAATTCCCAGCCTAAGTCTGGAACTTTAGCCTCATTCAATAATGTTCAGGTTCTTGAAATTGCAGTAATTGAAATGTCATATGACTTTCTAGATTCGCTTCAGTACAAATTTGCTCCGAGCCAGAGAAAATACTCCTTTTCATGGTGGAGACCACCTTGAAGCTCTTTAGCTTTGGATGCCACTAAATATACAAATTTGAGTGAGAATGAACGGGAAGACTGAAGCATCTTGTGTGTGGAGAGCTGTGTAATAAAGGTATAAGCTGTCAAAAGATGAATATATCAGGTGCAATGAGAAAGGAGTAAAAAGGGCTGCATGTTGGATAGTTTGTACCCATGATTCTTGTACAGGGGTTTTAAATGTGTATTGGAATTTTCAGACACTTAATAACATTTATTCCTTAATAAAATAAAAATATTATTACCCTAGATTAATTTTTTTTTTATATCACCAGGTATCAGTTTTAACTTGTAACAGTGAAGAGTGGTCTTTATGAACATGTATGCATGATGGTGGAAATTTAAGTGAAATTCTAATACTCAAGCTCCATATGGCAGAATTTTCAGCACTGAATTCAGAAGCTATGATTTTCAGAAGGTACAATTTTCTCTCTTGTATAATATAGTTTTGAAGCATGGAAAATCAGACTAGAAAATGTAAGAAAATGTAAGAACTTAATACATTTCAGTTAAAACTCTTTATAATTCATATGTAAAGATTGTATATGCACAAAAGTCAGAAACATTTCTAAGTGTGTGGAGTTGAACCTGTGAAAAACCTTAATAAAAAAAAATATCAAATATAACTTCTATAGATTAAGACTAAGATTAAGTGTCAACAGGATTTTTAAAATATATTCCAATTACTTAATATTTTCTAGTTGTAATATTTTGTGTACTTTCTATTAATGATTTTTTCCTGTAGTGAATTTTAAGGGTTAAGCTGTAATGTTTAGATTTTGCTTATTGAAAATAATAGGTAGGCCTGCATGAGCCCTTAGCACCATGAGTTTTCAACAAAGGAAGTGAAATCTTACTTAGAACCAAATTTATCTCATGAATTAGCAACTCATAGTAAGTAGTTTGATGTCAAAAATGTGCTTATGAGAAGTGTTTTTTCTTACTATGATAGTTTCAGTAGATCTGAGATCTACCTAACCTATTCATTTTAGTGGTTACACATATCAAGTTGAAGTCAGTCTCAAACTTTAGGAAACTGAGTTTAACGTCTGAGTTTGCTATGGCTTTACACTGCAGCTGTAAAATGTTCATGACCTTACAGCAGATAGAAAATACACTAGTATAAAACCTTTCCAGTATCGAGAAGGTACAGTTAATAGCATAATAGCTCTTCTTTAACTATAGCACTTAACTGGTATCAGTAGCTGTAAGTGGGTGTAGCCACTTCCATGTCACAGTCCCCAGTAATACACCACAAATGATTGCAAATGTGTCAGGTTACTGAGCACAACAGGTTCAATGCAGCACCTTGAATGTTTGCTCTGCTTAGGGAAGAATATCAGATGTGGTTTTCCTCATGTTTCTGTGCTCTCACTACATATGCCTCAGTCAGCAAGCTTTTTATACATCAGGTGGATTTCCCTTACTTGTTAAACTGTTGCCCTCAGAAGGTGTTTTTATATAATAGTACACATACTTTAAATCCAGGATTAAGTACAAAATTGGCCATTGTATTTAGGAGATCTCATAGTCTTTAGCTTACGATACCATCTACTAATCTGTATTATATGATGCAATTCCACTGTGTTTTGTGCTGTTTCAAATATTCAGAGCCTCTCCTCCCTACCATCCATCTGCTTTGCATCACGTTTCACGTGCTGTATGATTGATTTTAATTGTTTCTGAGGAACTGACAATCCCTGCCAAGGCTCTCTCTAGGAGAGCTTTTATTTATGTAGGATATGTCTGTTTTCTAGGCTTGTATAACCATGAGCAACTGGAACTGACCAGAATGTCTAAGATGGAAATCCAGATGCTAAATCTACATTTGGCTATACATCTCAGAGACTGCAGCTATTATTATGTTGGCATTTCTCCTACAAAATACAGTTGGCAGAATTGACCTGTGCATCTGTCTGTATTCAATATAAAATTTGGAGCTTTGGCACATATGACCTTTAAAGACTGCCTGTTGTGAAAGTAGCTACTCTTGAAAGCAAGCATGTGTTCTATTAAAGTCTTCATCCTGCTGATTCCAGCATGGGCAGTACTGGGGAAAAGGTACTCACTTCATCATTTTGGGGTTTATGTCCTTTGTAGTTAGCATCTTCTGTGGGGTTACCCGAGTAACTTTGTTGACAGTGGTTTGACTGCATCACTTTTTCTGGTCTGGGAGAGCCAGGACATCTAGAGAGAACTTGGAACAGAAGTACTGTCAGAATAGACCTCACAGTATGATAGTTTAAATCTGTTCTGTGTTACAAAGTCTGGCAAAATTAATATAATGTTTTTCCAGAGTGAAATCTGATCTCTGGGCTAGTAGTTGAGAAATCAGTCTTGGCCCTATAGTACTGAGGCTTCCATTTGATAAAATGCAACTTTTGTCACACACGTGTAAAACTTAGCACTAAAGATGTCACATGAAGTTCTCAGTTGAGGAAAGATGGTATATCTTCAATTCTTTTAATAACAGATTTGGTTCTTTGGTGTATCTATTAGAAGTGTAAGACACAGGCAGTTGAAATTTGAATGGGCAGTCTTATAAAGTTAAATGAAATCAGTAAAATATCTTTACTTAAATTTCTGCCTTGCTTAGGGAAGAAACTAAGCTCATTACAGCTCAATTGCGTATGCATATTGGCAGTCAAAAACCCCCAGTCTTTCAATCATATTGACCTTACAGTCAAAGATTAATTTTAAAAATGCCAACTATTTTGTCAGTTAACAATTTTTAATAATACATTCCAATTTCTCAGTAAGAGAGATCATCTAACTAGAATCTTCAAATGCCCTTATGGTGTCAAGCCATATCCTCATGTAGCTTAGTACCTTTATAAGAGTGGCCTTGAGCAGCTGTCAAGAGAAAAGAGTATAGAGATTATTTTCAAATTCTCTTGACTTAGGCAATGTAAGAGCATGTTAGCCTTTACCATTGTTAACACAGTAATATTTTGAGTTAGTTATCAAGTCCAAGATTTAACATTCACGGAGGAGAGGCTAAAAGTAAAGTTGTTTGTGGATTTATATACTGAAAGTCATATTTTGAAAGTGCTCACAGGAATGTTAATGGGGAAATAAGAATGTTTAATTTATCTGAAAATGCTTAAGCTTTGAAATACAATTTCACTATTTTATTTTATTTTTTTCTTTTTTTTTTAGACTAAATGACTGCTTTTGTTTCAGGTGAGGAATTGCTTGTATGAGTTGTTATTAGTGGTGTAAAAACCCCCTGATGCTATTGCTTTTACTACCTATGGAGGATCTGTTTGCACTGCTCTGTGATATCAGCAAAGATAGTTCCTGCTCCTCAACTATTTTCTAGTCTGACTAGAAGTGTTATAAACTGATGTTAAAATGACACTGTAGAGTATCTGCACTATGACACTTGAAATGCTAGAAAGAATATAATGTAAAGTGTGTGAGCATCTGAGTTTTCAGGTGATCTTTACAGCTTTTAGAAGGAAGATATTTATAATAAAAAAGACTCAGAATTTTAATGTGGACACCTCTCATAGTCACACTTCACTGTTACTTTGACTCATGTACACTGATACATCAGCCTAGGATTACTGCCACACTTTCAAGACTGTTGTTCTTCTGATTAGTTGCATTTTGACAATGATATCCATGCAACTGTATAAGATTCCTGATTTTAACTTGATTTTGGAATGCAGTTCCATGTTGCCTATGATATTAAGAAAATTAGAAATATGTCATTGCTTTTATTGAAGAAGAGTCTTAGAAGAACCAAAGTTTAGTCTGTGTGCCAGACTAAATCTTAATCACATTTGTTGCAGACAGCTGACTTGGAAGCCTCAGTCTTTTTCCAGAAGACTGTTTCTACCAGATATACTCAGTAACAGCCCTTGCAACTTGCCTTCTGTTATCTTTTCTGATTTATAGGATTGGTTCGAATTACTCTTATTTAATGAAACATGTTAGTTCATACTACCAGTCCCCTGTGAATTCTTTCAGGAGTTGAAGAGAACTTTTCCTTCTGAAGTTTAATCTTTTCTGTCCTACTGCAAGAGACAGCCTGCTTATTTAAAATTGTTCCTCTAGAGTATGCAGATGCATCTTTGTTACAGCAAAAAACAGTTGCTCAATTTACTTGGCTAACACTGAGCTTCTGTCCTGAAAAGCTTTTCTTCTTTCCCACTAGGATATTACACCTCATTGGGAAATGAATTTTAAACTTGCATGAAGCCTTTCATTCTATATCAGTCTGTTAAGTTTACTCAGTTTATAAATGGGATAAATATGTGTACCTACCACTGGCTCTTGACAGAACACAGGCATAGTTATAATTAATCACTCTGGGGTGGCAGTGGATTAAGGAATATTGATCCCTAATGTCCTTCTTAGAAGGATGTTACACATGCATGGCACTGCCTTGTTGACAGTAAGTTTTATAATTAAAGGATTATAAAATAAGATTACAGTTGGAGTTAATAAGAAAATGTTTGAATGACAATGTACTCATCTCCTAAGGAATAATACAGAATTGCAGTTGCTTGAGACATTTAAAAGTAGACAAGACAGCTGACCTTTTCCATCTCTGGCTTCTATGTTTCAAGTTTGATTTCAAACAGCCTCATCAAGCACTTGTCTTTGATATTTTTATTTTGAGAAATGAGTTTTTGCTATTTGGTAGAATTTAATTTGCAGACAGTACCCAAGGAAAGCTTTTTAACAATCTAAATTTAATAATGATCCCTTTTGGTTGAAGGTATAACACATTTAATGCTCATGTCCTGATTTAAGAGAGGCAGTTAGCTGAAAAGATAACTTAGTATTAATATTTTTGTTTTTAATACTGCACCTGTTTTTATTTATGGCACCTTAAAATTCACAGTTTCTGATAGAAAGTGAATCCATAGTACTTAATTGTTTTCAGCTTCTAGCTGCAACCTTTATCATGAGAGAACTACCTCACTGAGAAAGCACGAAGTGAAAAAAAAGTATATGTTCAAGAATGGATTTTAAAAGAGATGCACTTCTGAGAAACATATTTCACAGAATACATGTTTCTTTCTAATTCAGATGGGTTCAAGTAAAGAGAAAGCACGGTTAAAATCCCCACATTTGCAACATAATGAGATATTGTCTTACAGATATCATGTAATTCTTTTGCAAACTGATGCTAGCGGTTTAAGAAGAGAACTTTTGATGAGCATGTTATTAATAGAGGAAAAAGTCACTGTATAGAAGGTAAGAATTTCTGTAAAATTAAGTGAATTACAGTGTTAATTTAGAACGGTAGAAACAGTCTTAGAAGATACACATACAAAATGAGATTCTTTGGTATCTATTGAACAAAGAGTAGAGAGCAAAAGTATCTTCAAAAGGTATATACTTGGTTTTGCAATTTTAATCCCTCCTGCCACCTGTACATCTGAGAAGATTTGCCCAATTAGCTCCATGTTTCAATAATGAATAACCCCAGGCATACAAAACATCTCAAAGTTCACATTAAACATACGTGCAGATTAAGATGGCTCATGGACTTGATCAGCAAGGATGACTGTCTGTCAACAGAATCTGCAGAGAATTAAGTATGAATAGCTGAACAGAGACATCTGAGGGAGATTTCAAGTTGGATTGATGACCATACAGTGTAAGAACAGATTGTTTAGGGAGTATTTCTTCCCTGAATAAATTAATCAAAAAGCAGCAGTATTCCTGCTTGCCAAGTGCAGTCAAACAATAGAGTTAACTATAACCATAAACTCAGCAATACAGTAGAATAAAGTGCTGGATAGTGTTGCCATGTCTTTTGTGACTGGGACAATGTGAATGAGAAGATTGCCAAAAGGAGTTCTTTCATACCTTTTAGTAACTTTCAAGCCTCAGTAGAAAACACTGGATCTGGTTTTATTTTTGTGAATATGAATGTTCACAACTACTGTTACATTTAAAAGTGTTGCACATCAACTCTGACTCATTTCTTTCGTTAATCACTTGCAGCTGAAATTTCTTCTGTAAAATTATGTACTGGCAAAATAGTCCTTTTCCACTTGCTTTGAATTAAAGGTAGCAGGAAATGAGGAGAAACAAGCGAAGAGAGAGACTAAGTCTATGACTTATGTAAACCAGGAAAGTTCTGCTGAATTTGGTTGAATAGTTGCCAAGGGTGGGAGTTGGGACCTATGAAATGCAGCCAGACTTGTGCTATCTGAGCAAGAAGCCTGTAAAGTAACTTTACATTGAAAATAAAAAAAAGGGTCTGATTCACAGTAATTCTTTCCATGCAGGTTAAGTATGAAATTCTCGCATATAAAAAAACTGTCTGACTTTATTTTCTCGGTAAATCTTAGAGAAAAATCAGAATTAATTTAACTAGCCATTAGTGACTGCCGAGTAGGCAGAGGAATTTATTCTGCTATAACATGACTGAAGTCAAAAGAACCACGTAAGAGATTAAGTTCACTTACAATGTTGCTGTTTTGTTTTTTTTTTTCCTATTTCATGCTGTGGCTTGCCATGCAACCGAAGAAGAGACATCTTTTAATCTTAGTGTTTGGATATTTTTACACATTTTTTTAAGTGCATCCTTCATATTTATTGTTGTGGCACTGCTACTCTTAATCTCTGAACCATATTGTTCTCTTAAATAGATAAAATATTTTTTTTGCCTTTGCTCATGAAAGAACTTCCCTTCCACCCAAGGATATCAGTTACACTTGGTTATGCTTTTTGAAGTTGAAATAAAAATTTCTTCAAATACAAAAAGAGCTTGAATTTTCAGGGAAGGAAGGGAAGAGGAAAAGAATGACATGATTTCTCATTTGTGATGACACATGAAAATATACAAAAATAAACTTTTTAAGTGCTTCATCCCTACAAGATGGAGGATAGAAAAAAAAAAAAAAAGGTAAAGCAATCACCACTGTTCCACAGGAGCCATAAAATCTTGAGTGCCACTCTGGATTTGCTCCTCAAAAGAAATATGTCCCTGTGGCAGTTCTGAGCTTGAAAAGCTTTGTTCTCAGCTGGAGTGACAGACTTGGCTTTACTACTGATGTTCAAATACTTCTTTGTAACTCAAGAGACTGATTCCTTAAGAATGTTCATGGGGATTTGCTCTTTCTGAGAGATGGATCAAAAATGGCAGCCACACAAAAGTCTTCTGTCAAATCTCTATTCTAATTTAAAATTTGAGCACTGTATGACTAAAATCTATATAGAACTCTCCTGAGAAACAATATATTTTGTCTTAAGTGTGTCACAGATTAGGGAAGCCGCAAATGCTTTCCAGGAAAAAAGATGAGTTAAACAAATATTTTGAGTTCTCCTACTGCAGCATTAGTGTTGTATGTATTAAATTTGAATCAAGGTCACAAAGTAATGGATGCTACATTAGGAAAATGTAAACAAAACCCATGTCCTTACAATTGTGTTTGAAATTCTTGAGATGCAATTGCAGCATTTCATGCAAGGGCAAATTACAGTATTTTTTTTCCTCAGAGATCTGAATACAGAAGAAAACAATGTTAACAGCTTTTAATATTCCTTTACAGTAAGAGGACTCCCTTTCTTGATCTCTCATTGTGGCACATATTTATTAAGCCCCTAAAACTCATGCAATGTAAATAAGCACCTGGACAACGGGAGAGTTGGGAGAATGCTCAACATTGTTCCCAGTTTTTGGTGTTTAGAAACAGTGAGTCCTTATGTTTCCTTACTCTTTCATATATAAAGAGTTGCAAAGAATAAATTGGTACTGCAGTGGCTCTTAAAATAGTTGCAAGTTTAAAGCTGATATTCTAGCAGTACTGTGTGTTTTAATTTCTAAAGAGCTCTCTGAAATTATATCTGTTAATATGTTTAAAGGTAACAAAACTCATTAGGCTTTGATATTTATTTTATTCTGTATGTCCCTTGAGCAGTTGTTTGAGTGGAAAAAGTGCATTTCTAAGATCTGACCACTATTTATGAATTATTTGTATTCAGGTATTTTAAAACAGACCATTTTACCAAAAGCAGTAGATGCTGACATGTTGCCCAGAGAAGCTGAAGATATCTCATTCCTGGGAGCATTCAAACCAGGTTGGATGGGGCTCTGAGAAACATGGTCTAGTGAAAGGTGTCCCTGCCCATGGCAAGGGGTTTTGAACTGGATAATCTTTAGGGTTGCTTTCAACCCAAATAATTCAGTGACTTTGATAGATAAGTAGGCAGTACTCTCATAACACATTGTTGTGCTGGTTTTGGCTGGGATGGTTTTCTTCACTGTAGCTAGTAGAGGCATATGTTTTGAATTTTTGCTGGAAACAGCTATTGCTGAGCAGTGCTTACACAGAGCCATGACCTTTTTTGCTTCTTGTAGTGCTCTGGCAGTGAGGAGGTTGCATATGAACAAGACGTTTGAAAGTGACACAGCCAGGACAGGGGACTTCAGCAGATTCAAAGGGATATTCCATATCATATGACATCATGTTCAAGTATATAAAGCTGTGGCAAAAGGAAGGAAGAGGTAGAAGTGTGGAGTGATGATGTATGCCTTCCCAAGTCACAGCTGTGCATGATGGAGCCCTGCTTTCCTGGGGATGGTTGAACACCTGCCTGCCCATGGGAAGTGGTGAATGAATTCCTTGTTTTGCTTTGCTTGCATGTTTGGCCTTTGCTTTACTTTTTAAACTGTCTTTATGTCAACCCAAGAGTTTTCTCATATTTACCCTTCTGATTTTTTCCCCTACACAACTTGAAGAGCGAGAGTGAGCTCCAAAACGGCTTGGTTGCTGCTTGGGGTTAAACCACAACAATTGTGTAGATAACATTGTGTTGTTTCAGTAAAATGGGGTTTTCTTTGTATGTTTACTGTTCAGTCATAAATGACATTTACTGAGACTAACAAAAAGTTCTGGTGGTTTTCTTAAAAAATTTTTCAGAGAAAGGCTTTGTGTTAAGCAATTGCACATTTTATTCTTGTGGTATTTTATGTTTTCACAGAGAATTCATTTTTTTCTGTCATATCTTATTCTTCTCTTACAGACTCAAGAAGCAGAGAGAAAAAGAAAAGTGTTCTTTCCTAGTTTGTTACCAAACTTGTGAATATACCTACTTTTCATTTTTTTAATATGAAGGCAAAATAATCCAAAGTCTGAGGCATTAAGAGTCCATGGTGCACACTATTTTAGGGGTATAATTTCAAGTAACATTCTTAACTGATATGTAATCTGTTCTGTAATTCATCTTGTAAGTGCCCCTCGTATACATTTAAATTATATTTTTATTCAATTTGAGATGGTTATGATGAAAATTATGTATATATTAGATGAAAGAGTCTAACATTTTAAGTTGTGTCCAAAGTCCAGGGTTATTTTCAGCTATTTCAGGAGGTATATCAACATGATAATTTTGAAAGATGGTAGCTATAAGAAGTTGCATTTTTTTAGCTGTTCATATGTTTGTCTGAGAGTGCACTTTATCCTATCATTCATATAATTGATAAATGTATTAAACATGAATAGCCCCAGTACTGAGCCCTAGGTAACACCACTTGTGACTGGCCACCAGCTGGATTTAACTCCATTCACCAGTGCTCCACTAGGCCTGGCCATCCAGCTAGGATTTTTACTTATTGAAGAATACACCTGTGTAAGTCATGAACTGCTGGTTTCATCAGTAGAACACTGTGGGAGTGTTGTGTGATCATTTAACTAAATGGATTTCATACAACATTTTCAAGGTAACAAAAAGAAAATAATGTTATCATACTTCACAAGATTGATCATCATAGGAAAACTAGCACAAGAGATGATACTTCAATAAATTAGAGGAAGTTTAAACCTTTCTTCTTTACCGAATGAAAAGCTCAACATAAGGAGTATAATTTTCATACAGACATAAATAAAAAATGTTACCAGACCTCTGTAGCCTATCAGTTTTTTAAAACAAGGAATAGTTCTGTCAGTATAGTTGACTGCTGTAGAGGATCTGAATCCTGCTAGAGGCCAACATCTCTGCATCTGTAGCACTTGTCATTAATATTGCATTAGAATGAAATAGAATTGGTACTGCAGTGTGCCTAAGTTAGTAGCAATGGATATTGGAAAACCTATGTTTTCTCAGCATAGCTTGGCACACTTTTCCCTTAAGTCAAGATACTTAAAGGGAAGGTCTTCAAATCAGATTTGAAGTAACAAAAAGAAAATGCATTTCAGATGTTTATCTTCAAGCTGAACTTTTCTAAAAAGTCTCTATCTTTGCTCAAGCTAATACTTTAAAAATTAATATTATTGCTCAAAATGTCTTTTATATATAGTTTGAGACAGGAATGGAGAGTTTGAAACAGCAATGGAGATATCCTCTCAACACTTGAACATGTTTGTTAAACAAGGAGAGGCACATGAACACGAATTAACTTGTTTAGTCTTAGAGGGTTCAAGTACATGCTAAGGTACCAGAGCTTGTAGAATTACAGAGCACTAACCACTCCACAGTAACTACATAATTCAGATATAAGATAAGGCATTCAAGATCCAACTTTTTTCACAATAGTCATTCTTACTGTATTGGGCTTGCTTGGCAAGGTTTTGGTAGTGGATGGTTACAGGGATGGGTTCTCTGAGAAGGTGCTGGAAACTTCCCCTGTCCAATGAAGCCAGAGCCAGCTAGGTCCAAGGCAGACCTGACACATCAATGATTCTAGTAGTCCTCCTAGATTTTAGAAGGCAAAAACAGCAGCTGGAAGAGAGGAGTGAGAATATGTGAAAGAAATAGCTCTGCAGACACCAAGGTCAGTAAAGAAGTAGAGGCAGGAGGTGCTCCAGGCACCAGAGCAGAGATTCCCCTGAAGCCTGTAGTAAAGAACATAGTAAGGCAGGCTGTTCCTCTGTAGTCCATGGAGGTCCACGAGGCAGCAGAGATCCACATGCAGCCCATGCATTATCCCACACAGAAGCATGTGGGTGTGCCTGAAGGAGGCTGTGCTGTATCAGGTTTCTGTCAGGACCTGTGACCTGATTGAAAAAAAGCTCATGCTGGAACAGGTAGGACCTGTGACCCTTGGGGGATCCACAATGGAGCAGGGTATTCCTGAAGGACTGTACCCTGTTTAATGGACCCACACTGGAGAAGTCTGTGGAAGGCTGTCTTCTGTGGGAGGGAAGTGGACAAGGCAACATGCGATGAACTGACTAAACCCCTATGCCATTTGGGGGAAGGATGTAGAGAAATTTGGGAATGAAGTTGAGCCTGGGAAGAAAGGAAAAGTGGCAGGAAGGTTTTTTAAGGTTTATTTATACTTCTATTATCCTATTCTGATTGGATTGCTAATTAAATTAATTTTCCCAAGTCAAGTCTGTTTTGCCTATGACAATACTTGGTGAGTTATCTCTCCTTGTCCTTATCTCAACCCACAAGCCTTTCACTATATTTTCCCTTTTCAGCAGAGGAGAGGTAGTGGTAGAGTGTGTACCTGGCATCCAGCCAAGGTTAACATATGTCACCTACCCTGCATCTGATCTCACTCTCACGGAAACAAAAACTGGAACAATAATGCCCAGGCTGAATTCACAGGTTTGAACAGAAGACTGTCTTCTCTTACAGAAAGTTAGTCATTCTGTTGCCATTCTATGGATTAAAAAAAACCCAAACATAAAAATATTGTGTCAAATTGAAGAGTACTTCATTTTAGCATTTTCTCTGGATAGAGAAAAACTGAAGAAATTCTGAGTAAATCCCAGAAGTTTTCTCTGCATAATAAAGTATAAGAAAACTTTTGTGGCTAATGCTTATAGACACTGAAGGTAGCAAGTATCTGGGAATGAAAAGGGGGCAATGATTGTTCTAAACTGTTGTGAGAAATACAGCATTAAGGTTTCTCTTTACTAATCATCTTTTTTACTGAAAAATCAGGGAACTGGGATATGCATCTGACGAATGTGGCAGGAGAATTCTTCTAAACAAGCTGTATAGTAGCCAGTGACTTGGGCTTTGCTATTTCTTCAAGACTGAAGTAACAGAGGACATTTTGTTTGCTGTAGCTCTTCTCTGCTTACTCCTTGCATTTGGAAGGGGTTAGTAGAATAGAACTAAATTTGGGCAACTCCTTCATCCTTTTTGCTTAAAGCCTGGTGAAGGCAAAAGCACAACCTATTTTTAACTACTCTAAAAAACAGTCTAGGAAGCATTCAAGAGAGATTAATAATTTTATGCTTTCCTGTAGTTTCATGTTTATTCTCCAAGAACTCATGACATTACCAAAGAAGAAATGGAGTAAGTACAAGAAAATATTTACAGTGTTTAGAGTTAAAGATTATTTTATATTTATGTAAAGCTTAGTTTATCCCTTCATACAGAGGATAAGTCTAGTGGGAAAGATTCAATTTTAACTAGGCCAACTTGTCCACACTCACTCTTGTAGTGTCTCTGTCTCCTTTGCAGTTCATTGATAGCCATGCATACATAAAAATCTTATGATTAATGGCAATAGAATCAGCTTTTCAAATGAACATAAAAGTATTTTTTTCAGAAATTATTTATTTATTTATATAATTAACTGAGGATTCTTTGTAACAATTCTATTGATAATTATTTAGCAGTGTGTCTTTTTAAAAATGGCATTAATGTATACATTGTATATTAACTTTAGAACACAGTAGTGAAGACATAATAAGTCCTCTAGATCTAGTACTCCCCACAAATAGGGAAAGATATTTGTGTATTCACAACAGAGCCCAGCTGAAGACCTTCACTTATTTCAAGATAGCTATAGTTCTATTACTCTATACGACTCTCTGAAGTTTTACCATGTAATTTTTCTGACTTTTGTTCAACCACTTTGCTTTTAAACTGACATCACTGTGCTGTGACTAACTCCTTCCCCAGATTCAAGGCAAGAGAGTAGGCAGCAAAAATGGAGATTACAAATCCTCAGTAGGTTTGCTCCAACATAGCCCCAGTGCATGTAGCCAGACTTGTGCAATGGCATTGCTATGTAGAAAGAAGTTCATAGCTGTCTGATCTCAACAGCCATGAAGAATATTTCTTGGGAGACAGACCTACACAAATCTACCTGGAGCAATAACTAAACATAAAAGCTTGTGTTAATGCTGTTATGAGTGAGCACAGAAAGAATAAGTCTGACTGTTAAAACAATACAGTTGAACAATATGTTGTTTTTTAAACATATGGTCTGCTTGTTGGACCTCAAAAAGTTCCTATACATTAAATCAGTTTCAGTGTGTTTCCATGCTTTAGGTCAGTCCTTTATTTTGAAATTTAAACCTTGTCTTCTTGTGTAGATTTATGAAGAATAATAGTATAATTGAGTAGATTTTTTATATGAAATATACATGAGATATTTTACTATTCAGTGGTGTTGGAGGTACTTGTAATTATCCAGTTGACTTTTGCTATAATAAGGCTTTTTTTTTCTAGCTGATAGATAGTTGAGCACTGTGAAGAAAAGCATCTACAGTCCTTGCCTTTCCAACTCTGCATTGTAATTAGGGATACTGAAATAACTCTGCAGTTCCCTGATTTTGTATATTGTCTTGAAAATCTGTTTCATAGTCTGCTTGTCAAAACCAGCAAAGCTGGAAAACTAGCTTTGAATAGTGTTTTGTGGTGCAGAAAGAAAATTTGTTCTACCTGCTACAGACATTATAAAGGCTCTCAGTGTAGAGCCATTTGTGCAGAAGTTTTGAAGCCATTGAAATTATTTTTAGAATTATATTCACTGTTGGCTAGAACAATGGGATTTTTACTTGTATTTACTTTTTGTTATAAACATTCTTATTCAGTGAAAGATTTTTATTTTTTTATCTTTCTCTTCAGGAATAATTCATTATGAAAGTATGTTCAATGCAAAAACATCAATTAATGAGTTATGGTATAAAATTTTTATCCATTGAAACAGAAGGGCATAGATTTATTAAAATGTTGCATTAGTTTTCACAGGACAATGCAGATGTTTTTGTATTACGTATATGTGTGTGTATGCGCGCTCCTTTCACAAAAGTGAAATATCTTTGGTTGCTCTTGGAGTGAGAGGTGAGCTGAAGTGCATGAGGCTCTGCCTGGGTGCTGGTGATGAGCCAGACAAGAGCTGGTGGGTCAGGATTAAAAGGTAGACTAACACATGCAAAGCTTACTTCCTGATTAGGAAGTAATATATGAGACCGTCTTCAGAAAACTGGAAGAAACCTTGTGTTTGGAGGCCTTACGAGGAACTTCCTGACATGGATGATAAAGGAGCTGATGCGAAAGATGCTCTGTTACACCTGATACTTTCTGGACAGAGGATAAATTGAGAGCAGCCCTGCACAGAAGGACTTGGGCATTCTCATGGATGAAAAGCTGTACATGAGCAGGCAATGTGTGTTTGCAGCCCAGAGAGCCAGCTGTATGCTGGGCTGCATCAAAGGAAGCATGGCCAGCAGAATGAGGGAGGTGATTCTGCCCCCGTACTTTGCTCTCATGAGACCTCACCAAGAAGTACTGTATCCAGCACTGGGGGCCCAAACATAAGTAGGATATGGACCTGTTGGAGTGAGTCCAGAGGAGGGTGACAAACATTATCACAAGGCTGAAGCACCACCCCTATGAAGACAGGCTGAGAGAGCTGGAATTGTTCAACCTGGAGCATAGAAGGCTCCAGGAAGACCTTATAGCAGTCTTCCAGTATCTAAAGAGGACCTACAAGAAAGCTGAAAAGGGACATTTTACAAGAGCATGTAATGATTGGACAAGGAAGAGTGGCGTTTACCTGAAAGAGGGTAGGTTTGTATAGGATATTAGGAAGAAATTCTTTCTTATGAGAGTGGTGACTCTAGAACATGCTTCCCAGAGAAGCTGTGGATGCCCCATTCCTGGAAGTGTTCAAGGTCAGGTTGGATGGGTGTTTGAACACTTGGTCTAGTGGAAGTTGTCCTGCCCATGGCAGGTGATTTGGAACTAGATGATCATTAAAGTCCCTTCCAACCCAAACCATTCTATGTTTTCTATGATTTTGGGAAATGATCCCACACTTTGAGAATTTTGTACCTATAGTTTCTCAGAAGTTCTGCACTGATCTGTAACCTCAATATGTACAGGGTTTATCTTCTTACTTTTTAGCCTTCTTTGGAGACAGACACTGTGTCTTCCACAGTATATGGACTCTGTGACCAAAAATACCTTGTCTACAAGCTCTTTCAAAGTTTGCTAACAGTGTGTATAGCATATTAGGTTTCAAGAGTTCAAAATTTTACACTTTAAAATATTCATATTATTCTTCTATAATGGACAACATCCAGAAAAGTTTTGTTTGAAGCCTAAAAAATAACAGTGTAGGAGTGTTCTTAGTTGGTAGTGGACTGCACTTCAGGTGAGACAACGCAGTCTGCTAAAGGTTTACAGAATGCCTGTAAACTTGGCCACCAGTTTTTTTCAAGGAGGAATGTTTGAAGAGACATTGCACTTGAGTAGCAGTATTAAAAAGATTGTTCATAGCAGAAAATCAGGTAATGCAACAAAGTTTATTCTAAATATACTGAATGAAAAGTACTGCAACTTTAACTTGAAAAAAAGACTATTTTTAAGACTTTACAGACTTTTGCTTTGTTTTTATTCAAGTTTGATTCTTTCAGAAAAGATACGTAAGGACTGGTGTGGAAGAGTGAACAGAGTGTGCCTTTTGTTGTTGTGACAATCTACTAGTAGACTCTGAACAGTGAAATGTGGCTTTCACTGATTTGGAAGTTGCAGGAGATAATGAAATGTGGGGTAAGCTGTCCCTGAAAATAGGTACTTACCTGTGTGCCCATGATGAAAACTAATCTGTAATACAAAGCAAGGCTTCTGGTCACCCAGGATACACTATTTTGATTAGGCATATATAGTACCCCCCCCCCCCCCGCTTCATTGTACTGATCAAAAAACCAGACATAGACATAAGCTAGAGAGCACAGACTATATATTCCTACACAGGCTGGTAAAACTCTTGAAATTTTTTCAGTGGTTTATATTGTTGCCGTATGAATCTACTAATTTAAAGGAGTTCTTCTGGGAAAAGATACAAGAGCTCTGTCAGTTGAGGAAACTGTCAAAAGAGTGGCTTCATGGGCTCTCTTCTTATAAGGACTGTGTCTAAATTTTAAAGCAGGTGCCCTCTGTGATGTGTCCTGCATTTCTGATTGCCTAATTTTTTTGATTCATTGATTATTTGCATATGCTGTTGTTACATTTCCAAGCCCCTAAACTGTACTTTATATGAACATGCTTAATCTGTTTTTATTTAGAATTGGTCCACACGTCAATCAATACCCACGGAAGTTCTCCTTCATCGATGCCAATATGTAAAAACACAAGCACTTTTTTTAACATGAGTAAATATTTTTTGTCACACTTACTGAAAGGAACAGACCAGTACCCTGTTCTGCCTTCAAAATGGCTCATTTCAAATGCTTAAAAAGTACTGTCCTTTTTTTTTGTGTTACTCTTTATTTTCCAGTTTGGATCACTTTCTCTTTTGGTGCCCACACTGGGGGAATGTTCTACTCCCTGGATTTTTTCTGCAGTCTTGCAGCCAGCTTGCTTCCCAGACAAAAAAAGTGAAGTGATCCAGTTGGGCTAGGAGCAACTTCAAAGGACACTAGTTTATCAGACCTCACTCCTTCCAGCTGCTGCAATCCTCCAAAACAAAACAGGCAAATGTACTTTCATCACTATGCTATAAACCACACACATGTCAAGCAGCCAGATAGCCTCACCATTTTGGTGTGTTATGTTTTTTAAATGCATCAGGCCCTTGAAGAGTTTACATAAGGCTCAGAAGAGATGCAGCTCTTGCTGCAGTCTACCTCAAGCTGTCTTGCAGCAGAGAGGGATATCTGCCTTCATAAATTTGCTTTATTCTCTGTAAGCAGAGCAACATCCTGCTAAAAGTTGGAACGTAACTGAGCAATCTAGAAAAATAAAACATACTGCTAAAAATAGCACATGTTAATAACCATCATAAAGTGGCCTGATCACATGCAAATACTGGGAAAGGAAATGTCTTGTATAGGATGTGACTGATATATCAAATAAGTTTTTGAGTGTGTACTGAATTTGTAGTATGCCTTTCTATATCTGACAATATTAATATTGGAAGGGACCGTTGTGATACAAAGTATTGAGTTAACCAGTCCTTTTTCTTTCTCATGTGTGTTTCTCATGTAAACTGATTTAATTTCACCTTAAACTCTGACAGAATGAGACAACCTATATGCCCTGGAACAAGAGTGTGTGAAAATAGGTTTGAGATGGATGAATGGGACTTCAAATAGGGGAGTTCTAAGACTAGCTGAATACAGGGAGTAAGTGAAAGACCTAATGAAAACAGGGAAGATAATGTTTGAATAGAAAATCGAATCTAATATTAGTGATATTTTGCAGTGTTAGAAAAGAAATAAGAAACTAGAGGAATCAAAAAATAAATGGGAGGCATAACCAAAGTAAAAAGGAATGAGGTGTGGGTCGAAAAGTTGAGTACAGATGTGAAAATGCACAAACTAGATTATACCTAAGTATACTATGAAAAGGTTAAGTAAAAGTGAAATACCTTCTCAGAAATAGTTTATTCAGTATAGCCTATCTCACATTTCAAAAGAAGGGGAACTGAATCACCATCTTACTGTCCTACTGCTAGAATTCAGTCCCTTTTATGGGTAATGTTTAATTATTGATTTGTTTTCTTCTTAAAAACTGTTTTCAAGAGTAGATTTTGGAAGTTTTGATAGATTACATCTGAAAAGAAGCTGATATTTTTTTCCCAATTACATATAATAAGATATGCCAAAAAGACTGATGGCAGATCTTTGAACTTCTTTTCTGTAGTTACTCCATTTTCAGGATATTATTGAAATAACAAAAACTTTGGAAATCCTTTGGAAAACAACCAAGATCAGGTGAATTGGAATGAGGGGTTTTTTTTAAGTTTTTATATTTAAATTTTCATGCCATTAAAATGACACCTCACAGTATATTAATTTGCAGTGTAAGTGTGTTTCATTATACCTCAAAGGCCTAACTTGATATGTAGCAATGGGACATGACTAACATTATTGGTTCCTGTTACCATGAAAATGACACTACTTCAGATGGGAGAGCTGTGCTTTGTTTTAACAGTCTTTAAATAGTTTCTGTTTATGTTGCCTTTTTAGCTGCTTCTGGCAAATAACAGATTTCAGGTATTAATCTTTGCAAATGAATGCAAAACAAAAATAATATATTTTAAATGTAACATAAGTCGTGAAGTTGCAACATGAAAATTTATAAGTGAGAACACTGAAAAATTAGATGCTCACTGCAAATGTTTCTGAGGCTAGTAGGTTTAGGTTAAACACAAGTATCATTATACAAATTATCTGTATTGCCATCCGTGTCTACCTTTACATATACTAAGGCAGATATTTAGGCAACAAAGAGGAGTTAAAACTATGTACTTCAAATGAAACAACAGTTTTATATACTCCTTCTTTTTGTAGTTACTGGGTGAGACTATAACAGTGTTTTACTGAAGGTGATATGGTGATCTTGTTTTTAAAAGTAATTATTTGCCTGTATCAGATAATGTTGAATGGTACTTGAAATTTAACTACTCTGAAACTAAACTGAATGTCTGACTTTAGCACTGTCATATATCCAAAGTTTACTTAGCCACCTAATTTGTGATGTCTGTGCACTTGCTCAGAAAAAAGATAAAAACATTTACAGAATAGTTTTCAACAACAGGAAAAAAACCAGTGACTTTGTGGCCCATTGTAGAGTGACTTATTCAGCTACTAGAAAGCAGACTTCATACAGCTAATATCCTACATATTTTATGGGTATAATTTGGTGTGATCGAAAATTACGAGGAACTGAAACAAAAAAAGATAAAGATCCGTGAAAATTTTCAAGATTGCAGGTATCATATACTTCTGTATGCATATTCAAGTAACTTTGATTAAAACTCCTTATTTTTTGATAAGTATGGTGGAGATTTTAATTTCTAATGTCAGTGTAATTTTCTCATAAGCTTCCAACAAGTTAACTTCAATTTGGCTTTGAACAGCATTAAAGGGGCAAAAATCTCCTTGTAATCTCTTCCAGGTTTTATTTCTGGATTTATATATTCAAACTGTCCCCATTTAGATTTTTATTTTTCTTACACCTCTGGGCTTTCTGGAGAAGGATCCATCTTCACATTGCAATGCAGTCTTCATCTCTCGGGCAATCTACAAACTGAACATTGTATTAAAAAGTACCTAGAGGTTTTATTTTTTGCATTGTTTTCATTTTTAGAACATCACATATGTTGTGACACATAGCTAAATTCAGTTATCTCAGCAGAGATGAATGACTTTTTCAGTGTTATAGGAAATGTGAAAAGCTGAAAAAAAAATTTTCTCCCATTGTCATTTAAGTGATTTTATGACAAAACCTCTCTCTGTTAGAATAAGAGAACATTTACTGCAATTTTTATGTGAAACAATGCCAGAGCGGAATTTTTTATCTCTCTTAGCACCCTACTGTGACTAAATGATGGTCTTTTACCTTAGATGGAGGTAGGAGAGAAAGCAAATTCATTGAATGGAGGGCAACATTACCCCTGTGGAAATATACAATCTAAATATATGTGATGTAGTGTTTGTCACAGTTTTTGGTATGATGGAACACTGAAATAACTGAAGACCTATTATGAATAATTTGAAGTAGGTTGATATTTGTAATATATAGGCTCTTTTAATTTTGGAGATAGTATAGAAATGTCTAATAGAAAATTAATACTATAGTTATAGTCATGTTTCTGGGATTTGAAAGCAGCTTTTTAGAAATGTCATGGTTTTAATCCTGGCTGGATTTCAAACTTCCACCAAAAGCTGCTTCAGCATTGAAATCACCCTCCCTCTGCTGCTTGGCAGAGGAGAGGAAAAAGAAATAGCTGAGGAATTCCGTAGTAGAGATAAGAATGGGGAGACTTACTTATTGACTAATTTTCATGGGCAAAACAGATTCAAAGGGGATAGAACTTAAATTTATTGCTAACAGGATAAAACTTAAAGAGTGAGAAATAAAACAGTCTTAAAACACAACATCTTCCCTCCACCCCCCCGCCCCTTCCCTCCATGTTCTCCCTCCTTCCCCCAGCAGTGTGGAGGATGGGGAGGGGGGTCAGTTGTTGTTTGAGTCCATCCCTCGGCAGCAGCTCTTCTTATTCTGCTGTCCTATGGGTGACTCCTCCATGAGCTGCAAGGGGACAACTTGCTTCACCACGGTTATCACCACGGATTACAAGGGGGCCGCATCTCTGCGTCCTTTCCCAGTTCCTGTGGGGGTCCCTCTCATGGGACACAGTCCTTGATAGACCTCTCTGGCAGGAGTCCATCCCTCAGGCAACAGTTTTTCTTAATCTGCTGTCCCTTGGCTCACTCTTCCATAGGGTGCAGTCCTTTATAGATAAATTGCACTGACGTGGGTCCCTTACCGGGGTCCCAAGTCCTATCTGGGACAACTTGCACCAGCGTGGCTGTTTCTTTCTCCATGGGCCACAGGTCTCCAGCAGGATTCTGCTCCATCTTAGGCTTCCCAGAGGGTCACAGCCTCCTTTATGCATCCATCAGTCCCAGCATAGGCTCCTCCATGAACTGCAGAGGGGGATCTCTGCACCCCAATACTCTTCCACAGGTGGCAGGGGTCTCAGTTCTCAGTCTTTTCCCTGCTGGAGGGGTAGAGGAAGGCCCCCCAGGCCTTTCCTTCCCCCTCCTGCTCCTCTGACCTTGGAGTCTGCTTGTTATTCCATGTTCTCCTCTGCTCTTCTCTGGGCTGGAATTTCTTCTGTGCAACAAACCTTCTCTTCCTCTGTTCTTAAATATGTTATCACAGAAGCACATTTTCATTGGCCATCACCAAGGAAGTCGCTCCTGGAGCTGGCTGTTATTGGTTTCTTTCATAGGACAGTGAAACTTCTAGCAGCTTCTAACTGAAATTGCTCTATAGCCCCTTCCGGCTACTAAAACCCATGACAAGAAACTCAGTGTTTCATTTCTGGTTATTAGCAATTTATATAATAATAATAATTTTTCTATTAAACATGTTCAAAACTGACTTTGTCTTAACACAAAAAGAATCTATTTCAATTTGGAAATGTTAGAATTTTTAAAATGTGTGAGACTTTAAATGAGCTCTTGACATATGGTTTTGAAAGTATTTGATTTTTTTTCAAATAAATTTTAAAATATTTTATTGTGAAAGTCTGTCCAAAAAGTTGCCCAGCTGACAACTAAGTATTACATAGCAGCTCACTCTGCTTACCCTCATCCCAGTGGGCAGAATAGTAGACAAAAAACAAACCTTGTGGATTGAGTTAAAACCAGCTTAATAATTGGAATTAAATAAAATATAATAACAATAACAACAACAAAAATTATAATAATGGCAATTATAATAATAATTTTAATGAAACAGAGAAACAAAACACAACAGAAATAAATGGTGATCAGTAGAGTTGCTCACTACCTGCTGACTGACGTCCAGCCCATCCCCCAAGAGAAATCATCAGGTTCTATCAAACTCTTCCCAGTTTATATAGTGGGCATGATGTTCTATGATGCAGCGTATCCCTTTGGTCAGTTCTGGTCAGCTGTCCTGGCTATGCTTCCCCACAGCTTCTTGTGCACCTGCTCACTGGCAGAGAATGGGAAACTGAAAAATGTAAGATCCAGAGTAAGGGCTGCTCAGCAACACTAAAACATCACTATATGATCAACATTATTTTCATTCTCAATCCAAAACACAGCACTGTACCAGCTATTAAGAAGAAAATTAATTCTATCCCAGTTGAAACCAAGACAAAGTTCTTTCAAAATTGTTACATATGTTCCTTGCAGCTTGCTGGCTAGTTCACATGTCTTCCACATGATTAGAGTTCATTAATGCAAGAACTCTGCTGGTCAAAGAACTTAAATAATCTCATCTGCACCTCAAATGTAGGGGAACTAGGTTTTATCCCCAAAACCAGCTTGGTGTAGGTGACTGAGTCTTTCTAGGCACCTCTGTAACTTCTATTCTAACTTTCCCTCACTCAAAAAAATGAAAGATAATTGTTTTGGGAAGGGGAAGAGTAAACCTGTTTATTAAGTTTAAACTAGGAGTAGAGTGCAGAAGGAGCTTGAGGGTATTCCCTTTTATAATTATACTCAATTCTGTTTTGTCCAAATGGAACCTGGGTCAACTGGCTGGTGAAACATATAAGCTTCATATAATCTACAATTTACTGCATGCAGTACTAAGGAGAAGCTAATGCTTCTTGCTGAGCGACAAGCTATAGCCCTGCAAGTGTAGAGCCTGGAAGGGCTTGTTTATATTCCTAGGCAGAAATATTGTTTCTTTAGTGTTTGCTGAAATAATTTCAGAATTTAGGTTTTTTTCTGGCTCTGAAGTTTTGTGAAATATTCAGGAAAGATCAAGAACTAAGCAATACTGCATTTCTAGGATCTCTTGTGACTATGCTTTGAATTAAATTATGAAAGAATGAAAATGGTAAAAGAAATAACCCCTATAGTTAGTTAGAAGGGAAGGTTATCAACAGTAATACAGTCAAAACTTAACAAGAGTGTCATAGATGTTTTTAAATTAGTATTTTAAAAGAAACTGCTTATAATAAACCCTCTTTCAGGCAGTGCTAATGGATTGCATTTACACAGTGAGCTATTCAGAGCAATTTGTATATCATAATATGTGCACTTCTGTAGTTCAACACAGAATACAAAATGAGCCCTAGCCAAGCTGCATTCCAACAATACCGTATTTAATAGCTCTGTTCATTATTCTGCTTTGACATTTACTGTAATGCACTACCTACCTGAGCTGTAGGTGCTTCATCATTCAGCATGCAGTCTTTAAGGAGGAATCAAGGATCTTGAAATGTGTATAGTAACATGTATTATAGCAAGAGATTTACAGCTTTTTGTTTTGTTTGAAGCCATTCAAGCAGCAGAACCCTTTAGCCTACTAATGAGTGCTCATGCCACTAACAAATGCAGCAGTTAATCTAACCATTTAATCCTTCAAAATGTTTGCTTTTTTATCCCTCTACAAAAATTGTTCAAAGCAAAAATCCTCAGCAGCCTTGTACTACTGAGATCTCGGTTTTACAAAGCTAATGCCATAATACATGAATGCTAGAAAGACATTATATACTGCATCTGTGCCAAATATATGGATTGATCGCAAACTGAATTCTAGGGTTTGGCATTTTGAGTGACCTGCACTTAGAGGCTCTTTTTTTTGGTCATATAACTATACTCTGGCTGCACAGATCCCTCTGATATCTTCACAAAGCCCAAAGGAAATGTGCACATATGTTTTCACTGGCTTCTTGAAAGATAGGCTACATCACTGCTGATGTTTTGTGTCAGTAATGTCATTGGCAAATGGAAGTAAATTTTATATAGTTATTTCTGTTGGGAGGTTTTTGCAGTCTCATTTTTATGACCCTCAGGATTACACAAGTAGGAGGATGCATCCAAGAAGGTATTAGAAACTATTCAGACCATGGTTAGCTTCAGTACACTCTTTGTTTCATAATGTACATGTAGGTTTTTTTGGCATCAGTGCAGTCACTTATTTTCATAAATTCTGTGTAGTAGCATAAAAACCTAATACTCTTTTGAACTCAAATGATCACAGAGTTTGTTTAATTTATATGTCAGTCTATATAATCTGACTGGCACTATTAGCACCTTTTGATTGTGTATTTTTATGGTCCCATTATTAACTACATCACAGTCTAATTGCATTTAATCTTTTAATGACAATACTTAGAACTGCCTATCATAAGCATGGGCTTTTTATAATTACGGCTATTCTAAACCCATCATAAAACAAAATAATAATTTAAAATTATTAGTGATTCAGAAATAACGGGTCAGGCTATAAGCTGTACAGAATACAAAATTCTGGGATCATCCATGTTCATGAATGACACCGAGCAAGTGTCAGAATGATGTTGATTTCATGTCATGGTAGCTAGGACCCTCTTAAGAATACCATAATTATAATATATCAGATGTCAGTGTTTTAAGTAGATATTTGTAATAGAATAGAATGATAAATTTGTTAAATTGATATGAATGGAGAAAAACCAGGTATGCTATGTCTAGTTGTACAATCAGCAGATGGACAACATTCTTAGAATGTTTGGATTTTGATAGTACCTGGATTAACAGAACTGGATAGATTTAGTCACTTACTGTCATTATTAATCTTTATTAGACCACTGGACACATGTTTTGGTGCTGGTGGACAGACTATGTGGACTCACTGGTTTGGTGGCTGATGGTCTGTATGAGAGCTTGAGTGTTAGCAAATGAAACTGTTTTGTGTTAAAAAATCCCTCATATTCCCCTCCTGTAGGATCTTACATTGGGTTTTGCTACATTTGTTAGCTTCACAATATTTCTATGCATATAAAATGACCTATGCTGTGTGAATGTATTAAATTGCTCTCTTCCCTGGGGAGAGTGAAATAACCATAGTTCTAAATTATTAGAAATGTCAGTGATTATACCAATTTTAATCTGTAATAATCCTAAATATGTGTTAAGGCTGTAGTTTATCACAAGTCTGAGTTTTATATACTTGAATACAGACTGCACATGCAATGCTTCATCTTGATGTGGGCACTGAGTTTTTGGCTTGTCTTTGTATGCATCCATCTGCTATACTCTTTGTATGCTTGGTCACCAGGTGGTAGATAAAGAAATTAAAGTGTTATCATGTGTTCTTGAGGATCCCCTTGGTATCAAGCAGTCCTAAATGAGGAGCATGTTTGTGACTAATGAAGGGATTCTGCTGTCAAAAGCTTGTTGTTTCTCCCAGGTCATACTCTCTCACTGATGTATCATTCCTGAGAAAAGACCATAAAGGAGAAATACATTTTGAATACTCTCTTTGATAGAACCTTATGATTTCTAAACTGTGTTTTGAGGCTTTGAACTTTGAATCAAATCCAATTTTCCTATATCCCTTTCATAAATCTCTGGAATATTTTATTCTTCTTACTTTTTCTACAGCTTGCCTAGCATAATTTTAAGATTCAGCTCTGCTTAAATCACAGGGCCTTGTAACATTGATCTGATTTATAGTTTAAAATGTTCATTTCTCTTAGCTCTGTCTTTATGTTGAGAAGTTTATGTGCAGGTAAAGAGTTGAGAGTGTGTGTTATTAGGTGTAGTGGAAAATGCAATTTTTAATTATTTTTATCAAGCTTGTCCTTGCAAAAGTCATAGAGGAGTATATTATTTTGCAAACTCTTTTCATGACTTGAATGTCAGTTTCCAAAGGAAGATAACAGAGCTTCATAAAAAGCAGCAGAAATGTGACCATTTTGAGGAATGTAAATATTAGAAATAATTGTTTCTGGATGAGATGCAACTGAATCACAGAATGATAAGTCATTAATGACTAAATAATACAATTTTTAATTTAATTTATTTATCCTTGTCTCTTTGTTTCCATTTTGATAAAGATGCCATGTGGCAGTTCTTGAACTCTTATATCAAGGAAGCTTACATATTTGTGACATTTGACTGGAAAAAAAAAGAAGTGTATTTATTTAAAATATTAAATCAAGGTTTTATTGGAACAATATGACTCAAGGTCAAGAACAGGTGTTAGATAGCAAGAGAAAGACAACTACCTGGTCACAGAACTCCAGTGATGTAAGTACAGTAACTGCCTCATTCTCCTCTTTTTGAATACATCACTAGAATGAGTCAATTCAGCGATTTTGCAAGTAATGAAATACCAGTGGAAAGTAATTAAATTATTCTTATCTCTAAACCAGTTTCTGATCCATTCTTAAACTACTATACTTAAAAACTTCCCTCCTTCAAAAGTACAGAGGAAGCATACCTTCACTTACATGAGTACAGAAGTCTGCCTAATTTCTCTCAGTGTTTCCATGAGATTATGAAAGTGAGGGAGGTAAATAGCTAGTACTCATAGAAAATTTGGCCTTTGTTTAGACAACTTGGTATAGGAAGACTATATACTTCATATTAGACAGTCTATTTAGAAAAAAACTGTTTAGATGCCTCACTCACTTTTAGACATATCTAGAAATGATGACACAGGATGGCTTGGAAGCTGTGTAGAGACAAAGATACACAAGATACACAGCTACTTGATCTTCTAATCCTTGCCTCCTGATATCTAGAGTAATTTGAAGAGTTAGTAATCAAAATAATTTGTACACTACTTCCATTGAGAATTTTTTATTCAAATAAATATCTGGGAAAAGGATAAATAGTCCTAGAAGTAAAACCACAGTCCTATAAATTAAGTAAATACTCCTTGAAGATAGTTTCAAAAGGATAAGTTTTAAAATTCTATCAAATTATTTCCTTCATATAAAAGTATGCTTGTGATTTTTCCAGAGGGGAAGTGAGGGATGGGGAGGGTTGGGGGACAAAATAAGACACAACAAAACAAAAACCCACAACTACTTTTCCCTTTCTAATAGCTTTCCAGACTGTATGTGAAATTCCAAATGATGTGAAACTGATGAGATGAATGTACTTAACAAAATGGAAAGCAGTTACATTGATTGTTGTATAATTTGAAAGTTTTGGATAATTCTTTTATGAGTTTTAAGAAATTAACTAAAAGAGAAACTATAAACATAAGACGAAACTGGAGATTTCCAGTAGAAAAAAAAATGTTCAAGTTGATGCTCAGCTTGATAATGGCATAAATTAATGGCATAAATTAATGGCATTATGTTCTGTTTGTTGGTTAAGAACTGCAATAGCAGAGAACCTTTTAGAAGGTGATTTGAAAACTTCCTTTGTAGAAAAATTTGGTGAACAAGATCAAGAGAAACTCATGTACCTGCATGTACATAGTTTATTTAGTTTTGTATTTATATTTTCAAAATTCAGTTTTGAGGTACAAGACTTATTATGTTTAAGCTTTTACTTAATGCAAATCTTAATTGAACCCAGAATAGTAGAATATTTTGGCCACAATACCGAAAAAGATATATACCCTAGGAAAAGTCTCTTAGTTAAATTTCAGGACCCTGAGTACACAACGACACCTCAGCTGTCCTGAGAGGCCTCCTCTGGATCCATCCCTCACACTCTACCTCGTGGCCCAGGATGCCTTTTCAGGTCAGGCCAGACACCCTCTCCTTGTCAGAGCTATGCTGGAGGTGAGTGTGCTCTCTCATTTTTTGTCTCTGGATGAGCCTTGGACCTATGTTGTACTCTTCTTTCCAGCCATGTTTCTGGCCCCATCTCCTGACTAGACTCACTAGATGGACTCTGGACCCAGTTGATTGCTTTGATTTATCTGGGACTGTCACTGCCTGTTACCTGCACCTTGCTCTGCCCACAGCTTTTGGATATCGCACTATGGTGTCCTGGCTAGTGAGGGCACTATCTGAGTTAGGATCACCCATGGGTTCCACCTCATCCTCTCATGTGAAAGAGTCCCACTCACTGACATTTGAGTTTTAATTAATATGTTAGCATTTTCAGCTTTAATATGTGTGCAACATTTTGAGTATGTAGTTTAGTTATTGAAGGTTTTAATATAATAAACCATAAAACAAATTATTTTTTTAATCTATAACCTTTTGGAATTTTTATTGTGGAAAAATAAAAAACGGTAAAAATCAAAAGGTTTTTCTTTTTAATTATGGGCTGAGAATTTCAATATCAGAGAAGGCTTATAATCCACAATGATATTAAGACCAGATGTTTTAAAAATAACTGGGAATGAGGTAATCAGTTGCCAAGATGGATTTACAAAGAACAGGTCTTGTCAAAGTCTCTGAGAGGGTTTTTAGAAAAGTTTTCAAAAATAAATCTCAGGGAGAGAGGAGAATGTAGTCTATACTTTATTGAAGAGTCATAGAGTCATTAAAGTGTCACAAGAATACATATTAATTTTAGGATGGAGGCTTTGGTCTAAAGTTTACTAGAAGAAAGAATCTAGAGTGTTATAATGAGCTATGCCAAGCTGTGTTCTGCAAAGCTGAGCACTGGTAGTAGTTTTACTGAACACCTTTGATGCAAAATGTCAAAAACACTCACAAAAAGTATTAAAAAAAAAAAAAGAATGGACTACAGAGTAATATACACCAAAGTTCTGTAAACAAGCAAGTATAGAACAAAACTATTTCAGAATCTAAAGCCATTCATGTTGGCAGCATCCAAGAACAAGTGAAAAGAGTAGAACAAAAGGAAGTAAAAAGACTTGCTGGGAAATTACATTCATATTGTACATAACATGTTTTGAGAAGGATACTTTGTATCAAGTGCAGAAATTTCAGATAAAGAAACTGAGTTGAACTGCAGTCAACTGCAGTCTTCAAGACTGTTATTTATAGATTTTGTTGTTCAGCCTGGTATATGGCCTGTGGGATGAAAGGTAGAATAAGTGAAAAAGGTGTAGATTCAAAGAAGCTAGAGTTATAGTAAATTAATTTGGACAGAAAAAAAGAGAAATTTCTCTAACACTACGTGCCTGTACATTGTCAGGTCTATAAAATTGTATTAGTTGTGAGGTATATAAAATTATATCCAGAAAATTATTTAGTTTGTACTGATCATCAGGGGTAGCAGACTGAAAGTTGTGTCCTCACTCTGGCCAAGATGCAAAGGAGAATGTATAACGATCAAAATATATAGGTCATGCCTTCACTAAGTTCTTTTTACAGACCCAATACAGAAATGTGAAGATGCAAGTAATTTGGAATTTTTTTCAGAGAAAACTGATGAAGTATTTTGGGCATCCTAAATATATTTAAACATTCACTAAGTAAAATGGAGAGCTTACAGATATTAAGATTTTTTCTATTTGGATTTTTCAGTTTACTTACGGCTCAGATTTACCTACAGCTCAGATTAACCCACATACAACCTCACCATTTCTCTTGAATTTGTTTGAGATTGTAGAACTGCTCTTGATGGAAAGCACAAACTCTAACAGCAAGAATCAACAAATGTTTTGACCAAGTTGAGTCAATACATTAACAACTACGTAAAAATAGGACTGGCAATGATTAAGTGCAGTTTTCTCTCTTTTGTTGATGCATTAAGTTGCAATAAATTACATAAAAGGTTAAATTCTGAGTATTCAATATCTCTTCACTGCCTCCTGAAGTAAAAATAAGAAAATAAATCATATACATTTTTTGGCATAGATAACTACTGACAATAGTGATAGCAGTGAAAGAAATTGAACTGTATTATCTGCAGAAATTAATTCAGTCAGTGAAGTGACTTTGATGCTTGCTTTGGTCAATTACACAACGTTAAGAAGATATTAAAAGGAACAAGGTTTCAAAAGATAACCAAATTTATACAAAGTACTATTTTAAAAGGTTGGATAAGCTAAAATGGAATTTTTTTTTTTTTCCGTTGGAAAGAGAGATTAAGGCTTTAAAGTGTTTTTTAATCTAGTGTTTACTATAAGATTAAGGATGCATTCATGTTGAAATAGAAAAGGGCATTACAGATTTTACACCACAATTCTGTATTGTTGGGATCTTGTTGGATTGGCTGGAACATATAAATTTGACCTCAAATCTTAGAGGTTTTAGAAGTTAATGGTACAAATCAAATATACCTGAAACATAACATCAGATTCCTCTCTTCTACTGTTTCTTCTGGTTTTGACCAAGCTAAATTAAACAGATTCAATCTCATCATCCATAATGCATTTGTGTCAAATGGAACTATGGTGTCAAATGTAAAGTACTTAACTTGAAGGATTAACACTTAATTTCTGTGCAAATCCCAGTTTTAAGAACTGGCTATATGAGACAATAAGAGTTTGTAACTAAATGGAAATTAATGAGGAAGGTTCTTACTAAATATGCTTTAAAAATTTACACTTTGGGAAGTGTATTTTCAGTTTCAAATCTTCACGGTAGGAAAAGTAGAAGTGGGCTAAAGATGCCTACATGCACAAAGGTAAGAAGCTTTAACAAAGCTGGGAGATAGTATAGTATCAGCTAGAAAGAACTAAATAATCTGAATAATTATGTTAGTACAAGTGGCATAACACTGAGCATTACAGCCCTTAGAGAGGAATAATAATAGAATTGACTAAAGACTGGGACCTTGAGGTGCGTAATAAGGAGGAATTTGTGTACCAAATCCTGGCCCTGCACCACCTTAAGAGTCACACCACATGCCTGAGAGTGTTGTCCAAATTGAACTCTGTCAGGCTTGATGCTGTGACCACTTCCCTGGGGAGCCTGTTCCTTGTGTTCAACCACCCTCTGGGAGAAGAACTTTTTCCTAATATCTAACCTAAACATCCCCTGACAGCTTTATGCCATTCCCTCAGATTCTCCACAAGGAAGTGGAATATCAAAGAGAAAAACTGTCCAGCTAAATGAAAAGACTAGCATGCAAGTAGGTAGGACTGGCTTGACACTCTAGAGAAAGTTAGAAGGTATGTGATTACTTTACCTTTCTAATGGATTTTTCTGCTAGGTGCATGCCTAAGAGGAACTATGAAATGAATGATTTTGATAGTGGTAGATTCATTCAGAGTGTTTTCTTTTGTGATGGTGTCTATGTATATGTCTAGGGAAGAGAAAACAGAATTAAAATAGAGTATTGGATTTAAAATTCTAGTTTACACAGCCATCTAGTCACCCTCTAAACAGAATGCTGGAGCAGGGAGAGTCTATTGAAAGTTTTTTTTTACTCGTGTCTGAAACAATTAAAATAGGACATTTAAAAAACCACAAAAGCTAAGCAAAACAAGATGGCTGATAAGAGAGACCTTTTCTGAGATGTAACATGAATGTTTTGAAAACAACAGAAGTACACTTGATATGCAAGTGAGAAAAAGAGGAATATGCAAGCACAGATTGTGCTAGAAAAGGGAACCAGACCATGTAAATAATAACTGTACTGTTCATTTCTATGTGAACAAAACATACCATAAGACAAAAATCTGTTGATTATGTTGAAGGCAAAATTTCTCATGTTTGGAAAATAGTAATTATGCAAAGAATTTTTCATAAATTTTAGTAATAAAATTAAAAATGTCCCATTCCACATCATTTGGCTTAACAATTATCTAAAAATTGTATTCCACTGGAATTTTCTTCTAGTATAGACCAAATTGTTTAAATTGAAACTTTCCATTCCCAAGATAAAGTTTTCATATAAATACTCTCAGTGGTGATTTCTGACAATATTTTGAGTTTCAAAATAGTAATGTATTTCATGTGTATTGACTCCTAAAGGACCATTACTTATATTGTCTTGTGATTTTCTAGATATTGTGTTAATGTAATTATAGTCATCATAGCTATAATGAAGTTAAACCATAGCCATTTTGAAATCAAACCAATGTCTAACTAATACAATAATTAATAAATAAAACCCCTTCACCTTCATGACATAAATATGTGATTAATGTATGTTACCATGCTGAGAGACAACTATTTCTATTCTCTGTTCTGGCTAGATTGCTAACACATGCTGGTTGGAGTTCTGGTTCCTGCTGCTGAATTCTTCTAGTTTACCAGGTCTCACAGCTTGCGAGGGTAAATTTGGTCTCATCTAGTTACTGTATATTTGTCTTTTGAAATATTTTTATATGTAATCAGCTGAATTTGAACTTTGTTCTTTCAGGCAATCTAAATCTTCTCGGTAATTTACCATGAGTCAGGGAATGTTAGAATTCACACAACAGATACTAAACTGTTCATTTCATCTGCAAAACAGCTTCAGAGCTTCTTATTTGAATTCTTTCATCCCTTTCTTTGCTGTTCATCAAATGATCATATAACATTTTTCTAGAAGTGTTCTATGTCAGAGCCAGAGTGTGTTTCTTTGAAGTGCAGGGTAACAGGTTAGCAAGTCAGTGACTATAAGTTGCAGCAAGGGGAATTCACATTAGATATACATGAAGGTAATCAAATGAATAGAATAGGTTGATAGCAAAGACAGTCAACTGTTCATTCATGGAGATGGGGTTGATGGAACAAGGCCTTGGACAACCAAGACAGGAATTTCACTAAATGGTTTCCAGTGGTCCCTTCCAATTTAAATTATTCTATAATTCCACTGAATGTTAAAAGAAATTGCTTAAATACTGATTTAATACAGGGAGAAAGTATTTACTTCCCTTGTCTTGGACTCAATCTTGCATCATTTAAGCAGACTTTTTCTCTGACTTGAGCAAGAACATAGTGAAAACCTTTCTTGGCATAAATACCTAGAATCTAATTAGCATAGTTATGGAGCAGTCACAGTTTCCACTGAGAATGAGACCTGTGAATGACCAATAATTCTGAGAAAAATCTATACTTTCTGACTTTGGAATTCAATCTTTCTGGCATTCAAATAAAGTATTTTCAACTAAGTACAGAAAGACCCCATCTGTGAAGTGTGAACAATAATCTCTTCTTGCTTATTGTATGTGTTGTGAATATTAAATCTCCTAAATTATTATCTAGATAAAACAATAAGCAGTACTATAAAAAAGTCCAACAGGTAACTATGAATTCTATTCTTGGTCTTGCAGTGTGAAAAATAGTAAAGTCTGGTTGTGCATATTGAATGATGAAAATACAAAGTAAAATTGAAGACCTTCTCAGGCCCTAAGCAGTTTTTATCCTATAGGTGAAATCAAGGAGAAGACAAGAAATGAGAAAACATCACTTGCATTCTGTATAACTCGCCTACTTAGTATGTCACCTTGCAAATCTGAATTCCTCAGTAAATACTCTTAAACATAATGTTAGCATAGAAATTCTCCACTGTAAATATTATTTCTAAAAGATCAAATTGAGATGCTATCACTTGTAGTGTGTGCTTTCTTTGGACTGGCCAGATTGAAATTGCCATTATTTTGTATAAAAAGTGAAGATGGAATATTCATTTTCGATGCTTTTCCAAATGTGTAAAGATTATATTGGATTTTAAACAGAATGGAGTGAAATGGGGGTTCCAGGAATCAGAGAAAAATTCTGCTTTTAACCAGATCCATGGGAATTATAGGCAGTTGTAGGCATATATATAGTCATTATGATCTACATTTAATCTGCTCTTCAGAATCAATCATGCTAAGGTGGAAAGAAAATTTTCAGAAATGGAAACACAAACCAGATAAACAGTTTTTCACCTTATAAGGAAAAATAATTTTTCTGATAACAGGCATTAGAACACGTAGTCCCCAGGAATGATATATGAGTGTGTGCGTATGTGCCCCAATATATCTTTAACTTGCAGCCCTGGGAACGGGCAAATAATTTTTTATCTATTCTTCCTACTTTATTTTTTCTTGGTTTTTACATTAAAATGACTGTAGGGTAAGGACTTTTTTTATTAGTGTGTAAAATACCCAGAATAAATCTTATAGCCTTTGAGGATACCATACTACAAAATAAAAAAAATAACTTATAATGGGGCTTGCACAGTATGTGTATGCCATGGTTTAACCCCAGTCAGCATGGTTTAATCCCACCAGAAGGATCAGGGAGAGAATCAGAAGGGTAAAAGCCAGAAAACTTGTGGGTCGAGATAAAGACTGTTTAAGGGGAAAAGCAAAAGCCGCGTACAGAAGCAGAAAAAAACAGGGAATTCATTCACTGCTTCCCATGGACTGGCAGGTGTTCAGCCATGTCCAGGAGACCTGGCCCACATCACATCTAACAGTGGGAAGACAAACACAATCACTCCAAACGTCTCCCTTCTTCCTTCTTCTTCTCCCCACTTTATACACTGAGCACGATGTCATTCTGTCAAATATCCCTTTGGTCACTTTTAGGTCACTTGTCCCAGCTGTGTCTCCTCCCAACCTCCTATGCATGCATTCCCAGCTTCCTTGCCAGCGTGGCAATACAGAAAGCAGAAAAGGCTTTGGCTCTGTGTAAGCAATGCTCAGCAATAACAAAAACATCTCTTTATTTTCAATCCTGTGTTCAGCACAAATCCAAAACAAAGCCCCATACCAGTCATTGTGAAGAAAATTAACCCTATCCCAGCCAAAACCAGAAAAATATGATAGTGGACCTAATTTTTCATGAGATGGACGCATTCTATGTTCATATGTGCTGCATATATACTAAGTACACTTCCATATATTTTCACATTTACTGAGTTGTGAAGAAAGAAAAATGTGTTCCTAAAATTTTATTTTAGAGCAAAAGGAGAAGTGAAAGCTTGTAAGAAATTTCATGACCACTGAGATGACGCACGCGTTATTAGGTACAAATAGACTTCTTTGTGAACATTAGTAGTAGAATATTTACGAAATATTACCTTTTCATTTTCAATTTAAATTTGTTCTTCACCTTCAAATGAATTGCTTCATCTATCTATTTCCCCATCCCTGTAAATTTCAAAATCTGCTTAATATTCTTTGGAAACTTGGTGGTGAATAGACTCACTAAAAATTCCCTAGTATCAGTTGCAGTTTCAAGGAGTATATATTTGTAGTTTCATGGAAAAATACAGAAATTAAGAGGGCATATTGATATTAATGGTTTGTTTTGCAAAAGGCAATCCTTAGAATACCTAATGTGAAGAGTTTAGATTATTTTAAGAGATCACACAGAGTGATGTAACAGCTCTTTGTAGCAATTTTGGTTTCAGTTTTTTTCGGTTTCATGCTTGTATGCATATTTTTGACACAACAGATAACTGCTTTTTTGTGATTTCAAATTCAGACCAAAAGCTCTGTATTTCTGCTAATTAACAATTAGCTGAACATGCAGTTCTCCATCTTCCTTCTGTCTTTTGCATATTCTTATCTAATCTTGCATAAAATGATTCAAAATATTTTGGAATTTACAAGAAATATTCTATATAGTTTGATATAAGTAGATTTGTCTTCAGTATTAATATGACCATTCAGAAGGTCAAAATTATATAGTCCTATCTGCAAAGGTACTAATGTAATTAAACAGATCTTCTTGACATTTTAAAATGTTAACTGGTGTACATTATTGTTCAGTATTATGAATTAACCTGCCAAGAAATATAAGTAGATTTTTTTTTATTTAAGTGTGAATAAGACTTCATTAATCTTAGAATAATAGAATACCAGGTTGGAAGGGGGCCTCAAGCATCATCTGGTCCAACCTTTCCTGGCAAAAGCAGCCTGTCCAGGTGAATCGTAGAAATGTGCTACATAGGAGAATCCACCACTTCCCTGGGAAGATTATTCCAATGGCTGATTGTTCTCATTGTGAAAAATTTTCCTTTTGTGTCTAATAGGAATCACCCTAGTAGTGTCTTGTACCCCTCTTCTTTTACATGTGACTCCTTGTAGAAAGAGAGTCTCTGTCTCCTTTGTAGCCACCCTTTGAAAACTGTAACATGATAATGGATAAAAATGCAGCTGCCATGTAAAGAATCCAGGGATGGGTTCACCTGAGATACAATAAGTCACATCTTGTTAAAATATAAAAGTCTGAGTAAACCACATTGCATAGACATGGGAAATACCCTGAACAAAGAGTTTTGATTAAAAGAGATAATAAATTAGACATGGTAGTAGCAGTGTTTTATTAACATACAGGTATAAAAAAAAAAAAAAAACAAAAACAGAGTAATAACACAAATACATCAAATTAAGTTTTCTACACACAAGCTTATTTATGGCTTTTCTAATGTCATTCCTAGAATTTTCCCACTGAACATAAATCATACCTTAATATCCTTCTTTCTTCCCATTGCAGAACCAGCTGTTGTATTATTTTCTCTTAGATGAATTTCATTATTTTCCCCACTTTCACTATACCACCCTTTCTTCTTTTTTAATGTTATAATAATTTTATTGGAATCTATTTTGTAGCACCTTGGCATTTTACTTTTCTGGTAAAAACCTTTGTTCCAAAGCCTACATCACTGCATCTTCTGTATGCCTGTATTTCCTTCTTTGTTTCCTCAGCAGTCTTTTTTCTTAAGTAGCTCCAAGTGTACTTTTTTTTCTCATTGCTTAGTAATTTTTACAGTGTTTGCTTTTTTTGGATCTTCTTTAACTTGTTATATTTTCATGCTCCTTTCTTATTGTATTATTTTTGTGTTTGCCTTGTTTTAGACTGCCTCTGAAATTATCATGTCAAATAAGATTCACTTTCTACGAATTTTTTACAGTATTGTTTCTTCCTGCATGTTTTCTCTCTCTTTTTTTCCTAAGAGATCTAATATCTGCCTGCTTTCTTTATTCTTTCACTATTGTTTCATATCTGGCCTTGTACGACAAGATTTCAGGTGGATTCAGCACCTTCATTACTGGTTAGCATAAGTAGGAGTGCCAAAAGGTTTTAAGGTATGTATAGGTATTGATTCCAAGGGCATCTGGCCCCTTTTTAAAAATATTTAGAATTCTATTTAAAAATGATAATTACTGTTTCTCAGTAGGAACACGGAGAAAAATCATTCTGGGTGAAATCATACTCCTTCTGCTGTCTGACAGTGAATTTCCCAAGAGTTACATGGATTGCCTACTACTGAGTTTTTACGTGACTGGGTTTTTTATTTTGTTTTTATAGTGTAAATGGATTTTTTAACAAGCTTTTGAAAGAAATTGTTAGTCAGTATAGTATTTACAGGCATAGTCATTTCATTCACAAATAAAATTACTTTAGTAATCCTGTCATAAATTGAAGTGAACTCTTTGTTCAGTGAAACAAAAATTATGTTTAATAAATATATAATTTATATATATAATATATAATAAATAAATAAAACAAAAATTATGTGTAAATCTTTTACTGTAATTGTTTGTTTATGTATTTTTCCTGATTTTCATGTAAGGAACCATCTTATAATGGAAGCTTTGTTATATGTGGATGATATATCTGGTCTTGTAAATCAGTTTCTCATTTGAAAGCCCTGAATAGTGACCAGCATTTCATACAACTAAAGCTTCAATTAATATTAAAACGCAAAGATTCGTGAACTTTGGTTTATTATACAAAAATATCCTTGTGTTTCCCTATCACTAAAAACAAGAAAGGCTGAATTCCTTGTTTTGCATACTCTTCTGGACAGCAAAGAGAGTAAATTATGTTCCATTTCTTAACATTTCCACATTTCATTTTTGCTTCTGACTGTCAAACTAAATTAAATTTGCTATGATAAATGTTTAACTTCTTTCTTCATAAGTCAGTTTCAAATATCTGACCAGTTTCCTTATTGAGCCCTGGAGACTTATAGCAATTATTGCTATCATATTTTTTTCCTGTCAGTTTGATCTATCCTCCCAGTTTGGGCAGAATCTGCCTTTCTGGTCATTTTGTACAACAGATATTTCTGATTTGAAGCACTAAATTAGACTTTTTTTCTTTCTGTTTTTTCTTTCATTGAAAGTGTGCATTGCATTAAACTGTATCTTTTACAAACAGTGTGCTGTTAAAGAGTCTAGAAACACCTCATCTCACAAGGGCACCATGTTTTTTGGAGTTCACACACAGGTTACTCATTCCGACTTATTGGGAATGTAACAAAAGCTATATTAGGTCAAACCAGAAAATCAGTTTCCCAAGTACTTTTTTTTCTACACAGGGCCAATCTTTCCCCAGTTCCAAATGCTGTGAGGGTAGGGGAAAAAAAAAAAAAAAAAAGAAGAGCTGCTTCTGCAAACTTTTCTCAAAGGTGATTATTGTCACAACATCATCACCTTAGGACAGCCAAAGCACAACTGGAATTAAATCTTATGAGAGACATGGATAGCAATATGGAGGACTTCTGCAAGTACATCAACAGCAAAAGGAAAACAAGGGAAAATTGCTGTTGTGTGAGGCAGGAGCCACAGTACCAAAGGACATAGAAAAGTCTGATGTTTGCAATGTCTTCTTTGCATCAGTCTGGAGAAAGAAAAATAGCTGGTGGAAGAAGATCTAGTTAGGGAACATTTAAACAAATTGTGCTTGCATAGGTGCATGGGATGTGACAGGAAGCACCCACAATGCCAAGGGAGATGGATGATGTAATTACAAGGCCTTTTTCAATTATCTCTAACAGGTCACAGTTCTCAAGAAAGGTTCCTTAGGATGGGAAGAAAGCAACCTTCATTTCTATCTACAAGAAGGACAAGGATGAGAATCTGGGGAACTACAGGCCAGTCAGATATTTACAACATAGTGACGTAGCTGTATAAATGCTTGAAATAACAGCCGAGGTCTTAAAATTAGGGAAATAGTGCAGGGGTGTACAGATCATAAGATCATAAGAAAAAAGATCCATGCTTACAGGGGAGAACTTGAGATTGTAACATTTTCAGTAAAGATCAGTCAAAAATTCAGATCTGGGAGCAAGATTAAATTAGATGGGTAACAATGAAGAACAAGTAACAATGAAGAACAAGTGTTTAACATACAGAAGTCTTGAACAAATGAAAAATTTTAATGCGATATGGACTTGCTGACAGTGAAGAAAACAAGATATAGGATGTGTTAGAAGATAAATAAAAATTACTTCAAACTAAAAACTTCAAACAAAGTGAGGAGGAGGAAACCATCAAAATGATAAATAAACATTAACCTCACAGCAAAGGACTAAGGACATATTGTGTTTTGGCTTTACCCACCCCCTTACCCCTAATAGTCCAGACTGAAGACATCAACCTTAGGCCTGGCAGGAAAGCAAAAGAATAACTACAACATCAAAAAAAGAGGTAGCCACTGGGATATGTGTGTAGTTTAAACTATTATTTTTTATTTGTACAGTTTAATAGAACAGCATTTTTAAAAGTTTTTTTCCTATAATTAGATCTGGACTTCTGTGATTTGTTGATTAGTTAGGATTTCAGTTAAATTAACTAAATCTTATTTTTACATAAGAGATGTGGGGATGGGCTTTTGTCGCAAATAGCAGTACATAACACTGTTTTCAGTATAACTCTTTATAATAATTACTTCCCCAATATTAAAAATCCCTTTCAGATTTGAGGAACCTGAACCACATGTTCTGAAAAATTGAATTGTAGGATAGTGACTTGGTGGGGATAATCCTCTTGTTCCTGAAAAAAAAGGCTGGATCCCATTTCTCAATGTCAAGTTTATTTCCAGGTCTCTACCAGCTCTATGTACTGTAAGTGACTTAGATTCACAATAGATCAGGATCATTATCCGTTCTTATTTCTGGCCTTCAGTTTTCACATGGCACTGAATCTATTTAATGAGCAGGTGTTCAATTACAGTCCTAGCTGCAGTGATAGCATGCTGTAACCTTCAACCTGTCACCTCAGACCTCATTTGGTGCAACACAGTGATGTAATCTTGACTCAATTTTATTATGAAGTCTGTTGCTAAGACATGAGAAGGAGGTGAGCTAAAGCCATGCTCAGCTATAAATGGAAGAATGCAGACAGAACTGAAATTGCTGAGATGGTGACAGCAGAACAAGGATTCAAGAGAGAATAATAATCTGTGACACACCAAGGAAAAAGCAGTGAGCCTGAGTGCAGCGATTTGATAAGAATGTGGATCAGCCAATTCTCAGAAGAGGAGGAGACCAGCTTTCCCTCATTTTGTGGGACTGACTGGCCACCAGGGACACTGTATATAACCTGATAGCAGAGTTTTGCTGCATGATGTGAAAGATGCCTGAACAAATTAATACACTGAGTAAAGTAATAATTGTCAGATGTTGAAGCTACATCCCTATCATGGTAACTGATTGATAAAGGCTGAGTCTTCTTTTTTCCCAAAAGAGTGAATTGCATGAACAAAACCATAGGAATCCTGAGTTCTCTGGCATCTAGCACATTCAGCAAATAGAACTCCTAGGAGCCTTATTAAAGCTAAGATTCTGATCAGATTCATCTTCTCTGTATACACCAGTCACCATACACTGACAAAATACTCTTCTATTCCTGGTCTAAGGACTGTGAAGACTTGTCAGTCATATGTTAGTAGTGTTCAGAAACTCAGACTGGTCATGGACATTTCCTTGAGACAATGCAATTTCAAGTACCCATGACCATTAGCATTGCTGTTGTCTTTTGCTGCACCCTCATGGAGCAGCTGAGGAGCCACTCTTCAGAATTGATGTGTAGGCCATGTCATCCATCATCCAAATGTACCTCTTGGACTTTTAGCAGTCCCACAGATATCAACTACTGAAGACTCTAGTAGATGATATACAGACAAATGTCCTGACAGTGACACCTTGAGATTAGGATATCTCTGGAATTACATCCTTCACATCAGAATCCATCAAAAGCATTATGTTTTCTGGCTCTAAAATCCATTTGGAATGAATAGTTGCTTTAAATACATATTGATAATGATTGGTAATAAGAACTATCCACTGTCAGCATGTAGTGCTGTTGAATGTCAGTGTGACTGTGCTTCAAGTGGCTTGACTGATCAGTCTTTTAAACACTACCAAGACAGCAATGTCTAACCCCATAATAGATAAATAATTTCTTGAAGTACATTTATTTCTGTATTGAAGTACATTTATTTTTCATACTTTGCTTGAATTTCAGTGATCATTGTCATCATCTAAGAGCCAGGATGCTGATAAGTGGCTCTTCCTACCTATAATGGATTCCTTTTTAATTGCAAAAAAGATGTTTATTGTGTTGATCTACCAAAGCCAATGAAAAAAGTCTCTAAGGATTTTCTCTTAAGTTCCTCAGAATCAAGCTCTATGCATCTTCTAGATTAGAGAAATCTAGCATTTCAGTTGATTCTGTATTTCAACCCTGTCTTTCCAATGCAAGATTACAGAATGGTATTCTGTTTTCCTCATTCAAAGTGGTTTTTCTTAAGACTAAGTAGGATTCACATCTTGGGACTCTTCCTTAGCAGCACTTATATGTCCTTCCTGATAGGCATAGTCTTTGTATTTATGGCCACTTTTTTGCTGTCATACTTTTTTCTAAATGCAGTTTTTCTGTATTTATTATTTGTGCAAGACACCTTTTGTAAGATTCAGACTTACTGGTGATTAATTTCAAAATGTTTTACATAACAGCATCCTTTTCTGAGTTCTATCAGATCAGGTAATGGACTTTACTTCTTCCCCCATTATTCAATCTCAGTCTGCTTTTTTTTAAGCTATCCTATCACATATTGGATGCTTGCAATTGACTATATTACTGTATGCTACATTGAAAAGTAATTCAACAAATAGGGGTCGCAATTCAATTATAACTATCTAGTCTTATTTCAGAGCCTTTTGGGGAAAATAAGTGAAGAGAAAAACTTGCAAAATTTCTATTAGAATATGAAGCCTCTTGAACATTCTCAATGAATTCTTTTGTTCTCCTAATCTGAAGATCATGTTCAGCATATGCGTTTGAAATTTTTAGAAAAGATTACATAGGTAATAACTGTATAATTTTATTGTATTTTCAGACACTTGGTCATTAGCTAGCCATGACATTTATCCTGTTAGGATAATTATGTAATTGTCATCAAAGTTGTGTTTGTTATTGTCAGTGATGTGTCTTGGAAGAATTGAGTTTGGAGCTTCTACTACTTAATTGTTGATACTTTTGTGTGTACATTTGGTACAATTTAAGTCCTTAGGAGAATAAGGATCCTATCAGATTTTATGTTTTAACCTAATAGAAAAAAAATTGTCATCTCAGTTTTGCATAGCCAGTGTGTTCAAATTGTGATTGAGTGCCCCTTAACTCATTTATTTATTTGTATGTTCGACAGTGCTGGGGATAAAGCAGCCTGCTAAAGAAAGCTTGATTTTAAAATCTTATTTTTAAACTTTGAAAATGTAAACACAGCTGAAAACTACACATTTTTCAGTAACAAGATGAAAGGCAGCTAGGAACACATTTCAGAAATATATTTTGATTTTAATGATGGTATTTTGCTGGTTTCAAATATTTTATGTTAGTAAATCTCATTAATCTTAATATTGTGTTATAAAAACCAGGGTTACCAGCCTGTAAGGTTTAATATATGTTATGGGTGCAGATATGAGTGTATGTCATCATATTTGCTCTATGTGCTTATTTTTACTTCCTTATTAATAAGTATACAGTTCTTAATGTTTGTTTGGGGGAAACTCAGTATCCAACATTGACCTCAGAAGAAACATAGCAAAACCTCAGCATCTCTTGAAGGGGAAGCCGAAAATTGTAGGCACGATCTTACCCTTAAAACAAAAATATATTAAAAAGAATCAAAACAACAACAACAAAAAAAAAGCAATCTAAGTCCTATTCTGATAGCTGTTCTGAGTGCAGTTTTGTCTGTATTTCCTTCCCAGTGCTGCCCTTTGCTGACATCCTGGTATGGCTGACAGCCTAGGCACCACAGCCTGTGTGTGGCCAGCCATAGAGTGGGGTGTCTTCAGAGCATCCCTGCTTTGGGAAGTTTTTTTTACAGGCTTTTCCACTGCATCTCTGATGGCAGTGTGGTAATTTATAGGTTGTCTGAGGCAAGCCAGTACTACAGTACGCTGTGTTTGATGCAAACACATACTTATTGCTATTTCAAAGCATAATTTTGCTTTGAATATTAAGTAACTTCAGGGAACCTGATCAATCTCACTCTTCAAGAACATTTAATTTTGCCAAGTAGGAAAAGCGTAGAGACTAGACTTTAACAGAAAGATAAGATGCTTAAAACAGAAAGTTAACTTCCACAGATTCCAGCCTGAATTCAGGGCAGGATACGAATATTTCCTAAGTGCACTTGGCTGCTTTTCTCTTGTATCTGTCCATGAGGATGTCAAAGATAGCTGTCTCATCTCTACAGCAAGGCTCAGCAGAAGCATCCTCTATAAGGAGCTGTGAGTTAGCAGGAGTTTCTCAGTGTGCTTATAAGATGTGCTCTGGCCTGAAGATCGTCTGCCTTATGTGTCTTCTGAGGACAAAGCAGCTTGTTCTGTTTTGAATTTCATTTGTGGAAAATCACTTGACTAAGCTGAGGTTTTTCAACTTTGTTTGGCATGATTTTACAGATCAAATATTTGTTTCTGAAAATGTTTCTTTCTAAATTAAATTATTAGGCTTGACCTTTGTTCTTTCTCCTCCTCTTTCTCCCCCTGCAGCTTGGCTTTTTTTTGTAAATGAGTATTTGTTTCTAGCTTTTGTCTGTGTAGGACTATATTCCACACCTTGAAGAATTTTTCTTCTCAAACCTTATAGCTTTATCTCCAGTGCAATAGGAAGCCTATTTTTAAGGTTGTGATGCAAAATGGAAATACAGGGGAACAGAATGTGTTATGTGCTCTGAGAGAGGTTTATGTGGGATCTCTGTAATTCCTTGTTTCTTACTTCCTTATCTTTAAAACAGGGATGTGGGCCTGGAGTTATTTTGAAGATAACCATAGCTTATATACAATACTTTAAAAGTTGTAATCACTTCCATAGAGTTAAACCTGTCTCTAACTTGGAAATGATGTGCAAAATCATATTATAAATTAGAAATCCTTACTCAGGTGTAGAGATGTGAACACATTCATAAAAGCTCAGCTGTTGAGTAACTGGACAGTATTTCCTACTTTAATCACTGAAGTCTAAAACCAGTAAGAGTTCCATAAAGCCTCCTGAAGAAAATTACTTTGGGAGTTAAAAGGCATTACAGAAAAATACAAACACTGTGAGTTTTGTATCAAAGTTATTTCAGAATAAATTTTGTCACTAATCTAGACATATATTAGATTTCTCCTTTATTCCACTAATAGTTGAAAAAATATAATGACATTATATGCAATTAAAGTAAATTGTTTGAACATGTTTCATACACTGTGGGGATATTGCATTCTTTGTGCTCTTTGATAGACAATCAAAATATGAACACTCTAAAAGACATTTATTTATGAAAACTTTGTGTGATTTTTCTATTGATATTAAAGTCCATAGGATTTTAAAAAGACACTATTTTATATTCAAATGGAGTAGGGTGATTACTGAGCAGAAAAAACCTCTCTGCTGAAATTTGGGTTGGATTTGGATTTCTAATCTGCCAGAAAAGTGCAACAAGAAATAAAATATTATAGTATACTCTTTCATAAAAAACTCACTTTATTTAGCTGATCTTTTCATTTATAAGGACATTGCTGAAGACAAAATTTTCAGGGAATCTAAGTGAATTTTGTGCAAAAATAAAACCAACCCTGGCATGCAAGCTAATGATATAACAATCCATTATAATTGTTTTTAAAAATATTTTTTAAAAAATAAAGGCAATACTCTTAGTGAGGCCTTAAAAATTTCCCTTGCTGTCTTCACCAGTGGAAATGCTCTGTATAGAATCTGTTCTTTACATCATAATATGTGTTTAATTGTTCACAATGTCATGAAATGGATGTGATTAAGAAACATCATCAAAATTTATGGTGACTTTATTTTGAAACTCTTAAGATTGAAAGTTTGCAAGGGCCATTATAATTATCTGTTTGATTACTTTGAGTTCCTACACAATAGATTATCACTCTCTGATGTTAACAGCATACATGTTTTGTAGTGTCTTAGTCATGAACATGCAGCCAGCAGCATTGGTTTTAAGTTATTTAGTATAAGTAGACTGTGAATTTGTAGAGAAAGGAGATAAAATATTTCAGCTGTGAAATACTGACTGTGTAATAGCATGGATGTTACGGACATAAAAGAATAGGGAGAGATTTTTACTTACATGTATTTATTTCCTGAAATATAGAGTCCTGTCTTGTAGATAGGTAAAGATATGCAGTAATAGCTCTTTTTATTCAAAGGGTTAATTAGACTATAGTTGAAGAGAAAGAAATATTGGGTTTTTTTGATGAGAAATAAAAGTTTTTGCTGCATGTAACCAAATCTTGGGGGGGAAAGAGTTTATTTTTTAGTTGAAATAAAACATTGAACCTTTTTCAAATTTCTATTTTATTTTAGGTCCTTAAAAACTTCCACGATGTCAAACAAAAACATTTTATGGATTAAATTTGAATACTGCAAAATATCCTAACAGAAATATTTTCAGCTTTTCATTTGAATAGAATTTCAACAGAAATTATTTAGTCAAGTTTTCATATGGGTATGAAAAGTCACATTTAGCTTATAATGTAATTGCCAAATCTTACTGAAAGAGGAATTCTTCTCAACAAGTGTATGTCTCTCAGTAAGAATGAAAAAAAAAAAAAAATCTTGCTTGTATTGCAGATCACAGAGCCATTCTAAATTCAGATAGAAGTTGCAAGAATGTCTCATGGTTTTTTTAAGTGGAACACTTCACCAAGAACATTTCATTCAAGGCAGGTTTGTTTTCAGCACCTTAATGCTGATGAATAGGTAGAGCTGGAGGCAGCACAGAAGGCAGCAGGAAGCACCGGCTCCCAGATGAGATTAGCCCTTCTCAAGCTGGTCCAAGTCTGCAGCTCATGGGCAAAAGACTCACTCATGAAGGAAACTGGAGACGAGCTAGTTAGAATAGCTCATCTAAATTCAACATCTGAATAGAAATCAACCATTAGCCCCACACTGCATCAGGAGGCTTTGCTCTGTAACTCCTTTGCTAATACCTTCTCCCAGTAGCTTTGGGAAGCAGTGCACACAGCTATGTGGAAGAGGCAAAGGAGCCTTGCTGTGACCTTCGCAGGTCCTAAGCCTCAAGCTCTTGCCTTGCCTTTATCACAGACATACTGTAGGCTTGATGGTCTTGATTTTCCTTGCCCCGCCAACTGACCAGGACCTTCTGTGTTGCTGTGGCCTCATTACCACAGCAACATGATCTCAGGCCCTAGCCCTGGCCCCACTCAACTTGTTGGGTGGGACTACTGTTTCAGAAAACCTTTTCCTTCTTGCAGAAAATGTCACATAGAAATCTGACTCAAAACCAAATGGCTGTAAGTTACAAGCTGTGCCTTCCAAAACTTTACAGGTGAGGTTAAGGGTGATTCCCAAGAGTTTACACTTTGCTGCCAGTTATGATCCAAGTTGGCTTCAGTTGCTCAGTCTCCCAAAGGTTCTGTAGATGAAGGAAGATTCACGGTAGGAGCTTTGATAGGTCTTTAGGCTATTTGCACTATGAATGTCTCTGGGAAAGGCTGCACCAAAACTCTTTTTGGTTGGTTATTGAAAAATCAATATGTTGTAAAGTAAGCCCAGAAGACTCAAAATGCATGTAGAGGGCTGCTGGTGAGTATGTGATTTGAACATGTAATATGAGAAGTGTTTGATTTTACTTCTATGTTTGGCACTTCATTTCAGTGAGAGAGAACTAGTTTCTGTTTGTGTTCCTGTGCCCAATGGCACTTTATTCTGTTGTGCTACCATATCAAGAGTCCATCAGTAACATTATTTTAATCTTGTCTTTTAATCTTCTAAATTTTCTGTAATTTTTTAAAAATAATGTATAATCCAATTCATCTAAAAGTTAGAAAAACACAAAGCCCTATTTCTAATAAGGTTGAGAATATTTATTTTTCTCCAGTATCACAGCAGATATGAGAAATAATCTCTGCTGTGCTGTGCAGGTTTATTGTGAAATTGCAAGTGTTGCTGAATTGTGTGCCAAATCTTGAAATTACTTGGGGAGCTGGTACAGTAGCTACATATTATTACCCACTATGTAGGAGATAAAATTGATCATGATTTATTATTAATATAGCAAACTAGAAAATACATGTACTTACTAGTTGTGGGGAGGGGAGAAGGTTCAGCAAATAAACACTATAATATCTAAAATAATTCTGAAAGGTCTGTTTTACTAGTCTTGGGGTATTTACTTTCCTCAAAGACATTGGTGAAAGCCTTGCAGGTACTTTGTTGCAAATCTTTTTATCAGAAAAGAAGACAGATAACTGGTCAAATGCACAACGTCGAACTGACAAGTAAGTACAGCCATGTGTTTGGTCACTCAAGCTGTGTAAAAATCAAGAGGGATTTTCAGAATGTGCTATGGAAAAATACCCAGAAAAGAGAGGGTTTCAGTGAAGTACTCTATTGTATTGCACCTTTTAAAATCCTTGAAGAATGAACAATTTCTCTTTTTCATAAGGTTTATTTAGGTTTTAAAATGCCACTGTAGCTAGTAGAAATTTACAGAAATATGAATCCATATTCTCAAATCATCAAATTATGAAACTAAACTTTTATTTTTGTACAGGAAGAACTTCCTTCCATTTAGTCCAGTGCTATGGAGACAGCTGAGAGTCTTTCTGTGGTAAAAGACTGTCACATTTAAAGTTTTATCAATATAACTATTTATCAGCATCAAGATAATTATGTGATCAATAAATTTGAACACAGTCTTGCCATAGGAGATTATAATTAAATCAAATGAGAAATACAGGTTATAGTAATAAAAAACCTGTGTGAGATTGAACTGCATATTAGTAGAAAACCTCATATATTGATCATTTTGCTATGGGCTCATTTTTTTTTGAAGGTTTCAAATTATTTTTTTTCTTTTTTTTTTTTTTTTAGAAAAGGAGAGACTTGAATGAGAAACTGGAAATTAGAGGTAGCATCAGGAGACAAATCTACAAGCACAGAAAAGTACATGCAATTCAAATAATTAAAGGATAAAAGAAAAAGATCTGAGAAAAGCAGGTATGGGAACACTTACATAAAATGTCAAGTAAGTTTCTTCATTTTGCATTCTCTTTTCTTCTTTTGGGCATTCATTAAGAGAGAAGGTCTCCCAGACTCAGTCAGTTACAATGAATTACCTTTAATTTTGGTCAAACACTTTGGTTTCAGCACAGATCCCAGCATAGTATAAAGTGGTGTTTGACTTGTTACAAGCTTCCAGTTAGAGTACAGCTAATTAACAATGATCCTCTGAGTCCAATCATTCACCTTTTATTTGACCATCTAGCATCTCAACCATCCAGACCTTTATGTGGGAAAGAGTATTGAAAGCCTTGTTACAGTCAAGATAGTTGCCATCCATGACTTTTCCCCTTATCTACACCTCATTCCACAAGTCATTTCACTATGAAAGCATAATATGGGGGTTTAGCAAGGTTCTTGAATACTATGACACGTGTAGCATCACTCTCTGAAATTCTCATAGTTCTCTGTGCTGTTTTGGAAACTGAAGAAAAGCAGATTTTTTTATTGCCTGGCTGTTGAGGGTGTAGTAAACAGGAATTCAGATTCCTCAGAAACTGGAAATGCCTTTATTATAAAGAAGGCATATACAATAGAGATGCACTTAATTTAAGATCTAGAGCTTTTGATATTGAAAACTGACTAGCTTAGATATAAATTCATGAATACTATAAATTCAGCCACACTGAAAGAGACCATTGTTTAGTGTAGAGTTGTCTGTTGCTGATGAAATCACAGAAATTCTGTATCCTTGAGAAAAAATGCAACAGGTCTCAAAGTTTCAGTTATAGAGCCTCACTACAACAATAACTGTGATGAGTTTATATTCAATATCCCTGCAGATTCAATCAAAAATCACTGTGTCTCTGTTCCACTTCAAAAAGGGAAACTGCATGAAACCAAGATAAGCAAAAAGAATCCCTACAATGACAGTGAATAGCTATTCCAGCTTTCCATGACAATCCCAAGTACAAATACTATGACTCATTATGTCACTAGTCACCTAATGTGCAGTTTATTACCAGCAGCTACAGAATATGTTATGTATGTGAAAATAAAATCTGTTACAAATAACAGTCTGGTTAGGTAAGGTCTGATCCAATCTTACACACCACATAGGGGACTGAAAATTATTATGCTATTTCTTGAGTTCTGGAAGTCCTTCATGAATGCACATAAATCAAACCATTTTATTACTCTCTCCAATTTGCTTACCCCTCAAGGCTCTTTATAAGCTACTCGATGCTTTATAAACTAAATGGGACTTGATGCGTGGGGTGTTTTGGACCCTGAAGGACTGTGTGAATAACACTGCATCCCATAGATTACGTGAAGTGCATTGCAACTTGTGTGCTGCAGAACACTTTTGTGGATCTGTCTAAAATGAAACCTTGGTTGTGAGACAAGGGCCAACTGTGATGAACTGTAGAAAATTCTTACAAGATTTAGTGATCAGGTATTATAATGGAATTCAGTGTATATAAATTTAAAGGGATACTGATGACAAATAGAGTGGACCAACCTAACTTGCCATTTTAAACAGATGCCCAGTCACTGTAGTCAGATGGAAGATTTCAGTTAGGAAGGAGTTAGCCTCAAAAATGTAAGCTGCTCATTACTGGCAGTCTCAAAACAATCTTTCGGGATTATCAGGAAGGCAATAGATATCAGGGCAGAGAAAATCAATTAGCCATTTCATAATTGCATGCTTTTCCAGAGGATGTATACTTTGTACAGTTTTCTCTTACCATGACAGAAAAGAATGATACAGAGTATTAAAATTTAGGGAAGCATGGTAGTGGTAATCAAAGATATGGAAAAGGCTTATACTTGAGAAATAAATAGGCTAGACTAGACTAGGCATTTATAACTCATTGACTATTCTGAGTGCTTTGAGTACTGAACTTTGATTTGCAATGTGTAGGTAATTTTCTAAATAGGATTTGAAGTGGGCAATGAGGATAAACTTTTGTAAAATTGTTTGCTTTTGCAAATTATTTATTGTAGATTTCTCCAAATTATTAGAACACTCTAAGGTAATCAAAAAAACCCAAATGTTATTTCCCCCACCTTCTGCTCCCTGCAAGCTTTATCTTCAAAGAACACAGACAGAAAAGGCTTTGCAATTCTCTGGCTGCATTTTCTGTCTTTTAACAGTTCTAATAATCTGAATTTCAACATAGCACAGAAACAATTGTTATTACCTATTTCAATTACTTAACAAATGTGATGACATATTTCAGTTTAGGCTTCTGTTGGAAAAAAAAAAACCAATACAACGAAAAACATGCTTTGAGATCTGCATTTTCTGTTTTGTATATTTTAAGGTCTTTACTGGTCATCTTTCACAAACACAATAGGATTGCCAAAAATCTGACTGAAAAGAACTCTAAAGAAAAGTGAATAAAATAAACTTTTCTTGCAAAGTTTTGAAGTTCAACATATGTAAACAGGCAGTAAATACAGCCCAAATAGAATCAAATGAAAGGAACAGTCAAGGAAGCAAGTATTTGACAGGGAAAGAATTTTACTGGGTTATTTAATCCAAATGCTTCTTTTCCTCAGTTAATAAAAAAATGCAGCTGTTGCTACCTTTGATGTGAAAAAATATGCTTGTTAATTGACATGCACTGTACGCCATAGCAGCAATTATTAATTTCAAAATTTTAGAAAGAGATACTCTTCTAGATTGCACTATGGATTGTAAAGTCATTACACAGTGGTAAAACAGAGCAGTATTTGTACATGTAAGAATTTTAATAATTTGTAGAAGTCTGATGAATCATGCTCTCTATTTTAAATTAACTGCTATGCTTTCAAATTGCCACAAATTATTTAATTAAAGCCATATTCAGAGCTGAATGTACCTATAGTAACATCAAGTTCAGATAAGAGCCTTTTAATACTTTTGTAATGAATACTATCAGTGCCAAACACTGAGTTGTAACTTAGTAATAGCTACTTTTTTCCCCTGAAATTCTTAATTTAAGAGCTTTTTTTCAATAAACATTTGTATATACTTCCCTTTCTTCACTGACATTAGTAAGCTATCCTGCAATATGAAAACAAAAATTAAAAAAGTATTGAAAAACTGTTATGTCTTTGGTGGAGGTTTCTTTTTTGTTTGTTCATTTATTTTGGCTTGGGGTTTTTGTTTGTTGGATTGGTTTGGTTTTTTCGTGCTGTAGAGAATAGAATTGAGAAGGCAGAAGTTAAAAAAAAAAGATATAGTCAAATATAGTTCCATGGTCTAGTAGCTGTGGCAGTGTTGGATCAAGGGTTGGACTTGATGATCATGGCGGTCTTTTCCAACCTGGTTGATTCTATGATTTTCTGATTCTATGATATAGTCAAATACTACAGGCATTTTAATGTTGTAGCATGGAATTACTTTTGCAGGCATTTATTTTAATAATTACTGCAACTTGGTTTAAGCACTGTGGAATAAATCAAGTAAAAATATTTAATTAGCAGAAATAGACATATAAAATACTTTTTCTGAAACTTTGATTATTGTTGAATTTGACATGGCATCTGTTTTTCTGTTTAGATTAAATTTTCTTGGGAAGTGAAATTTCTTGTGTCCAACCTGTTTAATAGTGAAAATACTGAAGACAAAAATGCTACATGTACACCCAACTTCCCAAAGGAGAGGAAACTGGACCATTATGTGTCTCTCCTGTTGGTCTATGAGTGTAGGTTATTCAATGTGATTCAGGATGTAATGCAATATTAAGCTATTTAAAATTTTATTTATGCTAAGAAAGAAGAACAATTTTCTGTGTGGTTATGTCCTCACTCATTTTGAGATAGGTCAGTCTGCATTTGGTATTTAGTTATACATTTAGTTATACTAAGGTAGTCTATTTCAGTGCTAATATCATGATGGAGTTCTGTAGCATTTTTATACTCTCTTAGATTTGTTCTTTCCAGAAACTTCTATGTTGACATTTCAGGTGCCAGTCTGGCCTACTGAGCATTAAGGGGTTCTGTTATTTGCTCTGCTAGTCAGGGGTGTGAGCTGCTGCTGCTAAGTCTGGGGGAAAATATTGCATGTATGAGTTGATACGCATCAGTGGATTGTGTTTTCATTTTAATTTAATTCTTGGTTCTGTCATACTTTAAAGTGGAAGCGTGCTTGATGCCTGGTTGAGGTGAAGCTTGTGAAGCTGAATGCTCCGTTTTCTTAGTTGCTGAGCACTGGGAATTGGTGTGGTACTAGTCTGTAACAGTTATTGCTTGAGTTCTTAAGCATGTGAAACCTTTGTTCCTGGAAATGCAAATTCAGGATTTATATGAACAATTTGTTCCAGTCATATTAACCTGTCATTAAAAGTGGGACTTAGTTTTCACTCTGTTGTGGGTTGACCTTGGCTGTATGTCAGATGTCCAAAAAGCTGCTTTATCACTCCCTTCCTCACTGGGTAGGGGGAGGAAAATATGATGAAACCATCATAGTGTGAGAGATGGACAGGGAAAGATCACTCAGCAATTACCATCATGGGCAAAAAGGACTTGACTCAGGCAAACTAATTTTATTTATTGCAAATCAAATCAGAGTAGGATGAGAAATAAAACCAAATCTTAAAACAGCTTTCTCCCACCCCTCCCTTCTTCCTGAGCTTAACTTCATTCCTGATTTTCCCTATGTCATCCCCAGGTAGGGGTGCAGGTGGAGAGGAAATGAGGATTGTAGTCAGTCCACCACATGTTTTCTCTGCCATGCCTTCCTACTCACACTCTTCCCCTGCTCCAGTGTGGGTCCTCTGCACGGTTACAATTCCTGACAGAAAACCTGCTCCATCATGAGCTCCTCTCTCCTCAGGTCCACAAGGCCTGCCAGGAACCTGCTGCAGCACTGTTTTCCCACGGGTCTGCAGCCTCCTTCAGGCATTCACCTGCTCCATGGGCTGTGGGTGGACCTCTGCTCCCCTGTGGACATTCATGGGCTGCAGGGGGCAGCTGCCTTACCATGGTCTTCACCACAGGCTACAGGGGAATCTCTGCTTTGGTGTTTGGAGCACCTCTTCCCCCACCTTCTTTGCTGACCTTAGTGTCTGCAGGTTTGTTCCTCTCACTCCCCTCTCCATCTGCAATTGCTTATGTAGTTTTTCCTCCCTTTCTTAAATACTTTATCCCAGCATTGCTATCATGGCTGGCTTTGGCTGTGCTGGACATGGGGGAAGGTTCTACCACCTTCTCACAGAAACCACCCCTGTAGCCCCCTGCTACCAAAACCTGGCTACACAAACACAGTACACGTTCACAGCACATATTTATTCTTGCATATTTGTGAGATTTTTAGTAGCTTTTTGGAGAAAGGAGTGATGGTGAATGAAGCAAAATCAATGAGGACACTGCCCTTTTGTGTCTTGTGGGGTTCTGTTTGGTTTCCTGATGTGTTATGACTTAACAGAAACTTTGCAAAATCTTTGAGCGAGGACATGTATTTTTCCACCGGTTTCACCTTCTAGCACTCAAGGGAATGTTGTCTTGGATGTATCGATTGAATTAAGAAGCTTTTTTTGTTATCTGAGGTCTGCGAAATATTTGCCTATTTATTTTTTAAACGTATTTGTTAATTAAGTGTTTATGCATCGAGAATGTGTGATATTCACTCATATTTTTTATTTTAAGGATCACAAAATAGTTGCAGATATTATTGCTAATGCAGATATATCTTATGGATATCTTTGCATGTAGTAATTTTTAAGCATTTCCTATATTTTGTATCAAGATAGTGTCCAAATTTAAAATAAAAGTAGCATAACTTTTGAGGAGTAATGTGATATTTTCTTTTGGCAATGTAAGATTTCAATTAGAGATATATGTGTTGAAAAAGCAGGTATACATTTTAACCAGTAAATGCTGAAGGATTTTTTTTCCCATATATCTCCCCAGTCAAACTGCAGAATTAATGGGGATGGGGGGGGAAGTATGATCAGGAAGCATCTGTTCTGTCCCTCTACTAGGCAGCAAGACTGCTTAACCTGACAAAATCTTAAGTGAAGGCTCAGCACCAGTTGTTGAGCGGCCTGTTGCCTTGTTCCCTTCTATCAACGAAGTATGTCCTAAATGCTGCATACTGGGACTGAGGTACAGTGTGTCTGAGGTGATACAGGTTTATGATCTTAACACTCAGTTTTCTGACTCCATTCCATGGAGGCTAAGAAGTAGTCCATATGTCCTGTGGAAAGGATTCCTTTCTTTATCCTGGCTAATCCACATGATCATAGCCAGTGTTCAGGTCCCTGCAATGAAATTCCCCAAGAATGCATAAAAGGGAAGTTCCTTTCTCATCTTGATGTGACTGAAAAATACTAGTCTCAGGAGCATCTGCCTCATAACGTGTAGCTGTCTCATTTCACCAGCTTACTCTGAGCTGGAAGCAGCAATAGTAACTTCATAATGATCACCACTAGTCTCTCTCTCCATGGTTTCATTAGCTTAAAAAATTATTCATTCAGCTTATGGTTGAAGGAACTGACATCTATCAGACATTTAATTTGCATTTAATTATTTTCATCAATTACTGTAGATTATTGTCTTTAGATCATAGATTAGTAACTATATAGTAAAATAGAAAAAATATAAAATAATATTTCTCTGCTTTGAAAAATTCTCAGTATTTTTAGCACATAGAAACCTTTAAGTAACATTTTTTGGTTTAGGATGCCTATCATTTTTGCTTTTGTGAATTGTGAATGATTACTTTGTACTTCACTGACTTTTTTTTATGGGAGTCTGTTTCTTTTAGTGTGCTAAATGATGATCACTACAGTTCAAACAAAATATAACTGTATTAGGGTCCAGGTCTTGTGGATGTAACAGATCACATGATCTTAGAAGTTCCTTCTCAACTTAGATCTAATGTCACTCTGTTAAAATCATTAAAAACCAAAGTGGACTAGTGTGTCTATCCTTTCATATTAGTGCTGGGTATAGTGCTATGCAAACCAGCTCTCTATGCCTGATGCAGCAGCAGCTGCACATCACACTCCCCCTTGCAGTCCTGTTTGTTTCCCTTATTCAGTCTGCATTTTATGCTTTCTTAGGTTTTGCTGCTTCAACATTTTAATTTTAAAACTTTATTAGATTTAATAGGTTAATTTTGTAGTGGTTTTTTTTTTGCTATTCATAAGGGTGAACACTGAAAAAAAACCTGTAAAATGTAAATAGTTTATGCATTCTGATGAACAAGTTCCATGAGGATTAAAAGAAGCTTCAGCATTTTCACTGCAGCACTGTGACAATGAATCATTAGCAATGCCCAGAGTGCCAAAATCCCAGGCGCACAGCTTCCAAAAGCAACAGACACAAAACCAGCAGTATTCTTTTTCTCATTCATCAATTTTGTAAAGTCAAATTGCCTTTCTGGAATCCCCACAGCAATTTGCAAATGAAGTATGAAATCAAATATTCCTACCTGCATGGTGCACGGGGAAAAGAAAAAAGAAATAGCTTTCCTATCAGAGCTCTGACATGCTATTTCAGTGATACTTGATATCCAGTCAGACACTGCCAAAAATAAGATATTAGTTCCAGATGCTGGGGAAAATACCATTTCCAAAAATCTTTGGTACCTTCTTCAGCTTTCCTGTTTGTTCTCTCAGCACAGTTAACCTTGATAATTTTGTCTTTTATTAAATATATTTGATCATGCAAGTCAATCTTCATAGTTTTCAGAAATTTTGGACTGATTTTTCTCTTCTTTTTCTCACAGTCATGTCTTAGGGAAGCATATGAGCTGGATGACCTCTTAAGGAATATTGTTCTATTCTGTGATTCATTAAGATTACCTATGCATATTTTTTTCCCACTGTTTTGCTTGCATAGAATTTAATTCCCTAGATATTTTTCATCTCTGTCTGTAAGCAGAATAAAAACCTTTATCAGTGTTAACTTGTCTTGTTTCTATTGGTCTTTTAATTTTAATAGTCATATTGCAGCTTTCTTTTCCATTTGACATGGAATATTCCTTATATATGATATATATAATTAGCATTTGTGTTCTGTCTTAAGTCATATAAAATTCTGTATATTATTAATATCTTTTTTAATTAAAAAAATATTTTCTCATTTGGTCACTAGTATCAGTGATTAGGTTTAGACCTGGTAGACTTAAATAGGTGATATGTTAATTAACACATGATAGGTCTGCAGAATTTATTGTCTGTGCAGATGCTATTACAAAAGACTGTTTATTTTGAATTCCGATATGAAAACCAAAAAGAATGTAACAGGAACAGAATATGGTAAATGCTGTGTCATCATCACAGTATCACAGAATAATTTGGGTTGGAAGGGACCTTTTCTTTACAGGTCTAATGCTGCCAAGTGAAAACACATCTTATGAGGTTTGAAAGGCATTATTTTATAACATGTTAAGTTCCTTATCTTCAAGTCTCTCTGCACCCATTTCCCAAGAACTATGAATGTCTTTGGATAGAAGTGTGATCTTAATGCACTAGTGAAATGAGGCAATTCATACATCTCATGAAATTGTGAAAGTCATCAGGCATCAGTGGATGTCTGCTCTCTTCCCAAACAGCTGGGGAGTACTGTCTAATGGTTAGTGGGGTCAGTGAACTCCTAAAGCAAATATTCCTTCTAGGCATTCAACTGCAGTCACCAATGGTATAGACCTATGCCACTGAGAAACCTGGTGAATTACTACTCCAGGTCAAACTTTGATTAGGAGCTATTTGAAAAAGTCTTGTCATAGATATTAATGCGCTGTTTTCCAAAACTCCTTTTTTCTTTTTTCTGTTGATACTTCAATTATTCATGCCCATGCAAGATAGGCATCTCTTTAACCTGAATCCCTAAATGGATATTAAATTTTAACTCAGTCAACCATAGTTAGTGCAATTTAGTTTATCTTCTTGATAGTAAACTTACCTTTCCGCTGTGCGTTATCAGTAATGGTCTTTATTTAAGGCAAGATTCCATATATCTGACAGATCAATATATCAGATCAAATTAACCATGTATCTTGAAATTTGATTTCCAAGGACATTTCTGAAATACTTTCCATATTGTATCTAGATCACTTATACAATATCTCACTTAAATGTATTTCCCAGCAACAGGACAAGGGACAATGGACACAAATTGAAACAATGAAAGATCCATTTGAACACGAGGAATGACTTCTTTAAGAGTGATGAAGTACTGGAACAGACTGCCCAGAGACGTTGTGGAATGTCCTTCTCTGTAGATATTCAAAACCTGCCTGGATGCAATCCTGTGGAACTTGCACTGGGGGTTTTAGCAGGGGGAGTTGGATGATCTCCATAGGTCCCTTCCAACCCTAACCATTCTGTGATTCTCATCTGTCCCAAATCACAATGCGTGTTTGAGTACTCTCTGCACTGAGAAAATTGCAAACAAAACTGTACAAACAATGTATACACAGTCATTATAAGCTGATTATTTTCAGATCACATGTTATATTAGAGTGGAAAAAGTCCTGACTCTCTCTGCATCTTCACACTCTTTTCCAGCTTTTCTGGGCCAGATAGGGAGAAACCTGCTGAGAATGCAGTAAAATTCAGATATTACTCTACAAGGTATTTAGAGCCCACATAGAAAAAATTGTTGTTCAGGTTTTGACAGTGTTAGCAGGGTTCAGGAAACATACTGTTATCATAAGGAAATTTATTTATCACAGATAATGACTTTAGTTCCTGCTGTGATCTTCATGAAGAAGTAACCTTATCAGGCTATAGATAGATGTATTTGTATAAAATCCCTCATTGATGAGCATCATGGACCTCTTGGGGAGAAGAAATTTAAAAAAAAAAAAAAAAAAAAGGACACTTTTCATGCTACAGTCTACAGTGGCTTGAAATTTCATATAGAACTAGGTTCAGCTCAAATGGGTCATCTACTTTGTTATACATTAGGTCCTTTGTTACCTATCTGCTTTATTTTTCTATGCAGTAAGAGATTTCTTTCATATATATGCCTACACTTGCTGTATGTCTTCCTTCAGCTGGCAAACCCTTTCAGGTAAGGAACTATACTTTGATGCATATATATGCACATTATATAGTAAAATAGGATTCCATTGTGTTTGAGCAAGAAAAAAATTGAAGGTTCAAATAGTACACGATGTCAATCCCACACTCATTAGAAAATGTATCTAGTAAAGCAGTAATTTTTGAGCTCTGGATGTGTGGGGATTTCTTGTTTCATTTCATTAATGCAATAGTACAGCCAGGAAATTTTCACATGGCAGATCTAATGTGAACTTTCAATAGTCAGTGTTGATTATGTTTGACTACAGTTTAAGAAGACAAAGGAGAGGCACTAGTTGAGGTCCAGAAAATGACATTAATTTAAGAGAATAAAGGTTGTTGTGGGTCAGACCAAAGATTCCTCTAGCTTACTGACTGATGCCCATCAGAGCTTATAGGGCAAATGTTTAATAATAAGGACAGGGCATATAATGGTTTTCATTTGAACTATTCTCAATTTTGAACTGGTTTTGGCTCACAAGACCTCCTTCCATGCAATGTTTCAGTTTACCCTGGAGGCTCTGTAAACTCAGCATTTGCAATATCTTGTGGCATTCTTGCATTATCTGAAATACTGCATTCTTTGTTATGAAACTGGCTTATACTAGTTTCATTTTATGCCCCCAGTTCTTATATTGGAAGAGACAGTGTGCAATTTCTCCATGTCTATTGTGTCTATGTCAGTTTGATTTTATAGTCCTCTTTTATCTCTATCTCTCTTTTTGAGACACAAGAGACTTTTGAATATGCCAAGCCAGTCTGTTGTTTTTCATACAGAAAGAGTCCAATGCCACTGAATGTTCTTACCAACACACTCTGGACCTTTTCCTGTCTTATTAGATCTTACTTTGGAGGACTTAAATTGCAACATAGTAATATTTTTGTTTCATTCCATATGCCTTTCCTAATAATTTCTAATGTTGTTTTTGGGTTTTTGACTGCCTCTGAGTACTAAGCTGCTGATTTTACAGAGCTATGATAATCCCACAGTGCCCACCTAATCAGGTCAGGACTTATCATTTCATTTGTACATTTATACATTTCCCTTGTGCTTCCCTCTACATTTCCCTATTCATATGTATTTCTGCTGCTGCTCTCTCTGTTCCATAGGAGTTTACTTGTCATGTTAGAACAGAGTAGAGAAACCATGAAGCTGGATATTTTGCTTATTCTTTTTTTCTTCTGACAGGCAGTTAGCTTTCCTAGGATTAAAATGCTGATTTAAATGTTTAAATGTTAAAATGTTGTCCATAAACAAAAACAAATCACATTTGTATAAGGAACTGATGCTGAAACTGGAGGTTTGTTAGTTACAAAAACATAGGCTTTAAACATCTGGCTATTGCTTCTTCCATCAATCCTTTCCTGTCTTTTGCAAACCCACAGAGCAGTGGCATGTCCTATACCCAGCCACTACCTGGCTCTTGTTATCAGATATGCTCTAGATAAGCAATATATCCTAGGCTAACTGTGCATTTGATGAATTGTCTTTCAGTTATAGACTTTTTTCCACCTTATTATCGTGTTCCTATGTAGCATTAATGTCTTCAGTAAGATTGAATCAATTATTTACTTCATGATACTTTACATCTTTTGCCTATTTTTCCAGTCTCTTCTCTTCTCTTGGAATAGTTCACCACTAATAGTGTACAAATAATTCTGGTCAATGTCACTGAGAGTTTTATCCCTGTCATTACAGCAAGTTTTTTAAAATTGGTGTCATTAGAAGTTATTTAGGTGTTCTTAACAGTTCACCATCAGTGCCTTTTGAAATGGTAGCTTTTCCTGAAGGCATAGAAAGGTCTTAGTGGTGTTATACTATTAAATGTCTCAACTGCCACAGTAGTATGTGTGTCGTACAATGTCTTCAAGGAGGAGGAAAGAATGATTTATCCAGGTCTTATAGTCATTGATTGATTTTTAGTTTGAGTATTAGAAAAATTGCATCTGTTTGAGGAAGTAGATGCTTAGGTGTCTGATTGAAAAGTCTCTGATTGAAAGTCATATCGATTATGGCAATTGTGATCATCTCTTACAAGTTGTTCTTAAGCTATTTATTATATCTATTGAACTTTTAAAAAGTTACACCACAACTCTAATTATTAAATGCATTATTCACTTTTTCCCATTGCAGTCCATAAAGTACTTTAAAAGATACTCCTTTAAAGCTCTGATTCTTCACATTTAATCAGAACCCTCTTTCATCCAGCAGTGTACACACAAACTTTTAAAATTAGGAAAACAGTTTTATTTGCACAACATTCTGTCTTCAAAGTCTTTATTGAACATATTTCTTCCTGTAATAGAATTACAGAATAATTTCAACTCAAAAGGACTCACAAGTTCTCTAGTCCAACCTCCTGTGCAAAGCAGGGTCTCCTACAAGATCAGACCCTGATGCTCAGGACTTTGTCCAGCTGAGTCTTGCAAAACTCCAAGGACAGACTACGCAGCCTCTCTGGGCAACCTACTCCACTTTCCTCAGGTGAAATTTTTTTCTCTTATGTCCACGGCTTACCAGCCATGACTCTTATCCTTCCGTCAGGCACTGCCATGAAGAGGCAGCCTCTGTCTTTTCAGTATCCTGCACGCAGGTACAGGCAGGCCACCGTTAGGTCACCCTGAAGCCTTCTCTTCTCCATGCTGAGTGAGCTGCACTCCCTCAGCCACTCTTCACAGGATAAATGCTCCAGCTCCTGATCACTGTAGGCTGTTTCTGCTGAACTCACTTCAGCTAATTGACAACCCTTCTGTGCTGGGGGGTCCAGAACTGAAAGCAGTTACTAGATGTGCTCTCACAAGTGCTGAGTAGAGGGGAATAATTTCTTCCTTTGATATCCTGGATACATGCCTATGAATACCACCCAGGATATACTGTTGATTGTTGCTCAGCAACAATTGATTCTTGCTCACTCAGTCACTACTGACTTTCCCTGATCTTCACTGCTTTTTCAATAGGGTAATGGCCTCTCTATGAAATTGTTCAGCTCTCTTGGTACCCTTGGAAGGAGTATGTCAGGTCATAAGAACTTCTCTGCATTGAATTCCCACATATGGTCCTTACCCACTGCTGACAGTTCCTCTCTTCCTTGTACGCTTTCACAATGCTCAGAGGCCTGGGAGACCTTGTTGGTTGCAAGCCAGAAAACTCGTGGTTCAGCCTTATTTGTGTCTGCTCTCACTGCAGCCAACTGCTCTATAGAATAATACAGCCATGTTTTCCTTTGCCAGGCTTTTGCTGTTAATAGCCCTTGAAGCTCTAGTTGTGTTTGATATCACTTGGAAGTATCAACTCTAGGTGGGCCTTGGCTTTCCTCACACTATCCCTGATTGCCTGAGGAATATTACTATAGTTCTCCCTTGTAGTTTGTTCCTGCTTCCTCGTCCTGTGTACTGTGTTTTTTCTTTGAAATACAATCATGAATTCCCTGTTAAATTTATCTGCTAATCTGTTTCTTTTTCTGGTTACTGTGAGAGACCATTCCTGAACTAAAAGATTGCTCTTAAAGACCTCCCAGGTTTTACAAGCTCCTTTGCCCTCCAGAGCCACCTCCCATTGGGTCACTCATGCAAATCTCTTGATTAAATCAAATTCTCTTCTTCTAGACTCCTGGATTCATAGTCTGCTACTTGCTGCCTTCACTTGCCTCCCCTGTGGATCTTGGCCTTTTCCATTTCATGGTCACTACAGCCAAAGCTGCCATCAATTATTATCTTGCCAGTTAGTTTATAACTCTCAGTGAATAGCAGATCCACTGAGCCTTATCCATTGCTTTGCATCAAGGATTTACCCCTGATGCTTCCTCAAAAATCTGGTCAGCTACTTGGCTCTAGCTGTGTTGCCATTCCAGTAGGTTGCAGGAAGATGAAAATCCATCCTAAGAGTCAAGGTCTATGATTTAGAGATCTTAAATTGTTTAAAGAAGACATTTTATGCTTCCTCATCCTGACGAGTGGTCTGTATCTATCTCCTACCACAACAGCACCCTTACTGGCATTTCCTTTGATCATACCTAATTCTCCTTTGAACCTGATCCTTACAGAGAAGGGTCAGGAGAGTCTTTGAAAAAACATTATCAGTAGATCGACTAATTGTCATTTTCATAATTTGAGAATCAATCTTTAAAGATGAATCATGTGCACTAACAGTTTTTAAATTTTGTGCATACTTTACAGTATATGTTACTAGTAGCCTTAAAACTGTTAATAGCATGCTTTTATCTGTTTACCAAATAGAAATCATATTACTATACAGCCTGTGCCTAACTTGGTTTTGGAGGAAACTCTGAAAAACCTAGTCTAAGCCTTAATCTGCCTTAAATTATATGCATGTTTAAGTACTTAATTCATTGTAGGCTTTCTTGCCTCTCTGTCATACAACAGCCTTCTTCTTTGCATTTTTCTTCCATAATTCCTCTTAAAAATTCATAGAAAGAGACACCAAGCAGCATTTGAAATTATTACTGCAATAAAAGGACACCTTCTATGTCCTTTTCTTACATCTACTTTAAAAGATGCTAAGGAACTATTGGTTTTGATAGTCAGGAAGCAGTGAATCATTAACACATAGTAGAATGACTGAATTTCTTAATTAATAATACCAAAATGTTGATAGTAGTAAGTTATTTGAAGATATCCTGAAGCAACACTGCGTAGAGTTTTTACATTGCTGCTTATGTAAAATTTTACTTCTTTTGGTTATCAGCATTGTTAGATCATCTAATTTATGCAATACAGCACTCATCATAGGTTACTATTTCTATTTAAATTTGTTATCACTTTGTTATAGTCCATATTTTAGTTCATCTTTTCTTGAGTCTTTCTAAAATTGAAGAGGTCCCTTATTTATAGAATGGTTTACACATAAGATCTTGGTCTTCTCTTCCATGCATAGTGGTAGTTTTCTCTATATAACAGAAAAAGCTAATTTATTTAGAGATCTTCTGTTTGTTTATAACAGCGAATTAGCATTTTATTCCAAGCAGGGCAATTTAAATTCACTTTTCTGTAATTCTCTTTTTTAGAGTTGCAGATAATTGCTATGTGAAAAATGAACACATAGTAGAAAATTGTTAAATGAGTAATCTCATTTTAAATGGATTTATTCTATTAGCAACTCTTTATCTGAGAGGGCTACACTATATTGTGGTGTATACCCTGAGGTACTAGAGGTCCATTGGCATAGAGTTCTTGTACAATCCATTTATTTAGTTTCACCCTGAATTTTAGCAGATCCTGGTGTTTCATGAGTATGTAAGCTTTCTGTTTTGTGGGAAGAACTTGATTGCCCAACCACCTTGTGATTCAATCAGTCCATAGCTGAGAAGATAAGAATTGTTAACTTTCCTCTTGAAACAAGCAGCTTGAAACTGCAAGTTTCAAGATTAGTAGACAATAGATGTCTGAAATTGAGCTTTTATTATTAATTGTTATTATTATAATGGATATTAAGAGAAGTCTTAACACAGGTGTAATACCAAAAAACACACAGATGGATGTAATTAACTGTTTCCTTACTGTTTGTTTTAGTGAACCATTAGTTTCAAAATACATTGGGTGAACTTGAGTTATGTGGTTGAGTGCAGCACTCATCAAGAAGATTTTATAAGAAAAGATGGTTCTATATGAAAAATACCTTTTTACACTTTGGAGGCAAGAAGAATAGATACAGTTAGTTGTTTTTTATGTCTGATGGCCTTTTTGACTTCTTTCTTCAGCTGCACTGGTAGAAAGGATTATTATACTGTCAGTGTTGTGTGCTGCCCCCTTCACTTCTGTTTTTCTACACTTTCACAGTCCTTTCAGGGTTTTGATAAACAGTGTTGCAGGCGCCCCTATGGAGTATTTAAGCATGAGGATTGGATTTCAAACATTTTCCACTGTACAAAGTTATACCAAAAGTCACAGTTATATCAGTTCATCTAACACTATTTATGTTCATACAGATGAGGTTACCTTGAGAGACATATTAAAATTGATCAAATGCACAATTTAAACTTATTGAGGAAAGGAGCACTGCTATCCAACTGGGATCTGTTATGCTAAAGTAAAGTAATGATCAGTACAGGCAGTAAAACTTAAGATACCACTACAACAACAAAAGAAAATTTGGCTGGGGAGAGCCAAGAAGTCTTCAGGGGTAAAACTCTGTTGGGCATTGCTGAATTCTGCTGTAAAATGAGGAAATGCATTTAAAAGGAAAAACTTTCATAAGGAGATTTTCTTTTCCGAAAGACCAAGTTCTCGTATATGGGGTTTTTTGTTTTTTGTTTTTTTTTGAGAATCCAGCTCTGCCTTCATATTTATGGCTGCTTTGCAAATTAGCTATACTAATAAAGTGATAGCTTTGTTAACAAACCAGGAAATTTAAAATTAATCCAATATACCCAAACATGTGTAATAAGCAGAACAAAAGCTATTTCAGCTTCATCCTAATATCCACTGGTAAATTTTACATTTGCTTTAACAAAGTAGGATTGGGAGTAAAAGAATTTATTTTATTTCTGTAAATTTTACTAGAACTCAAGACCATATAGGAATTAGACAGAAGCCTACAAGATGTGAACTGCACTTCATTTTAGATAACGCTAGGCATTTGTTTGGGTTTTTTTTAAATACATATTTATAATCACTTTGATCAATAGCATTTTTTGAGTTATGGGTTTATATGAAGGCATTTAATAGAATGTTTTGCACTCATCAATAGTATTGTGTTTGGAAACAAGAGTATTTGATTGTTAATTAAAATCCTTTCTAGGTTACTTACATTGAAGTAATACTTCAAAACTCAACTGTCCTTTACCCTCACCATTTGCACGTGTTCTCTCTCTCATGTTCCTATTTAAATGATGGAAATGAGGAATTTCACTTGTGAGGCTCAAGGGAGGGTGGGAGTGGGGGTGGGAAGGTATCTTCAGTTTGTTTGTGGCTTGGGGATTTTTTGTTTTGGTTTCTTTGGTTGAGTTGGGTTGGGTTGTTTCCCCCCACACTCTCCCTTCCTGCTGCTACAGCAGGAGGAGTATTGCTGGCTATAGTTCTCTACATATGGATTCTGAATATATTGTTTCTGGAAGCAAAAGACTCAGAAAGAGTCTACAAAGATTTATCTAGATTCTAAATATTTTTAGCATTGCATCTTGAAAAGATAAAAGCAATACAAGTTACAAGAATTTAGGTTTCTTTATTTCAGATGAGAGTTTCCTGTGTTTTGGTTTTTGGTGCGTTTTTTTGCCCTTCTGTATTTCAGATATGATGTTGAAAAAAATTTACATGGTTGGAAATAGCTTACAGACTGTTTGCTAATGCTCAGCTGTATTTGAGCAACTCTAGACATACCTTCTTTTCCTTAGAGTATAACACACTCTCTGGTTCCTCTTTCCTGTAGCAAAATGTGCTTAGGCTATGCATGATCACCGAAAGAAACTGAAAACTGCTACTTCTTTGTTCTGAATACTAGGAAAATTGGCTCAGTCACTCTTTTTACATCTTATAACATATTTAGTAAACTAGGAGGTATTAAAAGGACACTCACTTTAAGCATGTAATTCTATATTGTATTTTCACACCATGAATGAAAATTACACAATTTTTCTAGAATTTAGTTTTTTAATTTAAATGTTTTCATTTGATTGAAACTAATGATAATGTTCTATATTTTTGAAGTATTTTATTAATTGGTATACCTTTAGTACATATTATATTTTCATGTCAGTATTTCAGTTTTTCCAGCCTTAACATGGATATTATATGCACCTTTAGAAGCCAGTGGAAAAGTCTTTAGATTTTGTATAAGCTTTTGTTCTTTAATATTACTGCTCTTCAAGTTTTTTGTGGTTGGGATTTTGGGTGTGAATCGGGGTTCATTTTCACTGATTTTTTTGAGTTTTTCTTCAGTTCCTGTCTTCAGTAGATCTTAGCAAATATCTTTATTTTATTAGAGAAATAATTTTTCCTCTTTTTTTTTTTCCTCTTTTCCCCCTCACTTGGTTTTTTTTGAATTTTGAAATATTCAATTGCCACAGATATATTTAGTCAGGTTCATAACCCATTATAAGTTATTATAGATGGTTTGAATGTGATCATGAAAGCATAAAATAGAACCATCCTATTTTCTTGCTTGTTTGGTTTTGCTATGTAAAGACCAGATATTTCTCTTTTATCCTTCTTTTGGTTTTAGTGCACTACTGCAAAGATTAAAATAAAACAACTTAACTCCCCTACCAACAACTTTCCAGAGTCCTATTTCCAGTTGTTCACAGAATCAGTGAGATTACAGCTTCTGAATATGTTAAACCTCATCTTACTTCTAATTTTGCCTGAAAGGGTAATGTGTAAGTGATGAAACTGTACTGTATTTTTTGTCTTTTCACATTTAATAAATCTGGATACCTTATGCCTTTTAAATATAGCATTAACCTTGTGATGCAGTGAAATGCCTGAACAAAAATACTCTTTTATCATAAAAATTACAGGGAGTGCTTATAATCATAAGCCAAGTGTAAAATATCACTGAGTTTCTATAGCAAAGGCTTTCATGATTGGATCCCCAGCTTTGTATTAGACTGAGCTATGTAGAAGGCTTATTCTTATTCCATTCTGAGTGTTCTTGGGTCTTTTGTTAAGTTGCTACAGGCCAATATAATTTATAGGGGAGGATAAAGAATAGTCAGAGCTCAATGAAACGAGCTTTTATTTCCTGAGTAATCTTTGGATTATCCTGGATTCATTAGAAGGCTGGGGAGAAAATCTGTGAGAGTATATTGAATGTCTGACCTTCAAGATGTATTCTCTTTCATTTGGACACCAGCAAGGAACAGTGATCTACAAGAGGAAAGCATAAACTCTTATAAACCCACCTTTGTTGAACTGGCATATGGGAATCATAGAATGGCTAGCATTGCAAGGGACCTTAAATATCATCTAGTTGCAACCCCCCTGCTGTGGGCTGGGACACTTTCCCCTAGATAGGGCCCCATCCCACCTGGCCTTGAATAATTCCAGGCACTGTTCCAGTAATGAATGGTAAAGAATTTCTTCCTAATGTCTAACACAAACCTCCCCTCTTTCAGTGTGAAGTCATTGCCCTTTGTCCTATCATTACATGTCCTTGTAAATGTGAGTTTGTTTTGAGACAGCCTGAGCAGCTTCTCTAGGAGTGTTTAAGGCAAGGTTTCTTAAGTACAATATTATATACACTTGTATTGTTGAAATAGCAGATGAATGAGTCTTGCTCTCCTTGGTAAATGGAGATATCCCATTCATCTCTGGCATTTTGTAAAAGCAAATGTTAACTACAGACAAAAAGAAAGCTGTGAACATGTTCGAGTTCAGGGGTTTGTAGATCTACATCTACAGAAAAGAAATTTTTAAGTATACTTTAAAATTATAAAAAATTTTCCAAATCAAATTTAGGAAAACTTTGTTTCTTCTGTGTTTACAGTAAACTTGCTTTAGTAGATTGCAACAAATAGTCACTGTGTGGAGTGGAATACTCACTGTTTGTTAAGTGGTTTGCATATATCTACATCTTATAAGGAGGCTGAAAATATTCCTTTTAGAAAATAGGAAATATAGAAAAACAAAAGCAAGTTAGAAAAAGATTTAATCTTTGAAAATTTTTTAGCCATCTCAGTGCGCAGTGAATGAGTTTGAGCTACCCCTTCCAATAAATTTGTTTGAGTTCTCACAAATTTCTGTAAACAACTAAGGTGTTACTTAAACATTTTTTTGTCATGGATATGGAAACCACATATACGTCAAATGATGCCTCTGGCAGAAATTTAGTAATTGCTTAAACAATGTTAAAACAGGGACTTAGACTATGTTGCATGAGGCTCTTGACTACTGAAGAATCATATAGTAAACCTGTACAAAACAGTATGGATGATCTCAGTGACAATCCTGGTTGTAGTTCTACTCTTGTATGCTGCCCTCTACATACTACTCTTATGTTCCTTGAGTTTGCAGCATTTTAGCAACACTTACATGTTGCTACTGAGATAAGTCAGTTTGAGATTTGCGAAATCTAGTAATGGGGATCATAACTTCCTTATTTGGATTGAAGATGATACTGTATTGATTGTCAATCTGACTCTGAGAAGTGATTTTCTTTTTTGTGGAAGAGGAATTTAATGCTACTTACAATTTTTTCTTTTCTTTTTTTTTTTTTTCCCTGATTATAAATTACACAATGTGGGGGAAATAAGTGAATAGGTATATAGCTATCAAATGGAAAATGTTGCATATCCTGTGATGGAGTCATCAAACCTGAATATGCAACCTTTCTGCTAACCTAGCTTTCAGTGATAATTATCTGACATACAGGTGAATCACACTGTCTTAAAATAGAATTAATGAGCATTTCCATTGAGGGTGCAATCTACTAGATTATTAAAGAGCATCTGTGTTCTTTCAATTATGGTAATTTCACTGTTTTAAATAGTGTTTTACATTTCCTGATGGGAATGTAACTATACTTGGCATATGCTTATTAAGCCGCTTAGCAAACATAGTTGTATTAATGAAATTCAAGGTGTGTTATTTCATTCTGTATTCCTAAAACCTGCAAAATGGAAGTTCCAAATACAGTAAGAGAATTACAGATACAGTGGAGACTATTCAGGGCAAGTAACATCCAAGTACTTGGAAGTCTACATGAGTAGTTTTCACCCTGTATTTTACAATGTATTCCCAAAGCTTTCAGGAACAGTAGCCAAGGAAGAGTGTATATACATGTATATATATATATATATATATATATATATATATATATATGTGTATATAATAATATATGTATATATATATATAGGTTTGTCTGAGTACACAGAATTTTCAAAGGGCTCTAACTATCCATTAAAAAAATTGTACAAAACTATGCACCTTTTGATTGCAGTTGTACTTATTAGAGTGAGCAGTAGTGCTGCTATATTTTGAGACTCAGGTAGTAACAGTTTCCATTGACTTACAAGACTTTGGAAAGGACCTTGAAAGCAGTAGTATTGAAGAAGATAGGAGATCTGTCCCTGGAGGTCTGGGCCTATGACCAAGTAGCTTCTTCAGTTGTGCTTGGCTGATAGAAACTTATCTATGCCTTGTAAATGTCATCTGGAGTTCAGTAATGCTGAAGACTGAAAAGAGGATGTAATCTCTAGAGAAAAGAAAATAACCCAACTTTTTGTATGGTTATTAGAGGCTGTGAGGAAGAGCTGTGTCATAAAACTTAAAATGAAGAAAGGTCATTGGGTGTGCACGAGTCAGAGCCTAAGGGGAAGAAGATAAGTAATAAAGGAAAACCTGGGAACTCTACTACTGAAAAGATAGAACAACTGTATAAAGTTGGTGAATGAAGCCAATCTTTGTTTTATCTCCTTCTGATCCAAGGACCTGAATCATGTCAAAGCATATCATCAGTGGCCTGGTGAGCTAATCCAAGAGTGTACAGAAGATACTTCTACTAATGTCTTTGTTTGCAGCACAACTGCTATTAGCATGATGACATCTTCCATGGCTCCTCAGTTAGGGATACAGCTGAAAACAGGAGGATTCCAACCATAACAGATCTGCAGGGCCAGGACTGTGCTATGGTCCAGCAGGGGAGTCTGTGTCCTAAAGATCAGGGGAGGCAAAATGGTTTGTTTTGTAGTTTCTATGATATTTAGAAATGTTTCAAAAGAATAATTTGGAGTTCTTGTGTATGATAGGAACCAAACTTTATCAGTCCTCACTCATTATTGAGTCAGACTAGTAAAGTTCATCACAGAGCATCAAGAAATTTACTATAAAATAATAAACCTAAACTCTCCTGTGTGTTGCTGTGTGGAATTTTTGGTAGCTTTAAATATTTACGATATATAGGGAAAATATACGCTACCATTAAGAAGCCTTTCCAGTCTACTGAATAAGAACCTGTGAATAGTTTTTGGCCATATTTTTCTCTGATGTAATTAATCCAAAATCATCTTAACACACCAAAGTCACTTGAACATAAAAGTAAATGTAGACTTGAAATGTCTTGGTAATCTGCTATTGACAATATTTTTGTTGTTCACAGTTCACTGTGAACAAAGTTATCAAGCAGTTTTAAAACACATAGTAAATGGTATGCAAATTTATAAAATACATTTATTATAGATAATCTTTGACTTTTATAGTGTGGAAAAAACTCTTTCTGTTTTTCCACACTATTTATTTCCATTTTTTCCCACCTGAAAAAATGGGAATAAACTGGTTATCACGTTTAATTCAGAAGTATTTTTCTATAGTCTTGTCAAATGCTTAGTTTAAGCAGATGCAGTACTTACAGTGCATGATGCAACAAATTTTAATCCTAAGTTCTTTAAATGGCTTGGCAATGCAGGGATGGTTTTCAATATGCATTGTCATTTCTGCAGATAAAAGCTTCACTTTAGTGTACTTGCATGTACTGAAAATACACTTAGCCTTTGTAGCCTAAAAAAAAAATCACTCCCTCTCTCACATAACTACATTGTTGTGTCCTCATAATGTTGGTGCTGCATGTGGTTGTCTCTGTTATGGAAACATAGTTAAGACATTGTACTAGATATGGGAGGTGAAGGTTTTTTGATTGAGCAGATCAAACATGTAAGTTAGAAAAATCACAGTGAAAGGACTTCCTGGGCAAAACTGTCACAGTGAAAAAATTGTAGAATGTGATGAATAGAACCAGTTGAGCAAAGTCCTGTGACTAAAGATGGAATGGGAATATAGATAGTATCGTAAAAAAGAGTATAGGAGAGTTAAAGAATTGTCTTAAGTGGAGGATGCTGTTAGAATATGACTTGTATGCCACTGAACAGCTACCACTTGAAAGTAATATGAAATTTTACATATTTTGCTAATGTTTTATGGAGTTTGACTAATCTTAACTTCTCTAGTAAAAGTGGTCTATTTTTCTGACTTTTATCCTTATAGTCCCTATAAACAGTAGTATTAGCGGGGTAGATGAATTAGTAAATACTCACTAGTGACTGCTCTGAAGTGGATGGAAAAGCTGTCCTGAGACAAAAAGTTTGTTAATATCAATAGGTTTGCAATGTTAGATGTTCATTGGTTTGTAAGTATTCAAATCTCTTATCTTTCTTATCTTCCTGTTGGGTAATTGTTCCTGGAATGCTGGGAAAATTAAGACTAAAGTAGAGCAAAACAGTAACAAAATATCAGTCCTGATGAAATTCAGGACCACAAATTCTTTTCTGAATAAGGAGGAGTAAATTGTTTAATTGATAAAATTCACCTTGTGTTTGCATTAATTATATCTTTTTAATTTTTATACAGCTATAACTAGGTTTTTGTACAGTAAAGCAAACAGAGCCTTGTTTTCCTGTATTAATACTTAACAAGTATTATAAGTGAGGTAAATGGTTAACAAAAAGTAAGAACCAAATACATTGCTTAGAAGTTTTCATGGACCACTGGACAAACGTAATCTTATAACCTGCAAGACAACATAATTTATTATTTCTATTTTACAGCCGATTAAAATATTGTGAAATGACATTAGGATTCTTACATGAATTGCTTCACCCAGAGAGTACTGGAAGCAATAAATCAGTATTAATAGTGATAAAATGCTGAAGTTTACTGTAATCACAAAAGCAGTTCTATGCATGGACTACATTTTCACTACAAATATTGTCTTACTGTACTATGATATAAAACCAGGTTGAAAAATTAGAGATGGTTGTTTAGAATGCTGGGGAGCCAAAAATATGTTGTTTTGTTGATCTTTCCTTCAAAGTGACATGGTGAATATGAAATGGAAGCACATTATGAGCAGGTCTATGAGGCTAAAAGAACCCTACACTGGAACAATTGAAAAGGAGAAACAAACGTTCACATCATTTGCAGAGTCATTAGCTTTGAATTTGGCTCAAAATAATTCATCAATGGTTTTTTTTGTTACAGAGCTCATTTGTGTAATTCATAATCTAGAGTAGAGTCATGGAATGTTCTGAATTGGAAGAGACCCACGGGGACTCTAGGATCTAAAGCCTGGCTCTACATAGGAGAACCCCAGAAATCACACCATGTGTCTGAGGTCATTGCTTCTTGCAATCTGGCAGGCTTGTTGCCATAACCACTGCCAATTAAGACACTGCAGAGAGCTAAAATTTAGCCCTGTGGAACTCCACTAGTGACAAGTTGCCTACCTGTTGTAACCTCATTTACTATAACACTTTGTCCATGATACTGTGAGAGACAGTACTGAAAGCTTTACTAAAATTCAAAAAAAGTTTTATCTTAGCATTTTCTACATATAAAAGAATCTTTGTAAATTTTATCTAATTTTTGCAAGTTTTCTTAGCAACATAAACAATGTTAAGCCAAGTTTCCTTTTAGGAGATTAAAAAAAAAAATCTAAAAAGCTTTTCAAAGTGGCACTTTTAAAATATTTCTTTGTGTCTTGGGGAAGTATTGTGATGTTCTGAGACATGAACAATTTTGTATATTCTTTATTATAAAAAAATCAAAATCTGCTCACAATCAAACAAACAAAACAAAACAAACAAACAAACCACAAAATAACTAAAAACACCCAGAAAATTTTCTTAACATCAGGAAGATGTAATTTGCATGTTTGAGTTTTTTGGTTTTAACTACAGCAATCTCATATATTTTGTGTGTTCAGAACCTCCTGCATGCCATCTGGAATGCAAATTTTACTCAATTCTTTTGGAGGCAAATAATGTAAGAGTATCTATTTAATAGCACTTGTATTAAGAAAGAAATCTAGTTTAATAAACAGGAAGAGTCAGCATGAGAAGGAAATTGGAGGGGAAATTTTGATGATTAATTAAGGAACTAAGAAATCAAGAAGGTGAATGTCTTTTATGTTTAATGACAACATATAGGAGTGTGTTTTCTGTGGAGCACATGGTATATATTATGTAATCATGTTACTCTTATGCAGAAATATGGGTGTGGTTTTGGTTTTTTTCCCATAGTACTGCTGTTGGCCTTTTAAGAACCTGATATATTGAAAAGATTAAAGATAATTGATATCATGATGAACAGGGAAGTTACCTTTCTAGGACAAATGGAGAATGTTTGATTTAGTACCAAAGGTGTCATGTTTGAGTTCATTCGTATAAGGTATTGCTCAGACTTGAAACTAAAGCCCTAGAAGCATGTGAAAGTGAACTGATATGGGAACATATTGTCTATTCTTCTGTTGTTGTGAATGAGTGTCTAAACATGTAAATTTCCATAAAATAAAAACCTCTGAGCAGAGTGGATCCCAAAGCATTTGTTATTGTTTCCTTGAGGACTTTGGGCTTCAGCATTTCTTTCCTTTGTTTTCCTTTTTCAGCTATAAGCTTAAGAAACAAAAGACTGGCATCTATTTTAAACTAAGACAGGAATATTAGAATAGTAAAATATTATTTAAAATAATATCATTCTATTTGTGCCAGTAGTTATCCCACTAGAAAATGACAATTCATGTCAGTGAAAGCCATTCATCCTGGAAAACTGAGTTGTTTGATAAATTATTGCTTAAATTTGATTATCATCTTGGAAATAGAACAACCCTCCCATTATTTTTTGGCTCCCCAGAAAACTCAATAGCCTATAATCAAGGGCCATAAGCGAGAACTTTTATTGCATATATTTTGTATTTACAGTAAAGCAGTAGTTTCTTGGAAGACTGGGATTTGATTTAAAACAAGAAGAATATAACTATCAGTAGATATTTTATGCTGCACTGATTCTACTGTCTTGTAATGGAGGTCATTACATTGCAAACTTCTTCAAAAGAACAAATCAGAGCTTTATGTCTTGCTCCTGCAGTGATAAGATGTTCTTTGATGTTATTACCAAATACAGAATTATTTCTATTTTAAAATGTAGATTATTCTCTTTTCCTTCTCTGTATTCTTACAGACTTTGCCTGTTGTAAATTAAGTATGTTTCACTAAACTCAAAAATTGGGGAAAAAACAACAGAATAAGACAGTCCTCCGGAGTTTTCTCTCAACTCAAATATTATTTTATCTGGACTGAAATGAAATTAATGATTTAAGATAAAAATTCTATTACACAGTAGTCTTATTTGATGTTTTCAAAAGAAAATAGTGGTTGTAGTATCACATAACATCATCTTCAAATACATTAATAACTGCCTAAGAAACTAGGAAGCATAGTGCTTACATGCTTTGCATGGCTGTTGTATTCCCTTATTTCATCAGAGAAATGTCAGTCTACTTTGCACCAATTTGTCAACTAATTTGTCATTGTGTAAACAATACCTTCTATAAACTCTAGTGCAATGGTCTATATTGCTTCATAAGAAATAATTTTTTCTGAACACTTGAAGGGAAGTTTTCAGTTTGAATTCAAATTCAGGGGACTAATGACAGAAGATGACTAGGAATAGGACATTCCATTCCGTTTATCTAGAAGGACTTTTTGAGCTTTGGCAGATTCCATTTGGCAGATTTAAGACCAGATACTTTCGAAGTATCTGACTTATTTTTTGGTTGTATGTAGTTATGTTTAAAAATATGTCTTTCACAAGACAAAGCTCAGCACAGCCTTCAGGGATAGGTGCTGAAATACTAGTGGTAAAAATAGGTGATTTTCCTTTCATTTCTTGATTAGTAACTAGATAATATGCAGGACCATGAATTAAGAGAACTGTTTTCTTGCTTCCTACAAACAAAGTAAATACAGCTCAATTTTCACAAATTCACAGGGTGAATATATCCGTACTTTAAGTACTGGAGTATTTAAGTCCCTGAACTATTTTAACTCTTCACTGCTAAAAAGTATTGTTATTCTCAATCCTGTGTAGGAGGCAACGCAGCTTCATATGCTGTCAGTGCAGGAGGAGGTGGGTTTCTGGCTTGAGGGTCTGAAGTGTCCTGCAGAGGATCTGACCTTCCTTCACTATAAAGGGACTCCAGCTTTCCACTTTGGACACCACACAGCAAAAGCTGTATCTAATTTATCTCAGTTCTGAAATACTGATACTGGCAGTCTCTTATTGGATTACCTTTTTACTGTAAGAGACTGGTAATCTCTTACTGTTAACTACGATATAGAAATAAAAATAAAAATATTTTATTGTCATTATATATGATATGATTATCCAGTTAGCACTGGAATTAACCCACCCATTCTGTTCTTTTATTCAGACATTAGAAGAATGTAAAGCATGAAGAATCATGGGATTTAGTTATTTGCATTTTTAATGGGTAAATAACTGTTTCTCTGAACACTTTTGACTGTAATATAGTCTATGTTCCATGATAACAGTATTCAAACTCATGCCAAGGTGAGAGGTTTTTCCATAGGGAGCTGATGTAAACGGATGATAAGTTTGGCCTCCAGCCTGGATGAGAGGCTATTCCTTCAAAGAAGTGCAAATGAATCCACTAAACCTCTTTCTCAGTTTATCCTGATTTTTTTGTTTGTTTGGTTGGTTGTTGTTGTTGTTGTTGTTGTTGTGGGGTTTTTTGTTTTTTTTTTTTTTAGGGGGGGGAGTTTTGTTGGGTTTTTTCCCTTACTTTAGTGCCATGGAATATAGCCATAAAATTTATATTTATCTTACATAATTTCACTGGGAAGAATGTGTTTAATAGTCAGTCTTAAGATTCAAGATTAACTCTGCATAGCATGTAGTTTACAGGAAAACCTGAATTTCAAACATGAGCTTAGAGTTTCATATGCGAAACAAGGAAATTCCAACAAATTTTCTTTTCACTTGATTCTTATGTATAGTGTTGGTGGTGTCAATTAATTTGCGGTTGTGAATTGTGGAAAGGTCCTCCAATCTGATTTATTATTACTGTTGACTTCAAGATTTATTTTTACTGTTGACTTCCATCTTTTTATTTCTAAGAAATCTTTCTGTTTGTAATAAAACTTTACATCTAATAACTTGAGACATTTTTATTCCAATAACAATTCATTATTGATTTATACAGAGACCTTAGAGATTAATGTTGACTGAAGTAAAAATGAAATCTAAGTAATTTTCTGTACATACATTACTCTCTGTAATGTAAGAAATATATCATAGGATTTGACAGAAACTCATAAAGTTGGGATAAACTGCATGTTGTTTGTTAGGGTCTTCTTGCTAGTTTGGGGGTTGTATTAGGGTTTTTCTCAGAAGAAGGTGTTAGCAAATACTTTCTAGCTCATGTGCTTGGCGAGATTTTTAATATTTTGTTCATTGTTTTTTTAGGACAAGAAGAAATAATGGTAAAGAATTTGCCTCCTTCCTCACCTAGATGTTTCTTGCAACAAAAGGGGTTAATGTTTTCTGCAATCCTGTATATAGGAGAAATTGTATAGCAGGAAATAAAGCCATTATTTGTATTTTCAATATGGTTCCAGAATTCTATCCTCTAATTCTTTTTCTTCACACTCATTTAAGAGAGTCTCAGGGAAGCACTCTGCGTATTTTCAGTAAGTAACATAGTTCTTTAATTCTGTGTGTGCACATGTGCCCATATGCATGCTCAAGAGAAACTCCACTTAGTGCTCTGATCTCTGTTTTGTTAATTCTTCAACAGAGCTTTTCAACTGCACAGCCTAAGTTGCTTATAGCTTTGTTGTGTGTGTTGGGCTATTTTTTTTTTTTTTCATTTTTGTAGCTCTCATTAAATAAAGATTCTGATAATTGTTTATTAGCAGCTCTCCAAGCTGGCAGCTTTCCAGCTCAGCAACTTTAGCAAAACTGTGTGATTGCTAAGTCTTCGTGCTGCAATGTTGAAACTTTATGGGCCAAAATTAATAGGTGTCCATTAATCACCAAATTCATGTAGTAGTGCATCCTTTCCCTTTGGAGACCCATCTTAACTGAAGAAAATGAAAAGGTAACCAATAACATTGTCATTGTCACTTGAAATACATATAAAGTGTAGTGAGTTGATCCTCTAAGCTGTTCTGTCTTAGATTCCCAATGAATTTAGTGGATCTTATGCTCTCGGTATTAGGCCCTTCTTATCCTACCGTAAATATTCAAGCAATGCAAACTTCTGTCATCAAGTTGCTAGCTTCTGTGATTGATGCAGGCATGTGTTGCATCTGTAATTCTCTCAACAAGTTTCCTGCAATTTAAAGTATATTTTGCTCTTGAAGAAAGAACTTTGGTCTTATTTCTGTGGGTTTGTCCCCACTATGATAAACCCAGACTATGAGATATGAAAACCCCTTACTCTTTTCCTGTAAAACAGTTATTCGAGTTATTGAACTAAGATTTAGCAAATTAGAGTGCTCTTCTTCATCAGCTGGGATGTGGTAGGATAATCTTGCTGCTAGTCTTTGGATGCCATTTTGTGGACTCTGGGCAGAGTTCTGTGCACTTGTGCTATGATGTAGCATGGTTACCTGTGTTATCTTGAAAACTAGCAACAAACAACCGCAGTGTTTTCAGCAACAATACACTAAATTTCATGAGTATGTCCTTGCAGAGACTAAAAGTCCTCATCTAATACACTGCATTTCTTCTACTTCTTTTCCTAGCACTGCATCTGATGTAGATAAATTTGTTTTAGAGACATTTTAACAGATGAATTGAATTTCACCCTCATATGCTGTTGTCATCAGTGCATCTTGTCTAACTGCAATCCTTTTGCAGTTTTGGCCTTTTTATTCCCAAGCAACAAATCCCATGCCATTCCCATTTGGAATAACTAAGAGTAGAACAGTCTTTTGAGGTTCTTTGTTGGTTTTCATGAAGCAAAGTAAAAGTTTATTCTCTTCTATCCTATAAAACACAAGGTTGATATCCTTTATTCATGTTTAATCTTGGTAGTATACCCAGCATTTTGTATAAGTTATATACTTTTTGAAGGAAAAAAGGAGTAGAAAATGTCTTTAAATTTATGGTGGCTGCAGCAGAACATGCACAACTATGATATACCAGAGTATCATTTGTGTACCAAAAGGGTAAGGTATGCAGAAAGCATTGTATACAAGATCTAATGATCTAAGAAAGAGAAATGCACAATTTAAACTTCCCTCATATCATTCAGTCATTACTAAATTCTGTACTGTATGATAACTTGCTGCAGTTTATAATAGTAATAATAATTATTAATAATAATGACTTCCCCCAAAAAAATGCTCTTACACTATTGTAAGAACACAACTCATACTAAAATTTCCTGATTTTTAAATATTTTATTGTCTTAGTATACAGAAAAGTCCTTGACAAACTAATTAACTTTTTTCTTCCTTATTTCAAGATGTGCTTCTGATACAACACATAGCGAGCATATGTTATAAACAACTTCTGAGCCAGATGTCTGACACTTTAGGCATGCCCATTAACAACTTTTAATGCATTCAAATGAGACTGTTTAAAACATGTTCTTCTCTTTCTCACGTTCTCGTTGTTTTGACTGTACTAGATGATGTTAAGGTGAGAAATAATTATGAGCCCAATCTCGTGGGGCACTCAGAGTACTTAATTTGCACTGACTTCAGGCCATATTGCCAGGAAAAAAAAGCCAAAGAAGCAAAATCAAATGAGATCTGAATACACTAATTAAACATCCCAAGCCAAAGGGTTGATATTTGTAAACAGCTACTGTATTTGACACTGTTCTCTATTATTTTGGTTTTTCTGAGTATTTCTCTTCACCCCTGTGTGGCTTTCAAGTTGTCTGTTTTTCAGTGCTGTCAACAATGCTTTTTGAGGAGAAAATGTTTGGGGTGTTTTTGCCCTTTTTCATGGCTAATGAAACAATTAACCTGTGCTGCAACAACCTTAAAACTTTTTAAGATGTTTTTTTCTTATCAGGTCTAGTAATTCACTTCTATGGAACCTTGATCTATGTGCTTGATATTTTCAACAAAATGGCAAGTCCATGTGGAAACAGATGCAGTGAAGCATCCAGTCATGAACTTGACCTTTTTTTTATTCTTCTAGTTTGATAACATTTTTACAATACGCGAAACCATTTTTAACTTAGCCAAAGTGACATTTTTCCTTTTTTCTTGTACAAACAGAAGTCAAAATGTAATTTCATTGTGCCTTATTTTCCCACGAAACTGGCTAGACCTTTCAAATACCTTTTTAGATTATCAAATGAAAACAAACATTGTTTCCTTCATTTCTTTAAAATATTTCTGTACTCTTGCATAGATGTTGGTGGATGTATAATTTAAGAAGTCACAAAAATGTGACTATAACCATCTCTTTCTCCAAACACCATCATAATAATGAACAGAGTAATAGAATATGCTACTATGAAATATTTATAAAGTGTATTTTGGACTGTACCAAACATATTTTTGACAGAAAAATACACACAAGTAAGATACCATACCAGCCTTCTGCAACTAAATTTATTTAGTTTGTTCTTCACTTGTAAGTTGCTACTCCAGAAGCATCTTCAAACATGTTTTGCAAAGTCACAAAATGGCTGAGGTATGCAGGGATCTCTGGAAAACAACCTATCTGGTCCTAGGCAGGATGTAGTGGGTTGACCCTGGCTGGATGCCAGATACTCACTACTCCCACTCTCACTCCCCTCTGCAACTGGACAGTAGAAATTAAAAAAAAACAAAAAACAAACAAACAAACAGTGAAGGATTCATGAGTTAAGAGCTGGAAGAGGCCACTTAGTGACCACCATCATGGGCAAAACAGACTCGAAGTGAGGATATTAATTGAACTTATTACTAACAGGGTCAGAGCAAGAGAGAGAGAAGTAAAATAATCTGAAAACACCTTCTCTCAACCCCGCCTTCCTTCCATGTTCTCCTTCTTCCCCCCTTGTGGTGCAGGTGAACTGGGAGTGGGAGTTACAGTCAGTTGCTGTTTCTACCGCTGCTCAGGGACAGGAGTCCTTCCCCTGCTCCTTTGGGGTTCCTCCCACAGGAGACAGTCCTTGACGGATGCCTCCAGCATGAGTCCATCACACAGACAACAGTTCTTCCTGAAACTGCTGTCCTGTCACTTCGCCATGGGGTGCAGTCCTTCACCAATGAGCTGTACCAGCTCCCATAGGGGCCACAGGTCCTACCCAGGAAAAGCCTGATCCAGTGAGGGCTCCTCTCTCCACAGGCTGGCAGGACCGTGCTCCATCTTGGGCTTCCCATAGGGTCACAGCCTCCTTCATGCATCCAGCTGCTCCAGCATGGGCTCCTCCATGGGCCGCAGGGAGGTCTCTGCACCCCCATGGTCCTCCATGGGCTGCAGGGGCACAGTTGCCCCATCATGGTCTGTACCATGGGCTGCAGCTCTGGTGCCTGGAGTACCTCCTGCCTCTCCTTCTGCACTGACCTTGATGTCTACCATGTTGTTCCCATGTTCTCACTCCACTCTTCCCTGGCTGGAATTCTTCCCTCTCCTATAACTTTCTGTTCTTAAATATGTTACCATGGAGGCGTTAGTATCACTCTTGACTGGCTTGGCCTCAGCCAGTGACAGGAAACCCATCCTGGAGCCAGCTGGCATTGGCTTCACTAGACAGGGGAAAATTCTAGCAGCTTCTAACAGAAGCCACCCCTGTAGCCCCTCAACCCCCCCTCCCTACCAAAACCTGGCTACAGAAACCCCCTACAGCAGGGTCAGCAAGAGTTTGTAGTTCAGAACTTTGTCTTATTTGGTTTGCAATATATCTAAGGATGGCGACTTGATAAATTCTTTGGTCAACCTGTTCTAGTATGTGATCACCATGTCAAAAGTGGATTAGATGCAGTTCTGTTATTTCAGTTTGTGTCTGTTATGTCTTTTCCTTCCACTGGGTACCAATGAGACAAATCAGTCTTACTTCTTTCTGGCTACATAAATGCATGGAGATTCTCCGTGAACCTTCTCTTTCTGATGTTAAGCAATCCCAACTCTCTCAGCCTCTCCATGTATGACAGGTAATCCAAGACCTTAATCAACTTCATGTCCCTAAGTCATGCCATAGAAAATAAAGCTGTTTCTATGGTACAGATGCAAAAATACAAGCTTCCTAGAGGACAAAATATTTTATGTGTTTATTTTGTTCATTTATGTTCATTTTCATCTATAGAAGTGTGTTACTTCTACAGTGCTTTAAAAAAAACAAAGCTTGAGAAAGTATCATCTGGTCGACCCTATTCTTTCACGACATTTTCCTTTAAAAAAATGCACAGCCCATCTGCAGATAACTGTTGAGAATAGAGTTGTTAAACAGGAACTGGCATCCAAGTTACCATCAAGTAGTGAAGAGATTTTGAATTGCCTCAGCACACAAAAAAAGGGTGAAGATAAAGACCTGGGCAAAAAGCTTTCACTAAAATTAGAGGCATTCCAAACTAGCTTTCTAATAACCAGAGAAGGCTTTTTTATATTTATCCAAATACACATCTGTATACCTCTTTCCCTTTGAACCCTGGCAAGCAGTGTTGCAGTGTCCCTCTTTCCTAAAAACAGAGACTAGTTTAGCAACTGTTATCCTCCTTTGGATTCCTGTAGTACTGTGGAAGGAGTGTAGCAATGAAATTCAAAGCTCTTTCTCCTGGCAGGTTCTATTGGTGTGCTATAAAGTCAAGAACCAAAGGAAAATGTTTTCACTTGTTCTGGTCATGCTTAAAGATTCTTTTTAATCTCAAAAGAAGGGGAAGGTATTGCTGCTTCTTCGTCTCCTCTCTTAAATCCACATTGCCTGGAGTTGTGTCAGTGTAGAATCCATAAAGTACATACTGTCTCTTTAGGTTTTCTAAATGTATGCGTGGGGAATGGAGAAATTCATCTGCAGAGGCACAGATTTGGGAAAGAATTAGATAAAACACCAAATTTGAAACAGCAGATTGAGATGTCTGTGTTGTTTATTACTAACCAAAAATCTAATTAGCAATGATTGAACTTCTCATTCTTTCTGTCTATTTAAGTTATTTCTTAAGGACAAGTGAAGGGAGGTAATCCTACAAGATGTATTCCATTAATTTAAAGACCTCTTACTGATATCCTTGTCTGGGCAATTAAAAATAGTGTCTTATTTAGGCTAACTGGGATTATCATTGTTAATGATAATCCTACTCTTAAACAACAACCAAGATATCACTCCCATCCTTTTAGAGTTCAGTTTTCTTTCTCTCTACATAACTGTCAATTTAAAGACTTCAAGAAATTCCAGTCTGGGAAAAGAACCTGAAACTGCAGTCTCTGTGTGTTGTACATCCAGTCCTTACTGCAAATAATCATAATCTGTGGTGCAAGGAATTCCCATCATGTGCATGAATAGGGATTACAGCATTCTGTCCTAAGTGCTACCAATGTTCCCTTTGGGCTTAGGGGATGCATGAGCAAACATTTTTGCATTTTTTCTGGTAAGCCAGCAAAATTCAGTTTCAAGTGCTTTCATCAGCAGGGTTAAAAGACAGTCAAAATGCCAGATATTCATAGCTCCCCATTCTACAAGCTTTTACAATGAATATAAAATAATAACTCGGGTACTATGATGATTCTCTTTTGCTACTGACTGCTTAAATACCTATGAGAGTAATTGCCAATGCAGTAATGAATTTGAATTTCACACAACTATTTTGCTTTCAGAAACTTTTAGCAGTTTTATAATTTATAACTTTTACTGCATTATGTACACATGGTCTTACTGTCTAGCAACTATAAATCCCATGTTTAAATAGAAATTTCACCATAACAATACTAACATTTCTCTTCAAGTTTCTCAAAGTATGCAAAGATAGAAATATTAACATTAACACTTTCCATCTTACAAGACTTTACTTTAGGGGATAGCAATCGACATGTAAATTTTATCTCTATTGTTTGAACTTTCCACATTCTTATGCTGAATAAAATCAGAATTTTGAGTTTTATATGTATGATACAAACTGGCATGACTTTAGTATTTTTCAGCATATTTCCTTTTTTTCTTTTTTCTTTTCTTTTTGTTTTTTAAGTGATATTTTATCAATAATTTGTAAAATTTATGTTTCATTTCAGGTGGGCTAGTGTTAATAGCTAGTCAGTAATAGGACAGTGAAATGTAATAAGACATAGTTATGGCAAATCCTTCAGTCTGTTGGAAGCGTGTCTAAATTTGTAGGAATGTATGCTAAGTATCAAAATGAAGACTATGGTTAGGCTCAGCTTCCACCTGCTGAAAATGAGAAACAAAGGCACCAAATCTCTTATTATAATGAAAGAACAGTAAACACTTCAGGTAATATTTTCTTCTAGAAAAGAACCATACTTGATTTTATATTTTGAATTCATATTGGATATTACAGACAGGTGAAAAGGTGAATGTTGAAGCTAGTAATTGTGTTAGTTCTTTTTCAGGAAGAGTGTCCAAGGTCACAGTGGGAACTTGTGGCAGTGACAGTGTATCAGCCCTGTAAGGGACACTGTATCAGTGAGATAAAGAGATAAAAAACTCTTCCCTCGTTGTGGCTTTCTATGTGAGTTAAGGGAAACTGGAAAATGTCAGATATTAAAATGAGTGATGGTATCGTTCTGTCCTGTGCACTATGTGGATGAATCAAGCAAGTTGGAAAGGGAGCTCTAGCAGTCATGGTTCTTTTGTTCCATTTCTTTGCTGTGATGATCTGTGAAGGATTCCTGAGATCTAGCATGGAGCACAACTGACTGTGTTGTGCTAAAAGTAAATATGTGACCTCCAAAGAAAGACAACCAAGAGGTACAAGGCAGGGTAGAAGAAAGACTAATTCTGCATAGCTAAGGATGAGAAACTAAAGCTACATTCACCTGTTGTGAAGGGGTAAGACCTGTGAGAACAGGAACAAGAAGAAATTGGTACATAAAAGAATTTTCTAGGAATTTAGAGTCTGGATCAAAACAGAAACATATTCTGCATATGAGTGGAACCATTTATTTTCTAAGTTTTCTCTGATTAATCTTCTTTTTTTTATCTGTAACAAGAGTAGGTAGGATCAGTTGTACTATGTCTTTGACATGCTTGTTTTAGATCCTTTAACTGATCTAGCAGTTTTTTTGGGCTAGATTTAGTACTTTGTTGAGAAAAAAAAAAATGTTGTGTTAAGTTCTATTTCAGGAGGTGCAGCCTTTTCAGTTTTAATTTTTGGGCAACTCTGATAGGTTCATATATGTCTTTTTGATCTGATGGTGTGCTTTGTCCTATCTCTTACTGCTGTCTCAAAGTACTACTTGAAGGTACTTGTAAAGTGTTTTGCTTTGTTGTTTTTTTTTTTAATATGCATCAGACATATTTAATGTTATATTTGATGTCAGTTGTAATGATTTGTTGAGTATATGCATTCATGTAACATGCTGTGAGGTTAGACCATGCTTGTGAATTGAATTCCAGCCCCTTAACTCCACTGACCCATGCATTTCAACTACTGTAAGTTTCCAAGTAATTGCATATCTGTTACAAAGGTGATTACATTTGAAATTTTATGTACAAACTTAAGCTGGATTTCTGAAAGTTACTTATAACTGTGGTGAATAAGATGGTATTTTTCCTGTGAAATTCCTTAAGGCCTTAGTGGTCTTGCCCTGCACATTTTTGGTGGGCAAAACAAAAACATTCCTTTTTATTCCCTCTGGAAGAGACCATGACAGTTTAATGTGCCAGAAAATACTATTCCCTAAATGCAAATAACCTGGAAGGAAATTTATTATGTACAGGAAGGACTTAAGATCAGCTAAAAGTTCATCATGCGACTACTCTCATTCAGCTAAGTTTATGCTTAAACCAGGATATTTTTATGATCGCAAGAGGAATTCAACCAGCTTGTGACCTCTCTTTTATTCATATGCATTAATCCAATTATCTTATATCTCTATAGTGTTTATTTACCTACAGCCACTGAATTCTTGTTGTATAAAATGTGCTATTTTGCTCTATGTTCCTAGGAAGACCTGACAAGGCCTCTGTAGGTTACAAGGGAAATTTTCTCTTTTAAAACTAACAAATGAAGTATCTTTATCTGTTGCTTTGGTTTTGTTTTGTTACTTTTCCCCCAAGCTTGCCTTTGTAGAATGGACTTGAGATGGAGCGAAAAATCCATTTATGAACTATAGACTCTAAAACCAAGATTTTTTGCTTTTCAAGAATATACTGCACTCCAAAAGATACCCACTTTGCTTCTGAAAAGATTTTCATTTCATTTAGCTCTTCAGTGTGTTAGCTTAGAAATTAAGATATCTAGAAAAAAATCTGAGATGTATACTGCACACTGTGTTGTGTTGTGTTGATAATTTAATAGTTATTTAAGGGTTTTTGCGTTTGGAAAAGAGACAATGCATAGACTCATGTTTTATTTCAATGAAGAATCCTGCTTTATTGAAAAGTTGCTGCGGTTGAGTACTTTCATGTCGAAGATGTTGGCAGAAACTGCCAATTGGCTTATAGCCAAAAAAAAAATATTCAAAGAACAGATTAAAATCTGTTCTTAAAAGGTGAGGAGAGAAATGTGCAATAATTTATCTTACATAATTTTTTATTATTATATTTTCCTCTTTACATTTAGTCTTTGTTTTTTACCTAGATGACAGCTACTTTTCACCATAATCTCTTTTTTTTTTTTTTTAACTGCAATATATATGTTTAATTCCAGTGAAAATGGTTCTTAGTGTAGATTTTTAGTCCAATAAATCAGTGATATATCTGGTCACAGCTCTCTTGAGCTGCTTCTATTCATTTCCTGATAAATTAACATATCACATAAGTTCCAACAGACTTATGTCTGCCTAATTAGATGTTAGACAGTTACAGATGCCACTTACAGCTCCTCATGTCTCTGGGAGATGAAAAACCAGAGGAAACTGTGGGTTTATTAGAATTTCCATATTGGGATTACTTTTTGGCACTCCACTTTGAGACATTTTCAACATGAGGGTTGTATCTTTCCTGAATGGAGATTTTATAGGTGAATTCCAAACATCACGTAGTTATTCCTATACTGCTTATGTAAAAACTCAAAGTAAAAAAAAAAACTTGGAAATGTAACTCCTGTGCAGATATTCACAGTAGATGACACAATTCTATTCACCAAGGAATTTACTATCTTAAAAATGTAATATAATTCCATCTATTAGAATGGGAATTCATCTATATGGCAGTAACCCAAATCAGACAGTGTGTCAAATGGTTGCAAGCTGTTGGCTTTAGAAATTACTAGTCAGTGGTACTGTGCTAACTAATCATGCGATTCCCCATAAATTGTCCACTTCAGGCTGTAGCTTATAATTTCTGCTAATGAATATTTATTTACAGAGGATTTAGTAACTTTTATATTTTGTATAGAAAATAACTGCAGTGGTAACTTGACCACTTAGAACTGAATTCTGAAAACAACTTCTCAAATAAGTGAGAAAAAAAGAACTGAAGTTCCATCTGTGTAGGTTTGTTTACTTGCATTTGAATAAAAGAGTCATCAAAATCAGAGTTGGATGTTTTTCATCTTAAGTTACTTTTTATCTGACTTTTCTTCATGGAATTGTATGTCTTCCCCACTCTGCTCCTGCAGCAACTAAAAAAAATCATGGACACTGATTTCTTTGAAGTAAGAAAACTTGCAGAAGTAACCTGTAGCTGTGATAATTCTCTTGATTCATGATACTATTGTGTGACTTCAAGACAGAGTCAGATTTGAAGATTTGAAAAGCATGGCAGGGACACAGTGATTTCACTTGTAAAAAAAAAATACACCTTGAAAACCATGCACCACAAAACCTCAAATTCCTGGTGTCAATTAGGTATTTTGAAGCAACTCTAACTATGATAAGATCTACAAATCACAGAGTACAATTTGATTTAAATATGTTAAACTGAACGTATTTCAACAGTAAAGTTCTGGATTATAGAAAAGGTAAATTTTTTCCTTACATTTAGGTCCATTTTTCTTTGTGTAGTTTGAAATAGGGTGAGATCTGGAATAATTTATGAGGGATACACTGGCTACAGAACTTGCTGCAATATTAAAACTTATTGTGGAACCAAGGATTGAATCTTTGTATTACACAAAAAACTAGCTCAAATAATAGTAATTAGAACAACAAAAATTCCTACTGGTGATATACTAAATCCAAAAAATTCCTCAGCTACTTTCCTGTTCCTAAAGTTTGATTTATTAGCTTATATTTTTAGGTTATACCTAGGTGAAAAGATGCATAAGATAGATGTAGAAGATGAAATTATTAATCTTAAAGCAAGAAAAAGAAGGAATGAAATAAAAATTGGATGGAATTTCCATTAAAAAGGCTGTGTTTTCCTGCATTTTTATACTTTTTATTATTTATTTTTCTAACTTAAATTGCTACTGCTATCTTTTGAATGTGGATATAAGTGCAAACAAACAAAAACATATTTATTGGCTTCAGCATGTTTTGTCTGTCTAATAAAGTGCTATATCAATACTTGAAGAATGCACTGAGGATGTTTCTATGAATATCTCACATTGCTGTATTAATGTATTGGACTTTTTTAATAAATGTCAAACTCTGCAGGAATTAATCTGTTAGTTCAGTGTTTTCATTCCACTGTCTTATACTTCTTTATGTAATAATATTGTAAATATTTTATATTGAACAATTGTAATTTTCTTGCATGTGTTTTATTAAAATTTGGTTACCAAGTCTATTTAAAATAAACTGCAGGTGCTCTTCATGAAAGAGATTTTATTAAAAACCTTGTCTCATATTAAACAAACTCAGCTAGAAAACTGTGCAAAAATTAAAAACCCTAACCCACCTGGTCACCATACCTGGTTTTTAGACAAATATAATGTCCTAGCAGATATATACAAGTTAAAATTGAGAGGCAGTTTGAATGTAGCTTTTAACAAAAAGATATTTACACTTAAGGTATGTGAGCTTTAGAGATACCGAAGGTACTTCTGTCTTATGTGCTCATGCAAAGCTATGGCTGAAAGCATAGCCAGTTATACATGAAAGGAGGAATAAAAATAATTATGAAGGAGTGTGGGAAATATATCAAGAGATTTAAGGCTTTGCACAACAATTCTAGATAATAAACTCTATTTCTATTTTCCCCCATATATTCTTCTATTGTTTACCATGGTATGTAATAGGATGAGAGCTGCCAGGTGGTGTACAAAGTCACAGCTGAAATAAACTCGCAGAACTTAGTGTGAATGCATATGACTTTGGTGGTGTTTCTACTTTTTCTTCTGTTTGTTTAGTTAGTAATCCTTGCATAGGTTATAGGGTTCAAGAAATCTACTTTTCCCCTTTCAGTTAATAACAAGCTGGTGCTAAGTATCTCAGGATCAAATTATATCTGTTTAGTACCAGACTACTTTCAGAAAATTAGGCCCACAGCAATTCTTTGCAAAGTGTTATTTATATTATGAAATCTTAACAAGTACATGTGAAGCTATTTATCTGGATGCTGATGCTTGGCACAATGGCTTTGTGGGAGCAATGTTGTCCCCCAGCCATCCTTTTCAGAGGGATTTCTAGCTAATAAGTATATTGCTTTAGCATAGTGAGTCTTTGTGAAGTACAAGAGGGAAGTGTTGGTGCTTTGTTGCATCTAAGATCTAGACTAGGTTACAATGCAGTGTTCAACCCAAAAAAGTATATGCATATGATAGAGAATTTTCAATCCACACAGATCCTTTAACTAAGGTTTACCAGCTAACCCCCATATGGCTAGTTCAAGTAGGCATAGGTATATACATAAATAACAGCTAGAAATTAATGCTCAGTCCTCCGCTGTTTCATAATGGCCATCATTGTTTTGCCTACTTTATGTTAGCTGTGGTAAGGATATATGTAGCAGCAGGTCAGCGTGACCCAGCAGCAATCCCTGCCCAGCAGTGGGTGCCCATGCTGCCTGGGGGCGTGAGGGGAAGGTCCACAGGCACTGTACTCATCTCATGTGGATTCCCTCTCGGGTCAGATAGCAAGAGCCTCCCAGTTCAGCTGATTCAATTCTCTAGTTATTCTAAATGAATGAATTAATGAATACTATTTTCCTCCCTTGGTTATCACTTTGTTCCTTTTTTACACCCCAAACAAGCTCCAGCTCTCAAGGGTGCATGCCTTTAATCACCAGTAATTAGTCATCAGTGGGTTGTTTACACCCCTGGCTCTTTGTGCCTGTACTTTCAAGCCCCTGCTGTCCCATGCATTTTTCTCAGGTCATAGATTAGTTCATTCTACAAAGAACTTATTACCACCCCTGATCACAATATAAATTATGTGCAATTCACCTTGTAAACAAATTACTGCCTCCCAACTGTATGCATCAAATGAAAAGAAAATAATGACTATATTTCTCTAAGTGAAATAATCCTAAAAGTGTGCTCTTCTTCCCCTAAGTGTGTACTGAAGTTTGTAGCCTTACTTTCCTTATTCTTTTGCTTTTGAAGGGCAAAAACATCGTGTAAAGAAAGAATGAGCTGAAAGTTGCCAGACAGTACAACAGGTGAAAGCAGTCCCTTTCTGTTTCCTTCCTCTCCTGTATGCTGTCATTTCAGCGAGAGAGAAGGGAACTTTTAATAGTCTCTTTTCTTCCTACAGGCCTAACAAATTATTCCCCTTTCCTTTTGTAGTCATGTTACTATAGTCAGGAGAGAATTAAGAGCCAAATAACTGCATGCGGCCAGGGAGGCAGCAGTATGATTTTGTTGGTAGTAAGGATGAAGGACTGAGCCGGTTTGCTGTGAATATCCTCTGTTCCTGAGCTGTCCAAAGGTGATCCCACAGAAGTAAAAATGGGACAAACTAACAGTGCCCTGAAGTATTCTGGTTGCCAATGGCTACAGTGAAAGCAAATTTAATTACTAACCAATTTAAGTGTTAGGAACTATCTCAACCTTTCAGACGGTTCCTCTGTCAATACTGAGAGTTTTTTTAACTGCACTGGAACTACTTTGGTGGAAATTTTAAAATTCTCTGTAACAGAAAGGGTGCTTGTACTGGCCTTGGCTGAGATAAAGTTGCTGCAACAGTAGCATGTTTTGGATTGGTGACTGAAACAGTATTGTGAACATGGGAATACAAAGATTGTGAATAGTGTTTAAACACTGTCAAGGCGTTTTCTGTTTCTTAGAGTGTCCCACCATCAAGTAGAGTTACGGCATATGCCTTCCCAAGCAACCACTACACATAATGGAACCTGTTTTCCTGGAGATGGTTGAACACCTACCACCCAACAGGAAGAAGTCAATGAATTCCTTATTTTGCTTTGCTTGTGTGTGCAGGTTTTGCTTTCCCTATAAAATGGTTTTATCTTAACTTGCAATTTTTCTCACTGCTATCCTTCCCATTCTCTGCCTGATCCCATGGAGAGGGAGTGAATGAGCAGCAGGGTAGGGCTCAGGTGCCTGTTGGGGTTAACCCATATGCTGGTGCTACAGCATGAAAATGAATAAAGAATAAATCTATATCTTCAAATATACATTATACTGAAGTTGCATTCTGCAATATACATAAGAAATAGGGTTGATAACCAGGATTAACATGACAGGGGAGTGTAAAGTGTTTGGATTTTCCACATAGTAATTAGAAAACAATTGCCAGTTTCTCTTCCTCCACATCCCTACACCACAATTAGGTTTTTAATTTGTTTAAGTGTGGAAAGTATCCTGCAATTTTCTCCTTGCTTACTGCAAAGTGAGAAGAGTTTACCTCTGGGTAAAGGTTTTCAGATTAACTTTTTGGTTCTTGTCATTCACTTTCTTTCACACTTGAGTGTGAGACAGGAGATTTAAAAGCTCTAGGTGAGAGATTTGTCCACTACTGTTCATAGAATCATAGAACCAACTGAGTTGGAAAAGACCTCTGAGATCATCAGGTCCAACCCTTGATCCAACACCGCCATGGTTACTAGACCATGGCACTAAGTGCCACATCCAGTATCATCTTAAATACTTCCAGGGACAGAGAATCCACCACTTCTCTGGGCAGCTCATTCCAGTGTCTGATTACTCTCTCTGTAAAGAATTTCTTCCTAATATCCAACCTAAACCTCCCCTGGCAGAGCTTAAGGCTGTGCCCTCTTGTCCTACAGCTGATTGCCTGGGAGAAGAGATCGACCCCCACCTGGCTACAACCTCCTTTCAGGGAGTTGTAGAGAGTGATAAGGTCTCCCCTGAGCCTTCTCTTCTCCAGGCTAAACAACCCCACCTCCCTCAGCCTCTCATCATAGGACTTGTGCTCCAATCCCTTTGCCAGCCTGGTTGCTCCTCTCTGGAGCTGAATGTCTTGATGAAACTGAACATCTTGCTAAAAAAAAATCTTTGTAGAAAAATTTTCAAAACATACCTTAGTAAAACATCCATTGTACTCTCCAGGTTTAAATCTCTAGATGGAGAACTCCCTTTTTAAGGATAGCTGTTTGGGAGCATGCAGTGGACACCAAAGCAAAATCCACAAGCCCAGAAAAGCAGGATAAAAGAGGATATGATACTAAAATGCACTTTTCTTGCTGAAACTTAAGTAAGCCCCAAGATTTTTTTTCTGAATATGCCTAGAGCAGTGCTACCATTCTACAGATTTCACTTCTCTTATTGTATCCTCTACACTATTGGTATTACTTGACGCAAAACCTGGGTGTAAAGGTTAATAGAATTGCTCAGTTGGCGATAACACTCAAATCTATAACTGCTTCTGGATTCTGAACACTTCTGAAATTAAACTATTAACATTGGCTCTAATGCTTACCCCAACAGTGATCACGTTTTTCTCTTGGAGAAATAATCAGCAGAAGGACAAACTGGAGATGTATTTGCAGATTTAAAAGGCTTACCTCTTACAAATCTTATAGCCAGATGAATTGAAGTTAGGTGGAAGAAACTGTGTTGCTCTGTGAGAACTGTCAGGCAATGTTTCTTATTCCAGGTCTGAAATTTCTATATTCCTAAATTCCTTTCTGTAATTTGGAGTTCCTTCCCAGGAATCCAGTCCTGCTTTATGGAGGAGTGAAAAACAAGTCAGGTTCCCTGGCACCTTAGGAATAGCTACATTTTCCTTTTACATTTATTTTTACAGCCACTAAACAATGCATGACCTTTGACAAAAATGGTAGTTAAGACTGTATCTGCACTTCTGTTCTTTGAGTTCTTTCCTTAAAAGCTAACTTGAATGCTTCAATAAAACAGACTGCTCAACATGCTTATTTTTCCTGACTCATTTACACACCTTCCTGAGCACACCTCCCAGCAGGATGTACATAGTGATAGCTGAAGGAAGAGAAACATTAGTGTTTAAAATTTAGCATTTTTTTTTTCTTCCCCATCAGGAGTTATCAAGTCATATTAAAAATAATTTTAAAAAATCCCTGAATCCCTAAAATATTTTAGAGTAAAAGTTTTAGCAGTCGTTGAAAATTTGAAGGTGAAGAATGGCTTTATGGAGGCTTTGACATCAAGTACATATCAGGGATATTCATTGTAACCACTGTGCTGAGAGCAAGACGTCTTACTTTTGGCTTTAATTCTGACAGTGCAATCCTGGTCCAGTTGAATGCAGCGACAAAACTTCCATTAACTTCACTAATGAGGACATTTGCCTAAGGAGTTTCTATTACTACTAGTAATAGGGGTAGTAGCCTCTATTAATTTGATCAAGGTCTGTCAAGATCATGTTCTATGTTGTGCCCAGCTAATAATATTCAGGAAGCAGAGAGGTAGCACAATCTTTAAAACTGTGCAATGTGCTAAGAAGGCTTTTCATTCTTCTTGCATCTTCATTAAATTAGAACAGTAGTCCATGTTTGTTCAGTGCAGTTGTCCCATTCTTTAGTGGCAACATGCAGCTCCATCTTTCAGTAAGCTCAGAATTACTGTATGATTTTTCAGAGACTCAGTATTATGGTGTGAAATCATGGCAGTGCTTTTCTTATATTCAGGTTGTGTTCTCATTCCTAACTCATTTAACTGTGTTCATCAAATAGAAATCTGTTTCTGCATCTGAGTGCTATGCAGGTAAATTCTGGCCTTAAAAATAGAGAATTAGTCTCATTTTTCTATTGGGTACTAAGCTCAGAGTAAAGCTTAAAACTCACCCTTTACTATATGCACTAATCAAAAGCAGTGCTATTCCAGACAAGTGAGACTTGTGAGACTAATTTGAAAGCAGATGTTCATGTCTTCCAAAAAACAACCATTTTGTTGTTTGTTTCTTGGGGTTTTTTCAGCATCAGTGTTATAATAGGGGGTAGAGTATGTACTTAATGATGCAATAATTAGTTTGAAGTAGTAAATTTGCACAGAAGGAATCTAAGCCTCTATCTGTGTTTTAGATTAACATCTTCATGTTTGCTTTGCTTAAATTTCTACTACTTGCGTTGAAGGGTATTATTTCATTACAGAATTTCACTCCATATTATGTTGACAAAAGAGGTCACAGACTTTATTCTGCAATTGCAAAGAATCCTACCATAGTACCTCTAAAGCTGCAGAGTCAGCAAGGACAGTACACAGTAGATGAGTAAGCAAGTAAAAAGCAAATAGCACCAGATATTGAATATGACATGATTGAAATTTTTTGTGGGTTTTTTTGACAAGGGATCTACAGGTTAGATGTGAATGGAAAACACAGCATCCTCTTAGAGTATGAACTGAAAGGTGGAGAATTTCCTGTTTTTATCAGAAGGAATTATCATATTAGGTAAAAATAAGGGCAAGTTACCAACAAAATATTTGGTGTCAGACAGCGACAGATTTTTATTTATATAATGGAAACTCTATATGCTGGACCAGCACAAACATGTTCATTTTCCACAACAACAGCTTTTATGTAGAGAGAGATTTAGGGGAGAGCTTCTTTGTTTAGCATGTCTGAGACCTTTGGTTGAAGGGTCCAAGCCCACATGACTGAATAAATTTGTTGTTGATCAGAAAGCCTGTACAGGTTTTGACCTGCACAGAAAGTAGATAATGGAAGGAGATGATGCTTGAAGCTGGCTGTCATGTGGGTATGTGCATTGGGTTTGTATGGCAAGGTTCTGGTAGTGCAGGTTGAGGCAGGGAAGGGGGGGAAGCTACAGATGTCGCTTCTGTGAGAAGCTGCTAGAAACTTCCCTATGTCCAATGCAGCCCATGGCAACTGACTCCAAGACAGACCCTCTGATGGCCAAAGCCAAGCCTGTTAGCGGCAGTAGTAACACCTCTGGAACAAAAGTATTTAAGAAGGGAAAAAAGACATTCTTCACATCAGTAACTGGGAGAGAGGAATGAGAGGAACAGCGCTGCAGACACAAAGATCAGTGAAAAAGATGCTCCAGGTGCCAGAGCAGAGATGCCCTACAGCTTGTCATGAGGCAAACTGTCTCCCTGCAGATCTTGGAGGTTGAGCAGATATCCATCTGCAGCCCTGTAACACACAGATAATATAGAAATGCCAAAAATTATGTTTCACCATTGTTCTGCCTGTCAAAAACTTCCTACCAAAAATTCTCTGTCAGCTCTCTGCCAGAAGTTCTCACTAGGACTTCCCATGGGACTTTTCCTGCAAAAAGATCCTGCCATTGTTTAAGGTTATCATATTTCCTCGGACATCTGAACTGACTATGTGCCAAAAAGCCACTTACAACCTCCTTTGAACACTATAAAACTCCAGGACAAATTTTGGAAAATCAGGGAAGAGGAAAGGGAGAGAGAACTGGTTGCCCCAGGATTCACTCCTCACCTCCCCTCCCCTTTTCTCCATCACTGCATGCTGCCTGCCTACCATGGGAGACTGAGACTCTGCAGGCCTGGAGAGAACTGAGACCACCATGCCACGTGCATGACTTATATCTTATCCTTCAAGTCTCACTATATTTCTGAGGGCCAGAGAGCTGCGGCTGAACTGAGATCGTGCAAGGCCTGGGACATAGCTTTGTGTGAGCAGGGAAACCACACATCCTGCATTCCAGAGAACTAAAGCTGTTAAACCCCCTGCAGCTAAAGAGATAACATCAAGACAGAGAAAAAAAAAAAAGATAGAAAACCCTTTTTCCCCTCTCACTCACACCAGCATGGCAGAAAGGTAGTTTTCAGTGGTATCTTTTCTCTGCTTCTGAAAAATAATCTTAGCATTTTCCAATCTTTTCCGATATTTTCCTCTTTCTCTTTGCACCTCTTAACAATTAATAAAATCAGGTTTTGCTATCAACAGATAACTTGTGTGAGTTTTAATTTTGCTCAAGGGAATATTAGAATCTGAAGTTCTTTCTGCAATATTTAAGCAGATTGTAACAAGCCCTTGGAGGATTCCATGCTGTAGCAGGTTGATATGCCCAAAGTAGACTGTGACTCTATGGCAAACTCATGCTGGAGCAGGCTCCTGCCAGGTTCTGTGGTCTTATGGAAAGAGGAGTCCATGCTGGAGCAGGTTTGTTGGCAGGTTTGTGTCCCCATGGAGGTCCCACATTGGAGAACTCTGTTCCTGAAGCACTGCATCCAGCGGAAGGGACCCACACTATGTGAAGAACTGCAGCACTCACGTTGGAGAAGTTCATGGAGATCTGTTTCCCATAGAAGAGATCCCAAGCTGGAACAGGAAAACAGTGTGAGGAATCCTTCCCCTGAGAAGTAAGGAGAGGCCCAGACAATGTGTGATGGACTGACTTCAGCCCCCATTCCCCATCCCCCTGAGCTACTGTAGGGGGAGGAAGAAGAGAATTCAGAAGTGAAGTTAAGCCTGATAAGAATGAAGCAGTGAGCAGAAGGTGTTTTTAAGATTTGGGTTTATTTCTCATTATTCTAGCCTGATTTGATTTGTAAGAAAATAATTATAATAAATTAAACTAATTTCCCCATGTTGAGTGTGTTTTGCCCACGACAATAACTGTTGAGTGATCCCTTCCTGTCCTTCTCTTGACCCGTGAACTTTTCATTATACTTTTTCTTCCCTGCCCAGCTGAGAAGGGGAGTGACAGAGCAGTTTTGGTGGGTACCTGGCCTCCAGCCAGGGTCATCCCATCATATGACACAGTGTTCTGTAGGTAAATGCCAGGAATCCTGTCTCTGTACAGTTGACGTGATAGATGGAGAACAAAACTGTAGAGCAAAACAGGATGCCTCTGAAAGAAAAGCACTATCTGTAATGTCTCTCATGGATTACACCACTAAGCAGATTCATTAGATATTGTTTCCATACCTTGGGACAGAAAAACAATTTTTTGTCTACTGCCTATGTTATCCTTTTGAATGCTCTGGGCAGGTGCTTCCAGGCCCCTACGTTCTTCGTAGTGAAATTTCCACCTCCTCTGTTCATGTATTCTGTCCTTCTTGGTCACCAGAAGTTGAAAGCTAATATTTTTGCTATTATTTTTTCCATTAAAAATCTGTTCCCTTGTGCAATTTCATTCATATATTTATGTTCCATAATGTTTCATTCTCAACAGTCAGAATTAGTTTTGTGACCACTGGCCATCCAATACCCATTAGACCCAGCACAGAAATGTAAAAAGTGCTTGGAAAGCATTGATGGTATGAACTTCTATATGGGGAATATCTCCACTGCAGACTTATCTGAGCTAATTAGTACTGGAATCAGTGTTCCAGTCAGCTTAACCTGAGTATAAGTATTCCCACAGCAAGGCTTTCTGTGTCTTACTGTCCCTGAACCAATGTACAAGTGTGCCCAGTTGAACGAAGCCCTCCTGCTTTGTGCCGTGGTGTTCTGGGATTTGTTCCTGTGCAGATGAGTCATCTGTGAGAAAATGTCTTGCCTTTGGAAAAGGTTGTTCAGACAGGTCTAGGGCATTCACCACATACATCTCTTTGGTTTCTGAGGACAGGTTCTGGGCTAAAGGCTAAACTAAAGGATAGAATAGATGTTAGTTCATACATATAGCTGGAAGTCAGTGGGCCTGGCATATGGTAAAGTTGTTAATAGCTAAAAATAAAGGTTGAGTGAAAAACACTTATAACCCTAAAATCTAAGTCTGTTGTGAATATATATCTTGCTTATCTAATTCACAACTTGATTCTGTACAAAACTATTCAAAAAACAAGTTGAGCAGTCAGATATATGACCAAATAAAGATGCCTAAGGAGTGATGTTATTACTATTTATATTTTATATTTTTTATATTATATTTTTTCATTTAGAATAGTGAAGAAAGTTCAGGGTAGTATATAGTGAAAGCTGATCATGAAATGGAGCCTGTACGATGTATAGTTTTTGGTAGAATTAGGAGTTGTCTGTATGAAGAAATGTGAGCAGAGGGAAAGGAATTAAAAATACATGTGAAATAGAAAAATTACTTTGTTAAAAGTTGCTTGAAAGGCCTCCTGATGATATAGGAAATATCAGATAAGTGCTGCTAATTATTATTCTTTCCCTCTTTCTTTTCCTTTTCCCTTTCCCTTTCTCTTTCCCTTTCTCTTTCCCGTTCCCTTTCTCTTTCCCGTTCCCTTTCTCTTTCCCTTTCCTTTTCCCTTTCCCTCTCCCTTTCTCTTCTCTTCATAGTTTTTCACCATTAATTCAACTGGAATTATGTTGTGTGTTTTATCTTGCTGAATAATGCAGTGTTTTAAAAAAGCGTAAAATTCTCTGTCTTTATATAAAGAACTCCAAAAGTCAGAAGATTTCATGGGGGGTTTTATAGCTATTGAATAGCCTATAGCAAGTACCGTTATGTAATCCTTTAAAATACCATTTGTGGGTAGCTGGTTTTCCTTAGGGAGGCATAGATGAATAGATTTTTATAATGCTATAATTAAAAAAAAAAAAACAAAACAAACAAACCCAAAAAAAACCCCAACCGACCAAACAAACAAACAAAACCACCAAAAAAACCCCCTGCATATATAAGGCCAGGAAACCTTTTTTTTTTTTTTTTTTTTCTTATCATTAGAGACAGACTGACTGGAAAGGCTTCACACATCTGATGATATAGTTCTTCAGAAACTCTAGATATGCCTATCCTATCAACTTTAAATAACCTGTCTGGATACAAAGGTCATTTATAAAATACACATTTTGAATTTTTTTTTCAACTTGAATGAACCCTTGAATACTGTGCCAGCTGGAGTTCATGGTGCCCATTAACATCAGTAGGAGGGAATTTGAGATACTTGTTCTTGTAGATCTTTGGTTCTTTTTGGTTTTGGGTTTTTTTGGGGTGGGTGTGTTTGGGGGTTTTTTTCCATTAAGCTATGAGCAGTATTTTCATGAAGAGATATGTGATAACATTTTACATCTAGGATAACACTTTTCTATAAAGGAAGAAAATAAATTTCTGGTCCATCATGTCTGTCTGGGCATTCTTGAAAGAGTACTTGTACAAATCCTGTATCATAATACAGCTTTTTAAGCATCAGAAGACCTGAAAGTAGCTGTAAAGATTTCATCATATGACACAGAGCATGCAAACTAGAACTTTCATGGACTCCCTTGAAGTAATTTTAAAATAGAAATATTTGGATTTCAGATAAGAAAATTGCATGCTCTTGGATTTTTGGAAATTGATTTACTGACGTTCCACAAGTTTTATTTTGGGGAAAAAATATTCAATCCAAATAAAAACCGAATAAGGAGATACATATGATGAAATAATAAAACTGTGATTTCTGAGGGAGTGAGATAAATAAACATACTAACTGATGTCCAGGTGGGTTTGCCCTCTATTGGTCTTATGTTTTTAAATATGCTTCCCTAGATTACAGCTGGTGCATTTCTGCACTTTTCTGCAGATATTACTTTCTGTTGTTACTTAACATTGTTAATCCAGACTACACTAACTGAGGGGAAAAAAGATATTCTTGCTGCCAGTACATCTGGATTGCCAGCTGTGAGTGTGAAAGTCCACTATATAAATGTATATTTATACTATGGTAATGTCTGTCTGTTGATTTTTCAAAATATTTTTTTAATGTCTAGTTTATTAAGGCTCTGTTGGTTTTGTTAGTAGTTGTTTTCTTCTCCCTAAATACCGGTTTTCCACCTTAATTCGATTAATATATCATGGTTGTCTCCTTTTTATTGTGTTCTCCTTTTTTCAATTTCAAAGAAGAAAATGATACTGAGGGATAATCAAGTCTCTGCTTTTGCTAGTGGAGAGTATGATAGAGTAGAAATAGGATAAATCTTTTTCTCCTTCAGTGTAAAGTAGAGGTTACCCTCAGGGCTGAACAGAGCTCATCCTTGAAACCACACAGAAAAATATTGTATTTTTGATGTTGGGAACTCAAGGGAAATATAGGTTCATACTACACCAAATCCTTCTTCCAGAATTTTTTTTTAATAAGTTTGGTTTAGAAATAGTAGTAGAAAATTGAGGTTTACCTGTACATTTATGCCAAAAGGCTTAACTCCTTAATTTTGTGCTTAAAACAATTATGTCTCTGAGGATATGAAGAAAGAAAGAAACAAACAAAAAGTTACTGTTTGTCATTTTGGGTCGGGAGGTGGAGGAGAGGTAGCACTTTCGGATCCTTTATTCCACATCTATAATGGAAAATTACTTGTTTTCATAATTCCATCCTTGGTAAATAATTAGGCTTATTCCTCCTAAACTAGTGGTTCTTATTTCAAAGTAACATATTTTGGCTTTTTGGAATATATGTCAATATTAAATGATTAATAGCAACCAGGAAATTATTTCATCTCACACTATCACTGCTAGTGCACTTTTAAGGAACAGAATATAAAATTCTAAGAGTCAAAAATTCAAAACAGTCTTTCAGAGACTTGTTAGCATATTTCTTTGAATTAGTATGTTGCTTTGAATACATTTTTGGAGTCAGATATGATCACCAACGTGTCTTGAACCTTAACCTCTCACAATTTTATTAATAAAGTGTTATTCCGTAAACTGTTAATGTGAGTTCTTCAAGGGTACTGACAGCAGATAAAGTCACTGGCAGTAGGTAAAGGTGTGGAGACCCAGGAAGGGTCTCTCTGTAGTGTGACACTGAACAAGTCATCTAACTGCCCTCCAATCTAGTGAACTGCTCGGAGAAGGGTCCCCATAATAAGATGCTGACACACTGGTCAGAAGGAAAGGTCTCAGCTTTCCTGGGGCACTGACAGACTGATCAAATACTGAGGGTTTGAGAAAATTTCCCCTTTTAATGTGACAGAGGGGCAGGGAGTGAGTTCCCCTGGACAGTAACAAAGACTGAGTTAGCTCATATGCATTATGTTTTATATGGAATTGAGATTTGGGAGAGAACAGAAATAAGAAGCTATTCGATGGCATACATGTAAGCAGAATATACCTTTCAGTTGCATGTTATTGTTCCCTGTTCTTTTAAGAAGCCTTCTTTTAAGAGGAAGACGACAGGAGCTGACTGTTTGAAATCCAAGAAGAACTGTTAGAACTGGATGTAATTATTTTCCACATAGTTGAATATTTTGTGCCTCTCAATTATTTATACAGGGAGTGCTGCAGATGTTATTAGATGAAAAAAAAATATTTCTGTTGCACCATGAAGTTGCATCACAAATTTTACTCTTGTGAAAAGTCATTAACTTAAATTTATTCCACACATGTAACTTCCCTCACTGTGAGAGTCTTAAAATCTTTATAGCAAACTTGCCTGGGTTATTTTTTTTTTCCTTCCACAACTAATCAGATGCTTAAATATTTTTCTCGGAAAAGTTAAGATCTCTTATTATGCTCCTGGTTTTTAATGACATAGCAAGTGTGACTAAAAGTAAAATTCCACATAGCAAATATATTTAGGGTGGAATTTACTTTTGTTATATTTAATCCTTCAATGTAAGTGAATCTTTCATCCCAGTTATTGACTTAAATGGTCTCCAAAGCATATCTAAGTGTTGATTCATCTTTTACTTAAAAAGTAATCTTCCTGCCATAAAATGAAGGAGGCAAAACCTGTGTACTAAATCTAGAAACTGCCTCTTTCGGGGTTTGCATTTTTCATTTTCACTCTGAAGTTTTCAATTTCTGAAGAGTGAAGCTCTCCTTGTAGCTATTTAAAAGACTGCCAGGAGTCTTTTGTGTTTCTAGTCAACCTGTGGCTTATTTTTAAATTGTATGACAGTTTTGCTTTCCAGATTATTGGGTTTTTTGTTAGTTTTGTGTTGTAAATCAGCTTAGTTCAAGGAGAGCTGTCATGATTTGTGAAAGAATATTACACGTCAAGGGCTTTATTCCCTCTTGATTATTCCATTATTAGGATTTCTGCTTATATATATACATATATATATTTTTAAATAATAAGTATGCAATATTTAGGTCCAATATGTTCCTCCTTTCGTCAGTTATTCCTCAATATCAAGTTCTGCCTTTTTGCAGACCTCTCTTGTTTAGCTACACACATTTTTCCATCAGTATTGCTCCTTCCTTGCAGGTTAATTCTTTTAGTGAAGTTCCAGTGATGTCAGTAGGACTTGAATAGTAAACTTGCAGGAAAAAAAAAAAAATCAGAAGCAAAAGGTTAATTTTCATACTTGTGATGGTTTCCTGAAACCACCTGTGTGAGAAATTTGAAATCAGTATTAATCCCACTACTTCCACGAGCTGCAAGGACTAAATGCATTGCAAAAGTAGTAACAGTGATTCTATGGTTGAACTAGATTATCTGAAGGTGAGTGTATATAATTACTAATTTTTTCTGTAAAGTGTTGCTGTGAAGAAAAATCATGGCATATACAGGAGAAAGGGAAAAGCAAGCTACCTAAATTCACTGACCCAAATGAAATGTTAATTATGAAGGGATTACATTTCTCTTTTCTAATATAGACATTTCAAGGAATAGGTGATAAGTTCTTCCACGGGCTATTCTTATGATTATGTGGGATGTTATCTGAAAAGTACAAGGAAGAGAATGTTTTAATTTAGAGTGGTTAATTTTTTCATTTAAATAGCCTAGGAAGTAGTGAAAGACCTTATCAAGGGAGAACATTTATATGTAACTATGATTTTTCACTTGAGCAAATTGGCCAGCTATGTTTCTCTAGAATCCCACCCAGAGTTTGCGTCTCTCTACTTTTAAATGCTCCCATGGAACAGTTGGCATTCAAAGTCATTTGTTTATCAGGCATGGACTGTAGAATCTGTGGTTGAGCAGGGGAGCCATGTTGCAGCTGAGCTGAGTCTAAATTTATTGAAAATGGCTATGCATATCTTTAGATATAGTACTTTTCCCTGAAGCTCATATTCTTCCCCTTCACTTAATAGTCTCTGAAGATAATTGGCTAAGCATTACATTTGTATTCTTTGTTTATGATGAGTTCCCAAACCCACTGAATGCTTTAATTTCACCCCAGTGCTCTGCAACAACATACTGTAATACTTTGCTTCTCTAGAGTATCTTTTACAATTTCTTTTCAGTAGTTCCATGTAAATATCAAAATTTTCATTACTATGTCTAAGCATGTCTGACACCATGTCAGCCAAATCTTGTAAGTACAGCAGTGCACTTGTCCCCTTTGTGTCACAAAAACTTTATGGGTTTTTCGCTGTTGTGTATCTCCTGTGTATGTCTAGCTTTGGTGTGCAACAAGAGCTATTAGCTGCACAGAATAGGAAAATTAATATATATGTCAAAATTGTCCTGTCCTTTAGTGTGATAACATAAGCTTATTGTAGGGGCACTGCAGAAAGCTACAGAAAGAATATGATCAAGACCTTGTAGGTCAGGCTTGCTCTCTTAGTTGGTAAATGTCCTTACAACCATTCTGATGATCAGAATTGCTAACTGAAGGCAACCCAGCAAGGAATGTTGAAGCATTCTTATTTTAGCAATAAATTCAATTATCTCACTTTTTCATACTGCATAGCATAATAGTAGGACCTAGCCTTTGTTTTATGTTCATTGCTACATATTCTCTTAGCTGTTTTTATTCATAATTCCAGTCTGGGACAAGGCACCCATCCATGACTGAGGGGCTCAGCCAAGCCCTGCACTGGGGGCTGCTGGATCCTCTGGAATCATCTGTGTCCAGGCAAGGCAGCCCCAGCTGCTCCACACAAGGGCTGCCCCTGCAGACCTTCCAGTGCTGCTGTTACATCTTGCAAGGTAAACCCAGCACAAACAAGTAATTTTATTTAAAAATCTGAATCCTATTTTATCCTTCTGTGAGACAGAGAAAAAGGGCAGTACCGTCTTTCTCCTGGAACTCTTTTAAAATTCACTCTCTGAGGAGTAAGAGCGTTGCTCCTGTGTGCTTATAATACAAAAAGAATGCCCACACAGGAGGGAAGGGCACTGGAATAGTGTATCCCTGCATAGTGGGAGAAGGAGGGCAGTACTGATTTAGCTATGTAGTTTATATAGTGCTATGTAACCTGTTTTAATCAAATGGATTATGATGCATAACAGCTATGCTATTTCCAAATGTTCAGTGAGATGGTGCTCCAGATGTCATTATTGTGAAGTACAAAATGAGAGAACAGTATAGCTATAGATCACAGAGACAGATGTATGTTTAGCATGATCTGCTCTCAAATCCTGCATTTGAGGATTTACTAAAGACAAACCTCAGGAGTCTTATTATTAAGAAAAGATATCTGCTTATTCTCTGTGCTAAAAAATTGTTAGCTGATGTTCAAGTATCCCTAATCCTCTTCAATATCAAAATATCTGCTTTGCATTGCTGACAGAATGGTCTTGTCTAGCTTCACTTTTCAGCTTTTGGGTCTTAATATTACTCTTTTGTACCATCTCTCTGCAATCAAACTTCTGTTCCCTCAGAGGTATTTCCGACTTGTAAGTGAATTATCTTTCTAATCATTCTGACATGTTAAATAGATTGAGCTCTTGAAAGACTATAAAACATGTTCTTCAGTCCTTCAGTTATTCTTTTCATTATGATTTTGCTCTAGTTCACCAGCAAACTTTTTGGAAAAAGAATCCCCTGTAATACTCCAAGATTCCTTTGTAAAAACCTCTTGTTTGAGTTTGATACTTATTAATATTTCTTGGGATACTTTACAGGACAAACTTTTCTTTTATTTAGCAGTGTTACGTAGCTTTCTTCTTTAATATAGAATTGTTTGTTTGATTGTTTTTTTTAATCTCATGTTGTAAGATGATGCAGTAGGTGTAAGAAAAACCCAGCACACACCCCCCTAAAAAAACCCAAAAAAACCCCCAGCAACAATAACAATAACAATAACAACAACAACAACAACAACAAAACAAAAAAAAAAACAAAACAAAAAAACAAAAAAAAAACAACAACAAAAAACAAAAACAAAAAAAAAACCAAACAAACAAAAAAAAAAAAACAAACCAAAAAACAAAAAACAAAGCAAGACCAAACCCCAAAAAAACTCATACAAACCGAAAAACTAAAACCAAAACAGCCCTTCCAAAAAGCTATTAGTATCACCAGACTTGCCTGCTGGGGTCATCTATTATAAACCCAAATAAGTCTCCCTTGGCTATGTGTACTCTCTCAGCTCCCAGCTGCATCTTGAATAGTCTTTTAAAGGCTTTACAGAGTGGGACTATTCCCTCCTATCACTTCTGGTTTCTGTTTGTACTGTTGATGTACTTCCTCTCCCTATGGAAATGATGAGGTTGCTTCTGAAGTCTGGAAAGGTTATGTATAAGAAGGAAGGCTAGAAGATGGAAACTGATGTGTTCCAAAGTCACTGCCTGGGCAAAAGTTGACACCAACCTAGTTGACAACTTGCTGAACTAAAGGAAATCTGTATCCTCTTTAGGTTCAATTTTTTCTATTTTAGACTGAGAAAATCAAGGCAATGTAAGGACTCATACAAAATATCTTATAAACTATTGTACCAGAGGTGTTGACAGATTTTTGAATCACTAAAAAAATTAGGTTGGAAAAGACCTCTGAGATCACATAGTCTAACCTATGACTTGTCAACTAGACCATGGCACTAAATGACATGGTCAGTCTTTCTTTAAACACCTCTAGGGATGGCGACTCCAGAACATCCTTGAGCAGCCCATTCTAATGCCCTTTCTGTGAAGAAATTCTTCCTAATGTCCAACCTAAACCTCCCCTGGTGCAGCTTAAGACTATGTCCTCTCATCCTGTCACTGGTTTCCTGCGAGAAGAGACCATCCCCCACATGGCTACAACCTCCTTTCAGGTAGCTGCAGAGAGTGATAAGGTCACCCCTGAGCTTCCTCTTCTCCAGGCTGAACAACCTCAGTTCCCTCAGCCAGTCCTCACAGGACATGCACTCCAGATCCCTCACCAGCTTTGCTGCCCTTTTCTGAACACGCGCCAGCATCTCAATGGTCTTCCTGAACTGAGGGGCCCAGAACAGGACACAGTACTTGAGGTGTGGTCTCACTGATGCAGAGTATGGGGCAAGAATCGCTTCCCTGGTCCTGCTCACCACAATATTTCTGATACAGGGCAGGATGACATTAGCCTTCTTGGGCACCTGGGCACTCTGCTGGCTGTTGATCAGTGCCCAGAGTTCATTTTCTGCTGGGCAGCTTTGCAACCACTCTGCCCTCAGCCTATAGTACTGGATGAGACTGCTGTGGCTGAAGTATAGGACTTAGTCTTGTCGAACTTCATGCCGCTGGTCTCGGCCCATCTATCCAGCCTGTCCAGATCCCTCTGCAGAGGTTTACATTCAGCAAGCTTTGGCAAGGTCACAAAGCAAGCACTGCCACAGTATATAGTAAAATTTTTTTATTTGATCTGGATCCTACCATCACAAGATTCTTCAGCTACAAATTTCTTGTACAGTGGAGAGCAAATAATTGCATAAAGACTCTAAAAATTCCTAAGATGATGTCTTGCATCTACTTTCTAACTAACTTGAGCATTCTGAATGGAAAAGTGTGTTTACCTCTTTTTGATAAATATTTTATTATATTGCCCACCTGTGCCTTAAGCTGGATCCTTTGTCTATTGATTGATGAATTGAGAGAACGTGATAAGGAAATTTCCTTCTTTCTCTCTTCCTCTTCTTGAAAGTTTAAATTGATTCTGTTGTGGGCCATTCAACCTGTCATAAGGTTGAAAGTTTAAATCACTGCTACCGTGGGCTGTTCAGAACTTGTTGCCACAGGCTGTTCAGAAAAGTTTAAGTTGCTGCCTCCATGGATCATTCAGCCTATCATAAGGTTTAAGGTTTAAATCACTGCTGCCATAAATAAAACCTTCTATTTGAACATTTGGTATAGTTTTGCCTTAATTTAACCCAAGGGTATCCCAAATGTCTTCTGTCTCAGAGTGAGCACTCCCAAACAGCCTTCTAGGGACCCAACATGTTGTGGCTGTCCCAGAGCCAGTACAGGACTGCCCTCTCAGGACCTAGCAGCTTTATATGCATTTGTTGACTGAATGCATTACTGTAGGCCTTATCTGTAATACTTTCAAAATTATTGTGTTACTTTCACAAGCAAGATTTTGGAGGATTGGACATCAAGTAATGTGCAACCCATTTTGTATTTTTAGTGATCTATGTTCTGCTTATTATAAGCAGGACTATAGGAGTCTTCTTTTCTATACACAGTAATAAAGGAACATAAATATATTCCTGAAAAAAGGGAACTGTTTTCAATAGAATCCTCATATCCCTCCCCCAAGGAAACCAAGGCAAATCATTCAATCTTGACATAAACCAAAAGTTTATGTTGGGGAGTACCTTCTCTAACTGTGGCAATGTGCAGGGCACATCTGAGTATTATTACTTACTATTTAAGGCTGTTAATCACAGAAGTGTCAAATCCTATATTTTTGGAGGCTTCACGTAAGCTTAATATATTTAACGCAATTATCTGCATATCCCAGGCCAGCAAAATGCTTAAGCATATTGTAAGTATTCAGCAAGTTGGAAATTTCAAAGAAGTCCCACTACTATTTGTGGTATATGATCTGTCATGCACTGTCAGTTTTCTGTGATGAAAAATGTTGTCCTTTCTCTTGAAAGAAAGCTGGGTTCTGAAGGGATTGATGTGAATACAGGAATTTGGGGCTTTTAAATTTTTAGAATTTGAATAGCATCACTGAATTTAATGACTTGGTGGAAAGTGTTGTGATAAGCACATTTCTGCATGTACGTTTCTTAAATTATTTTTATAGCCAAATTCTACTTTAATGCTTGCCAAAAATCCCTGAAAGTGCTAATAAATTTTTAGAGCTCCAAAATAGCACATCCTCACTTCTCCTAAAGTGTATATCTTTGGTATGAATCACACAATCAGCACTCTTAGAAGAAGCTGGAAATGTGCAGATGCATGCATATTCCTAGACTTCAATAATGTTTTGAAATAATTTGAAACTGCAGAAATATTTTGTGTCTCAAAACTCATAGTTATTTGTGTACATACATGAAACACAGCACTAAGCTGAAAGTCTGTAAGTGCATAACCTCTTCTTTTGAAATACTATATCATGCAGGTTGTTCTGAAAGTGTGTGCATTTTTTTCATTGTGTTCAAACTCTATTTTCTTTATCACTGCAGTAGGTCAATAAATTTCATCTGTGTTAAAACACTGAAGATCTGGACTTAAATTCTGTATAAGGGTTTTCCAAAAAGACCTCTTACTCTTTCCCTCAGTGAGATGTAGATGATTGTGTGAGTGTATTTCACAGAAAAGTGTTGTATACATCTTTAATTTTTTTTTTAATAATTGTTTGAAAAAATGAAGTCCAGCTGAGTCACTTAATTAGAATAATAGAAATACACATCTGAATTTCCTCTTTAGCCAAATCAGGATTGATCCTGCTGCCGTTATTTCAGAGTATTATACCTCACACTGCAAGTATTCCATAGGAAACAATGGAAAGAAGTGTAAAGCAACCTTGAAGCAATGTCAAGCAGTATTTTAGATGATAGGAATTAATTAATTTCTCAAACAGTACTGCATTCAGTTTTTAACTTTTACTAGAACAAGTTAGAACAAAACCTGTTTCTTGTCGGTAAAATTTAAAGGGGGAAAAAAAAATCCAAAGCCTGATTTCTGTAGTTTCTGATGCTGTTGGAGTTGAACTCAATGATTCTTGTTGATCCCTTCCAACTCAGCGTATTCCATAGTTTTACGATTCTACAGATGCCACTTATTTTTTCCTAGATATTTTTTCACGCTTTCATGCATTATTTTCATACTTAATATTCAAACTTCTTATTTTCATACTTAACATTCAAACCTTACTGATACTGGCAACCTGTATTTCACTGCTAAAACTATTTATTTATTTATTAAAACTATTTATTTCTATTTATTTATTTGGTTAATGAACCAAATGATTCCTCCTCACATACACACTTGCATTTTATGAATTGTAATAATATGATAAAAGATTAATTCATAGTGGCTACTTGGCAGAACATCCTATTTGAACTTTTAAACTCTTGGAATGGGTGCTGCATTCCATGCCAGAAAGGAAATATACCAGTTGCTAATGCTATCCAGCCTCTACTTTCCCATAGACTTTTTCTACATACATAAACAAACAGAATTGACTTTTACTAAATTTCCTTCTAAATTGACTTTGTTGAATAGGTACAACTCTGTTTATCCTGAATTAGAGCACATTCATTTAGCTTTTTAGAGAATTAAACTAAATCAATATAATTCACTTACACTGATTTAAGAGAGTTAAATTGATGCAATTCTTCGGTGTCTGGGCTTTTTTTTCAACTATGAAAAAAAATGCACAGAAGTTCATGTCATTTTTATGTGTTCTGATCCTAGAATTAGTATTTTCACACATTTTGCTGGAAGAAAAATGGCTGAAGTCAGGAGTTGACTTAGAATAAAGCAACAAAACTGAAAAAAAAAGACAACCTGAACTAGATTAACGTTTAAGCATGTGAAGGTCAAGCCACTTTCCTGGGACTGGTGCCCAGGATTAGCCCATGGTAATGACGACATGTAGACTTTCTCAGGTAAGCTGACCCCTCCTTGCTGCCCCAAAGAATCCAACAACTTGCTGAACAACAGAAATCTTAATCCATGTTCATCTTAGAAATTAATATATTTCTAGTTTGCTGATGATAAATTTCAATGTGAATCACAGATGACAGAGGCATTTACTGGAATTATCTAGCATTTTGGCATGAGAGGAAATCATATGAAGATAATCCATCCTTCGTAATAAGATAAAGGGTTTAAATGGTGTATAAAAATTCAAACCTAATAAACTTAGACTTTTTAGTAAAACACAAATAATAATCATCCTGATTTCTTCACTACTGATGTCATGGTTCTATTAAGGACTTGAAATGCTGTCTAAATTTAGGGTTTTCACTGCAAACTGCCTTGAAGGATGGCAGAATTGTAATCAGCTAGACAAATTACCTTTATTTTCCTTTAAAATAATGATAATTTTCCCTTCTTGTTGAGTTTTGTTTGTTAAAAGTATGCTTGACTTTATGCATTTTTCATTGAAAATTGATATGTTTAAAACAACCTATGTGGCATCAGCCTTATGCTGAAATTTTGTCAATCACAAGACTTGTTCTGAATAGCTGCACAGAATGCATACGCAAAACCTTCCAAATGTAGGATTCATTTCAAATGAAGGACAACTATTTTCATAGCAGGATGGTATATGTATGTTTGTTTACTAAATGCATTTTAAGAATATTTAGATAAAGCAGATTTATTAATTTAAGAGAAAATTTAAGTGAACTACAATTTTTAGTCTCTATTTCATGTTAAACTTAAGAAAAAGAGGAAATTCTTTCATGGACTAGAACATAATGGTGCCTGCTTAACTGTTTTCAATTTCTTTATTGTACTTTTGATAGTTGCCTTTGGGCTGTTATTTGTGGTCTCCTCCGGCTTCAGAAAACTACTGTAGAACAATACATGGGAAAAACTTAGATATTCATCTATTGCATCTGAATGTCTGTAATTTATAGTATTTTTAAAAGATGAGGAGACATTTAATGTTTTTTCCATACTGATGTATAGCTAAAAGTAAATTAAATAAAGTGAATTTTAAGGAGTGTGAGTTAGGAGTGACTCATTTGCCCCTTCTAAGTCCTTATTTGGTAAGATCCACACATCATTTAAGAAGCAATAAGGCAATGATCTGGTTGATCTCAACAATTTTTAAAAAATGGTTCACATTAGTACTATATTATTTATTATTATAAATATTACACAATAATGTGGGGTTTCACATTATATAAACAATAAACTATTCTACTTTATGTAGTATAACATTTAATTCACAGAACTTCCATGGTTTTAATTTCCACATTTTACTTCTGATACCCAATTTTGTTATATTGTCCATGCTTCTACTACTTCCAAAAAGAATACAGTGTAAAAATTTCACTTGATATCTCCTTTACTATTAATAGATATGAGGGCCTAAAATAAGTTAAAATCATTTACGTGAACTATGCATTGTTAGTACATTGTGACACGCTTACTTATACTTTCTTGCAGAGAGAAAAAACATTCAGCAAATTTGGTTTTTTGGCAGCCACAAGTACATCATCTTTAAAAAAAAAAACAAAACAAAACAAAAAATATCCACCTGAAACAGGCAAGGGATCCTGCTCAGCAAATAATACTCGTTTTTATTATGGAGCATGGCTGCTTT